>CM042687.1:375889863-376509359 GCA_023614405.1 Avena insularis | reverse complement strand
TTTATCAACCAACAAGCTAGTGAAGTATAGAGGCTATACTAGGGACTTCAAATTAAGTTTACAAATCACACAAGTATCAATGTTTCCTTGTTAATACTATTATAGCATGAATATAAACATTTATCATAAACACAAAGATACAATAATAACTACATTTATTATTGCCTCTAGGGCATATCTCCAACACTTTCAGGATCTACGACGACGACGCTCGAGTGGAAGCAGAATGACGCCGGGATGCACGGTGGCCGGCGAGAGAGGTCGTGGCTGCAGGAGATAAGGAGATGGCGCGAGCATCTGTAGCAGGTGTCGTTTCAGGATCTATGGCGGCAGGCAGCGATTGGAGAAGCTGGGATAGAAGCTGGGCGTGCGAAGGATTCGTGGACAGCAGCGGTTGGAGAAGAAAGAGAGTAGACAAGAAAAATGAGTGGAGGAGGAGAGTCCTGGAGAGGTAAGGGGGTGGTGGTGGACCCCATATGTACAGATGTGTCCAGGAGGGACACGCGTCGCAGCGAGGAGCCGGGGGACGCGAGTCACGCGATCCCCCGGGTGATCGGTATCATTTTCCTTGCTAAAATGCCCCAAATGATACTGTCTTTGAGTAGTGCCCCAAGAAATTGTTTTAAGAAAGTGTCCCAAAATTTCTACCGTGATGCAGTGTTCACCCTAGTCGACACGCAAGGGGATAAAACCGAACTTTATCACCTCAACACTGTTGTTGCCGAAGAGAGTATCACATTTACAGTATAAGGGTATGATTTAAGGGAGCGGTAGCATACACCTGCCCAGCAGCCTCATCATCCATGGTTTGGCAGCTTTATTATTCTCTAATCCGATCGTCTCCTCTCTTCTCTCTTTTCTCTTGGAGCGACGGACTCCTACGCGGGCGACCGCTTGGTAAGCGTACATCTTTTTCTCTGTCACCTCCATGGCAACTGATATCCGACGTGGATTTGTTAGACAGCTGTCTGGGGGTGAAGAGTTGGCCATGGCTTAAAAACGCTGTGACAATGTTTGGGTGTAACAATGCGTACTCTCTCGGGACATCGGCTGCATATTAATATAGTAGAGAAAAGGCTTCTATGTGACTGTGTACAATTTGTATACGTGTCCGTGTCCGTGCCGAGAACTAACACGCTGCACAGGAGGTCGACCCAGTAGCAGTGGCCATCGAAGGAGAACTCCATGTCGGTCTGGTAAAATATCTCTTCGACGGTAGGAAAGCTGGCCGTCTTGCACTCCGACCAGGGTGTTGAGGATGTCGAGGAGGGCCGCTACAGGAGGAGAGAATCCTGCTGCCGCCGGCCGACGTCGGCAGCGTCGTCTCGTCGACCAGCAGCCTCCCCACGTGGAGTCGTGGGCCAAGATGTAGTCGTCGGGCACACATAGCCATCGTGTGCTGCTGTGAGCTAGGGGGGGCGGGGGGGGGGGGGGGGGGGGGCGGCGCGACGAGGACACGAGCGCTAAGGGCAAAAAAATCCAGGATTGGTCTCCCGGCATGGGGATCTGGCGGAGCGACCTGGCGACGGCGTCGTAGATGAGATAAGAAATATCGCCCGAGCCGCCGGGGAAGGACACGGTGAATACGACGACGTTCCTGTCGACGGCTATGATGTCGGCGAACGGGCTGTTGGCGCCTAGGAAGGCCAGGGAGGAGACTCCCAGCGGCGCGTCCGCGAGACGCGCTCCGATATCGGTGCCCTGCTGAAGAAGCTCGTCGGCCTACGTCTTGTCTGCTTCGAACCCTATCTATCGCCTCTTGTCCAGGCATCTCAGGATCGAGAACGATTGCATCGCGACGACGGGGGCGTCTTCGTCGCCATCCAAGCACGCGCGGCGGTTAAACACGCATGCCGGCATGGCTGTTACTGGATCTGTGGCGCAAAGGGAAGGGAGACGGGAACGAGCGAGACAGCGCGATCGGTAGTTCAAAGATGAGCGGACGTCCGCTCTACATGATTTTCGGCCAAGCACGACTTTATTGCACGAGACATGATCTCAGACGGAAGCACGACAACTAGCAGTAGTATCTCAAATGGACAAGCGGCGCGGCGGCTGCCTACAGCCTGGCGCGGCGGATCCTGTCGCCGTCGGTGAGGACGTGGGCGCGCGTGATGTCCCGCAGCGACGCGCACCCGCTGAGCGCCATGGCCAGCTCCAGCTCGTCCCGCAGCATCTGCAGCATCTTCCGCACACCCGCCTCGCCGTCCACCGCCAGCGAGTACAGCACCGGCCTGCCGATCTGCCACACCAAGTCACCACACACAGCGTCAAGACTCTGCATACCAACAAAGCACGCTGACACGTCAAGACCGCGCTGTCTACTTACGAATACGCCTGCGGCTCCCAGAGCCAGGGCCTTGAACACGTCCGTGCCGCGCCGGACGCCGCCGTCCAGGAACACCGGCAGCCGTCCCTTCGCCTCCCTCACCACCTGAATTTATCCGCATACATAGAAAAACTTGTCAGTTTATCTCACGAACAAAACCTCGCAACGACGCTAACTGAACTCATCTGAGAAAACAAACATGCGTACCTCTTCCAGGCAGCTGATGGTTGCAGGGACATAGTCCAGCTGCCGGGCGCCGTGGTTGGACACGATGATGCCGGCGGCGCCGTTTTCGATGGAAAGCCTCGCTGCATTTCGGGCAAGTTCATTCAGACGACCGTCGTAAGTTACTGGAAAATGGAGGAAGACATGGCACTGGAAAATGGAGGTACATCTGAAATTTTTAGAGACTGGAAGCACTTACTGTCTTCTGCAGTCATGACCCCTTTCACCAAGATGGGCAGCGAGGTAATTGTCTGCAGCCACTTAACGTCCTGTACATGATCAGTACTAATCAGTGGTTACTGATACAGAACACTCAAGTGTGATTAGAGCATGACATTGTTGTGCGCACATTATGGAACAATTAACACGGTGTGCTAATGATACCATCCAAAGGCACTGAAAAAAGAAAGAGTGGTAGTACCTCCCAGCAAAGAGATTGGTCGACTTGGCCAGCAACGTAGGAGGCGAGTCCTGAATCATCTGTCTGACAAGCCACAAAAGACAGACATGGTAAGACATCTGAAAACTGCATTATACTTTTGGCGTGATTGGCTTGGTTTTCCACGCAATGTGAACCTTGTCCATGGTGCCGAGATCCAGGGCCTCGAAATTCTTCAACACCAGATGTGGAGGCAAGACGAACCTGTCACAAGTTACCAGAAATTCAGAACACAAACCGAACACTGTAGAACTCCTAAACAAATGAAATGTATAGACCATTTCATTGGTAAATTGATCACGATAACGTGCGCAGCTGTTGGATGAGAACCTGTTCTTTATATCAGCTTCCCTGCGACCGAGCCTCGGCGTGTCGACGGTGAGGGCGATCGCCTTGAATCCGGCCATTTCAGCCCTTTTCACCAGCTGCCGTACTATGTTCCTGTCCTTGTAAACCTGATTGCACAAATAATCGTCAGGTTAAGAAACAATTTTCTCATCTTAAAACTTAGTGAAGCTGAAGACGACACATACATAAAGTTGGAAGAAACGTATCCCCGGTCCAACCGAATTAACCTCTTCAACACTAGAAGTAGCCCAAGAAGACAACGTCTGAAAAACACATGTTATACAAAGCATCAGCATACTGATTACTGAATAAGAACAGCAAACATGCCACAAGTGCAGGTGATCTTCCAAACCATTATGGTCCCTGCAGATGCTGCCGCTCTAGCAGTAGCAAACTCTCCTGCGTAGTAACAGATAAATTTCCCCATGAGAACATTGCCCTGAAAAATGTGAAGGAGGTGCTGATTACTGCAAGTTCGGTTGAACCTTCAGGGTGAGCCATTTTCTGCATGGCTGTCGGAGCGATCATGATCGGCATGGAGACGTCGAAGCCCAAGATGTTTGTGGACATGTTGATGCTGGACACATCGATCAGTATGCGTGGTCGGAACCTGAAACCATTTGTCAGGGAAGGGTCAAAATGAAACCATAGTCTGCAATTAGAATTAGGACAAATCTGAATTTTGACAAGTTACTTTTTAAGATGGGTATTTCTGCACGTGCTGATGTCATTTATCTTATCTGAGAGTTCCTGACGAAATTGTCATCTACTTTGACTATCCAGAGGACACCTGACAGATGACTCATCTGGTCTATTGTCCTCTACTCCATGGTATTTGTCCACTTCTGCTACCGTCTAATTATACTAATCAAAAGGCAAACCAATCCACTTACGCCCACCTAAGCCTGTCAAGACTACCTTGTAACCGTAACAGTGGAGTAGTAAAAATTTCCACAAGGATTCATCTAGACCTTATCCTGGGCCTTCACCAAAGGTTTTAAAATAACAAAAGTTTTCAGACGACACGACACTTGTCATCGCCCAAAACAAAATGTTATCCTTGCAGAAGTTTAATCCTGAAACTCCTCTACTGCATTACGTTTCCTGAACTTTTAAGTTGCTGATGCTAATAGAAACAAGTACTACAGTTCATCTAGTAGCATACTACCAAACTACAGCTAAGGGCGTGAAACCTGCTAATTTGGAGTATACGTAGAGTAGCTTACAGGATTCTGGAGAAGGCCTCCCTGTTCTCCTTGAGCGTCCACTGATCCTCTGCGCCGGAGGCGTAGTAGTCGTACACCATCTTGGGCAGCTTCTCCTTGGCCAGCTTCTCGTACTCGGACACATTCGTGATCATCTCCATACCCCTGCTCAAAATCTCTCATTGTTAGTTAATAAGCAGTTAAGTGGATTCTCTGATTTTTTTTTTCTCTCCGAAGACATTTGAACATGAACTGAAGCTCGCTCTGATACTTCGACAGGGGAAAAAGGAATCGAGAAACGAGATGAACAGATAACGATGCTGATCTATCCTGAATGAGTTGATTAGCTTCAGAATCTATCCTGATTCGACATCCTATCACTCTTATCAGTACTCCGAGGTGCTGCTACTTTCTAATCAGCAGTGAAGAAACGGAATCAAACGATCAGAATGAGTGGGAAAGAAACCGAAAATAATCACACCCCTGTACGAGATCACCTCCAGTGATCACGAGGAAAAAAGAAGCCGCGCGCACGCGAGAACAAGAAGGATGCGAGGTAAAATCAGAAGGAAATTAGGGGAGATTTCCTCGGAGGATCTGTAGAACTCACATGTCGCAAGGGGGAGCCGAGCCGATGGATGGAGGCGGCGAAGGGGGGCTCCGCGACGGCTCGTCCGTGTCCTGAAGCGGAAAGAGGAGGCTCGCGTGGTGTCACGGGGGGTTGTGGTATTTAAATGCTTTTTTTCGCTGATGCGGTTAGGTGCGACTGCTGTCACTGTTCTGAACTGCGTACTATATAAAATGAAATCTGAATATAAAATGCTTTTGCAGATTGAGCTGGTGGAATAGGATGCTGCTAGTATAATCAATCTAAGAGCATCTTGAGCGACGCGGCAGCAGAATTGCGATTTTGTGGCAAAATGTCGGCCGCTTTGTGCTGGTAGCAGCGCCACCATCCCAATTTTAACATATTTATTTCCTCTGATCTAAATTAATTGACTTGAATTTGTTTAGATTTGTATGTATCTAGACATGTTTTAGTATTAGATACATCCGAATCTAGAAAAATCCAACTCAATTAATTTGGATCGAAGGGAATACATAAATTTGCAATGAAATGACAAGTACAATATGAAAAGTACAACAATAAAATCATTATTACATGCTAACACAAATAGGTAAAACAAATTTTGCATAATAGCAAACTCTAGAGGGGGAGTCTCACCATTGGCGAGCTTGATAAAAAGTGAAGACCGTTGAAGTACATTGATGTCGTTGCAAGAACACCGATCCACCGTGCTCGAGCCACTTGTTCTTATGCATCACGAAGAGCGTGGCAACGGCCTCGTCCTTGTCCATGTCATACACCATTTCATTGGAAGTTGAGTACGAAAGCGACAAAATCAATGGCCTCGATGAAATCATCTACAAATTCATTGCAATGGATTGAATAAAATACTAAAACAAAAAATTAAAAAATCAAGAAAAAAGACCTCTCACCTTCGGTGCAGCGTGGTGGTGTCCGCCAGAAGGCACGTAAAGGCAGATTGACGGTGCTGGCCAGCAAATCGACGGTGCGACGTGGCGAATCGACGGCGGCAAGTCAATGGAGTGGGGACGGCGCATCGACGGCACGGGGAACGAACGAGCTGCTCCGGGTCGCCGGGCGAGGCTACGAGGTGGCTGGGCGGCGTTGCAGTGGTTTTGCGGGCGAGGGCGGCGCAGCGGGGATGGTTGGTGGCAGCGGCGGGAGGGGAAATGAAGTTTTGGTGGCGATTGGCTGCGTGCGAGAGCGAGAGGAACGGATGCGACACCACGAGCGCTGCCGTAGATATGCAGCACGAGGTCTCGCTGTCACAAAAAATTTGCAGCATGAAACAACGACGCGACAATTGTTGGAGAACTTTTTTGCTGTTTGTTGCTACATAAAACGGTTATTAGCGCTGCTACCGCATTATGCGACAACTGTTAGAGATGCTCTAAGTAAACCATGACGAGATATGCCTCTCTCTTGATAAACAAGTCTATCACGGAATTAATAGATTTCGACCTTACAAATAACTCGTGCCAAATTGAAAACCTTTATAATGTTTGAAAAGTTCAGTCATAACATACACGATTTACAAGAGTATTAATCTATCGACCACGTTCAGATATTCATTGCTAAAGTTGGACAGAACCAAACCAGCAGAGTATAACGAATTAGAGGTTGGAGGCTTTTCTTTTAGCCAGACTCTTTGTACCACTGGGTATGTTCTGGTGTTTTAGTGATTGTTCTTTTATTGGTTGTGTGCATCTTAGATGCATAGACGGCATCATACTCTTTTTTTGAATACACCAACTTGATACTTAAGGTTCAATATAGAACTTCATTTCAAAAAAGATTTTTATATACGTTGGAATTCCGTGATTAGAACTCTTTAGCGACCTCATGTGGTTTGACTTTGATTTGACTATGTTTATCAAGACCGTTGTGGTTTTCTTATTTTTGCGAACAAAATGTGTAAGTCTACAAGGATTATGTAGCTTAGAATTGCTTGTGAAGTGGACCATCTCTTATAATCCTATAATCCAAAAACAAAACTCTGCAGGATACTCCATAATTCAAATGAAATCTCCGTTGAACCAAATAGGCCCACACCGTGGCCTTATCTTGTTATCTGTAACCCTAACACGCGTGGACGTGATGATGGAGTGGGTGAGAGGAGTGGTTTGGTCAACACAATCATCTAAATTGCCACGTGTCCACTATCTTGAGTTGAGTTCACCACATTGCGAACCGACGAGGATATGTTGAGGTCTGCCTTTGTGACTTTCTTTTAACAAGTAGGCTACAGATGTCAAAATATGTTACCATCCTTAAATTTTACTCCCTCCGTCCCAAAATAGATGTCTCAGATTTGTTAAAATTTGAATGAATCTATATACTAAATAATGTCTTTCAAATTTTGATAAATCCAAGACATCTATTTCGGGACTGAGGGAGTATATAGTTTGAGAAACTACTATACTATTAATTCTCGTAAGTCGCAAAAACAATTTTAGTATAGGAATGTTTGTCACTTTGACACTTTTTTGCTGGACAGAAGGGATTTATCTCTAGAATTATTCATGAAAAAAAAGAGAGTGAGTTGACAAAAGAGGCGTTGTGATTCTACAAATTTGAAATTCAAATTTCATATACACGTACAACAGACAAATCCCAATATGAATATTATCACAAGGACAAAAGACAAAATGCAAAAATTCAGTCACTATTCATAGTTGAATTTATCTTTTTTTTTTTACTTGTAGGTGTAGATCGAATCTGGTTTTAAATTTTTGTGGCGCTGTAAACATATACCTTATCAACTTATTTACTTAGTTATTTATGAAGTACCTAGCATGCATATTTTGTACAGTACTATGCCTTTCGTAAAAGTACCTCTAGCACGGTGGCCTTTTTTTGCACACACACACACACTGCAAGTCGTTTGCTCATTGCTGACGACATGAAAGAGGAGCACGTGCCAGTGCCGGTCGATGTTTGCCCTTGGGCCCTCGCCCCTCGCACAAAACTGTTTGAGATTTTCGTCTTCTTTGCGGTGCCGTTTCTGCTGATTGGCATGACCAAGAACAGCTCATTTCACGAAATTTCCAAGCAGCTAATATTATGACTGTCCCTCAAGCGCGGCAGGTTCCGTGCATTGCAGCAGCAGGCTGCACGCACATGGAGCTGCCAAGTCACTTGCCGCACATGGAGGCTGCACGCACATAGAGCAGTGTGGAGTGTCGGTTTTTGCCATTGCCTCATTGGCTGTTTACTTACCAATCAGTGTGGAGTGCATCTTACTTGCCAGTGTTTACTTACCAATCACCATGCTTAAACATTCCGAACTTCTGCCCAAAGGTTCCCATTTCAGTGACAATCCGATTTCTCTTTCAAAGAATGCCTATGCTTATTATAGATTCTTGTTTGGGGTTCTACCGAAAAACTCATTTTCTATAGATGAGTCTTAAACATCGAATATTTCTTAGGTTTCTAGTGATGAAAACAATTTTTAACCGCTCCTCATACGGAGAAGGAGGTAAAAAAAGCTGTTTTTTCAAATGGAACACAACAAGGCAATGGGGCCTCCTAATGGCTTTCCAGCGAAATTTTATCAAAATTTCTGGAAAATTATCAAGGAGGACCCGATGCACTGTTTGAGTTTTTGCATGCTGGTCAGCTAGACCTTTTTAGACTAAATTTTGGTAACATAATTTTACTTTTAACGTTAATTTTGGTAACATAATTTTGGTAACATAATGCAGAACGTACAACAATATCATCTAATCTGCCTTCTTAACGTTAGCTTTAATTTTTTTACAAAAGTTACCATGATTAGACTAAACTCAGTAGCTGACGTCAGTCCTTCTCAAATTGCCTTCATGCAAGGGAGAAACATCCTAAATTGTGTAGTAACCCTGCATGACAATCCATGAATTACACTCAAAAAAACTAAATGGTAAACTGTTCAAGATTAATTTTGAGAAGGCATATGACAAAGTTAATTGATATTTTGTCCAGCAAACACTCCGTATGAAAGGTTTTTCTGAGCAATGACGCACTCTCATACAATATTTTATATCTGGGGTAGTATTGCCACTAAAATAAACGATCATACTGTCAAGTACTTCTAAACCATGAAGGAACCGAGACAGGAGGACCCACTATTGCCTATACTATTTAATATATTGGCTGATGTTGGCTAGCCAAGACTGGTGGCCAAATTGAAGGACTAGTTTCACATCTGGTTGATGGCAGACTATATATTTTTCAACACGCTGACGACACAATCTTATTTATGAAACACGATCTGAAGAAAGCTAAGAATCTGAAATTAATATTATTAGCATTCGAGCGGCTATCTGGACTTAAAATAAATTTACATAAGAGTGATTTGTATTATTTCGGCGAGGCTCAAAACAAGGCTCACTTATATGTTAAACTTTTCGGCTGCAGTCAGGGGCAATTTTCAATCAACTATTTAAGAATAACGATTCACTATCGCACAATTGCTAAATGGAAACTCGTTGAAGAAAGACTCTAAAAACGTCTTAATAGCTGGAAATGAAAATTGCCATTCCTCGGGGAAAGACTTGTGCTTATAAATTCAGTACTAACCAATATGGTATTGTATATGATCTCGTTTTTCCAGTTATCAAAATGTGTCTTGAATAAAGTGGATTGTTTCCGATCAAGATTCTTTTGGCAGGGGTAGTGAAAAAAAGAAATATTGACTAGCTAGATGGAATGTGATTTGCCGATCGAAAGAATACAGTGGACTTGGCATACATGATTTGCAAGTTAAAAATACTGCACTTCTAGGTAATTGGCTTTTCAAACTAGTGACTAAAGATGGTGTCTGGCAAACCATTTTATGGAGGAAATATTTGGATTCCAAAGTTGTATATCAAGTGGTTTGAAAACCCGGTGACTCACATTTTTGGGCGAGACTTATGGCGACTAAAAAACATTTCTTTCGTTTTGGTGTTCTCAATATTAAGGATGGATCGCAGATTAGATTCTGGGAAGATAAGTGGCTTGGCCAAACTTCTCTTCATGAATAATATCCAACTATTTATTCGATTGTTATGCACAAAGGAGATACACTTTTGACAATAATGGAATTTAATCCTCCTAATGTGTCTTTCAGAAGAAGTCTCATAGGTCCTCGACTGGTATCTTGGAACAATCTATTATTACGATTATCCACGATACAGTTATCGGACGGTGTGAACGATTTCAAATGAAAATTACTAGAAAGTGGTAAATTTTCAGTTGACTCATTGTATAGAGCTTTGGTTTAACATAATATTCCAGTCGATGATAATAGTAAATTTACCCTAAAGACGAAGAAATTCGCATGCTATGTCCGTAAGGGTGTAATTCTTATAAAAGATAATCTTATAAAGATAAATTGGCATGGAAGTACATAATGTGTTTTTTGTCATTATGATGAGGCAATCCGTCATTTATTCTTCCATTATAAATTTTCTCGGTCTATATGGTCATTCATCAAAATAGCCTCTGGTTTATCTCCTCCATGTTTGGTGGCCAGTGTTTTTGGTAACTTGGTTGTATGGGATTGATGATAAATACATGACTTTGTTTAGGTGGGAGCGCTTCCCATTATTTGGTTGCTATGGCTATGTAGAAATGACAAGATTTTTAATAATATTATGTCTTCTCCTCTACAGGATATATATCGGGCCACGACTATCCTCCAATCATGAACTATTCTCCAGCGTATGGAGTTTCGTGACTTTTTTATGGAGGGGTGTACACGATTAAAGGACACGCCGACGGATATTTTCTCCCGACATGGATGGCCGCATGATTTGTGGATTGATCTACAATAGCTCGAGTCCGTTAATTTTGTTTGGGATTTTTGTAATTTTAGTCTACTTTGTTTATTCTCTAATTGTGTGGTTTGTGCTGTTGTGTGCATCTTAGTTATGCAGAAACCGGGTGTAAACATTACTCACAGTAATAAAAACGTCATTTCCAAAAAAAATGCAATTGCGAATACGCTAGATTCACTTTCACTCTAATGACTAAACTGTTAAATCAACAACATGCTGCCCATAACTGTGACTCCAGACTGATGATAACAACTGACAAGCCTGCAAGGACAAGAGACTTCTATTGGTTGCTTAGCGGCAGTGGAATGCGCTGGACTCCGGCAAATGGATATGGCGCTCTGCTATAATAAGATCTTCCTGTGGCTGGCTTTCAGGCGATGGCTAAACACAAATGACAACATGGTAAGCAAAAAATGGTGCATTGATATAGGTTGTGATCAATACCCAGCACTAGAAAGCTTTGAGCATATTGCATTGCACTGCCGACAAGCAACCTGGATGTGGGAGAAGCTTTAAATCACACAGTACGCAGCTAGCACAAATGATCTTGTAAACTTCCTGAAGCTTGGTATCAATGGAAGAGATCCTAAGACATGGTCTGTCCTTATGGCGGTCTGCTTTCTAGAGATATGGCATGCCAGAACCAGAAACAACATGATTTTTAACAATAGGTATACCGTAAAACAGGTCTTATTCAACAACATCAGTAGGACCTTGGATTTATGAGCCACGAGATCGATAAAGCTGACACCTTCTCTGACGGCATGGAAACAGAAGTTTCTACCCTCATAAGTTTCAACTTCCTTCTTCACAACCTCCCGAATTTAACCCGGGCTGTAAATTCTGCTATACCTCTGTAACTCTGCTGTAACCATAAGGTTTGCATTCTACCATGCCTTTGTATATGAAAGTATACAGTTAAAAAATTTATATATTATCTAAGGAAAAGAGAGTTGTAAGATAAAAAAAATCGGGGAAAATAAATGCTAGCGTCACTGTGACCAAATACTGCATGAGAACTTGTTTTGTTAGTTGGGTCTAAACGCAATTTCAAGAAAAGCTAGAAGGTCTTACATGAGTGAACGAAGGAGTACTAAAATCATCTCCATGAGTTACTGATAAATAAACCCACGACTAGACAAGACATCAATTGTAATAGTAACACTACCAGCCGGCCTAGGGTTAGTCGTCGCCACCCCATCCCATCATCATCGGATCCAGTCAGGGCAAAGCCCCGACACATGTGAGGGTGGGGTCCTTCCTCCACGGTTTGGAGGCATGGCTGATGCGGCAGATCTCGAGCAGGTGCTGGTTCGGCGCATGCGTGGCCATGATTTCGGTCACGTAGCAATGTGGCATCCTCCGTCTGACTATCTAATTTGATGGTGTAACGAGATTCGGTTGGTGGCCGGTGCCTCGCGACGGCTTCCCGGCGACGTATTGCTTGCCTGTGGGGTGTGGGGGTTCACGTCGAGGAGGTGATGATTGTCCTACTCGTGAAGCAGGTGAGGATGCCACCATCAACAACGGTGTCTGTGGGTGTCGTATTACTCATTGGAAACCTTAGATTTGGGCTCTCCAGATCGGATGATGGCGACGTATGTGTCGTCATCCCATGGGGCATCATCTTTGGAGACATTCATCGGCTGGACACACGTGTGGATGGCTTCGATAGCTGGGCGCTAGTCTCCACGTGCTTCTCACGCGAGGACCAGGGGTGGACCGACGTGGCATATACCATTCTACGACGGCGAGTCTCGACGTCATGGTGCAGCGGGGTCTCGGTGGCGTCATGATGGACGAGCGCAAAGTGGTGGCGTGGCGACGTTGACGACATGTCTAGCAAGGTTAGTGTTTTGCTCCCTCTTGAAAATGGGTTCATGGAAGACGGTAATAGCGACTTTTATGGCGTGTGAGCTGGTACATGTTGACCAACTGTTGGACAGGTTGTGCCCCTTACTCGACGATGGGCGACTTAGTGAGATATTTGTTTTAGATGATGAGTGTAGTTGTGATGTAAGGGCACATGGCCCTATTCATGGTTACCCACTTCATCAGTGTTGTAAGCATAGTGAGTTGTCGCTAGGATGGTGGCTTAGAGTTAATCTTTATATTCTTTTGGTAAAGCTTTGTTGAAAATTATCTAATAAAACAAGAGGTACAAATTTTTAAATACAACGGGCGGGGTTCAACCTCCATTTCGAATAAAATATACTCCCTCCGTTTCAAGGCTTAAGGCGTCCTCGTTTTGCGTGTTTTTTCTTTGACCAAGAATTACTCTAAATACGTAAAGAGTTTTGGTATAAAACTAGTATCACTGGAAACTATTTTTCAATACGAATCCAACGATACTAATTATGTATAATATAATCAAGATTTTGCTGCTCAATTCTTTTGGTCAAACTTTGCTTTGAAAAGCGTGTGCGCCTTAAGCCTTGAAACGGAGGTAGTAGTAACACTACGGTACTCCATCCGCAATGAGTGCATGACATGCAACCTTGAGAAATATCTATCCAATCTCTGTTGTGTAAAGGACAAAGATTTTATCAAATTTTCATCTCGCTTGTCAGTTCATATCCTATCATTATCCGCTTGTGGATTGGAGACGGCCGTCGATCCTTTGATTGCCCCGTCTATGAAACAAGTCCTTCGTGGCAGGACGAGCGACATGCCTCAGGTAGAGACCCGTCCGACGGTTTCGTCCACAACTATCGACCAAATCCGGGTATATTGTTCTTTCTCAATCATCCACACTTCATAACATGCTTTCATGACATTCCGATGACAAAACGTAGGCCGAGGTGCCTGCTAAAGGGAGAAAAAGGGAAGAGGCCAAGGCCAATGCTCGTCGGATGGAGGAGCAGATGGGACAACAACATGAGATGTTGACTCAGCATATGGCTAAGAATGAGAAGATGATGGAGTGGATGGTACAAACGATATCCGCCTATGGTGCCCATTTTAGGCGAGTTCTTGCTCATAGAACCTAAGAGAATCCAAACTCCATTCGCCTTGGTGCATGCTTGATTTGCAGGCCTCTCAGTCAAGTGGCGTGACTCTTCCCAATCTTGGTGATCCTCCTTTCACCTTCCCCACATGGGTAAGTTGTTCTGCGTATTAAGTGTCAATCTCCGTTAATGACTGGATCCTTTTCGCAAAAAAAAATAGACTACGTGAATCGTCGGCTGCATGTTCCAGTTAAGTTTCCCGAGACCTAAGAAAATCTGGACGATAGAGTTTCTGAGACTTTTTAGAGTGATTATTATTCAGCAAAAAGCCACCTCCCGTGAGAAAAATAGAGGCGGCGGCTAGGGTCGAAACCCTAGAAGCCGCCACAATATGCTTTGTCCTCTCCGTCTACGACTAGGGATCGATGAGTCCCTGCCTCCTCTACCTGCCGCTCCGGCGACGGGAGGGGTAGGGACCTCGGACCTGTGCCCTCGCTATGGACGAGTCTCTAAAGTTAGAGTTTGGTCAACCGGCATCGGCGTTATGGTGGCTATGACAGCGTTGAGCGGGACAAGAATAAGGTATTTCCGCCTCCTCTTCCACCTCGTCTGCGACGATCTTGCCGCTAGCGTTGAGGAGGGCGGGGATTCGTTTGGTCGCCGCTTCCATGAAGTGGTGGATCTCGTCCAATCTACGTGTGTTCTAGGTTTGGTATTATAAGATTCAGATCAATTTAAGGGTTCAATGGCGACAACTTCAGCTCTGGGGTGCTGGTCCTTAGGGACACGTGCACGAAGACTTCCCGACTGTTATCAACAACTTTAGCTCTGGGGTGCTGGTCCTTAGGGGCACGTGCACGAAGACTTTCCGACTGTTATCAAGAACATCAGGCCGGCTCCTGTAAGGGAGCGGCGACAGCGGCGCGTGGACAGCTCGTTCTGGCGACACTAGTGGTCGTTAGGTGGTCCAAGAATCTCGATGTAATTTTTATTATGGTTAGAGTGCTTTGTACTTCTTATGAACTCATGAAATAGATCCAGAAAAAACCTGCAGAAAGCCATTTGTTAGCTCAGGAAACCGGTGAGCTAGAAAATTTTACAATTTCGAAGACTCAATTTCAAAGTTGCAAAATCTTGGATGTAGTCAACGATGTACCACCACAAACGTGTAAACAGTTGTGTTTTTTATCACGCGAAGCCAGAAGCTTTTAAGCCCAAGATTTTTTTTTTCATATACCAAGTTTTCTTCCAAAAACTTATTTGACCCAAATGCGAAAAAATTTATTCAGAGTACTCCCTCCATTTACATATATTTCGCGTTTTGGCCAAATCTCACATACAGATAGGCATGTAGACAGACAGTTAAACGGACAACACGGACAGTCCGTCTAAATTCCGATTCGTATTGTACTAGAAGAAAAATTCATACGTGTAGTATAGCCGGTGCAAACAGAGAAGATACACGGACTGTCCGTGTTGTCCGTTTACCTGTCCGTCTACATCCCTACATACTCCCTCCGTTTCGGTTTACAAGTCCTGCACGTAGTTCTATGTCTCCAAATTGAGCAACTTAGTATGATGTATATATTACAAAAAATATATCAGCGGAAACTTTAGACTTTGTATTTTCCAATGATATAATTTTTATAATATATAATTCAAATTATATAAATCAAATTGATAACCTAGATATACACGTAGGACTTATAAACCGAAACAGAGGGATTACAGAGGAAGACAACCAGTGAGCCAAATTGTGGAGTACGAGTATATTGATTTTATTTTTACAGAAGCGCCCATTCCATTTCCCGAGGGGGAAGAAAACGAAGTCGCACGGCCGCCATCAAGGTCCTTCAAAACCCTCGAAACTCGGCTGGCCGCGGCCACAAGTCGAGGGCCTCGAGGAGGCACTGATCTGCTAGCCAAGAGGAAGTGATGCCGCCAGGAGTAGGAGGAGGAGGCGAGCAAGGCTCCCCGCCGGCGATCTGCCACCGAGATCGCACGGAGGACGCTCCGTCCAATTCGCCGTCGCCATTCCCCGCCACCGAAGTAGCGTTTGAGGTCCGTAGATGAATTTGAATCTCCCTTGTCCGAATCTTCGATCCAAGAAAGGGAACCTGAATGAACCGCGTGTCCACCATCTGTAGACCAAGAAGCATCAGGATGCGGCGAGCCTTCCCGATGGCTGCACGGAGCAGGACCACTCGCCGTCGATCGGCAACCGAGGCAGCCACGAGGACACGCCGCCATTCCCCTCCACCGAGGTAGCATCTAAGGTTTGTTCCCCTCCCGTGCCATCTTCCAATCTGCAGTCCAATGCAGGCACATGGAACCTTGAACCTAAACGAACTGTATCTGCTGTTTGCAGAAGAAGCTGGAGCAGGAACAGCATTCCTTGGGGAGCCTCCCCGAGGGCCCCCTCGTCGAGATCCTCTCGCGGGTACCCTACAGGTCGCTCTGCCGCTTCAAGTGCGTGTCCAAGCCATGGCTCGCCCTCTGCTCCGACCCAGACATCCGCAAGAGCTGCCCGCAGACCCTGTCCGGCTTCTTCTACAACGACCGTGGACGCTTCAGGTTCCGTAATCTGTCCGGCAAAGGGCCCCCTTTGGTCGACGCTTCCCTCCCTTTCTGGCTCGGGATCTATGACTGCTTCACCGTGGAGCAATGCTGCGGCAGCCTTCTCCTCTGCAGATGCTTGGAATCGCGACACGAGGAAGACGAATATGATTATGTCGTGTGCAATCCTACGACTGGGCAGTGGGCCGTGTTGCCTCCTGTGCTATGGCAGGACCAGGAGGAAGGAGACATTGTGTACTTTGAACCAATAATGGATATCTTCCTGGGTTTCGACGCAGCCGTTCCGTCCCGTTTCATGGCGTTTGTGCCCCTGGCCGATCGTTTCTGCGAATTCGCACAAATGGCGATCTACTCATCGGAAACCGGACAATGGACCCCGGTGCAGAGCGAGTGGGCTTACAAAACTATTCTGTTTGGTAATTCAGAGTGTGTCTTCCTGAATGGCACTATGCATTTGGCTACCCATCATGGTTCAGTAGTCACAGTCGACACCGAGGGGAAAGTCTGGAGGGAAATTGAAATGCCGGAAAACATGCCAAGCAAATACGATATGGCTTCCATTGGGCATTCTCAAGGACGCTTGCATCTGTGGCAGATAGACAATAATAATGATTGTCAGCTCTATGTTTGGGTGCTTGAGGATTATGCTGGTGCAAACTGGACCCTGAAGCATACTGTCAATGTTTCAGAACTGTTCGGGAGGCAGTGTGGCGAAGACGAGTTTTCCTATACGGTGATCGCACTCCATCCAGATTGTAATTTGGTTTTCATTGCTGATGATGAGGATACGGCAGTGTCGTATGATATGGATAACCAGCAAGTGCATATTATCTGCACCGATCCAGAATTCCAGGATGTTTTACCTTATATTCCATGCTTTGCGGAATGGTCTTCAGATGAAGATGGGGACTGGTATTCAGATGACGATGGGGACTGCTCTTCAGATGATCAATGAGAGTCACTGCATGCAGCTTCATGATCTTAGTGTGGCAGTGCTTCGTAAGAATCAGTCGCTGGGCATGGGCCTAATCTTCTTGTTTTGTAGCGCTGGCTTGGATGTGCCAAGATCCTATGTCAAGTTCAGTTTGATCTTCCTATCTGTTCTGATGGGTGCTGCTATGTGGCTTTGAACAATGCTGTTTAGCCATATAGAGAATCTTTAAGGAACCAATTCAGGTCATTTTGTTAGCTCCTCGTGTGGGTATTTATTATGAACTTTGTTATCCTTCGATGTTAAATAGTGATGCTGCGTTAATTATTC
The DNA here is from genome assembly GCA_023614405.1 of Avena insularis. Lineage (NCBI taxonomy): Eukaryota > Viridiplantae > Streptophyta > Magnoliopsida > Poales > Poaceae > Avena > Avena insularis. Next base: position 376,491,640 of record CM042687.1, on the reverse strand, counting down.
TGATATGAAAGTATTACTCTCTCATTCACTTCATTTGAAATGGTTTTAGTTTAGTAATAGAACATTCTGGAGTAACCTCTCCGCGCCCTACATATACAGAAAGGGCAAAAAAAATCTCATGGCGTTCAATTGTAGGTTTCATGTTGTCACTACGGAAAAACATGGCGTTGCCGTGTGCCAGCCCTTTGACGCTTGATGTGTGTCTGAAAAACGCATGGTAAAGAGAAGATGGACGGCAAAACTACACAAGCACACGGCAACGAAGAAACACACGGCAAAGATAGACAAACACACATGGCAAAACAGTAGAAAATCGCATGGCAAAAAAAAAGCCCATGACAAAGAGGAAAGGAGGGCCCACGTCTTTGCCCAACCGACGATGCCGACCTGACAGCATGCCTTTGCCATGAATTTCTATCACGAATTTTCCCTGTTTTATAAATTTTTCTACGCGCGAATTTGTCCCGCGTGAATTTTTAAATGGCTCTACCGTGTGTTCGTGGCACACACGGCAAATGTCTTTTTCTCTTTTTTCTTGATTGCTTTGCCACCATTTCATTTCAACACACATGTCATCTCTATTTTCACCTATATTGCATGAACGTGAAAACCAAGTTTGGGACCCATTACCACATTGTAGCCCTCGGTATAACTGCAGCGGGACCGTTTCCACATGCACGTTTAGGACTTTGATGCTAAACGTTATCGCATGAATGTGTTGCGTGGTGTTATTTTATGTGACATAGTTGCAAGAAAAAATACTAAACTTGGTATTTTTATTGCATTTTAAAAAATCTTCTCAGAAATAACCTAACATATTCGAGTTTTTATGGCTTTCAGACCAAACGACAAATGTGAATCGTGCCATAGTTTATGATAATGTGTTCATAGTATGCATGCATGTGCATCTTGGATGGCGAACAATATTGCAAGAGGAAGTTTTTCTTTTCATCGCACGGAAATAATATTTTCTATTTTTTGAGCGCAAAAAACAGGGTGTTTTGTGAAGCAACCAACAAAGGGCTAATTTAGAATGATATCACCCCATTTTTCAAAAATACTAGACCACCTTACATGAACAATATCCCAACCGGGAGATCTCATACCTTTCCTTCCATCCCCGGTGAAAAAGAACAAATTCCTTCCAAATCAGTAGAAAGTGGGTCCGATTTGAATTACAGGTACATTATGTGATACTTATGATTTTTTGAAAAAATCATTTTTAGACTCACAATATGCTATTTATCAGATATCAAATGCAAGTTTAGTGAGGCTTATCCCGTAGCTAAGAATCTTCATGATCGTCGTTATGACCATAGTTTGAAACGGACATAAGAAATTCAAAACCGGTCTGACCAATGTAAAAACTTCGCGTGGTGTCATTTTATATATCATAGTTTCAAGAAAAAAATATCAAACTTAGTATATTGATTGCATCTGAAAAAACTTCTCAGAAATGACCTATCATGTTCGAGGTTTCATGACTTTCAGGCCAAACGATCAATGTTATGGCCAGAATCGCATCATAGTTTTTGATATCCTATGTATTCTTACCTATGTGTATCCTTGTATACATACTTTACCATGGGCCCGTACATGTGTCAAAGGGATTGTGTACTCGTGGCTAGCAGATGTGGGGCTAGGCAAATCCAAGACTTGCACTACGAGGCGCGTGTGGCTTGCGTCTGCAATTGGTACACCGAGAAACGCAAGATCAAGATGACGAATACCAAAACCCGAATATATTTATATAGCCGTGGCAGTACTTGAAGGTAGTTTCATTTTCATATTATCGACTTATTGACCGTCAGATGTGTTTTCACTAATATGTGTATTTTGTCTATGCAGCGCCCTCTTCAATACGTAGGTCAGGCTAGCCCGTAAGTCTTTCGATCCATGGTAAGATATTGGACTAGCACTGAGTTCAAGAAGAAGCAACCGCGTTGAAAGGTGGAACACACACACACAAGGCAACGTCACCCTCGCCTATTGCATCTAGAAGAAGGTGAGGAATGCATTCTCTAATCTTGGTCATCATGTGGTTCCTTACTCTGTGTTCCTCTGCATGTATCTACGTGCTCTCTTTTGTAGAAAAGAGAGACAGGCGTGGAGCTCACCTTGTTCGAGGTTTGGACCGAGAAGCGTAAGATGGCAAACAAAGAGGATGGGACGAAGAAGTGGGTGAGTTCTTGCGCCGAGGTCCAGAATAATAAGGGGTACCGGGACAAGCATGCCCAGGTAAAAGGCAAGGAGGCGGACCCTCTCACAGCTCCCTTTGACACCGAGGTGGCCATGCTAGCGGGATAAGGCAAGAAGCACATCCGCTTGTGGATTGGATACGGCTCCGTCGATCCTTTGAATGTCCGTCTATGAGACATGTCCGTCATCGGCAGGATGAGCGACGTGCCTCATGTAGAGACCCGCCCGACGTTTTTGTCCATAGCTATCGAACAATTCTGCATATATTCTTCTTCCTCGGTCATCCACACTTCATTACATGTTCTCCATTGCAACATTCATGACATTCCGATGACAAGACATAGGCTGAAGTGGCCGCTGAGAGGAGACAGAGGGAGGGATTAGAGGGAGAGGAGAGAACTTGTTGTTTTGGTGCAAATAGAGGGGATGAGGGCTCCTCTATTTAAAGGAGGGGAGGGGCAAACCCTAGGGCCAAGGGGGTAGGGACCCCACCCCAAGCTGCCGCCGGCCCTAGGCCCCACCCTGCGGGTGGGAAACCCTAGGGTTTCGGGTGGGCTCCCTCTCCCCTTTCTCCTTTGGCGCCTATGCCTATGGGCCCTTCCACCCGGGAGTGGCCCCATAAGAAATGATGCCCATAAATATAAATAATATAATATATTGTAATATTAATTCAACTAACTAATATAAAACACATATACTATCATATGTCATACTCCGGAACTCCTTCCGGACCCCTCCGATCAACATCGGATGTTACCCAAAAACTTTCCGGTTTCTCTCTCTTATTTCTCTTGTGGTGCCGGTTAGATCCCAATGCGTCCCCACCCTTAAGTGTGCCACCCTTCGGCTCGGAGATGCTCCGGACATGACCAAGACCCCTCTTGTGTCAATGGTAAGTAGTGGGACCTGGATGCCCATAATGACCACCCGTGCATTTATGAATCTCATCGCTTAAACCTTAACCGCGTAGTCCTATTCCCTTTGCCATATGATACCTAGGTCATCTGATATTTGATCTCAAGCATCTCCATACTTGTGTTCGATCTCATTTTCGACGAGCTCGTTTACTCGTTCTCGTGCCGTTGCATTCCATGATCTAGGCATACGCTTGCAAGCTTCGTTAGTGCAACATCACCGAGTTGGCCACGTGTATCTATTCGTTACTTGGATTGGCAAATTCTGGTCTTGATAAAAACTTCTCAACCCGTTTCTTCGAAAAACCCAACAATACCTCTATGATCACCCTTTCACAACTTGATACTTGATATCATCAAAGTCTCCTTCCAAAACAGTGATTATGCATTATCTCACAGTCGAAGGATATAAGCCACGATGTTTCTAAGTTATCTTCAATGACGAACGTTAATTAACTAGATCTCATTGTGATTAACTTTGGGTGTTTGTATATCACAATATTCTCCAATAATGTGACCTCATTGTCAATCAACACTTTCACCATGATCTCGAAACCATAAGATTATCACTTGCCCAATGAGCTAGTTTGCTAGAGGTAACTAGAGACCTGTTTTTTTACATACCACACGTGTATCAATGTTTAGTATTAATATAGTTATAGCATGGTAAGAAACGTATTATAAACATACAAGAGATACATGGACCTTGGACATGTGCCCTACGCTGTAGAAGGGTCCCTAAAGTTAGAGTTTGGTCAACCGGCATCGGCATTATGGTGGCTATGGCAGCGTTGTGCGGGACAAGAACAAGGTATTACCGCCTCCTCTTCCACCTCGTATGCGATGATCTTGCCGCTGGCGTTGAGGAGGGCGGGAATTCGTCTATTCGCCGCTTCCATGAAGTGGTGGATCTCGTCCAGTCTACGTGTGTTCTAGGTTTGGTATTACAAGATTCAGATCAATTCAAGGGTTCAATGGCGACAACTTATGATCTGGGACGCTGGTCCTTAGAGACGCGTGCACGAAGACTTCCTGACTGTCATCAACAACATCATGCCGGCTTCGGTAAGGAAGCAGCGACAACGACACGTCGGCGGATCGCTCTGGCGGCAATAGTGGTCGTTAGGTGATCCAAGGATCTCGATATAATTTTTATTATGTTTTGGGTGCTTTGTATTTATTGTGAACTCATGAAATATATTCAGATTTTTTTAAAAAATATATTATTCAGCAACAAATTTCAGATAAAAAAAGGGGAGTGCTACGCGTCCCCCGGGGGATCAAAATTTCTGATCTCCCGGGTCCTCCTGCTGACACGTGTCCTTTTGAACCCGCTTTTGCTACACTAAATCCCGTTTTTGCTATATAATGCCCAGTTTTGCTATATTATAGCAAAAAACGGTTCGCGTAAAAACAGAACAAAAAAGACAACGCTCGCCGAAGACCTTACCGGAGACTTTGTAGCAATTTTTTTACTAATGTAGCAAAACCGACTTCGCCGAAAAATATCACCAGAGACTCGCTGAAAAAACCTAGTCGGAGACCTCGTAGCAAAAAAGTTGTGATATTGTAGCTGTTAGATATATATATCTGTATATTGTATTTCCCCCATTTGTTAGGGGGCTTCCTGCATATTTGCCATGTACCTGTACTATATATATTTTGTGGCCTTTGGCCCCAGAGGAATACAACTTGTCTATTCCTAACATGGTATTAGAGCCGGTTTTAGGGTTTCGTACCCGTCGGTCCTCTCGCCGCCGCCGCCTGCCTGTCCCGCTTGCTCCTTGGCCCCTTCTTACCGTCGACCGCTTATCGCCGCCGCCTCCACCGATCTACACCGCTTCTGCTACCGAACCGATCACCCACCTGCTGCATCCCTGCTACCGATCGGGTCCCGCACGCGGTCGATCTGCTCCTGCGATCTGACCCCCTGCCGACCACCCGTCACTGACCGGCCGGGGTCCGCCCGATCTGCTTCTCTTGGCCGTCCTCTGCACCCCACTTGGTCGTTGTTCCCTGCTGTACCGACCGTCCTTTGCTTCTTTGTATCTACACACATACACTCCCTACCGCCGACTTTTCTCACCCGGTCGCCTTTGACCCACTGCCTCCCGCAGTCCCTGACTGGTCGGGGCCACCGCCTACAGCTCACGCGCCTGCAGCGCCCACCGCCCACTCCGCCTGCAACGCGCCCACGCGCCCACCACCCATTCCGCCCACTGCTCTGCCTGCGGCGCGAGGGCCCACGCGCCGTGCGACCGGTCTGCTTCTCTTCATTGTCTGCTGTCCCGTCTGCTAGCCTGCTGACTCGACAAGATCGACTCTGATCCAGCCGTTTCTTTTTCGTCGGATCTGAGAGTTGAAAAAAAAGAGCGACATGTCTTCTTTCTCGGGTTATGTTGCGATTCCTCGCTGCCCGGTGATCTTCGATGGCGCGAATTAACCTGATTTCGCTGCCTTTATGCGCGTCCACATGCGCGGTCTCCGTCTTTGGGGTGTGCTCTCCGGCGAGGTCTCCTGTCCGCCGTGCCCCCTTCTCTTGTGGCTCCTCTTCCGTCGACGCCGATTGTTCTCGGCGCTGATGCTTCTCAGGAGGCCAAGGATGCTGCTCAGAGTGCTGATGATAGTGCTATTGCTGCTTATGACCTGAAGTTCAAGCAGTACTCTTCTGATCTTGAGGCCTATCGACACGCTCTGACTGCTTACACTCAGTGGGTTGATGAGGATGCTCGTGCTGCTGCTGTTCTTACCTCTAGTGTTCTGCCCCAGTATGCTGCTGAGTTCATGAGTCTCCCTACTGTTGCCGCTCAGTGGGCCCATCTTCGTCAGCGCTATCAGCCGTATCTGGATGCTCTTTACCTGTATGTGGTTCGCCATGAGCATGCTCTCCAGCAGGATGATTCCACTATTGATGAGTTCTACACTCAGAGTGCTGCTATCTGGCGTCAGCTTGATTCTCTTCGTACTGCTGTTTGTGGCACATGCTCGTGCTTCCAGATTGTGCGCTCGGATTTGGAGTTTCACCGCATCTATGAGTTCTTGTCTCGGCTTCGCCAGGAGTTTGAGCCCCGGCGTGCTCAGCTGAATGCTCGTGGTCGTGTTCCGCTTTATGAGGTGTTGTCTGAGCTTCGGGCTGAGGAGACCCGTCTCCGTGGTGCTGGTCTTCTTGCAGTTCCCTCCGTGCTTGCTACTCGTGGTCCTACTATGTCGTCTGCTCCCTTGACTCAGCCACGGTCCTCTGTGCCGTCGCCGATACTACCCACTCCTCCAGTCGTGGTCGAGTCAGCTGACATCAGTTTAGGGTCGAGTCGGCACCAGCAGCTCGTGGTCGTGGTCGCCGTGGTTCTCTTCACACCGCTTCATCAGAATAAGGATGGCCACACTTGGGTCACTTGTTATACACGGGATCCCGGATTACGCGCCAGCACCAGCTCGTGGGCTATTGGCTCCTTCTCGATCTTCGCAGCTTGCTCTCTCCGATCGGGACATTATCGTGAGTCTTCGCGCTCTCGCTGTGCTCTTATTCGACATGCACTGCTGGTTCTATGACTGATTCTTCAGGCACTGCGCGACCACCACCTTCTACACAGTCAGGTACGTCCCCATGGTATCTGGATTCTGGAGCTTCTTTTCATATGACCTCTGAGTCTTCTTTTCTGTCCGCTCTTCGTTCTCTCCCTTCTCATGTCCGTGTTTTTACAGCTGATGGTACCTCTCTTCCTGTTTCTAGTCGGGGCACTCTTTCTACTTCTTTTTTTTCTGTTCCTGATATCTCTCATGTCCTTCTTCTTAAGATGAATCTGTTCTCTGCTAGCCAACTTACTGACTCTGGTTGTCGCGTCATTCTTGATGCTGATTCTTGTGTTGTCCAGGACCGTCGCAGTTCGGTTGAGCTGGCCCTCGCAGCCGTGACTCTTCAGGACTTTGGGAGTTAGACTGGCTTCGTGTTCCCTCCGCTGGCACTTCATCTGCCAGTTCTTCTCTGGTCTTCGCCTCTGCTACCAGCTCCTTTCAGCAGTGGCATCATCGTCTTGGTCACCTTTGTGACTCGCGTCTGTCGTCTTTAGTTCATCGTGGTCTTCTGGGGTCTTTCTCAGGAGATGGGTCTTTACATTGTCAGGGCTGTAGGTTGGGTAAACAGATTCAGCTTCCCTATCCTACTAGCACGTCTGTATCTCAGCGACCATTTGATTTAGTTCATTAAGATGTTTGGGGTTCGGCTCCTTTCGCTTCGAAAGGGGGCCATCGCTACTATATTTTATTCATCGATGATTTCTCTCAGTACACTTGGTTGTATTTTGTGCGCTCTCGTAGTGAAGTGCTCTCCATATATCAGCGTTTTGCGGCCATGGTCCGTACTCAATATTCTACTCCCATTTGTGTGTTTCGTGCTGATTCTACTGGTGAGTATATCTCCCAGATGTTGCGAGGTGTTCTTGTTGAGCAGGGCACCCATGCTCAGTTCTCCTGTCCTGGTGCACATGCTCAGAATGGCGTTGCTGAGCGTAAGCATCACCATATTCTTGAGACCACTCGTGCCATGATGATTGCTTCTTCTCTTCCGCCACATTTCTGGGTTGAGGATGTCGCTACGTCGGCTTACCTCATCAATATTCAGCCTTCTGCTGCTCTGCAGGGTGGCATCCCTCTTGAGCGCCTATCTAGACAGTCTCCAGACTATTCCATGCTTCGCTTGTTTGGTTGTGTTTGCTATGTTCTCCTTGCTCCTCGCGAACGCACCAAACTGACCACCGATGCTGAGTGTGTTTTCCTTGGATACAGTGATGAGCATAAGGGCTATCGCTGTTGGGACCCCGTTGGTCGTCGGATGCGTATCTCTCGTGGTGTTACTTTTGATGAGACGCGTCCTTTCTATCCTCGTCCCACCTCTGGTACCTACCCGGTGGAAGATATCTCGTTTCTTCTTTTTCCTGACACACCCCCTCTGTCTACTCCTTCTACTCCTATTGTGTCTTCTTCAGGATCTCCTCCCCCTAATGTCTCTTCTTCTACACCGTCCTCATCTGTTCCGTCTAGTTCTCCTAGTTCTCCTCGTTCTCCGGAGTCTTCCTCTGCTATTCCTTCTTCTTCATCGTCGTCTCCTGAGTCGTCTTCCTCTGATGAACTTCCCTCTACTCGTCCTGTTCGTCAGCGTCGTGCCCCCAATCGTTACTCTCCTAGTCAGTATGGTCTTTCTGTTGCCTCTGAGCCGACTTCTTATCGGGATGCTGAGCATCATCCTGAATGGCAGCTGGCCATGGCTGAGGAGATTGCTGCGCTTGAGCGCACTGGCACCTGGGATCTTGTTTCTCCCCCTCCCGGTGTTCGTCCTATCACGTGTAAGTGGGTCTATAAGATTAAGAACCGCTCTGATGGATCTCTTGAGCGTTATAGAGCGCGTCTTGTGGCTCGTGGTTTTCAGCAGGAACATGGTCGTGACTATGATGAGACCTTTGCTCCTGTGGCTCATATGACCACTGTGTGTACTCTTTTTGCTGTTGCTTCTGTTCGTCACTGGTCTGTGTCCCAGCTTGATGTTTAGAACGCCTTTCTCAATGGTGAGTTGAGTGAGGAGGTTTATATGCAGCCTCCTACTGGGTATTCTGTTCCCGAGGGGATGGTTTGTCGTCTTCGTCGGTCTCTTTATGGCCTCAAACAGGCCCCTCGTGCCTGGTTTGAGCGCTTTGCTTCCGTAGTGACTGCTACTGGTTTCTCCCCTAGTGCTCATGACCCAGCACTGTTTGTTCACACTTCTCCTCGTGGACGCACTCTTCTTCTTCTCTATGTTGATGATATGATCATTACTGGTGATGATCCTGAGTATATCGCCTCTGTTAAGGCTCGTCTTCGTGATCAGTTTCTTATGACTGATCTTGGTCCTCTTCGATACTTTCTTGGGATTGAGGTTTCCTCCACTTCTGATGGCTTTTACATCTCTCAGGAAAAGTATATTCAGATCTTCTTGCTCGTCCGCTCTTGGGGATGAGCGCCGTTGAGACCCCTATGGAGCTTAATGTTAAGCTTCAACCTACTGATGGTGATCCTCTTTCTGATCCGACGCGTTATCGTCATCTTGTTGGGAGTCTAGTTTATCTTGCTGTCACTCGTCCTGACATCTCTTATCCTGTTCATATTCTGAGTCAGTTTGTTTCTGCTCCTACCACTGTTCATTATAGTCATCTTCTCCGTGTTCTTCGTTATCTTCGTGGTACGATCACTCGTTGCCTTTTCTTTCCTCGTTCGAGCTCCCTCCAGCTTCAGTGCTATTCGGACGCTACGTGTGCGAGTGATCCTTCGGATCGTCGTTCACTTTCTGCTTACTGTGTGTTTCTTGGTGGTTCGCTCATTGCTTGAAAGACGAAGAAACAGACAACGATTTCCCGTTTGAGTGTTGAGGCTGACTTGCGTGCTACGACCTTGTTAACTACTGAGGTGACCTGGTTACGGTGGTTACTTGCGGATTTTGGGGTCTCTATTACCACACCCACTCTGTTTTTGTCTGACAGTACAGGTGCTATCAGTGTTGCACGTGATTCGGTCAAGCATGAGATTACCAAGCATATTGGTGTTGATGCTTTTTATGCACGTGCTCAGGTGCAGGCTCAGGTTGTTGCGCTTCAGTATGTGCCTTCAGATTTACAGTTGGCGGATTTCTTTACGAAGGCACATACTCGAGCGCAGCATGCTTTCTTACTCTCCAAACTCAGTATTATGGATCCACCATGAGTTTGAGGGGGGTGTTAGATGTATATATCTGTATATTTTTTCCCCATTTGTTAGGGGGCTTCCTGCATATTTGCCTTGTACCTGTACTATATATATTGTGGCCTTTGGCCCCAGAGGAATACAACTTGTCTATTCCTAACAGTAGCAACACCACAAAATGGTGGTAGCAAACAGAATGTGCTAATGTAGCAAAAAACAGATTTTGCCGGAGACCTTGTAGCAAAAAAATTGCTACCAAGCAAAAAGACTTCCCCAGAGACTATCGTCGTCGGTCATCTTGTAGCAAAAGTTTTATAATATTGTAGCAAAAGCACACAACGGTTGGAGCAAAAATAATATATGTATGTAGCAAATCCCACGACCACTGCAAAAAAATCCCCAACACAAAAATCCGCCGCTCCGTCCGTAGCAAATCCATCGGCCGTCGGTAGCAACGACGATGGTCGTTGGTAGCTAAAACACCGACCGTCTATAGCAAAATCTCCCGGTGTAGGTATTAGCATGCACGGGGCACCACGCGAACCACTGTTCCTCGACGGAGATCGGAGCAGCGGGGCCACGCCCTGCCGGATTTGAGCCCGTGCAAGGGAGCAGGCTCGCCATATCGCTGCTCCTGGTGCTCCGCTTGTAGGGCGGAGAGCTCTGGCTGGGCAAGATGGAAAGGCCACGAGCTCCGGTGGCGCGGCGAGCTCCGACGGCATGCGTGTGGCGAGCTCCGGCGACGCGGCAGTGCGAGGCAAGGAGCGGGCGCGGCGAGCTCCGGCGGCGTGCGTGTGGCGACCTGCGGCGAGTTACGACCAGCTGCAGGCAGAGCGGCCAGCTGCAGGCAGAGCGACCAGCTGCGTGTGGCGACCTCCGGCGACCTGCGGTGAGCTCCGGCAGCGGAGATCGCGGCGATCACCGGAGGTGGTAGCGACTGAGCGCGTGACGAGCTCCAGCGGCGGAAGAGACAACTAGCTGCGATGCGTTCATGGCCAGATGGAGGTTCAATTTATTTACAGAAGCTATCTGGAAGAGATAAGAGAGAGAAAAAGTACTGATCCCACCCACGTTGCACGCAGTCAAACGAAGAGGCAGCACCCGAGGGACCGTGAGGCGTTATCCCGGGAAAATAGTATCGTTTTCCTAAAAAAAATTGGAGACGGTGGGTTCGTGGGCCGTTAGCAGATAGATCTGCAGCAACTCCTAGTGGACTGTAGCAATCCACTAGGGCCGTCAGATCCAAATTTGTATGGCCTAGATCGCGCGCCTCTCCCGTTTTCTTCCCCGACGATCCATTCCACTCTCCCACGCCGCTCCCGTTCCCTGCCCTATCTAAGCTTCGACCCACCGGAATGCGGCTCTGAGTTATTTCTCACAGCCATCCCACCATCTCCGCTTCGTACAGACACCGAAGTGCTTTAGCTTAGCGACGCCGCCCCGGCCTCGCCCGCCAACTGCTCCGCCTCTCGTGCGCGCCGCCGTCGCCGTTCCCGTTCTACCTCATCCGGTCACCCCCTCCCTGCTGTCATCACCCCGTGCACTGTTTCTTCAGGTATGAGCTTCTTTTCATCTTGAAACTGCTCAATCCCTTGCTTGCGTCCACAAATTTTGGTGTGCTTTCTAGATTTTCTTTTTGGTGGGGGGCACAATCTAAATTGGGGTGTCTGCGTGGCGATGGTCTATTTTGGGGGACCGAGGTGGACAGTTGCTGGTACTTTGTAGCAGTTCAACGAGTTGATCAGAGCCATAAAAAAATTGATCACGGAGGATGCATTTTCAAATGTACTCAGAAGAAAGATGATGTTTTTATACAAATGTTTTATTTCCTAAGAATAATTCTGGACGTTTTGGAAACCCCTGAAGCTATAGGGCGATTCCAGGGCCCTATTGTCCTGTGAACGATATCTGGCGAACTACATGGTCAGCTCTGTCAGATGACTGATATCTGAATTGAAAGATTTTGTTCCATACTCTTCAGCTCAAAACTTTTGTAGTGTGAAACCAAGTCATTGTCTGCTCCCTCCGTTTCAAAATATAAGATGTTTTAGGTTTGTGAAAAGAATGTATCTATACTTCTTTTAGTGTCTAGATACATTTTCTTCATGAAGCTAAAACATCTTATATTTTGAAACGGAGGGAGTACTTGCTAATATATGGTTATTTTTTTGATACAGGCGTTAGATGCGGTTCACCTAAGCCATAGGACGTCCACTTTGTGCATTGATTTCTAAGCACTCTTCTGGCACAAAATGTCATCGCTTTTGCGCTTCAGTCAACTGAGGAAGAACATATGGAGCAGTTGTCCTGCCAGGGCTTTTATGCAACATGCCGGACTGTCATCTGGAAAGGTTCTTCATCCAAGAAGCTATGAGAAGCGTCATTTCACAACAAATGTTCAAGAGACAGCTAGTTCAGACAGAACTGGTCTGGCTTCATGTATTTCTGAAATTCAGCCATTTAAGTTTCAGCAGACTTCAGAACATGAGCAATCTGGGACTATTCTTGTCTTCGACACTGAGACTACTGGTTATTTCAACAAGGACAATAGAATCGTTGAGTTAGCACTCCGTGATCTTTCTGGAGGAAAGAATAGCACATTAGAAACTCTCATTAATCCTGAGATGAAAATTCGCAAAATCGTTTCAGCTGTCAATAACATTAGCACTGATTTGGTCTGCAGACCTGATGTCCCGAGGTGTGTTTCTCTTCCAATGTGCATTCATGTTATTCCCGACTGCTTCACATTCAGTCTTTAGTTTTAGGAAAATTTTGTGCATTTGGAAGTATTTGTGATATAAATTTTGATTTTGTGTATGTATCATTTTATTAACACTTGACTTGCTCTGAATAATGTAGGTTCTCTGATGTACTTCCGTTACTACTGGCATATGTTCGAAGCCGCCAGACTCCTGGAAAACCAGTTATATGGGTTGCTCATAAAGCAAAAACATTTGATGCACCTTTCCTTGCCCAAGAGTTTGATCTTTGTAAAGCACAGATGCCCGAAGACTGGCTGTTTGTTGACAGCCATTGTTTGGCAATGAAGTTGCCGAAGCTTCCAAAAACAGATGGTACATCCTCTTTGCCCCAGGGCTCAGTGGTTTAAAAGCACTTCATATCTTCAGGTTTTGGGTATAGCGTATTTGGTGCAAGGGTGAAGGGTGGTTTTCTGTCTATCACTTATCAGAATACAAGTTTCTCTTGATCATTGTTTAGGTAGTTCTTTCTTTTACTGCATAATGTTTGTAACGCAACTCAATTTCACATGTTTGTGTCCTCATATAAAAGGTCCCATGTTTGTGCTTTCGTTAATTATTTACTTGTCTGTTGGGTCTGGTAATGCGAGGATCATTTTTGTTGAAGTGACTAATTATTTTTTCTTTTTCCATATGTCCATATTATATTTGCAGTCCCAGTTGGTTATCTATATTGTATAATTTTGGTCAATCCACAGCAAAAGTAACCATAGTCACATGGAGTTTTACTGTTGTCTTGCAGAAAAGATACATCTTCTGAACTTGGGGGCACTGAGCAAACGCTATGGCATCTCTGTGGAAAACCCTGCTCATAGAGCAATGCAAGATGTGACGACATTATGTCAAGTTTTCCAGAAAATCACTTGTGATCTAAAACTTACATATGAAGGGCTCATAAATGAGGCCATCAAGGCTAGTAATTTCAGCAAGGTTCTTAAGTAAATATTTGCAGCCTCCAGCTTCCTTGTTTTAGTGGTTACATTTATGTGACTTTCGCATTGCTAGACATTGTTGCCTTGGGTGTAGCTCAAGAATCGTGTCTTGCTTTATTGAATAGTAGTTGTCAGTGAAAGACCTACTGTGTCAACTGAACCCTTGATATTTACCTGCAATTAGCATAGCAGATGTAAAACAATAGCTAGGCTGTTTCTGTTAATTTTCCGTGCAAGTTTACAAGTCTCTATTGGTTGTCGTGGTTTGTTTTTCTATGGCACTTGTTGAACACTGCTTGATTAAACTATTTTGAGGACTAATGGTTGGCCATATACGGCCTTTAGGCCCAACAGTATGACAGGCATGCCATGGTCCTTTTCTTGTTTCCAGTAGGTGCTGCTCCCACTGTAGTATACTCTGCTCTGATCTGCTTTTTCTGTGAACCATATTCAAGAAGAAGTCTTGGTAAAGAACCGGACATAATAATCACTACATCCTTTGGTATTCACCGCTGTTAAGCTATAGATATTCCCCTCTATTTCATGCAATGGTAGCATTTTCCGTGCTAACCTTTTTAGCCTGTTCGCCCTAGTTTGGTATTTTTTTGAGAAATGAGGCGGGGACATTGCTTTCAGTCAGACTCTCTCTAGTTTGATGATCCTTAATTGTGTATGGTGATTTTGACGTGTGCTTGAAGCATAGGAGTGCTACATCTGTTGAGCTTTCTTTTCCAAGGTATATATTTGTATATATGAAGGTATATATTTGTCATCCCTGCAAACTTCAACATGCAAGTCAATCAGAGTCAAGTATATTTTATACCATCTGTGCAAATCCCAAGTATGAAAAATTGTTCATTTCAAGTGAAACAAGTAAGAACGTGGCAAAAAAATGTTGTTTGCACCCATGTTTATCATTTCTCAGGTTTAACTGGTGACCTAACATAAATATATTCTTATTCTGAACCCCTTTGATTCATCTTCCACAGAGTGCTTCGCTATGAGATGACCATGAAACCAGCTGAGCGGGTTCCTTATATGTAAATAGTAGAACTATATTTACGGTGAAAAGAAATGCGGATACCGTATATTTTGCTTTCAATGTCAACTGGTTAAAGTTAAATCCATTCATCGTTGTCTGCTTGCCTCCCGTTCCATATGTGCAACATCGTTTTGATCCCAGCTGACTGGGAACTACGTCCACCTGTAGTTAGTAGTTTTTTTTTTTTTGAGGGGCACCTGTAGTTAGTTGGTGCAGGGTTTTGACGTGGCGTTTCGGTAGGTCTGGATGTGCAGTATATTTTCTTTGTCGATTATGGTCAGTCCTAGTGCGTATTTTGATTCGGTGACACTAGGAACTCATTAACTCTGCCGTTGTTGAGAGTTGGAGACCAAGCTTGTTCTGCCACCCTGCAAGGTTTGCACATCTGGTTGGCACTAGTGATTCTGCCGTTTTTGCAGAAAATACTGAACGCGATGTTGTATCTAAAGAAAATCGGCTGAGAACGGCCATCCTCTTAGTTAATTAGTACTTTAGAGATAAAAAAAGAAAAAAGAAACGGATTTGCTAGTTCTCATGTATCAAGAACTTGTGTCTCAGTCACCTCTCTAACCATTGGATTTATCTCGCACTCGTGCAACTAGAAGTTAAAATTAGTATAAATTTATAAATTGAAACCCAACAGTACAACACCCGTTGCGCGGTATCCATGATGGTAGCTAGAGCAGCAGCACTAGGAGCGCACGAGATATATCTCTCGTTCGGCCGAACGCCTTCGCGTAGCCTGACGGAGCTGCCACCCCAGGACGGGCACTGCACACTCATCTTCGGCCACGCGACGCAAGGTACTACTCCGACTGAATTTAGCATGACATAATAGACTGTTTTTTTTATCAAGGCCTGCCTCCTAGCTCACGAACGAACAGGGCATGGACTTTCGGTTCATTTGTGAAAACTGGAGGGTGAAAATGTGAAATCACAAGGAACACGAAGGAGCTTTTTTGGCAAACAACACGACTCTGCTGCCGGACTTTATTAATTGCCAACAATTGTTAAATCGATTACAAGTTTATCTAAGATTAAGGACGTGTTTGGTTCGAATACTGTTAACGGGACCGTCAACGGAATCAGTTTATAGAGGTATCAGCAGTGTAATGGAAAATTTCCAATTTTGTTTGGTTGCACAACGGAAATTAATCTGATAAGGAAAGAAGTCAACCGGCTAACCAAATCAAGAAGAAATCCGCACCAAGAGGCCAACAGGCCATGGGAATCAACTAGCAGAGGAGAATGGTGGTAGGGGAACTGGACGCCGAAGCTTCTCCTCGTCGGCGAGCTGCTCGGGAATCAGATGGTGAGATGGAAGGCGGCCTGTACCACGCCGGCGACGACGCCGGGCTCGTCGGAGGGGCCATTGGAGCCGGGCTGCTGCTCGGGAATCAGAGGGCGAGATGAAGGTGGCATGTACCACATCGGCGACGACGCCGGGCTCGTCGGAGGAGCCATGGGCGCCGGACTGCGGAGGGGCGTCGGGATGGGGTCACTGGGATGGCAGCGAGCCAGAGGGACATCTCCTCTGGTAACAGATTTGTTTCCGGTGGAGGGAGGCCGGTATCGGGTTTACACAACGATAGGACTTGATTACAAGGTATCTATTTACAGGCAAAGCGAAACAAACTTGTTTAACGGTATCAGATTCCTTTGTAAACAGGTACCGGAGCAAAATGTGCGAACCAAACATCTCCTAAGGTAAAATTGATTGACTAAGTCAAGAGATGACCGGAGCTGGGAGCTTGAGTGGGCGACCCCACTCTAGAAAGACTCTTGCCCCCTTAGTCAGAAGATTTTTGTGTGACAGATTCTCCGTGACCGCCTTCCTTCAAGGGTGGAGGTTTCAAAGACAAACGGTCCAGGCAATGGCTTGTGTCCCCTATGTGGGACGTTGGAAACATGCGCCCATATTGTGTTTACTTGTCCCGTCGTCCAGTTTTCGTGGAGCTTTATCCTGGATGCCCAGGGGCCCACTTGGCATGTTGAGGACCTAGGGGAGTTCCTGAAAACGGAGGCAAACCGTATCGGAAGGAGGCGGTGCCTTTTATGTCTAGTGTTTGTTGCCCTGACATGTACCCTATGGAACGTTCGCAATAAGATGGTGATTGAGCGCATGTACCCGCGACGGGCTTCTGACTCCATTTTTTCTTTTCTTGGTTTCCTTCAGCTGTGATCCTCGCTAGCTAGGTGGTAGGATCGGGAGCACCTGGACAACACTCTCCGGTCGCTGCATGGACATACCATTCTCTTCGCGGCCCCTGCTCCACCTAGATGGCGTGTGTTGTGTCATGACTCCCGCACTCAAAACTCAGTTCAATCCAAAACACGAAACTAGCCTATTTTTGGTGGAATTTTTGAATTTATGGAAAAAAGATCAAATCGATAAGAAATCCATGGCAATAAAAAGTTGCTAATACCATATGATAGGGGGCTAACCTCAAGGGTGGCCCGATCTTCACGAATCTCATGCTAAATCGATGGGAAAAGCGTGAGAAAGAGGGAAAGGTAGCAGAAGCAAACACATACCTCACAAAGAACACGATGAACACATGCAAACACAACACCATACAAGGCCTATTGATCCCTCTGGCGGCCACCGGTCTGATAGAATCCTTGCAAGAAAAGATCGGTCAATGTGCTCTCGTCAATCCACATTGGAGAGAGGAGAACACCTTGGAGAGGGTCTTGATAAATTTACTAGAGCCAACTCAAAGTAAAGATCTTGTACAACTAAGAATGGTCAAAGGCTAAATCCATAGAGGTTGGTGACGATAGTCGGCCCCCTTCTAAGGGGATGAGAAAAAACTAGAGAGATTACACAAGAGGGTTGTCTTCTAGTCTATGCCTAAAAAAATAAGGAAAAGTCATATGGGGCTATTTATAGTACTTGGGGCGAAGGGATATGTAAAGGGAATATTTTAGGATATCAAACCCACATTCTGTGTGCAGACAGGTGGAGTCCGGTGGAGCCAGGATTGGAGTTAAATGCTTCGGCTATAAGTCCGTCTGGGCCGAAGCTGGGACCGGACGTTTCGGCAAGAGCCGATTCATTCGGCAGATGATGAACATGTATACTGCAAGGGATTTTGGCGGGGGCTAGGCTCTTGCCGAAACGTCCCATCAGGGCCAAATCTTCCTGAAAACAATTTATACACCGGCCCATCAGGGCCGAGCTGGAAAAATCCGAGGTCCTATGCCAAACTCTAAAACGGGGCCATATCTCGGTAGAAAATGGAACTAATGGTTAATTATATGGTACGCTAAGTGCCGGTGTGTTGCTAAGAACTAACAAATTATTCTACTTTGTGAGCGAGTGTATCTTCATTTTTCTCCTTTTCATCAAGAGAAAATGATTAAAATTGCAATTATCAATATCAGTTGAGCAGTGCTTGCTCAACATTACTATGTTAGCACTAATCCACATGGACTACCAAATCGTCATGGCTATTGTAACTGCTCAACATTAGTTCTAATCGACATGGCCTATGAGGTCAGCAGATCAATATCACACTACCTTGCTCTTGCTCTCTCTTTACACACGATCTACCTAAAATACTCATCATGAATAGGACTCTAAAGGGTTTGAAACTTGCAGGTGTGGAGGATACAAACCCCAGTATCACGCTACACAACCGTCCAAATCTCCAATCAATCACCGACAATCAGTAGAACAACTCTCTAATATGAAGAACAGAGTCTAGTAAAGGAAGAGAAGAAATCTCACTGGGTCTCATCCTCTCATCAGCGGACGGATCATCAACCATGATTCTCATCCCCGACGAGCCCGTAGTCCAGCAGCCGGCCGTTCCTCCAGCAGATTTCGGTCGTGGTCTCCTTGGGAGGACACGAGCCGCACTGAGAGAGGAAAGAATCTGGACGCTGGGGAATACTGGCAGCCTTTGCTAGGTCGCTCGCTGCCTCGTCCATTCGGAACTCGTCCAAGACATTGTTCGTTCTGAGGTGGATTCGAACCACAGCAAGTGTAGCAAGGATTTAAAGTCCAACGCGCTAAACTAAAGAGGATTTTCAGTCCTCTGCTCTACCAGCCAGAACCTAGAAGGACACTGAACACCCGATTTGACATTAAAGACCGGAATCACTGCTTGTCAAGAGCACCCAGTAATTTACTTATCTCTCGTCTTCAGTAATTTACATTTTACCGAGGTTGACTAATTCCTATGTGGCGCTTGATGACATTTTGTTCAATGACTCTGATCCAGACATGACACCGCCAAAAAGGAGGAAACCCTCAAAGTCTGCTTCATCTTCAAAGGGAAAGGAAAGAAAGCTGAATCTTCTAGTCTACAGCCCCATCGAGTACAGGCAGGCTGACTCCTCAAGGGCTGCCAAACGCCCAAAGCTATGTAATACTAAAAAATATTTTGGGCGCCCGAAATCCTGGGCCCTGTGGGCTGACTCCTCAAGGGTTGTGAAACGCCCAAGGCAGGCTAACTCCTCACGGGCCGCACTCATGTGGGCTCGGGCCTGCGGCCCATCCCCTAGCGACATAGTCGTGCTCGAAGTCTGACTCGTTGGCCCAACCTCGGAGCACGCGCCGCTCCTTGCGCGTATCAAGGAAGGACTTGGACGCGTACACGTGGTCGTAATTGACGAGGTGCCATTTCTGGCAGTCCTTGGTGGCGTTGTTCGCATCGAAGGTGTCTGCCACATCGTTGTACCGCCCCAGCCTGAAGTAGTCCTGGTTTTTGTCCATCACGCTCACCTTGAGCACGTGCCTTGTCTACACATTTGAGGGCGCCAAGTCGATCCCGTCCTTGACGGGCTCTCTTCCACCAAGAACAGGTCTGAGGAATCCACCATGCCAGGAATGCCTTACGAGTAGAATGGCTCGGTGTTCCGCTTCTAATGGCGGAAGTCATTGCTCTGGTAGATCAGCGCCCAACCATGGCTAGGAAGGGTCGCGGAAACCACGGCACGGACCAATGACAGAGTTAGACAGAAACCGATGGTGAGCGAATTGTTAAATCTGAATGTTTGGGGGGCAGAGGCTAAAAAATTCCCATCTAATAAGCCCTTCCCAAAAATATCTCATGGACTAGGGGGACGATGGCCCCCCTGACATGCACATAGATCTGCCTCTGCTACAAACGTCAGTGGGGAGCGGTATGACGGGGTTGTAGGTGCACTTCACCCACTCACGGAGATGCGGGTCCAAGATGTTCTTGGGGAAAGCCAGTTCTATAACTAGTGAGCAAGACCGGGGTGTCGTCGGTGAGTATTGTCGCAAAGCTCGACCAGCAGCTATTGGCATCGAAGGGGGAGTCGGGACCGAGCATGTTTCGACTCGTGCTAGTGATGGCATGCACCCTGTGTTGTCGTGGAACGCTTCATTGAAAACCCCAAGAGAAAGGTTTGAAGATCATAGCAGCAAGTTTCCCTCAGTAGAGACCGAGGTTATCGAACCACAAGGAGGAAGGAAACATCACACAGGTGTTGCAAGCAACGCAGAGACCTGCAAAACACAAACTCAAGACTTTGCCCCAACGAATCAGTGAGGTTGTCAAGCTCACTGGTTTGTTATAACAAAGGATTAAACGTATGGTGTGGAAGGTAATGGTTTACAGCAAGTAAACAAGTAACAGTGGAAGATATATCAATGGTAAAGATTGGACTAGGGTCCATAGTTCACTAGAAGTGCTCTCCTTAGATAAACAACATGGCATGAAGGGTAAACAAATTACATCAGGCAATTGACAGGAACTGAGCAAGGAATAACAATGCAATACCAGACAAAAAGATCCTATGAGATTCGATTGGGCCATACAACAATATACATAGACCACCATCCAACTTCATCTATGACTAGAAGTCCACCTTCAGGTTATCATCCGAACCCCCTCCAGTATTAAGTTGCAAGCAACAGACAACTGCTTTAAGCAAAGTGTGTAAGGTAAAAAATTAACTTGTTCTATGAACAAGAGACCGTTGTTTTCTCCCTAGTGGCACTACAAGAAATGTGTTGATTTATGACCTTCTAATAGTGACCGTGGATAAAATCGTCATAAATCTATGACGATTTTGTATCAAATGGTCATATGCCGTTTTGAGGGGTCAAAACCTTATTAAATTACGACGATTTCGCTAAAAACGTCGTAATTTTATATTATGAAATCGTCATAACTTGTGCAAAGCGACTTAGGATCTTATTTGTAGGTATTATAAAAAAAATTAAACACCCACGTTGGACACACCATGACCTGGCGAGCAGGCCCCACATTTCCAAGATTTCTCCACCGCCTAGAAAAATAATCAACAAAAACTAGTTGGCCAAGAGATTCGAACCGACGACCTCCACATCACTGGCTCACGCTGCCAACCACCAGACTACGATCAAACTTGTGTATAACGACATCGCTTAGTGTATATAATCGTATCATCTGTTGGGCCTGGGCCTCGCTAGACCATGTCCTCTCTAGACTCGTTTAGGATCCTGCCTCTTTCAGAAATAATCAACAAAAAAGCTCGCGCCCGGGGGTCAAACCCGCATCCCTCGCAATCCATGGCTGAAGGCGACCACTAGGCCAACAGTCCTTTGTTGTGTTGAAATTGCGCACTCCGTATATAAAAGTTTCCGTCGTCAATTGGGCCTTGGCCACGGAACTCAATTAGGTCAAGCCCGCGAAGTATGTAATGTTTGTTGGGCCGGTTTTACTTCCCGCGTGGTAGACCAAATCCAGGCCAGCTCGGCTGGTCCGGCTATGTTTTTTTTTCTTTCATTTTTTCTTTTTCTGTTTTCTTAATTCTTTTGTATCTCTTTCATATGAAATCCAAATGAATTGATTTTTGTCTCTCTATTTTTATAAAATTCAGTAGATTATCTTAGATTGTTAATTAGGAATACTTGTAGTGTGTCAACAACACATCTACAACCGAAGAGATTTCTGTCACTTCCCTTGGAAACTAGAGGCATGAACCCACTATCGAGCATAAATACCCTCTCTTGGAATCACTAGCAACTACTCGGCCAAGATAACTACTAACAACGAAGAGCATGCAAGATCACAAACAACACAGACATGATAGAATCATAAAGACAAAACCATTAATCAATCTGACATAGTAATCTCAATATTCATCGGATCCCCGCAAACACAACATGCACGATTACAAATAGATTAGATCTTGATCATGAACGGATCTCACAAGATCTATACATGAAATCACAAGGAGTAGATACAACCATATAGCTACTACATGGACCCATAGTCGAAGGTGGAATGATGTCTACGCACTTCTATTCTTGTAGACAGTTGTTGGGCCTCCAGGTGCAAAGGTTTGTAGAACAGCAGCAAGTTTTCCTTAAGTGGATCACCCAGGTTTATCGAACTCAGGGAGGAAGTGGTCAAAGGTATTCCCTCTCAAGCAACCCTGCAATAAAGATACAAGAAGTCTCTTGTGTCCCCAACACACCTAATACACTTGTTAGGTGTATAGATGCACTAGTTCGGCGAAGAGATAGTGAAATACAAGTGGTAATGGTGCCAGAAAATAGCTTGACAGTGAGGCAAAGACTAAAGGAAACAAGAAGGAAGGAAGCAAACATGCAACAGATCTAGTAGCAAACAGTGTTTCAATGCTTAGAAACAAGTCCTAGGGATCATACTTTCACTAGTGAACACTCTCTCATATAAATATCCTCTCTTCATGATACTACTCTTAGGTTGGACACTCTAATCCAAGGTAGGGCTATAACAGCAACCTCAAAGTCCGCCTTCCCCAATCTAGATAACCCCACACTGTCACCTTGAGCACTAGATGGTTCCAAAAAACACCACAATTCCAGAGAGACATCCAGCTCCAAATATAACTCATAATAATTATTCAATCTAGCCAAAGTGCCACACACGGTATGCACGCTGTCACTTTCACACACGTGGGGAAAATCATAGATCTATTAAAGCACAAAGAGTATTTATGTAGACCCAAACCTAAGTGCCACCATGGCGTGCATGCTGTCACTTTCACATACATGGGGAGAGCTAGAGATCTATTGAAGCACTTGAGTAGCAAGATAGATCTACTTGATTACAAATCTCATGACCACAACAAGATCATGCATAGAGAGAGAGATGAACACATAGCTACCGGTAGAGCTCTTAACCTCAAGGAAGAACTACTCCCTCCTCATCATGGGAATCAGCAACGGTGATGGAGATGGTGGTGGAGATCAATGGAGATGGCTCCGGGGGAACTTCCCCGTCCTGGCAGGTTGCCGGAACAGAGACTTTCTGTCCCCCGAATCTCCCCTTCGGTGGTGGCGGCGCTACAGAGGTTTTCGTGGATTTTTTTGGATGATTTAGGGTTTTTGGGTCGGAGGCTTCTTATAGGCGAAGGATGCGAGGTCGGTGGAGGTCCAGGGGGGCCACACCCCCTGTGGGCGCAGCCTAGGGTGGGCCCGCGCCCACCTAGGGTGTGGCCACCCTGGTTTCCTCTTCCGTCTCGTCTTCGATTTTCCGTATCGCTCAGGAAAAAATATGAACTTTGGCTTTTGTCCCGTCCAATTCCGAAAATATTCATTTTTTAGCTTTCTGAAACCAAAAACAACAGAAAACAGGCAACTGGCACTGTGGCATCTTGTCAATAGGTTAGTTCCATAAAGTGTATAAAAATACCTCAAAGTGTAGACAAAACAAAGCAACGTAGATACTAAACAAGCATGGAGCATCAAAAATTATAGATATGTTTCCGACGTATCAAGCATCCCCAAGCTTAACTCCTGCTTGTCCTCGAGTAGGTAAGTGATAAAAAGAATAATGTTTGAGGTGACATGCACCATCAAAACCAAGATCAAACCATTTGCAAGCATTAAAAGCTGGGATCAAAGAACTCTGAACATGTGCATGAAAGATGGAGTTCTAACTATAGGACATAGTAACTATGCATGCAATATGAAAGGCTACAAACAAATATCATGAATAACATGCATTGAAAAACATTTGTTTGTTTCACATACAGAAAATATGGCATAGTGGCAATCAGCTTGTCCCTCATAGAGTAGCAAATAGATGCATATGACACCTTCAAAGTTCATAAGAGTGACTAGATACAAATAGCATAAGAACAAGTAATATCACAATATGGATCAATCAATAAGTTTTGGGACACTGCACACAGAATGGCAACTATGCTCTCTTAATGGTGCCTAAAGGTAGAAGGTGGAGACTCAATATAATGATGGAAAAAAGGCCCTTCATAAAGGGAAGCAGGGATTTCAAGTTTAAAAAAGAGCTTCCAAAAATTATGATACTTGTTAGCTTTCAACCCTCATTGCCCCTATCATAAGCATCTTGAAGTGATTAAGGTTAAAGTGAACAAACTATGGAGTATATGCTTGACAAAGTATAAGTTGGCATTCTCAAGCCCCTTGAATACGAGGGCAACACCTCATGCTACTCAACTTCAGTCACCTGTAAGTTCTTGTCATTGTAAGTACATGCGTATCATAGAGAACCGCCAACGGGGTACGCCTTGCACATGGTACAGGAGCTATCCCATAACCAAAATGACAAGGCAAGAAGACAATAAGGATCTCAGCGATCTTTTTATTTACTATATGCATAGCTTTTTATTGAGGATGCTTCATAGATAGCTCACTATGGTGATACTGCAAGTTTCCACCATGATTAGGCATGGCTTAGGCTAGCGGCCCAGGCGTTTCTATAACACAAAATACATACTCCATGGACTTACAAGTTCCCTTTTTATTTCACACCGGTGACATCCATAGACAAAAGAGCATGATATCAACTGGGTACAGAGTACAAGTGCAATGTTGAAAACGTTCCCCGTGACAGCACGGTTCTGCTAATTCCAACGTATAAGTGCAAGCGTATACAACATAGATGACACAATGGTTCAAGTTTATTAGGGGCAAAGAATATAAAGTGTGCCATCAAGTTTGTGAGGGCTTTAATCACTAAGTTTTCATATAACAAAATAGTTTTTAATTGGAAGATAGCTGAAAACAAGAATAAACTTGGAATGGTGTAACACACCATGTATAGGAATTTATAGTGGACACTTTGGAATAACTTGGTTTCTTGGGAGTTGGAAGCATGAGTAGAGCTTACTCATACAAGTGGAGGCTAGCAAATGACTGGGAGCAACCAACTAAGAGAGCATTAATGGCCATAATCATGCAGAGCAACAAAACATTACTAATCAAAGCATAGAGTGGTACTACAAGTCAAGGACTAAATGATCATAGAGGCTATGGTGACTTGTTCATAGTCATAACATGGTGTGAGCATGTGCCAAGTAAACCCAAACAAAGCATCAAAGGAGAATACCACAATACTTTGCTTTTGTATGCTAAAATAACGCATTATTCCTTCAAGGCACACTAAGCAATCCCAATTGTTATGAACAAAACATGCTACAGCAATAATCACTAAGCATAAGGTCAAAAAAACACCTAGCATGTCATGTTAAAGTCTAAGTCACAATCAATGCAAGCTCCTCTTGCACTTTCAAGCAAGAACTTACTACTCATTTCCAACACCAAGCAACTTATTTGCAACAACACAGCAAGAACGGGGGTCCAAACTACTTTATTCAAGCAAAATAAACAACCTAAGCAAAGCAAACGAAAACTAAGATGCTCCAAGAACAACACAACAGTGCATGAAATAATAAAAACGAAGTGTCTAGATAGACCTGAGCTTTTTATTGATGAAGAAGGGGATGCCTTGGGCATCCCCAAGCTTTGACGCTTGTACCTCTTGGATATTTCTTGGGGTGACACCGGGGTGGCATCCCCAAGCTTGAGCTTTTTTCCATTCTTCATCTCATTATATCATTCTCTCTCTACACCTGAAATTTTTCCTTCATACAAAACTTCACACAATCTTTATTAGCAACATTAGTGTATTCAAAAAGATATTAGACCTTAGGAAAAGCTTTGGAACAACAGAACTTTTCACTAAAAACACAAGCTACTGTAGTAACTCTTTCAAAAAGCTCAATTCCCCAAAAGAGAACTCAAAAGGAATCAATAAGAAGCAAATGCAAATAATGGTAGAAATCTGTCAAAACAGACCAGCAGGTAGAAACCGATTTTTGCAAAGACCTTCTGTTACTCCAATCAAAAAGTGTTGAACTAATTAAAGTTAGCTAACATACTGGGGGATTTATTCGTAAATTGTCAGCTCAATCCAAATTACAGAGACTCCTCACAAATTTTTATGGTGGAGGATAGGAATCTGTTTCGGGACAGCAACTCCCCAAATCTTACTTCCCTCTCATTAGAGGTCATTCTTGGCACAAAAAACAAACAAAAAGGATAAAGAGAGGTCATTACAAAAGTAATAACTTCCAAGACTCAAGAAAACTCTTGGGTTATCTCCCAACAAGTACTTTTCTTTAACGCCTTTAAGTTAGGCATAATAGTTTGAGAAGATGCTCACATAAAAAATATGAATTGAAGTAAAAGAGAGAGTCAAGAAGCAAATTCAAAAAACATTTAAGTCTAACCCTCTTCCTATGCATAGGAATCTTGTACACAAATAAATTCACAAAGAACAAAGTGACAAGCATAGGAAGATAAAACAAGAGTAACTTCAAAACTTTCAGCACATAGAGAGGTGTTTCAGTACCATGAAAATTTCTAGAACCATACTTTCCTCTCTCATAATAATTTTCAGTATCATCATGAATAAAATCAACAATATATCTATCACATAAATCATGCTTTTCATGATCTACAAACACATAATTTCTATCAAGCTCAAAAATAGTGGGATTAAAACCTTCACAGGTTTTACCCAAAGTAGATATTTCAAAAGGATCCACAGGAACATAACATTCATCCTCCTTTGGTAAGCATGGGGGACAATCAAATAATGTAAGGGATAAAGAGTTACTCTCATTAGAAGGTACGAATGGGTAGATCCATTCTTCCTCCTTTTGTTCATCACTCTCCTCCTCTTTTTCATCTAATGAGCTTCCAGTTTCAACAATTTCTTCTTCCATAGGCTCCTACAAGGCATTATTCTCTTCCATTTGTGGATAGCATATATTAAAATATTCAAGAATATAGCTATTTTATTCCTTGTAATTATCAAAGCAAAATTTAAGTATCTCATAAACCTCATGTTTATAAGGTGCATCATCAGTATTTTCAAGCAAACTGGCAAGTTCAAATGCACCCTTGAAGGCAATAAATTCTTCAATTTGTTCCACATCATCAAAATCATAATTTCCTTTAACATAAGAAGAGATGGTAACATTATCATTATACTCACATTGAAAAGGCAGGTGTTTATACCTCCTACAGCAACAAGCTTTATCAAAGCAATAAGTAACATTATAAGTAGAGCACACGTCTCTAGCAATAATATTCAACTTATCAATTTGTTCCTATAAGTGTTTCACTTTTGGTGACAAACGGTGTTCCTTATAATAATACTTTTGTTCTTCCGTGAACCCACCTTTCCAATAAGAACTAGTTTCAAGAAACCATCCATTGATAGAAAGCATGACCAAGCAAGACAACAACACACCAACAGCTAGAGTAGGAACTAATTTTTTTGTGTTTTTGAATAAAGAAAGCAAACCAAACTAAACTAAATTTTTGGGTTTTTTGAAAAGAGGCAAACAAAACCAAGCAAAAGAAACTAAGCAAACTAAAAGCAAAGTAAAGAGAAAGGAAGTGGAGGACTCCCCTTGTGAAGACGTCCTTAGCCTCCCCGGCAACGGTGCTAGAAAGCTTGATGGAGTGTACCCAGTGTTGTCGTGGGATGCTTCGTTGGAAACCCCAAGAGCAAGGTTTGAAGAGCACATCATCAAGTTTCCCTCAGTAGAGATCAAGGTTATCGAACCAGAAGGAGGAAGGAAACGTCACATAGGTGTTGCAAGCAACACGGAGACCTGCACAACACAAACTCAAGACTCCGCCCCAACGAATCAGTGAGGTTGTCAAGCTCACCGGTTTGATGTAACAAAGGATTAAACGTATGGTGTGGAAGGTAATGGTTTGCAGCAAGTAAACAAGTAACAGTGGAAGATGTATCAATGGTAAAGATTGGACCAGGGTCCATAGTTCACTGAAGGTGCTCTCCTTAGATAAACAACATGGCATGAAGGGTAAACAAATTACAACAGGGCAATTGACAGGAACTGAGAAAGGCATAACAATGCAATACCAGACAAAAAGATCCTATGAGATTCGATTGGGAAATACAACAATATACACAGACCGCCATCCAACTGCATCTATGACTAGAAGTCCACCTTCAGGTTATCATCCGAACCCCCTCCAGTATTAAGTTGCAAGCAACAGACAACTTCTTTAAGCAAAGTGTGTAAGGTAAATAATCAACTTGTTCTATGAACAAGAGACCGTTATTTTCTCCCTAGTGGCAACAACACATCTACAACCGAAGAGATTTCTGTCACTTCCCTTGGAAACTAGAGGCATGAACCCACTATCGAGCATAAATACCCCCTCTTGGAGTCACTAGCAACTACTCGGCCAAGATAGCTACTAACAACGGAGAGCATGCAAGATCACAAACAACACATACATGATAGAATCATAAAGACAAAACCATTAATCAAACTGACATAGTAATCTCAATATCCATCGGATCCCTGCAAACACAACATGCATGATTACAAATAGATTAGATATTGATCATGAACGGAGCTCACAAGATCTATACATGAAAGCACAAGGAGGAGATGCAACCATCTAGCTACAACATGGACCCATAGTCCAAGGTGGAACTACTCACACATCATACCGGAGAGAAGGCCTCCGGGATGATCTCCCCTCCGGCAGGGTGCCGGGAAGAACTTCAGATCCCCCCGATCTATGGACGACGGTGGCAGCGGATACAGAAGGTTTCATGGAGTTTTGATCGGGTGCTTAGGGTTTCTGCATCGGGGGCTTCTTATAGGCGAAGACGAGAGGCGACCAGGGGGCCACACCCTTCCTACGCGCGGGCCCACCCCTGGCGCGCCTAGGGGGTTTGTCCGCCTTGGTTTGCTTCTCCGTCTCGTCTTCTAGATTCGTGTCCCCCACGGTAAAATATTGACTTTGGCTTTTGTCCCGTTCAATTCCGAGAATATTGATTTTCTGCCTTTCTAGAACCAAAAACAAAAAAAACAGGCAACTGGCACTGTGGCAACTTGTTAATAGGTTAGTTCCAGAAAAGATATGAAAACACCTCAAAGTGTAGACAAATCAAAACAAAGTAGAAACTAAACAAGCATGGACCATCAAAAATTATAGATACGTTTCCGACGTATCAGCCAGTTGACCAGGTTCAAGGAGACGGAGTGTCCATGGAAGAGGGTGTCGCTGCCCCAGTTGCCCTTGTGTGGGTTGTACTTGTTTAGAAACTGGCCTGCATGGGAACATATGATGACTCCTTGGTGGCGCCAGAGAACTTGGTGCTTGATGTGGAGTCTTGATGGGAACCCCAAGAGCAAGGTGTGAAGAGTACATCAACAAGTCTTCCCTCAATTGAGACGAGGTTATCGAACCAGTAGGAGGAAGGAAACGTCACACATGTGTTGCAAGCAACACGGAGACATGCACAACACAAACTCAAGACTTTTCCCCAACGAATCAGTGAGGTTATCAAGCTCACCGGTTTGCTGTAACAAAGGATTAAACGTATGGTGTGGAAGGTAATGGTTTGCAGCAAGTAAACAAGAAACAGTGGAAGATGTATCAATGGTAAAGATTGGACCGGGGTCCATAGTTCACTAGAGGTGCTCTCCTTAGATAAACTACATGGCATGAAGGGTAAACAAATTACAGCGGGACAATTGACAGGAACTGAGCAAGGAATAACAATGCAATTACTAGCCAGAAAGATCCTATGAGGTTGATTGGGCAATACAACAATATACATAGACCGTCATCCAACTGCATCTATGACTAGAAGTCCACCTTCAGGTTATCATCCGAACCCCCTCCAGTATTAAGTTGCAAGCAACAAACAACTTCTTTAATCAAAGTGTGTAAGGTAAATAGTCCACATGTTCCATGAACAAGAGACTGTTGTTTTCTCCCTAGTAGCAACAACACATCTACAACCAAAGAGATTTCTGTCACTTCCCTTGGAAACTAGAGGCATGAACCCACTATCAAGCATAAATACCCCCTCTTGGAGTCACTAGCAACCACTTGGCCAAGATAACCACTAGCAACGGAGAGCATGCAAGATCATAAACAACACAGACATGATAGAAACATAAAGATAAAACCATTAATCAAACCAACATAATAATCTCAATATCCATTGGATCCCCGCAAACACAACATGCATGATTACAAATAGATTAGATCTTGATCATGAACGGAGCTCACAAGATCTATACATGAAAGCACAAAGGAGGAGATACAACCATCTAGCTACTTCATGGACCCATATTCCAAGGTCGAACTACTCACGAATCATACCGGAGAGAAGGCCTTCGGGATGATCTCCCCTCCGGCAAGGTGCCGGGAAGAACTTCAGATCCCCCCGATCTAGGTACGATGGTGGCGGCGGCTATAGACGGTTTCGTGGATTTCTGATCGGGTACTCAGGGTTTCTGCATCGGGGGCTTCTTATAGGCGAAGGGGCGACACCGAGAGGCGACCAGGGCCGCCAAACCCTAGCTAGGCATGGGCCCACCTGCCCCCGTGCCTGGGGTGGGTCTGCCCCCTGGCCGGCCCCTCCGGCTCTCCTCTGGACTTCTTGTTCCCCATGGAAAGTAATTGACTTTGACATTTGTCCTGTCCAATTCCGAGAATATTTCTTTACTAACTTTTTTGAAACCAAAAACAGCAAAAAACAGGCATCTGGCACTGTTGCAACTTGTTAATAGGTTAGTACGAGAAAACATATAAAAATCACCTCAAAGTGTGGACAAGTAAAGCATAGTATATACTAAACAAGCATGGAGCATCAAAAATTATAGATACGTTTCCAACGTATCAACATCCCCCAAAGGTGAAGGATGAAATCCCCTGAAAGGAATATGCCCGAGAGGCAATAATAAAGTGGTTATTATCTTATTCCTTGTTTATTATAAATGTTTATTTTGCATGTTATAATTGTATTAATTTGGAAACGTTAATACATGTGTGTTTAATAAACAAGTAGAAGGTTCCTAGTTATGCCTCTCTTATAAACTAGCTCGTTGATTAACAAGATGATCAATGGTTTCCTAATCATGGACATTAGATATTGTTAATAACGAGGTCACAACATTGTTGGAATGATGTGATGAACATTCATACGAAGTATAGCATTACGATCAAAGTCATTGTGTTTATATTGCTATAACATCATATGAAGTAATCCTAGTCCTTGGACCATTAGATCATGTCAATTACTAACACTAGAAGAGTATCTTGATAACATCAAATGGCACACTATGACAGGGTGACTATAAATATGGGTTCAGTGCTATGAAGGTGTTATGTAGAGGCTCATGGATCAAGGGTGGGATTTGTATATCCCGATGATGGATAGATATACTCTGGACCCTCTCGGTGATATCACATTAGTTAGCTTGCAAGCAAGTGATGTGATAACTGGAATGTTATATCACAGGAACAAGAAAAGAGTACATGTCGATAACGACATCAAACTAGGTATGGAGATACCGATGACAGAAGTCATCGTTGGATCTGTGGGAGTCGGTATGGATCTCCAGGTCCCGCTGCTGATTATTGATCGGAGAGGGGTCTCGATCATGTCTGCATTATTCGCGAACCGTAGAGTGACACACTTAAGGGATACCGACACCATTTGGAGCAAATAAGATGCCAGGAAAATATTATGAAAGCATTGGAATTATTTCAATGGAAATCGGAATTGTTTTGGGTGAAATTGCTGAAACTGGTTCTGCATATGAAATTGAAATGTTGGAAGGGTTTTATGTGAATGTTTGTTAATTAATGTAATTAACAAAATTCTGAACAAATAAATAAAAGAGTTTTATTTAATGTGAGATTACATTAGATTTGATGGAAATTTAATGGAATTTGAGTGGGATTTTGAGTGGAGGAAATGGAGAGGCAAATGGGTGAGTGGGAGCTCCACTCACATGAATGAGGGAAGAGGTGGGGGCAGCACCTTTGGCCGCCAGCCATGGGAGGGGATTCCCACTCCCCCTATATAAGGCCTTCCTCTCCCTCCTTCTCACTCACACCTCCTCGCGAAGGATCTCTCCCCCCTCTAAAAATTCCCCATGGTCTTGGATCAACGAGATACATGTTTCCGGTGGCTTTTTTAGAAGGATTTGTTGCTTCCGCTGCTTTGCTAGAGCGAGGGTACGGAAGTTGTCAGGGTACCGGACGTGTGTGCGATCACGGATGCACCACTGCTTTGCGGTGCTAGACTTGATGGTGCTGGACCAGCTGGACCAGCTGGACTTCATCACGATCTTGAGATCGGCAAGAGATCGACTACATCACCAACGAGTTCATACCCATAAAGCTTTTCAGTCTTCGAGGGTATGTATTCTATGGATGTATATCCACCCGTTGCTTTATCTAGATAGATGGATCTTGGTGCATATAGTTCTCATCGTAGGAATGTTTTCTATGCTGCAAACCCAACATCCCCATGTTCTTGTAACGTATCCAATGGGACATATGTGATCCAATTCAGCCCCTCTTAGGGTTGTTTAGGTACTTCATGGTTCTTATTGACGCTTTCTCTAAACGATCAATTTTTTTCCTATTGTCAACAAGAAACCATGCTTTTACAAAGTTGACCTCTCAGATCATATAAATATGGAATAAATTTCATGATTATCGTGTAAATTATATTCGAATGGATAATGCTATAGAGTCTCATCAACTTTCAACCATCGTCCTACAACATCAACTTTCCTATGCAACTTGTCCAAGGGTCGGCATAAAAAAATTCCTATCCTCGTAGATTCGGCCGCCATTTGTATGTACCAATACCACCACCCCAACGATCAGCAATGGGACCGCTCCGTAAGTCTGGGATATACGTTGGTTATGATTATGTCCACAATTAGGTTCTTAGACCCCATGGCACGACCTGCTTTGCTGATTACATTTTTGACTAGGAACTTTTACCGACATTAGAGGGAGGTAATCAACCCCTTGATGACAAAAGTCTAGAAATCACATGGGAAGCAAGGGGATATGTCTGATGCACTGAATGACGAAATGACCATTAACTATGTTAATTCAAGTGAGTCATACAACCAAGTCATGGAAAATGTCAATGTTAGTTTTGCCAAGAAAATTGCCCCAATCCTAGATCTTGATCCCGATCCTAACACATTCGCTGATTATAAGAAATGGTCGGGCTGGACAGATTGGTAGAAGGAAATAACTGTTGAATTATTATTGTTAAGCAAGAGAGAGATGTTTGGACATGTTTGTCTAACTTCTATCCATATTCACCGTGTTGGCCACAAGTGAGTTTTTTTTGTTCGAAAGAGGAACAAAAATTATGAAGCAGTAAGGTACAAAGTAAGTCTCGTCGCTTAAGGTTTCACTCAGCATCGAGGTGTCGACTTTGAGAAAACTTACTTACCGGGCATGAATGTAATTACCTTTAGATACTTAATCTCAATGGCAGACAACATGGACTTGAAAATGGAACTTATGAATATTGTCAACGCTTATCTATATGGTAACTTGGATTCCCAACATATACTCCCTCCGATCCGAATTAACGGGCGCAAATCTAGTACAATGGTCATTTTGCAAAAACGTACTCACTAGTTCAGTTCTTCTCCAACGTGGCCCTCCATTAAAAACTCCAAATTGTCGACGGACCTCTCCGTCCCCGTCCTTGACCGTCTCGTAGCTTGCCGCACATCCCACCACCACCTCCTCGCCCCCTACTCCTCCCCCTTGCCTCCATGAGCTTCGGCCACCACCAGGACGCGGTAGAATCGTGGGGAACGGCCCCTCGACCCGGAACTCCGCGGGGGCTATGGGGGCGAGGAGGTCGACGAGGATCCGCTCGTGTTGTCCTCCCCGACGAGATAGACTGCGACCTCCAGCTCCCTTCCTTTCCGTCCACACGCTCCAGCATGTCCGCGTCCGTCCTTGAGTGCGTCAGCCTCAAGGCTCGGGCCCGCACAGAAAAGATTTGTCGCACTGCCGTTGTCTGCCGCTCCGCTCCAGCGAGACTAAGGACGAGGAGGAGGTGGCAGTCCTCAGCATCGCTGCTGCAACGATGAGGTCGACCAGCGCCCCTTTCCCCCTCCTTGAACCGGGATCATCAGCCGCCCCACCTGCAACATCGCTAGCACCTGACGAAAACGACACAAGAAATGAGCAGAATGTACAAGAGAGCCTAGTTGTGTCAAATTGTAGCCTAATTTTGTCAGGGATTCATAGAAAAAAATGAGCAGAATGTACAGGGGAGCCTAGTTGTGTCAAATTGTAGCCTAATTTTGTCAGGGATTCATAGAAAATGAAAGCTAAATGGTAACCAAATTATTCTGACTAACTTGTTCTATATCTGACACAGTACTGAAATTTGTATATAACTCACCTTATTATGCATATAGAAATGGAAAGCCAAATGTATAACAAGCAAAGACAGTTAAATGAGACTCTAGAACATAACACTTCTCTTTCCCTTCTTTCAATGAGATTTGAGATATTTTTGCAGTAATGAAGCATGCTTTCTAAGGATTGAGAATAAGCCAGAGTAATGAATTTACATTACATGATTCATGCAATTATAGTGATGTTCCCCATCTGGCTAGATGCTATCTATTACTGAACCAATTACTTATTAGTCCTGAAACGTATAAAGATCTTTAGAAATTCTTTTTTTTACCTTCATATGAGCAGAGTTGCTTTTCCTTGCATCCGATTGAACTAAATTAACTAAATAATAACAAAAGAACAAGCACATTACATCCTCCGGCCATTGTCACCTTGGTCAGCAAAGTAAAACAATCCAAAACCGAACTGTCAGGTCATGAAGTTAACCTAGAAAAGTGCAAAAGTAGTTCTAAGGATGGCAATGGGCAACTCTATAGGTAAGTTTGACATGTCAGTTTAAACAGGCAGGATACGGGTATACCCATGGGTACAAGTCTATACACGTGACCGTACCCGTGACTTAACGAATAGGGTACGTGTATTACCAATGGGTATAAAAGTGTGCCCATACCCTACCCATGCGGGTAGGGTACCCGCGGGTACCCGTACCTATGGGTAAAATTGTCATCCTTAAGTAGTTCAAAAATGACTTTCAAAGTACATCTGATTAGGACCAGCCTAAAGAAGTGGTAGTAAAACAGTGGGGGTAACAAATACTTCAAAGCTGCAGGACAACAACAAAGACCACAGTTTCTGATTTTCAATATATAGAACTTATTTGAAGGGAAAAAACAAGGTGTTGCACCGACTAAAACAATAGGATTAAAGAGGAGACTAAAGATGGTTTGCAGTAAATGGAAAAAAAGCTAGAGCGGTCAAGGTATAGCTGTTATACCAGCAAGTAGATGTTTTCATGAACTGGAGGAGATACTTGGCTTGAGCCTAACCTGGAGGTCAATCTGGCACCGACGCAACCAAAAAAATATAGAAAATTAAAATAGACAGTCTATTATTTAAAAAAAATAGACTTTCCTTAGTTGCTTGCAAGAAAAGTTACTCCAGACATACCTTAAAATATGGTCAACACCATAACAAGAGAATTAAAATATTTCAAGAGTGCTTGGATGAGCGGCTCTAACAACCAATAATCCTTCGTTTATTGGATATTATCATGTTCAGAGAGAGCTGCAGCATAGCTGTGATGCATCAAACTCAGTTTGAAATTCAAAACTAGATGCCACAAGCAACAGAACATGAGTACAACATTGAGAAGACCATCAGGCAACCTCTTAGGAAAAGAAACAGACTTTGATAAAATTGAAACAAACATCTTCAGTTCTTTACCAGACATGAATATCACTATAAATTGGAATCTATCTTTAGTTCTTTACCAGACAGGAACATCAAACTATATATTGGAATCTATCTTCAGTTCTTTAGTGGACAGGAACATCAAACTATAAATTGGAATCTGAAATCAGTGAGGGAGAAGGTGATCCTCACCTGCATGGCAAGCGAATGCAATCTCCCACTGAACATTAGACCAACGCCTTCCCAATTCCATTCTAGATAGGATGCCGTGCTCGATCTACATGGAAGAGATAACTAGAGAAGCGGGCTAATTAAGCTGTAGCAGTTGTAAAACAAAGTGCTCTAGCTTTATTATTTCAACCACATACAATGTCAGAAAACCTATGGTGCGGAAGCATATATAGGTGCAGAAATACAGACTGTCTCAAGACTCAAGGACAAGAGTATGATGTGAAGTATAGTATGAGACATCCCAGGCACGGTGGATGACACAAGTACACTATCTACCTGGGTGTGCGCATGATCTGAAAACGGCCGGTGGCTGGGGCACCTCGCTGACCGGGCGTTGTGTCTCACGCGAAGGAGACCTTGATGCCGAGCAGGGCCAACGATCGGGGGCTGCCGATGCAAGCTCCGCTGCATCGATTGAAGCTTTTTGGAGTCTTTTCAGCCGTCGCCGCATCGATTTGCCTCACCAGAGACCTCCAAATCTTCGACCACATCCTCCTCACAGTAAGAATTCATTTTTACTCCCTAGTTAGGGTTCGCGGACGGAGGGGCCACTGAAGGGAATATGCCCGAGAGGCAATAATAAAGTGGTTATTATCGTATTCCTTATTTATGATAAATGTTTATTTTGCATGCTATAATTGTATTAATACGGAAACGTTAATACATGTGTGTTTAATAAACAAGAAGAAGTTCCTAGTTATGCCTCTCTTATAAACTAGCTCGTTGATTAACAAGATGATCAAAGGTTTCCTGATCATGGACATTGGATGTTGTTAATAACGAGGTCACAACATTAGTGTAATGATGTGATGAACATTCATCCAAAGTATAGCATTACGATCAAAGTCATTGAGTTTATATTGCTATAACAACTTACGAAGTGATCCTAATCCTTAGACTATGAGATCATGTCAATCACTAACACCGGAAGAGTTTCATGATGACATCAAACGTCACACCGTAACTGGGTGATTATAAAGATGACTTCAGAACTACTAAAGTGTTATGTTGATGACATGGTTATACCCTACGGGTACGTGACTTTAGCATACCTGGTCCAGCCCGAGGAAGGCCCACAGCAGATACACACTGGCCCATGAAGATTTTTGGGTGGCCAAGGCCCATGACGCCTTCGGATCCTTGGAGAGCAAGACTAGTGGAGATAGGAAATTCGAAGGGGTAAAACCCTAGAACTTGTAACCGACTAGGACTATGCCCGGGACCTGCCTAAGTCTATATAAAGGCTAGGAGGGCACGCCCTAGATCTCTCGACTCATACTTTCGCACACGCATCCACGCCAGATCGAATCTGCGCACCCTGTAACCTTCGGTTCCGCCGTAATCAAGAGCAGACAAGCAGGAGTAGGGTTTTCCCTCCGGGGGCCTGAACCTGGATAAATCTCGTGTCCCCTGGTTGCTTGTCTGTTAACCGTGCCACGATCTCCAGCATCCCCATCTTCTCTAAAACCCAAGTCCATAACAATGGGCATTGACGAGATTAAACCTCGTCAATTGGCGCCGTCTGTGGGAATTGGGGCTGCTGATTGTGCGGTCGTGATGGTTCCGACCCGATCGATCTACAACTCCGCGACGACGGAGAATCACCTCCTCTTTGGCGCTTTCGACTTCACCGCCCACTCGCCGGCCACCATGAAGGATTTCGAGCCCGTAGGCGACGGACTCGAAATTTTGTTCGGGAGCTTCTGCTTCCAGGTGAGACAAACTGGCACCCTCCGCCTACCTGAGCGGGTGCCCGTGCCGTCAATCAGGCCCGCCTCATGGGCTCCACACCCCGTGCTACGCACATCGCCATCGACAGATGAGTTCTACAGCAGCAGCAGCTGCAACTCCGATCTGTGTGATCCACCTTCGGATGAAGGGACCTACGGTTCCGGATCCGAAAGCTGCGGCAGCAGCCAACCAATCTGCAAGCGCTATCTATGCACCGCAGTGATCCAAACCAACGAGGAAACGCCTAACCCGCCGCCCAACCGAAACGGCGAAAATGTAATAGCCGTCACCCAACAGGAAAACAACGCCACGTCATCCAACTTAGCAAAGAAGGATGGGTGCGGGCTCGCCGTCTTGCCGCAGCGACGCCTTACCCGAGCGCCTCACGTGACCTCGATGGCATACCACTACCTCCTCATCGAGGAGCACAAGAAACAAGTCAAGATGCAGAGACGCCGACAAACGCAAGCAAGCGACCTCCGAGTCCAGCGACGAGCAAGGCGCTCTCCGCCATGGCACCCGGCTCTAGCACAAACGGAAACCAGGGAAACAAGCACCGCTCTCAGGTGGAGAACATGGATCCCAAGGAACGCCGTGACGTGACCCGAACTCTCCACACATCGTTCATGGATATGGATGCCGACGGAAACATCATCCCAAAGACGTCACAAGCTGCGATCATGGCAGCCACTGCATATCTCGCGGCTCACCCACCTCCGGAGGGGGACCCGAAAAGGGCCATGCATAGGTCTGCACTTACCGGACTAGGACTAATCGGAGCTGCGCTCCACGAAGACGCTCCCACGGAGCCGAAGAAGAAAGCTCCGGCCAGGCGCGACCGGAGCCCCACCCCCTCATCCAAAGAGGAAGAGGAGCACGATCTTCCTCGAAGGAAGAAGAGCTCGCACCGCCATAAACGCGACTACGACGCTAGAGACAAGCTTACACAGCGCAAGATCGACAAAGCACGCGCCAAACGCGCATGCTCGTCTAAATCCGAGATGGATGAAGACGAAGGAGAACTTTGCGGGGCACGATGCTTCAGCAGATCCGTTCGGCGAACACAGATGCCACGCAACTTCAAGCTTCCTTCGGATACTCCGAAGTTCAATGGCACGCAAGATCCAAAGTCCTGGCTCAGCGACCATCTGTCATCCGTCAAGCTTCACGGAGGCAACAAAGAAACCGCCATGCAATGCCTTCACCGCG
Source organism: Avena insularis (assembly GCA_023614405.1). NCBI lineage: Eukaryota > Viridiplantae > Streptophyta > Magnoliopsida > Poales > Poaceae > Avena > Avena insularis. The sequence goes on along the minus strand of CM042687.1, from coordinate 376,453,025 downwards.
GTGACGGGCGCTGGTCCGCTTAGTAGCCTATCATCAGGATCCATCCGAAGCTGGGAGGAGATCGCTTACAGCTTCATCCGAAATTTCAAAGGCACCAACAAGAGGTCCGCCTCAATCGAAGAATTGCGAGCCTGCACTCAGAGAACTGGTGAATCTATTCGCTTGTACATACTACGCTGGTCTACAACCAAGAACTCCGCAGCACACATCTCCGAAGAACGGGCCATCGACGCCTTCAGGGACGGCGTCAAGCGCCCAGACTTCAAGGAGGAACTTGGGCATGTAAAGCCCAAGACACTCTACCACCTCATGGAAATCGCCAACAGCTGGGCAGACGGCGAAGATTGCATCCAGCGAGCGCAATCATATGAAGAAGACGACTACGGCCGAAGACGTGAACGCCGCAGCAAGAGGAGATCGCACGTCTACGAGGACCGCGACGGACCCGACATGGTCGCGGCCGGCTACGCCGACCGCCGTAACAACAACAGCCGCAACAGCGGAGGATACCGTGGCGGAAACTTCCGCGACAACGGACGACCAACGCAGTCGTGGCAACGCCGCGACCGCGACAACAGACCCTCAGCATTCGACAAACTTTCGGGTACATGCACCATCCACTTCTACATCGACAAACAGGACGGCAAAAAGAAAGCCAGTCACATGCTCAAGGACTGCCGCGAGTTCCAGAAACTCAGCGAAGGCATGGCGCAGATGAGGCAACAAGCCCCAATCCCTGCGTTTGGAAACGCACCTGCGCCAGGTGAAATAGCACACGGAGCTCCTCCACCGCCGCCTATTGGAGGCCCAAACCAACCAGTCGCACCAGCGCAAAACAATGTCGGGGTCGCGTACCCTCCACCAAAGGGAGCGCTAAATATGATCCAGAAGGGACGCCCCACAAACAGGGTGCAGAAGAAAATCACCCGACAAATCAACTTGGCCGTGGCAACTCCGCCCGCAATCCCTGAGTACCTCAGCGGATCGGAGTCCTGCATCACATTCACTCGCGCGGATCACCTTGCGGATCCCTCGCCCAGTCATCTGCCACAGTGCGGAGGCGCAGATCGGAGGCTTCGAGATGAGTCGCGTCTTCATGGACGGCGGTAGCGGCATCAACCTCATGTTCGCAAGCACTCTAGCAGCTATGCGGATCCCGCAATGCAGCCTGGAACAATCAGACACAACGTTCCATGGCATTGTCCTAGGAAAGGGCATATTCCCCCTGGGCAAAATAGGGCTCGATGTCATCTTCGAGAAGCCAGACAACTTTCGACAGGAGCGCCTAGAATTCGAAGTGGTGGACTGGTCGTCGCGGTACCACGCCATCTTGGGGCGTGTCGCATTCACAAGGTTCCTGGCCGTCCCGCACTACGCATACCTACTACTCAAGATGCCAGGACCAAGGGGCGTCATCACAGTCCACGGGAGCTTCACCCGATCGGACCAATGCGACAGGGACTTCAACAAAATCTCCCAGTCTTTCGGCATGCAAGACGAGCTTGTAAGGCTCCGCGAGGTGACGGACAATGGGCTACCCCCAGTCACAAGGCAGAACGCACCAGACATGTCCTTCGACTCCACCGTCAACACCAAGAAAGTGCAGGTCCATCCGACGGATGCCTCCAAGACGGCACTGATCGCCAACGACCTCAGCGCCGCATAGGAAGGCGCGCTCGTCGAATTCCTCCGTGAGCGCTGGGAAATCTTCGCCTGGTGTCCTGCGGACATGCCAGGAGTTCCCAGGGAATTCGCCGAGCACGCACTCAATGTCTTTCCAGACACCAAGCCAGTCAAGCATTCCATATGAAGACTGTCGGAGCCACGAGCCGAAGCTATCGACAAGGAAATCAACAGATTACTCGCAGCAGACTTCATCTGGGAAATCAAGGAAAGCGAGTGGCTGGCAAACACGGTGATGGTTCCGAAGAAGGACACGGACATCCTGCGGATGTGCGTGGACTTCACGTCACTAAACAAACATTGCCCAAAGGACCACTTCCCTCTTCCTCGGATCGATCAGATCATCGATTCGACTGCAGGTTGTGAGAAACTCTCCTTCCTCGACGCCTACTCAGGCTATAACCAGATTCGACTCAAGGTCGAAGATCAAGAGAAAACGGCGTTCATCACACCGCTCGAGTATCTGCTACAACACAATGCCCTTCGGGCTAAAGAACGCGGGTGCCACGTACCAGCGATGCATGCAGGCCTGCCTCAAGGACCAGATCGGTCGCAACGTCCAAGTCTATGTCGACGACATAGTAATAAAAACCAAGGAGGCAAGGACACTTATCGACAATCTCTGCGAGACGTTCGACAACCTTGATCGCTACAGGATCAAGCTCAATCCAGAAAAGTGCACCTTTGGCGTCCCCTCGGGTCAGCTGCTCGGTTACTTCATCTCTCAACGAGGGATTGAGGCGACCCCGAAGAAAATCAGAGCCATCATGACAATGGAGAAGCCGAAAAACCTCAAGGGCGTCCAGCAGCTCGCAGGACGAGTAGCAGCACTAAGCAGGTTCATCAGCCGTATGGGCGAGAATGCCCTACCATTCTACCAGCTGCTGTGTAAGGCAGACAAGTTCGAGTGGACACCAGAAGCCAACGACGCATTCGAAAGCCTCAAGCGACTCCTCTCCACCTCGCCCGTTTTGGTTACGCCAAAAGAGCGCGAGCCCCTGCTGCTGTACATAGCAGCCACACACCAGGTGGTAAGCACCGTACTCGTGGTCGAACGACCCGAAGAAGGCAAGACCCATGGGGTCCAGCGCCCAATTTACTACCTCAGCGAGGTACTGACACCAACAAAACAGTGGTACCCGCACTACTAGAAGCTAGCCTACGGCGTGTTCATGACGGCTCGACGGCTGAGCCACTACTTCCAGGAGCATCAGGTAATGGTCGTCAACGAGGCACCCCTGAACAGCATCCTGAATAACCCAGAGGCCACAGGACGCGCGTGGGGGCATCGAACTATCACCCTTGGACATCGTCTCTGAAGCGACACGCAATCAAATCTCAAGTCCTTCCGGACTTCCTGGTGCATGGATGGAGCTGCATTGCCAGACACCCCGGACATATGTCGCATCTGGACAATGCATTTCGACGGCTCAAGCGCGAAGCGGGCGAGTAGGAGTCATCTTGACCTCCCCGCAAGGTGACAAGATGAAGTATGTTCTTGGATGAAATTGAGCCTCCAACAACGGCCGAATCTGAAGCCCTCATCCATGGCATGAGGATGGCAAAGATATGCGGCGCAACGCGCCTGGTCATCTATGGTGACTCCAACCTCGTCGTCCAGCAGACGATGAATGAGTGTGACGCACACGCCGAAAACATGATAGCGTACCACGCGCTCTACAACGCACTCGAGGGAGAATTCGACGGTTGCGAGCTTCGACACGTCGGGAGAGAAAGCAACGAGGAAGCCGATAGACTCGCCAACATCGGCTCCACTTGCGCAAAGGTGCCACCAGGTGTGTTCCTCGAACAGATCTGCGTGCCATCCATCAAGCGAAAATTCCCCAAGGGATCACCCGAAGAAGCAGAACACTCGGGGGCTACGCTACCCGAAGGTCACGAAGGACCAGAAAAGCTGGATACCGAAGTGGCCATGGTCAACCTAATGCAGGTCATGGCAGTCGAAGAAACTTGGACGCGACCATACCTCCAGTTCCTGATAAACGGTGAACTACCTGATAGCCCGACAGATGCCCGGCGCATATCTCGTCGGTCAAAAGCCTTCACCATCATCAACGGCGAACTGTACAAACGCAGCATTACGGGTGTGCTACAACGGTGCGTCACCATCGACGACGGCAAGGCCATACTCCAAGACATCCATGAGGGCATCTGCGGCCACCACGCAGGCAGCCGCTCCCTTGTCGCCAAAGCTCTCTGGCAGGATTCTCTCGCCAACGCCATGAGCGACGCAAGGACATCGTCCGAAGATGCAACGGTGTCAACGGTTCGCCGACAAACCGCCGCACTTGGTCGAACTTAGACCCATACCGATAGGTTGGACTATTGCTATATGGGGCCTCGACATGATCGGCAACCGCCAAAGTCCTCGAAAGGGGACACGTCTTCCTCTGATCGCAATCGACAAATTCACCAAGTGGATCGAGGCCATGCGATCACCAACCGAAGGGCAAAACTGCGTCAAATTCTTGAATCCATTGTCTACAGGTTGGTGCACAAAGCATCATCACCGACAATGGATCGAACTTCATCTCCGAATTCCGGGACTTCGCGAAGGCCTCGGATCAACATCACGTATGCCTCGATGGCACACCCGCAAACAAGCGGGCAAGTGGAAAAAGGCCAACGGTCTAATCGGCGCCGCATCAAGAAGCGCCTCATGAGCTCACTCGAGCACAAAGCTGAAGCTGGACGAAGAGCTACCATGCATCTGTGGAGCTTACGGACTATGCCAAACAGCTCCACCGGCTACACACCATTCTTCATGGTGCACGGAGCTGAGGCCGTGCTACCAGCCGAAGTACGCCATCAGGCTCCACGAGTCGTCGCTTACAGCGAAGCCGAATCTATGACTGCACTCGAAGACGCCGTCGACACACTCGACGAAGCGCGGGATATAGCAGCAGCTCGATCAGTGGTGTACCAGCAGAGTCTCTGCAATTATCACAGCCGTCGGCTGCGCCCAAGGTCCTTCGTCGAAGGAGACCTCGTCTTGCGACTCAAGAAAAAGCGACCGAATAAATTCGAGTCACCGTGGGAAGGACCCTACGTCGTCACCGAAGTGATACCAGGTGGCGCCTATCGCCTCAAGCACGTGAAGTCTGGAGTCGCATACTCCAACCCATGGAATATCTCGCACCTGCGACGATTCTACCCGTAGCAACCTGCCTCCTTTTACTTTCAATAAGGCTTTCAGCCAAGGCTACCCAGCCGAACCATGTACCTCCTTCATTACGATATAAATAAAGCTAAGTGTCTCGCCCCCAACCTTCGGTTGACTATTTTCCTGCAATTCTACTATATGCTACATACGCACTCGGGGGCTCCCCCCACCTCACGATTTCATCGACTGAGGACCAAACGTGTATACCTGAGTAGCTGACCACGTCAGGCAAACGAAAAGGACACGTACTTAATCAAAGCACTGCGTGTTCACAAACAAACAAACCTTTACAACAAAGGGCACAAAACGCCCAGCCGAAATATACAAATTTTACATCTCTCTGTCTATTTTCAGGTCCTACCTATTCTGAAGAATAACCTGAGCACGCTGCTCAAACAAATCTACAATCTGTTCGGCATACTGCCTTACAGCCGCGTAATGCGGACGCATGTTCCACTCGCCACCATCCGGTCGAAGAGGTGGCCCAGCTGCCACAGCAGCCAAATCTATGTCAGGGCGGTGCACCCTCACAAGTGACAAGGCAGCCTTCACTCCTGCGACGAGCTGCTGCCGCACCAGCTCCTTGACATTGCTGGCACTCCGAAACTTCGACAGAAGACCTGCAAGGGTCGTTGGCACGGCATCCAAAGGAAACATGACGTGCAGCACCGAGGAAAGTGATGTCTGCACTTGGCGGAACACCCGCGAAACTTGATGAACACGATCATGTACAGTCGCCAAGGCTATGGCGCGATCACGATCCATCCAGAAGAAGCCGTCGGCCTCCATGTCCTGTTGAGTCAAGCAATTGACCCGAACAGCGACACGCTCTTTTTCTTCCCTCGGAGCAAGATTCGCACCTGCGACAACAACACAAAACAAGAATAAGGCCAGCAGGCTCACCCGAAGAACTAAGGTACAGCCTGAAACAAGGATCAACTTACATTACAGCTGCTCGGCCAGCCGACCCAACTCCGCCATCAAGTACTCCTCTCTGGCTGCACCATGCTCCGCCTTGGATTTCCAAACGTCGACGCGACCACGTAACCCGAGCAATTCCCTCTCCACGCTGCGCACGCGATCTCGAAGGAAGGCAAGCTGCGAGGCATCATCCAACGATGGTCGCAAAGGCTTTGCGGATGAAGTATCAGCTGGGTCAGCACCCGAAGGAACCTATAGCAGCAGAAAAAAAAAGAAGGCACACAGACATTCAGCCAAGAATAGAGCACAACTCGGAAGAATTCATTAAATATATAAGGCCACTACGTGGCACAAGGATGGTACTACAAAAGATATTTACAACAAAAGTAGACTACAAACTACCCTACGTCTACTATGCCTAAGGTGCAGGGCACTGAGTCGCCTCAGAGCCAAACTGCCTAGCTTTGGCCTCGCCTTGCCGCGTACTCGAACAAAGAAGTCAATGAGCTTGGGCCCATATCGTCTGCAGCGAGCGGAGTAGGCAGCGAAGGCTACCTCGGATCCATCCGCAGCCGTCGGCATCCGAGAAGTGATCTGGGGCAAGTCCAGCTCCGCCCCAGCCGCCATGGCCATCGCCAGCCCGACGGACGCGCCAATACCCTTCTGCTTGCGCTTGTACGCCCGCGGCCTCCGTTGTGAGCCTGCGCCAGCATCCACATCTTCAAGGGTTGCGCCCTTCGGGAAGAGCTCCTGGTAGAAGCGACCAAGGACCTCTTTCGCCTTGGCAAGGGAGTTGACGACGGTGCCGCAACGGTCTTCGACTGCCACAGTGGCATCATCCAGAGCACTCCCGTGCTCCAGAGCACCGCGGTCGAACTCGATGCATGCGGCATCTGAGACAAAAATAAAGAAAAGCATGAAGAAAGGCAGCATAGAAGAAGACCCGTAGAAAAATAAACAAGTACAAAAATCCAGCACTCACCCGAAAGAGCCTTGGCAACAGCCATGAGCTTCGCCGCCACCCCTCTTTCACGAGCAGCCGCAACGGTGGCCAGCTTCTCCTCACGATCTGCGGCCTCCTGCTGCAGACGCTCCTTCACTTCGGCTGCCTTCGACAGCTCTAGCTCAAGGCGCTCTTTTGCGCCAGCGGCGGCTTCGGCTTTCTGCTCCGATTGGCCAAGACTCTTTTTAAGAGCGTCGACCTCACGGAGAGAGTCGGTATGCTCCTCTGCATTTAAGACAAGCAAGTGTCAAAGAAAAGGACCATGATAAACAAGAGAGGTACTAAAAGGCAGACAAATACCTTGAAGCTGCAGATTTTACTCCAGCGTGACGTTCCTCCACCAGCCGCTTGGCCTCTTGGACAAAAGGCTGCAGAAAAAGGCAATAGCAGCAAGAACAGGACTTGGGGGCTACGCCCAACACAAAGAAGCAAAAACAACATCAGCACACGAAGACACTCGGGGGCTCCCCCCGTGTCATGAAGCAGAAAAACTTACATGCTCCGATGGCGACCCCGAAGGCCCGCCTGCGAAATTCTGAGGCGCAACCACCAGCCCCTCCCGCACAGGAGGATCTGGAGCGGCGCCACTCGAAGTCGCCACCGTCTGAGGAGGAGGCGACGCAATGTTCGACTCCCCCATCATCTCCCGCGCACCATCACTAGAGCCGTCGGAGGATTGCCTGCATACAAACCAATCAGCACAAGTGCAAAAAATCATGAAGGGAAAAGGACAACAGTACAACAAGAAAACTTACGAGCCCAATGCGCTCAAGTCGAAGATAGGAGAAGCCCTTCGGGCCTTCTTCTCCTCTTTCTTCTCTTCCTTCTTCTCCTCCTTCTTTTCTTCCTTCTTCCGCTTTGCTGGCGGGTCCGGAGCAACATCTCGCACAGGAATAGCAGGAAGGGGAGAGGAAGAACCTCCATGACCATCACTATGGCGCTCAAGGCCCAGAGGATTCCTGGGAGTCGGAGGAGTTGAGGCATCCGAAGACTCGCTCGAGCTCCGTGATCGCTTGCGCGTATGGTCCTCACTTGACTCGTCGGCATCCTCCGCTGGAGATCGCGCCGAAGGAAGCTCGGACACAGAATCAACCACTTCATTATCCGGGGCATTCGGATACCTTTCGGGCAATGGTGGTATCATGCCCGGCACTTTGAAACTCTACAAGATGGGAAGGAACTTTGTTAGCAAACAAAGGAAACAAATACACATCCAACAATAAAAAAGAGGAGCACTACGTGCACAAATCTACACCTTCGGCACGGCCAACGTCGAAGAAAAGGGAGGAGTCAGCGACTTCTCCGGGATTTCTTCTCCGGCCTTGAACTTCAGCAGCACGCGAAGATCCTTGTCAAGATTCCCCTCGGAGATTTTCTCACTCGAAACCCTCGTCGGATCACGGCGCCCAGAATAAAGAAACATCGGGTGCGCCCTCGCTTGGAGAGGCTGCACCCGACGCTCAAGAAAAGTCCGGATGATGTCCACGCCGTTCACCTCCTTCTCCGGAATCAATTGGAGATCCTCCACCCGACGATAAAGGGCCTCTATCTCCGCCACTTCACCGTCCAGGATTTGGTTTTTCTAGGATCTTTTCTTCTCAATCAATTGGGAGGGGTCAAAGGGAACAAGACCAAAATCTTGCCCAGGCAAAACGGAGTCACGGATATAAAACCATCGCCTCCGCCTTGATCTTGGACAGATTCGGACATGGAAAAGGAAAAGAATTGAAAATTGGGATTGAGGGAGATGATGAAACCCCCAATGGGATACACACCATCCGAACCAGACTGCCTCTTCACGGAATAAAGCTTCCGGAAGAGGCCAAAGTGCGGCTCAATGCCAAGCCAACACTCGCACAATGTGATAAAACACGCAATGTGGAGAAGAGAGTTGGGAGACAGATGATGGAGTTGAACCCCATAGAAGAAGAGCAGTCCACGAAGGAAGTCGTGGACCGGATAAGAAAACCCGCGCAACACGAAGGCAACAAACATAACCCGATACCCAGATGGGGGACGGGGGATTACCTCATTGCCGGGAAGTCTGACGGCCGTCGTATCTTCGGGATCGAGGCCCGCTTTCGCGCAGTTTGCGGAGATCACTCTCCCGCGTTTCTGATCGCTGCCAGCCACCATCGGTGACGCGAGCAGCGGCAGTGCCCTTCTTGCCTCCGGCGGCGCTGGTCCCAACCGCAGATGAAGACTTCTTCGCTTTCCCCATTGCGCTACGGCGGTGGTGGCGATGTCAACGGAGAAAGAACGAAGGAAATGTGGAAGGAACTTTCAGTGCGCAGCAAGAATCGCTCAAGGACAAGGAGGCAGTGAACAGATGAACTGGTGCGGTGAAAAACAAACCACGATTTCACCAAGGATTATAACAGCGAAGACGACGCACGCTGGCCGTCCATCGAGAAGACCTAACGCCAATGGTAGATATGGCCGTACATGTGTCAGCATCACAATGAACCGTCGTTACCACGCCGTCCACTACGCGCGGAAATCGAGGAGACGCCGTAATCATCTCCACGCTGCGCGTGACCAGTCAATTCAAAGTCAGGAAGTGGGACCCACGCTTCGTCCAGTCAAGTCATCTCTGGCGTAGCAGACGCTTGAGGTCATCGATCGTCAGCACTGACGTCATCAAAAGCTATACTAGCATCAATTTCGGCTCCACAGCTAAAAGTACTCACTCGAATCTACGATTCGACTAAATACTCGGGGGCTACTCCTATCAGGAGCGCTGGCCGCACACCCGACAAACAAATGAGGACAAAATTACTTCTCTGAGTCCTACGTCGAGTCTACGACTCCACTACGGACTCGGGGGCTACTCCCATAGGGAGGATGGATTTAAGCATCCGAAAATTTTCGAGTCCTGCGGACTTAACAACTGAAACAATGCTTGAACTAAAGTCTCCGTTCGAGTCTACGACTCGAACAGACACTTGGGGGCTACTCCCATAGGGAGCGCTGGTCGCGCACCCTATGAAATCTTCGACTGCGATCTTCCGGATCAACACGCAAAAACTTTTTGGCAACTCTGCCCCAACAAAACGCTAAGTGAGCGACAATCTCCTTGGCCACCCGAAGCACCTCCGCGGTGACAAACATTCGGATGATGTGTCTGTGACACAAAGATAAGACCTATAGATATCATCTGATGGCCTGGCAACGCACCTGACTGCGCTCTGCTAGTATGAAGCCGTACCAACAGGTACGATGAAAAATCCCGACGGACGCGTTGGGTATACCAATTAAAATCACTGGAATTCCACTCCTGTAAGTCCTCTACGGCCTGAGTCGAATTACGCCAGCATATGTTCCAGGTCCGGGTTGAGGGACCCGAACCTGAAGAAGATCGTGTCGTTCCATCCTAAGACAGTTAACTGACCCTGATCCGTCGGGCGAGTCAGGCACACGCATCAACAATCCCTACGATCATATACTGTTAAAACATAGTTGCACCCGAAGAATGGAAGAGTCCTCAGCCGAATCTACGATTCGACTGATCACTCGGGGACTACTGACATGGTTATACCCTATGGGTACGTGACTTTAGCATACTTGGTCCAGCCCGAGGAAGGCCCACAGCAGATACACACTGGCCCATGAAGATTTTCGGGTGGCCAAGGCCCATGACGCCTTCGGATCCTTGGAGAGCAAGACTAGTGGAGATAGGAAATTCGAAGGGGTAAAACCCTAGAACTTGTAACCGACTAGGACTATGCCCGAGACCTGCCTAAGTCTATATAAAGGCCAGGAGGGCACGCCCTAGATCTCTCGACTCATACTTTCGCACACACATCCACGCCAGATCGAATCTGCGCATCCTGTAACCTTCGGTTCCGCCGTAATCAAGAGCAGACAAGCAGGAGTAGGGTTTTCCCTCCGGGGGCCTGAACCTGGGTAAATCTCGTGTCCCCTGGTTGCTTGTCTGTTAACCGTGCCATGATCTCCAGCATCCCCATCTTCTCCAAAACCCAAGTCCATAACAATGGGCATTGACGAGATTAAACATCGTCAGTTGAGGAACATGGATCTAGAGTGGAATTTGTTCATCCTGATGACGGATAGATATGCTCTAGGCCCTCTCGATGATATCACATTGATTAGCTTGCAAGCAAGTGATTTGATCACTAGAATGTTATATCAAGGGAACGAGAAAAGAGTGCATGTCGGTAACGAGATCAAACTAGGTATGGAGATACCAATGATCGAATCTCGGACATGTAATATATCGTGAAACAAAGGGATTAAGATACTAGCGTAAAAGGTTCACACGATCACAGAAGTCATCGTTGAATGTGTGGGAGTCAGTACGGATCTCTAGGTCCCGCTGCTGATTATTGATCGGAGAGGGGTCTCGATCATGTCTGCATTATTCGCGAACCGTAGGGTGACACACTAAGGGATACCGACACCATTCGGAGCAAATGATATGTCAGAAAAAGAAAAGGAAAGCGCAGGAATTTATTTCACTAGACACCGAAATTGTTTCGGTTGAAATTGTTGAAACTGGTTCTGCATGTGAAATGGAATACTAGCAAGGGGTTTATGTGAATTTTTGTTAATTAAAGTAATTAACAAAATTCTGAATAAATAAATAAAAGAGTTTTATTTAAATGAGAGCTTGCATTAAATTTGGTGAAAATTTAATGCATATGAGTGGATTTTTGAGTGGAGGCTCTTTTATGGGAGTGGAGGCTTTTCATTTTGAGTGGGAGCTCCACCCACATGAATGTGGGAGAGGTGGGGGCAGCCCCCATGGCTGGGCGCCATGCCCCTTGGGTGCCCCCCCTCTCATCCTCTCAAAGCACACATCCTCGCGAAGGATCTCTCTCCCCCCCTTTAGAATTTCCCCATGGTCTCGGATCAGCGAGATACATGTTCCCGGTGGCTTTTTCTGGAAGGATTTGTTGCTTCCGCTGCTTCACTGGAGCGAGGGCGCGGAGGTTGTCGGGGTACCCGTACGTGTGTGCGATCACGGATGCACCACTGCTTTGCGGTGCTGGACTTGATGGTGCTGGACCGGCTGGACCAGATGGACTTCATCACGATCTTGAAATCGGCAAGCGTTCATCTATATCATCCACGAGTACAACCTCGTTAATGCTATTCGGTCTTCGAGGGTATGTATTCTATGAATGTATATCCACCCATTGCTTGTATCTAGTAGATAGATCTTGGTACTTAGATGTTTCCATCGTAGGAATTTTTTGTTTTCTATGTTGCGAACCCCATTACCACCTGCAAGCGGACGTGGAGAAGTTGCGGCGGGAGGAGGTCGCATGGGGAGAGAAAAGGCGGGCAAGGGAGAGGCGAGCCAGCGAGAGCACAGCGCCGGTGACGAAGGAAATGAGGCATAGTAAGAAGGGGATGTCGACACTAGGCGAGGGATCCGGTGGTTTTCGGAAAAAACCGTGGACGGTTTTCTAAAATGTCGTTCGCGAACAATAAAATGGGCCGGAGGGAGTACATGAAAATACTTGAAGGTATCCATGTTCCGAACCAAGATAGAGTAAACAGAAGTTTATATAGTGTCCAGCTTAAGAAGTCATTGTATAGATTTAAATAATCAGGTAGGATGTGATATAATCGCTTGAGTAATTTCCTTCATCGGAACGGCTAGGCGAGCAATGAAGATTTCCAATGTGTTTTTATACGGAGATCCTAGGATGGGTTTTGTATTACCTCGGTGTATGTGTATGATTTTAACATAATCAGTACACCTGAGGATATTTAGAAAGCGAGTTCCTACCCGATGTCAGAATTCGAGATGAAGGACTTAGGCAAAACCTTTTGCCTGGGTCTGTAACTTGAGCATTCCCTTGATGGGATTCTAATGCACCAGTCAGCCTAGAATCAGAAGGTGTTGAAATGGTTTGAATTTGACAAAGCATATCTTTATAAGACCCCGATGATTGAAAGATCTTTGCAGCAAGATAAGGATTCGTTCAAGCCTAAGGAAGAGGGGGGATTCTGGGACCAGAACTCCCCTAATTGAGTGTGGGTGGGCAAGGATGTGTACACTTGAGGGATTAGAACACATACATGTTAATAGCTAATGATCCATCTTATCGAATACAAATGGCCCCGTCGGTCCCCCACGCCATCATCTCGGCAGTTGATCCACCATCTGCGACGCTTTGCCGTTTGTGCAAGCATTGATGACGAGGCCTTCTTAATGCCCATGGACGCCCATCTCCCCCACCACATGCGCCCACCCTCCACTCACTTTCTCCCCATCGCTTGTCATGGAGAGGATCTCTCTGAACTGGTATGAGGCCGACGAGTTTGACTGGTACGCCATCCTTGCGCCGCCGCACGCCACGCTTCCACCACGCTTTGACATCAGCTTCGGCAGGGTGCCCATCGCACCAGTACCGCATGGTAACAAGCTGGCCATCAAAATCGTGGAGCAGCGCCGCCAACTGTCGGAGTGCAAGAGGACAATGGCTCGGTACTCTACCGACAACGAGTATTGGCCAAGGCGTTTCGCCAAGGAGAGGAAGACTGCCCTAGCCATGTGTGGCTTGCACCGACAAGAGTTCCCGCCGCATCTACGCAATGCCGAGGCACGGAGGTGCTTCTAGTCCGTGCCAGGTCGAGGAATGCACGATGTCATCGCCACGGCGCACCGTGCCGCATTCATGAGGGAGACAAACAATGCCGGGATCGTGGACATCGGCTCCAACGAGGGGGACACGGAGGAGGCCGACGAGGACTAGGTCAACAGCGATGACGATGACAACAAAATGTTTGACAAGATTTAGGGTTCCCTTAAATTTATATGTAATTTCCATTTATTTTTTAGGCAGAATTTGTATTGAGGACGGCTGTATTGGGTGCGTTGTCGTGTCCTTACTCGCTTGTACGGACGGCCGTGCTGCCAGCCAGCTATGATTTGGAGCACGCTAATAGAGATGTTCTAAGGACAAATCTTCAAAGCCCCTATATACTACTACCTCTATTCCAGTTTATAAGACTTACGCGTATACCTAGGTCGTCCGCATTAGCTATATAATATGAATTATATAATATAAAAATTATATCATTAGAAAATATAACATTTGAAGTTTCTAATAGTATAGTTTTTATCTTATGTACCTCATGCTAAGTTGGTTAATTTATCGACCTAGAAATACGCGTAGGTCTTATAAACCGAGACGGAGGGAGTACCTCTGTTTTAAGACTTAAGACGCACACGCTTTTTAAAATAAAGTTTGATCAAAAGAATTGACGAACAAAATCTCAATTATATTATATATAATTAGTACCATTGGATTCGTATTAAAAAATACTTTTTAATGATACTAGTTTTATACCAAAACTCTTTATGTATTTACAGTAATTCTTGGTCAAAGAAAAAACACGCAAAACAAGGACACTTTGAGGTCTGAAGCGGAGGGAGTATATGCCTTAAAACCTCAAACAGAGACGCCCACGACAATGAATCAAATGCTCGTGACAAGTCTAGTTTCGTAGCACTCCTGATTGTCTCATCCTCTGATCGAGTGACTGATTCTTCATGCAACCCGGCCAACGGGCCAAGTAGCACAAATTTATCGTGGAAGCTGCGACCCTTCACGGAAGTTCATTGGCTTTTGCTGACGATGCATGTCTCATAATCTCCGTCGCAGCCTATTCGCCCGGATCTTTGTGAAAAGTTTATGAGAAGCTATGCACTCCATCCGTTTGGAATTATATGTCATACGCGGTTAACTAGTTGCTAATTTAACCAACAAAATATAAATAGAATAATATAAAAATTATACCATTTAAAACTTTAAATGCTATATTTTCTAATGGTATAATTTTATGCTATATAACTTATATTTATTAGTTAAATTAACAACCTAGATATACACGTAGGATCTATAATCCCAAACAGAGAGTACCAAACAAATTGGACAATAGTCCCCGACCACGTTTCTTTAGCAGGTAATATAAGACGGTAGTACGAGATACTACAACGGAACATGTTTCGATACCTACTCCGTACTATCTTCCATACGTAAACTTGGTGTTAAAAAGTAAATTCCATACATAACTCCGATCTTTGATGTCAACGTACTCTTTTCGTTTCAAAATATAAAATGTTTTAGATTTGTGAAAAAAGTATATCTAAATTTTTTTAGTGTTTAGATTTACTCTAAATCTTAGTGTATTTATATATCAATAATCCTACACCTACGGAAACTGGCCTACAAAATGTACTTATGGACCGACGTGGAACCTTGTGTTTGGACTAATTTTTTTTCCTCCCTTAAATTGTGGAGCACCTACTGAGTTGGTTGTCCGTAGGAAAATTTTGTAGGATCTATCCGTACGTGTAGCATTACTCTTTATATATATAAAATAATATTTATTTTATAAGACTAAAATATTTTATATTTTAAAACGAAGAGAATACAGGTCCGTAGCTAGCATCCACCAGCACAGAAGCAGCAGTACATCACTCATTGGTTGATTGCTCGGTGTCCACCGTGCTACCCTCTACGGGCATGTGCAGCGTTACAAGCCTTAGACGCGAGCTAAGAACTGACACCCACATAGAGTCTAGCTACAAAAAATCGATGCAGTGTCTTAGACTCATGCCAGCTTTGGTTGTTGGGCCCACTGTGAACAAAAAGCCAAATAGTTTTTCTTTTCTCTGCACATTACTCAGCCATCTTGTGAGTACTTTAGAATTGACATGTGGGCCACCTAAATTGTTTATTTTCTTAGACATGGAGTCTAGCACTAGACTCTAGTTCTAAAATTTCTTGCTTAGCATTGGCTCCGCAGCGTGCTAGACTCGAGTCTAGAGCAAAAAGTTGTTCTTAGACATAGCATTTTGACTACGCTGCACATGCTCTACTACTACTATATGGTAGCAATAGCAAGCCATGTGTGATGTGTCCGTGCATGTTCTCTAACCACCGGAGCACCCAGCCGCTGTATCAAACGCAGGCAGCATTTGTATGAGCGAGCCTAGTAGGAGATATTTCGATGCTACGTGTGGCTGAACCGGCTCCACTTGGCGCACGCCCAGCGCGACGCATGGGAACGAGGTGGTACCGCTACTAGTATGGCACACACCACATCGATCGATCGATCGTGTGGCGACAGCGTCGCCACGGAACGGAGCGTGCTGTCTCCGGGGGCTACGCGCGCCCTTTGCGGCAGCGAGGAGAGGTAGTACTAGGCGTGATTGTTCGTGGCATGGTTGACCTTACATCATGTAGAGGTAGGCACCGGCCCTTCCCGTAGGTTCGCGGCACGCCACGGACGAAAGGTCAAGCGGACGACGGGCACCCTCCGCCACCGCCCAGCCAAAAAACCCAACCGGCCGAATGCGGGTCGGACGCACGTGAGTTTTAGACAGAAGCTAAAGCTCATCCTATACTGCTATGACCACTAGTGAGAACGGCGTAGCGTTTCAGCAGCATGTACGTACTATGTACGTAGCTGCTAGTATCAGCAGTTCATCGTTGATTTTTTTACAAATATGCCCCCTGCAACACTGCATCGCCAAAACTGCCCCCCTCTCACTGCAAAAGTCAGAAGTGCCCTGGCGGGAAGCTAAGAAAATAACACCTGTCACATACCGCCAGGGCCTGTGGCGGGCCAGCCCTCCCGCCAGCGACGGGGGCGGAATGACCCTTCCGCCGTAGGGAAAGGCGGGACGCAACGAGCCCCACCACGCGGGCCAGCGGGACGCCCACTTCACGCTGGCGGGAAACAGTCCGCCTCGGGACGCGGCGGGGTGCCCTTTCCGCCTCGGGACGCGGCGGGTTGGCCCTTTCCGCCTCGGGACACGGCGGGTTGGCAGCCTGTTTCAAGATTCCCAACACACCGACTGACGTTTCCTATTGCTAAGCAGTCCGATAACCACCGAAAGTCGCATTCGTTGAAACTTGTGACCGTTTCTTTACTTTATTCATTCGGGACTTGAACCGATAGCTGCTGCAGCTCTCTTTCCTCGAAACTTGTTTGTTGGCAGATACTGCAGCTCCGTTTCTTTAAATACAGCGGCAGGTATCCTCAGAACCACTGCGACTTCTTTCGATCCATTTGCTGCCTCTTTTTTCTGTCTCTTTGCTTATACAGTCACACACTCTGTAATCGCCTGAGGCTGAAAGAAGCCTGCACCAATATTCGGAGGCTGAGAACGGGTAGCCATCGATCAAGGTGAGTTGTTTCGGTTGAAAGCTTTGCATGTTGTATATATTAGTCAGCTAATTAGGACATAATTTTCCATGCAATGCTTGAACTATTAATTAGCTTTGCAACTTAGTTAGCTCGTGTAGAAATATTTGAGCTCTTGTCGTAATATTTCAGCTAAGTAACCTAATTAGATCGTGTAGTAATATTTTAGCTATTCAACTTAATTAGGTCATGTAGAAATATTTTAGCTCATGTAGTAATATTTTAGCTAAGCAACGTAATTACATCGTGTAGAAATATTTGTGCTCGTGTAGTAATATTTTAGGTATGCAACTTAATTAAAACGTGTAGAAATATTTTAGCTCATGTAGTAATATTTTAGCTATGCAACGTAATTAGGTAATGCAAAAATATTTGTGCTCTTGTAGCAATATTTAGGTATGCAACTTAACTAGAACATGTAGAAATATTTTAGCTTATGTAGTAATATTTTAGCTATGTAACGTAATTAGGTCATGTAGAAATATTTGTCCTCTTGTAGCAATATTTAGGTACGCAACTTAATTGAAACGTGTAGAAATATTTGAACTTATTTAGTAATATTCTAGCTATGCAACTTAATTAGGTCGTGTAGAAATATTTGTCCTCTTATAATAATATTTTAGCTAAGCAACATAATTAATTAGATAATATAGAAATATTTGTGCTCTTGTAGCAATATTTAGGTATGCAACTTAAGTAGAACGTGTAAAAATATTTTATCTCATGTAGTAATATTTTAGCTATGCAACGTAATTAGGCCGTGTAGAAATATTTTAGAAAGTGTAGTAATATTTTAGCTATGCAAAGTAATTAGATCGTGTAGAAATATTTTAGACTCTTGTAGCAATATATTAGGTATACCACTTAAATATGTCGTTTCCAAATATTTGAACTCGTGTAATAATATTTCTTACACGTTCGTTAGACAATTAATGTATTTTGTCAATATAAATAATTATATTAATGAACTATCGTTAAGATTATATATAATTAATATGGTTATATTAATTTGATGCGCGTAGGTGCGATGAACACTTTGTATATTTTTTATGGTGAGGACATCACCCGCGATGGGCCGTCGGGGCTTGATCTGTCGCGTTGTGAGACAAAAAATGTCATAGTGAAAGAATTGGTGAATGCTAGTTTCACGGACATTAGAAGGCGCATCCGCGCAGAATTTGGGCCAGAGATGGCCCGAAAAAAGATGACCGTTGAAGCGGTCGTTTGCAAGAGAGTGGGAGAAGATTACCGGTGGGCACTTCGCCAGGATAAAGGCGAAAATTCGTGGGATTCATACATGAAATTTGCAAGCACACCTGGTGCGGCCATGTATGGGCAACCGATGATGTATGTGCAGTTTGTTGATGTCAGCGACATACCTGGTAGCAGCACTGCAGCCGGTGAGATCCAACTATCCATATCCGCAATGGCTATAGATTCGGAGGCGGTGGAGAGGAGCCATGTGGAAGATGCATTTGTTTCCAGCCAGAATAATGGACCTTATTCCATGGCGATTGTCGACCTCAATGAACGGATTGAGGGACAGTCAGACGAGCTTGATTCTGGTGACGACGATCGTGAATCGTCAGATGATGATGAAGATGAAGGAGGCGGTCCGAGTCAAGTGAGAGCAGTGGCGCCAGCAATGGCACCTAGGGACATAGAGGCTCTTGTCATCGGTCACGATGATACCTCTGTCCGTGGAGTCGGGGCTACCATCCTAGAAGAAAACCAGCAGTTCCCGAGCAAGGAGGCTGTGGACATGGCGATTAGAAGATATGCGTTCTCCATTTCCCGAGAACATAAAGTGAAGAAATCTGACAAACATTTGTTGAAGGTTCTCTGCATAGAGTCTGGTTGTCCTGGAAGAGTCGTCGCTCGTCAACCAGTGGGAATATGCAAGCCTTGGACGATAACTCACATGGTTCTCCACAGTTGTGAGCTAACTGGCACTCTTCCTGAACACTGCAATGTTAGTGCCGCATATGTGGCACAGGTCATTGCACCCATGGTAAAAGATAAAATCAGTGTATCGGTGAAGGCGTTACGAGAGGGTGCGGCAAATGCGATAGGCTTCCCGGTGAGCTATGGCAAGGCCAGGCGTGCCAAGGAGTCTGTTTTAGAGGGAATGTATGGCACATATACGGAGGCTTACAACATGGTTCCGAGAATGCTACATCAGATTACTGAAGCCAACCCTGGAACTGTCACCTATAGGATGGAAAGGAACCACCCGAGTGACACTCCTGATCATTTTATCCTGGACCGTATCTTCTGGGCGTTCAGCCAAATTATCCAAGCATTCCACCACTGCCGGCCGGTGATATCAATTGATGGTACCTTCCTCACTGGACAATATAAGGGTACTCTCTTGGTAGCTGTGGCATCAGATGCAAATAACCAGCTTCTTCCTATTGCATACGCACTCGTTGAGTCCGAGAGCACGTTAAGTTGGTTGTGGTTTCTGCAATGCTTGAAGGATGGTGTTGTGAAAGATAGACCTGATGTATGCATCATTTCTGATCGCAACCAAGGGCTTCTCAGTGCACTAGAAAAATTGAAGCACGATGTATCGATGGAGTTCCTTTGGCCTGATCTTGAAACTAGGTGGTGCATGAGACATCTAGCAGCAAACTTTTACTCTCGCTTCCGGAACAAGGAATGTTTCAAGGCCTTCAAAGTGATGTGTATGCAGAACCACCCGCGGAAATTTGATGCCCTTTGGATGGCATTGAATGCCGCATAGCGACCGCAACCGGTGATGCACCCGGTGAGCAACAGCGAGAAATCACAGGAGGGACAGGAATATGGCTGAGTGGGTGAATGTTAATTGCCCGGATGTTCGGAAGTGGGCACTGGCTCATGACAATGGTGCTCGCTATGGCATAATGACCACCAACATGTCAGAGGTATACAATGAAGTGCTTAAAGGTGTCCGAGCCCTCCTATTCTTGCCTTTGGTTGCTGAAACATGGTCCCGCACAGTGGCGTACTTTGCAGATAGAGTTCAACTAGCGCATGCACGAGTGCAGATGAACAAACAATGGTCTGAAGCTATGCAAGATCACTTGGCCATAAAAATAGAAAAAGCAAAGACTCATGGTAGCAGAGTGGTGGACTCACTTAGGAAGAGGTGGGAGATCAGAACAAGGCAAAAATACGTGTGTGGATACTTGAGAGGAGATACAAAGCAAGAGGTCACACTCAATCCAACGACATGCGAATGCACCTGCAAAAAGCCTTTGCTTTATCATTACCCATGTAGCCATGTCCTTACAGCGGTAGCAGGCCAGAGGATTGCCGTTGACGGATATATCTCCCCATACTTCAGCATGCATAATCTTATGAAGACCTGGGATGGCGAGTTCTGGGCATGGGGTGTTAAGGAGCATCACAACACTATTTGGTATGGTGGACCAACATGGTGGCTCAACCCTGCGCTCAAGCGAACCGTTAAGGGACGTCGTCAAACTAGGCGATTTAGAAATGACATGGACCATAGCCAGGCCGAAGAAGGACGGAGGTGTAAGACTTGTAAAATTCCTGGGCACACGGTGAGAAATTTCCCATACAAGCTATAATGTTGTATTTGTATTTCAGTGTTGTAACGTGCTATATTTTGAATTTGTATTTTAATGTTGTAATGTACTATGTATTTTAATGTTGTAATGTACTATGTATTTCAATGTTGTAATATACTATATTTTAAATTTGTATTTATCTCATTTGTACAGACTATGGCGGATTTACCTCCTCTCTTGGATGGGCAGTATGATTCTACCCACCGGTGCCAACAATGGATTAACCCTGAAGGTCCACTAGGAGGGCCAAGTACTTTCAGGTGTCGAGGTCCATCGAACCGATGGATTCTTGATGAGCGGTTTGTGCCTTATCTTTCTCGTAGCGGACTACTTCCGTTCGCTAGGATGACATCCACGCCTCAGTTATTTAAACTGGACCCTTGTCTTCTAACATCACTTGTTGAACGGTGGAGACCGGAGACACACACCTTCCAATTTCGGTGGGGAGAGATGACACCGACACTTCAGGATGTATCCATGATCACTGGGTTGCCACTTTGTGGTATTCCTCTCGTGTTGCCGCCAGCACGGGCATCCTGGAAGGAATATTTTGAACAACTGATGGGTCAACTTATCCCGAGAACTCGTCCTGATAAGTTAGCTCGAGGTGTCCCCATCAGTTGGCTAGTAAATTTTATTGACTTTCCAACCGGAGTTTCTGAGGAAGTAGTACGTCGACACCTGGTTGCATACTTACTCTACCTATTTGGCATGTTGTTCCCATCGGGAAATGGTGAAGTAGTCAACCCAATTTTTATTAGACCAGCAGAACACATAGCCCTTCCTTTGGACAATGTAGAGATCACCCAGTACAGCACCGGTTCGGCGGTGCTATGTCAGACTTACAGGGGGTTATGTGACGCCTCATATAGGAGAAAGAAGGTCAGTAGTGTAGCCCCAATTCTATGTGTATGCTATATTTTCCTCCAATTGTAGTCTTGGGAGCACATACCCGTCGGACGGCCAATGATAGAAGATCCAGTGCACCCATATAGTGGTCACGACGTCCAGTTTAATTGCGCGACCATGGGTATCCGGTGGACATATTGCGTATTACGTTGGGCCCGTTATTTGGCTTCGAAGTGTTATCCTCTTTACCATGAAGATTTCGAGACCATACATCATTCTTCTATCACATGGAATGCGTGGCATGAAGATTATGTAACGCACGTGGGCGGAGATAGGGGTTTAGCAACTGATTGCTACCGAGACCAGGAGCTTTGGTGGACACGTTGTCATCTTGTGTGCCTGTATATGGTGGAGCCGCAGAACCCCGAGCGTGTGATGCGGTAACTTGATCTCTACCAGGAGGTCCCTCCTCCGCCTCCCAACTGTGTCGAGTCTACATTTCACGAGTACGTTCTCAATTTTAAATCAGTATAAATTTATACAATGTTTTTTATCAAATATTATAACAATGGTTATGCATATTTCAGACAAAGCAATCAAGGGAAAAAAATCACAATTGGCTGCACACCCAGAAGCTATGGATAGATCAATGGAATTCGAACAAGCTTACGAACATAGTTCCAAAAAATAGGTAATTTTTTTAGATTATTTAAATTCTTATTGGTATGCTTATGACACTGAACATATAGGGTGTTTTCCGATAATACGTGGGATGCTTATATGACATGGTACAACGCGAGCACACGTTCCAAGCTCACCCGCACTCCAACGGATAGACCAGCACACCGCACACGTCAAGAGCAGCTAGAGGGAGGGATAGAACGTACTGCAGCGAACCGCCGCGATGACACGGTATGTATATTTTTAGCACTGTATTTATAATTCTATATTTACGAGAATAATATTGGTCGTTATTTTCAGCTAAGTAGGCAGCATAGCATAATGACGGATGTGCGTGAAATAGTTAGAGAGAACCCTCGATCCATGTCGAATACCATCAAGAGTAGATTGAGGCGCATTTTTCAGAATGCTTTACATACCGCTACTAACTGGAGTTGTGGCCGAGCCGATGATGTTATGCTAGGACAGTATAACATGTCTGAGTCTTTCTCGTCGCGGCCGAGTGAAGCGAGAGCAAACCTAGGAAATCTAGCACGCAGCGCCTCTATGCGTGAGAATGTACGTATTTTCTACATTTAAAAATCTGTTTTAGAAAAACAATTATTTATAATGTTTTTGTGCTGATAGACTAGAACACGACAAGACGCTACTCTTATGCGTACATCATCGAGGAATACTGTGGAACCCTCTAGGCCTGAATCTTCAAGACAACCACCACACGTGAGTTCGATACTTTTAATCCATATCTGCTGTAATAATTGAATTCTAACATGCAGACTATTTTTTAGATTGATTTCGGTTCAACGCATCAACCAGCACCTAGAGGAATATTTCCGGAAATTACTAGAGAACTATTTCAGAAAACACTGGTACGCATTTTTATAATCGCACTAACTTATTATTACATTTTACTCATTCTAATACTTATTGTTCCTATATAGACCACTCCTGACGATGCATGGGACGATGATGATGTTGGATTTAATTCCAACATGCCACCTCCTCACCCATCAATAGGCCATGACAGTTACTACACATATGATCAGCCATACGATCAACCTCAATCTTCATACAACCCTAGACCATCACAGCCAACATATGATCCAATGATGGATTTCTTATATACTGATATTGGTACGAGCCAAATTCCTGATAGTCAACAAGATACAGAAACCAGGGATCATTTTATATCATCACCGCCAAATCTCCGCACAAATCCTAGGCCAACGGATCCATGGAGTTATCCTTCAGATCACATATACGGAGGACGTGCGAGGAAACAACTGAGACAATGAGACGATTATTGTAACTTTGGCGGTGTAGCCGGTTTCTATTTGAACATTAATGTATCGTTCTATATTTGTGAGAGACATATTACTATTATCTTGTCTTGCTGTTTAAAAAACAATTTCAAATAAAAATTCACAGATATTTAAGATATAACTAAAATAAAATTACTTAGGTACTTATTTTTCATTAACATGCGATACAACAAAAATTAGGATACATTTAAATGCATAATTTAAAATACGAGTACTTTAATTAAGATACAATGCGAGGCGTGGATTCAGACACTAGGACAAAAGTCTAGCCGTCTTGCGTCCAGCGTGGCCATTTCCCAGTCTTATCACCGCGTTCTTCAGCTGCCCTTGCCTCAGCAGCCCTTTCTCTCAGAGTCTGCCTGTATGCCTCCCTAGCCTGTCGTTCCTCCTCCTCCCTGAGCCGTCGTTGTTCCTCTCTCTGCCTCCGTAGCTCCTCTAATCGACGCCGTTGCTCCTGTTGCGCTTTCTCGCTCTTCCGCCTCTTTCTCACGACGCTCGTCCTCGTGAAAGTTTTGCCACGCACGACGACTCCTCTCTTCTATCTCACGAAGCGCCCATTCAGGCTGCTCCATGTCAATCCAACGATACCATATGCACAAGGGTGGAGGAGACTGCATCACAAATAGAAACATAGTAAATATTTCATAAAACAAAAATTATATCATTTTGTTATAGATGAAACATACCGGAGGCCTGTTGTAACTCCAGGGAGCTGGATTATACTGATAGTTGGGATACATGAAAAACTTCATGCCCATTTTATCAGAAAAATATGTGGACTCCTTCACCTTGCAAAGTGTCCTGCTCCAACACCGAAGATGCTCCACACCAGGAGGCAGACTCGTATCCTTCATATTTCTAGGCCTGTAGTCTTGGTCAGAGCAAGGCAAACTCATAGCCACCAAAGAAAATAGCAAACAAAGAAAGAAACGAAGAAGGATGCATCTGTGAAGAGCGTGATACTACTCCTTTTATAAGCCAGCCTTCTCTACTAGCTGGACAAATCGGCATGCGAGTACGCTGCAAAGTTTGATAATCAATTTGCTGTATCGGTGCACTTTCGGCGGTCTATTTTCCGTAGCCCGTCGTCTAATTACTGTGCAGTCATGTCGAGCCGTGTCACCTCAGCGGACAGCTGCTGTCGGAGCAGCACATACCGCCACCGCCTAGGGCGGAGAAAACATCCCGCCACCACGCCCGTCCCGAAGTTTGCCGCGACACATCCCGCCAACGGAACGTCTGCCTCCCGCCACGGGCCCACATCATTCCGCCGCACGCGCTGGCGGCAGGCTCCTCCCGCCACCGCCTATGGCTGGAAGTCTGGCCCGCCACCGGCCCTGGCGGGATGTGACACGCGTCACATTTTTAGCCTCCCGCAAGGGCACTTTTGTCTTTTGCAGTGACAGGGAGGCAGTTTTGGCAATGCAGTGTTGCAGGGGGACATATTTGTTAAAAAATCGTTCATCGTTCTTAATCGCAGAGGCGCCTCGTTGGTTGATTTGCATCGCTTTCGCTGATCAAGCGCACTAGCGCAGTACGTACATCATGTGCGTGAGTCGTGTAGCTTATCCCCTCTGCTTTTGGAAGGGGACAGATCGCTAGAATTGGGTGCAGAAACTGACGGCAAACCCCGCCAAAATAACCGAGTCCTCGTCTCCCGACACTTTCCTGAGGTAACACACCGGGCACATTTCCCCTTACAAACAGAACAACGAGCACTATAGTAGTACTACCTCTATCCCAGTTTATAAGACTAACGCGTATACCTAGATCGTCCGCATGAGCTATATAATATAAATTATATAATATAAAAAATATATTATTAGAAAATATAACATTTGAAGTTTCTAATAGTATAGTTTTTATCTTATATATCTCGTGCTAAGTTGGTTAATTTATCGACCTAGAAATACGCGTAGATCTTATAAACCAAGACGGAGGGAGTAGTATAATTTTGTACAGAATCAGTGATATTTATTATAGATCAGAAGGAGTACTGCACATAAATATACTTATACAGCATGATCTATCCGCTAAAGTCTTCCACAATGTGGTCGAAGCCCAAATCCTGAAAAAGTAGCCAACTCATCACCGATGCCCACATAAATAATTGAGGCATAGGTCTAGCAGCGTGCACGATGCCCATAAAATTATTAGGGCCCACATCTTGATTGACCGAGCGAACCACCACTTCCTTCGCACGAGTTCTTCTCTCTTCTACATGGAACGGTCAAAAAAATCCCCTTCTCTTTAGAAACAAACTGGCCTCCGTCGCCAGCTCCTCTTCTCGATTTCTCGTCGTCCTCAAACAAAATCCACATAAGAGGATGGGATTGCTGCCGATTCAACGGATGAGCTCTGAGCGGAGCAGCGGGTCAAGCGAATCGAGGAGCCCCTCCCAGTCGTCGCCGCCATGGATCTTGCGCCATCGTGTAGACAGCTCATCCTAGTGCTTCTGCGCTCGGCGATGACGGGTATACGGCACATCCCCTCGGAGGTACAGGTGGTGCTCTTCCTCGTTTTCATCTATGTTTTGCTCAAGCTGGCCGACACGGGAGGTGACGGAGGCAGAACGGCAGCGCGTAGCCGGATGATGGTTGAGATCGAAACAACGTTGGGCATAGTTGATAGTTGAATAATAGCAATATTGTATCTGTAGATCGATTTGGACATCAGAGCATCTAATTGCTTCGATTCGTGGAAAAAAATCGTGGCACTGCCTGTGCACCGACGTCCGATCCCTGGAAAACAATTTGGACACCGAAAAAGCATACGTTGTGGAAGGGCTAATGGAACAAATTTCTGTCAAATTTTGAGCCGCTCACGCCACTACGGATATACATTACCCGAATATACATGGTGACACATGTGTCAATTGGCTACTGCTGTAACTGAGATGGACTCATGGACATGCATGGGCCATGGACACTTTGAGAACGAGGGCGGAAGAAAGGGATTTGATATTGTAATCTATAATAATCCCCTCGTGCTCGTTCTACACCCGCGTTGACGCGATCGTTCGTGGTGCTGAATCTTTGAAAGCAAGGCGCTGTGTAGGGAGCAGCCGCAACCAGCACGCTTGTGGCGTGTCCTCCTCTGGCCGTTGTTTTGGACGGGTTGTTGCATGATACCGCCAGCTTCAACGATTGAGGACGACGTGAACATGGACATGCCGACGCACCGTGTACATGTGCCGCGGTCGGTGAAAAGGACCCGCTGCTCACCGCCGGCCTGGGGGCCGAAAACGAACCAACACGATCCGTCTTTTCGATTACAAGGACGATGTAGACTCAAATTGTTGATACCTGCGCCCCCTCCCCTCCCTTCTCTGTGCCTCCCGTCCCTTTGAGAGCCAAACATCGGCAACGGAATAGCCGGACGGAGATGTTGGAATAAACGAGCCTCTATAAGGATTGGGCTCGTATAAATTTCAGAAATTAGAGAGAAAGTCTAAGGGGATGAAGGCTGTCGGAATTTAGTCTCACATGGTCAAGAAAGCAAGATTTTGAGTTGTTTATAGATGACCTTGTTAGATAGATCTCTCCCACGTTCGGGCCCAACGGCCCGAACGGAGTCCCTCACCGCGCCCTAATCGGGGGCGCCCAACCTTATCCATGGTTGATGGTCCCTTGTCGCCAGCGCGTATATAAAGAGGTGGGGGGCCGGACGCACATGGTACGAGGATCACCGTGCGCCGCAGCCCCCCACCTACACACCCACCGATTAGGGTTTCGCGCTAGGCCAACGGGAAGCTCCGCCGCCACCACTCTCTACCACCCACGCTCACGCCGTCGCCTCCTTTTCCCATGGCCAACGACGGCGGGTCCAGCTCCGGCACAAGCTCCGGCATCCCCTCTGGCTCGTGCTTGTCGAGCCAGGGCGCAGGTGGTTTTCCCTCCTCTCAGATCCCTCTCTCCCTCTCTCAGTTTAGTATCTAGATACGGAAGATTAAAGTGCTACCGAATAGATCTAGACTAGTCTATTGCAAAGCCAAACAAACATTGGTATCAGAGCCAATCGTGGCTAGATTTGTTCGGTGCAAAAAGAAATCAAAAGTGAAAAACCTAGATCTAAAGTGCGCCTTCCTCGAGGCCGCGTCGTTCCTCTCGATTTAGATGGGTATCCTACGGAGACATCTAAACGAAGAACCAACCCCTTCGGGGGCAAAGCAGAGAAACCCTAGATCTAATCCCCACAGCTAGTCGCATAGTAAAAGTAGCATGGCATCTAGAGGAAAACCCACCTCAAATCCCCAGAGGAAAAGCCCCAAAGAAAGCACATCCCCACAGACCGAAAACCCCAGATCCCCAAATTCGAAAAGTGCAAAGGGCCGCCGCCGTGCGCCGAAAGAGGGCGTCTCCACTGCGTCGTTTGACAGCGGTGTGCCCACCCTCTGCCAAAGGGGGCAGGAGGACGCCGGGTCTTCTCCCTCTCTCGCTCGTCGTCGCTGGAGGGGTGGGGAAGGTAGAAAGAAGGGGGGAAAGGGGGCAGCCGCGTGATAGAGAGAGGGAGGGGCTCACCGCCGGCGCCGTCGCCGGCGGGGCGGCCACCTCGCCTCGCACGCTAGCACGCGTACCGCCAGAGAGAGGTCCGCCGTGGCCCCTCATCGAGCGCGGGGCTACACGCCACCACTGCTGCGGGCAGAAGGGCGTGTGGAGGGAGGGGCTCGCCGCCGGCAACGCTGCCGGGCGGCGCAGCCGCCTCGCCATCCTCCACAGTGTCGCCGCCAGAGAGGAGCCAAAGGAAGGCGCGTGTTTGCAAAGGGGGAAATGAGCCCTAGGTTTACCAGGGGGGCGGGGCTGGGGTGGTTTTGATCCAGCGAGAGCGGCGGGGGACCGTAGGATCTAGGGTACCTGATCTGAACGGCTCAGATTGAGCGGCGCCGACTGGGGCAAGCGAAGCTAGGCTGCGGGCGGGCCGCTGTGGGCCGCAAGCGAGCCAGCGGGCGTGAGCGAGCGAGCGCGCGGGCAGCAGCTAGGGCATCGCGCAGATGGGCCTTGACGGGCCAGCTGTGGCGGCGCAGCGCCAGCAAGACGGGCTAAGTCAAGGCGCCTGGCGGGCTGTTGAGCCGCTGCTGGTCGAGCAGATAGGAAGGTTTTGACAGCCCACGCGCGGCAGATAATTGTAGGCCACCCTAAGTGAAGGCCCAAAGTTCATAACAGTGCAGTTTTTTTTCTGTTTTAGTTTTTTCTATTTACAGAAACTATTCTTTGATATTTTTCATCAAGTTTTGGACAGTTTTTTGTACAGTTTTTCTAGTCTATTTATTTCAAGTGAATATTTGACTAGAAAATGGAATAGAGGCAGATTTTTCTGTAAAATTTAAAAGTCTTATGAAAGTTATTATAATTGTTTCCGCTGCAAATAGTCGATTCAAATTGCATGAATGCAATAAAAGTGTGTTAATTTTGTTTTAAAAGATGTGACAAGGTAATAAAGCTGATTGTGTCCCATGTTATTAATTGACCAACGTTATTAATAAGCATGATCATGATCCTTTTCATTTGGGTATTAAAGGTGCATTTAATTTTATTTTTACCCAACGGTGATGTAATTTTAAATGGCACAAACAATTGCATGCTTAATTTATACCAACGTTGGATTAATGCATACAGTTATTTTTTGGTTATCTCACATCTTTTGTGATTTTCAGGAGGTCTCAACCTCATGAGTTGCTTGAAGGACATCCCACTGCTAAGGGGGGATAACTACTCCGAATGAAGGAAAAAGGTTGATCTGGCGTTTGTATGCGCCGAGGTGGACTGGGTGGTTGACACCAAACAACCAGTCAAGCCTACTGACCCTGTGAGGGGTGATGCTGAGGAAAGTGCTGTATTTGAAAAGAGAAAGAGGGACCATGCTCCTTTGGAGCTGGCCTACTCGATAGACAATCAAAAGTGGGTGAACGCCAATAAGAAATGTTTGGCTTTTGTCAAGAACACAATTGAGAACGCTATGGTGGGCTCAATTGGAGAGTGTGCCTCTATGGACGAATACCTTGCAAAGATAAAGAGCCAGTTTACTGGCTCTTCAAAGATGTATGCAACCCAGCTGCTAAAACAGCTGGTGACAGAAAAGTACACGAGAGGGCCACATGGCATTAAAGAGCACATCTTGAGGATGTCCAACATGGCGGCCAAATTGAAGCCCATGGATGAGGACCTCGAGCTCAAGCCCGCTCTTCTGGTGCACCTTGTCATGGCCTCTCTTCCCCAATCATTCGAGAACTTCGTAATCAACTATAACATGTCCCCTGAAAAGTGGGACATTGAAAAGACCATAGGGATGTGTTCCCAAGAGGAAGAAAGGCTGAAGTCTCTTCACGGTGGTTCCTTGAACTACGAGAAGGATAATAGGAAGAGCAACTTCACCAACAGTAACCATGGTGGCTCACCTTCCAAGCCACATGGCAAGGGGCCTACAAAGCATCAGTGCAAAGATCCACCCCTGGGGAAAAAGACCAGTGCCACCATTGCAAAAAGGTTGGCCACTACAAAAAGGATTGTCCAGTATGGCTGAAGTCCATAATGGCCAAAAACGGTAAAGATATAGTCTCTTTTGTTAATGAATATCTGTATGAAAAGTTTTCTAGATCTACTTGGTGGATTGACTCTGGTGCAACTGTTCATGTTGAACTCTTCTGTGAGGTTCCATTCGACAAGGATTTTGCCAAAAGAGAAAGACTCATTGAAGTGGCGAATGGGATTGAAGCGTAAGTGGAGGTCATGGCGACATTCCTCCGAGTGGTGATGGATCTTCTCTTTTGCTTAAGGATGTTCTTGTTGTTCCTTCCATTCATAGAAATTTAATAAGTGTGTCGTGCTTGGACAAAGATTCGTATGAGTGCTATTTTGGACATGGCAAATGTGCCATTTGGTTAAAAGATACTTGTGTGGGTGTTGCTACCCTACATGACAAGCTATATTTATTATCTTTGCATGAGAAAGTATTTTCTGTGTGTGATGTGAATGAACAAGTTCCCTTGTCGAACAAAGATCAAAAGAAAAGAAAGCGAACTCTTGACTCATCGAAGTTATGGCACTGCATATTAGGCCATATTTCGAGGGGAAGAATAGAAAGCCTCGTTAAAAATGACATTCTTCCTCCGTTAGAGTTCTCAGACATAGAATAATGCATAGATTGCATTAAAGGAAAGTATGTAAAACAAATTAAAAAGGGTGCAAACCGAAGTATAGATACACTAGAAATAATCCACACGGATATTTGTGGACCATTTCTGGTGAAAAGTGTGGATGGCTATGATTCATTCATAACATTCACGGATGATCACTCCCGATATGGTTATATTTATCCAATTAAAGAAAGATCTGAAGCATTGGATAAATTTAAAATTTTCAAAGCTGAAGTAGAAAATCAGCATGATAAAAGAATTAAGATAGTTCACCGATCGTGGGGAGTACTACGGTCGGCATACTCCATATGGTCAAGTACCGTGACCCTTTGCAAGGTTCCCGGGAAAATGGAATAGTCGCCAAGATTCTATGTCGGCGAACCTCAAAGAAACGGAGTAGCCGAAAGGCGAACTGCACCCTTATGGATATGGTGCGCAGTATGATGAGCTATTCCACCCTCCCATTGGGATTGTGGATGGAGGCGCTTAAAACCGCCATTCACATTCTCAACAGAGTACCAAGTAAGTCGGTGCCCAAAACACCGTATGAATTGTGGACAGGCAGAGTCCCCTCTCTGCACCACTTGAGGGTCTGGGGGAGCCCAGCTGAGGCAAAAGTTTTCAATCCAAACATTGCAAAGTTAGACCCAAAAACAGTATCTTGCCACTTCATTGGCTATCCAGATAAGTCAAAAGGCTATTGTTTCTACTGTCCTGACAGATACACAAAGTTTGTAGAAACGAGACATGCAGTCTTCTTGGAGGACGAATTGATGAGGGGGAGCACGGTAGCTCGGGAAATTAATCTTGAGGAGAAGAGGGTGCATGCACCTAATCCGATGACTCAGGAGCCATTTTTCTCGCTACCTGTTGTGCCACCATCTACAACCCCTAAGGTTATGGTGCCGGCACCTGTTGTGACTCCACACGTGACAACAATGGGCGAAAGTTCGGAACTTGTCCATCAGGAGCCACCTGAACCCACTGTTGAGGACGAAAGGGAGCCAGAACAGCCTCATACTGTAAATGCGCCTGAACCCGAGGCAATAAATGAGTAAGAGTCTGATGAACTCAGAAGGTCTAAAAGAGAACGAAGACCAGCCATTTCCAAAGAAATTTACAAAGTCTACAACGTAGTTCATATGGAGGGTGATCTTACCTCATATGAAGAAGCCATGAGTAGCCCTCACTCAGCCAAGTGGGTGGAGGCAATGGAAGATGAAATGAAATCAATGAGTTCCAACAATGTTTGGGACTTAGAGGAAATTCCTAAAGGAGCCAAAACAGTAGGACGCAAATGGGTCTTCAAAACAAAGTATGACTCCAATGGGAATATAGAAAAGTACAAAGCTAGACTTGTGGCAAAAGGCTTTACGCAAAGAGAAGGCGTAGACTACAATGAGACTTTTTCTCCGGTCTCATGTAAAGACTCTTTCAGAATCATCATGGCACTAGTTGCACATTTTGATTTAGAGTTGCATCAAATGGATGTCAAGACGGCATTTCTAAATGGAGATTTAGAAGAAAATGTTTACATGAAACAACCCAAGGGTTTTTTCATGGAGGGGAAGGAACATATATGATGCCGCCTAAAGAAATCCATTTATGGGTTAAAGCAAGCCTCTAGGCAGTGGTATTTAAAGTTTAATGATACAATTAAAAGATTTGCATTCAAGGAAAATGTTCAGGACAACTGCATTTATGCAAAGTTCAAAAGTGAGAAATATATTTTCCTAATTCTGTATGTGGATGACATCCTGCTTGCTAGCAGTGATGTTAGTCTACTACTAGAGACAAAGAAGTTCTTGTCATCGAATTTTGACATGAAAGACCTTGGTGAAGCTTCTTATGTTTTGGGCATAGAAATTCACTGAGATAGAAAGAATGGAGTGTTAGGACTATCGCAGAAGCGACAGAAAAGATTTTAAAGAAATACAATATGCATGCGAGTAATGCAACACCTCCCATAGTCAAGGGCTGACAGTTTTGGGAAATCCCAATGTCCAAAGAATCAATATGAGATCGATCAAATGAAGTCAAGACCATATGCTTCGTTGGAAGCTTACAGTATGCACAAGTGTGCACTCGCCCTGACTTAGCTTTTATCACCGGGGTACTCGGTAGATATCAAGAGAATCCAGGCATAGAGCACTGGAAGATGGTAAAGAAAGCTTTGCGTTATGTGCAAGGCACAAAAAGCCTCATTCTAACATATAAAAGATCTGATTCCCTAGAAATAAAAGGGTATTCAGATGCAGATTTTGCGGGAGATAAAGACGACAGAAAGTCCACGACAGGATATGTCTTTACTCTCGCAGGAGGTGCTATTTCGTGGAGAAGCGCCAAACAGTCAATAGTTGCATCATCTATGATGTATACAGAATTTATAGCATGCTATGAGGCCATGGGACAGGCGTTATGGTTAAAGAAATTTTTACCCGACTTGAAAGTGGTTGACTGCATCAGCAGGCCACTAAAGATATACTGTGACAACAAGCCCGCAGTATTCTATGCTCACAAAAACAAGTCGAGTAATGCTACAAAGTCTATAGATATAAAGTATTATGTTGTGAAGGACAAAGTCCAGGATCAAACTATAAGACTCGAGCATATAAGGACAAAGGATATGCTTGCGGATCCGCTAACGAAAGGCTTACCACCCAATGTGTTCAAGGAACACATAGCCTGCATGGGTTTAATGGAAAGCCTATGATTCCTGGACTACAGAGGCCCAAAAGTAACAAGATTTGTTTCAAAATAGAAAGGTATATAGTGGCTGTCTGATTCTATCGGCAATTGAGCTGAGATGATGAAACATGCTCTATGTATCGATCTGTGATGAAATGAGTAAAGTACAAAGTTAAAAGTAAAGTCGAGATCTAGGGGGAGAATGTTAGATAGATCTTCCGTCGTTCCCAACCCAGCCGACGAGTCCCTCACCGCGCCCTAATTGGGGGCGCCCAACCTTATCCATGGTTGGTGGGCCCCTGTCGCCGGCGCGTATATAAAGAGGTGGGGGGCGGACGCACATGGTACGAGGATCACCGTGCGCCGCAGCCCCCCACCTACACACCCACCGATTAGGGTTTCGCGCTAGGACGACGGGAAGCTCCGCCGCCACCACTCTCTACCACCCACGCTCACGCCGTCGCCCCCTTTTCCCATGGCCAACGAAGGCGGGTCCAGCTCCAGCACAAGCTCCGGCATCCCCTCTGGCTTGTGCTTGTTGAGCTAGGGCGTAGGTGGTTTTCCCTCGTCTCAGATCCCTCTCTCCCTCTCTCAGTTTAGTATCTAGATACGCTAGATTAAAGTGCTACCGAATAGATCTAGACTAGTCTATTGCAAAGCCAAACAAACAGACCTCTCATGGTCAAACCAGTCGGAAAGACTAGATAGAGCTATGCTAAGTGTACGCCACACGTGCAAACACATGTTCGTTCGCATTCTGCATTTATTCGTCTGACTTGTAACTTGACCTGTTAAATTTCATCTCTTTTTAATTTTATCGACCAGTTTTCTAATCTTATCCACCCGCATTTGTCTCACGCATTACTGGAAGGTAGACTCCATGTTGAGTGAAGTTAGGATATCGTTCGTGATGGAAATATACCAGGGACGGATCCTAAAATATAGGCAGATCGTGTTGCGTGGGGTTTATCCTTTCGAGTCTATAGAGGAAGACGTCCCTATCGACATAAGATTAGCGCATGATAGGGGCCTGGCTAGTGGTGATTCTTCTCGACGCGACGCTCTGGTGGTCAGAGCCGAAGGTGATATGAGGAGGAGCTCAGTTGGCACCTCCATCAATAAAGCTTGTTATGGCAGGTCCGTCCATCGTGACCATGGTATGTGGCTCTTCTTCACTGCTCATGCATGGTGATGTAGGGAAGGATGGACTAGTGCTGCTGGGATACCCTGCGACGGGTCTGTGGTAGGCGAGCTTTAGAGCTTCTCCTAGGAGGACATCCACGATAGTTCTTCCTTTATTGCCGTCTATGATGGTCGAAGGGCGACCCTTCCCACCCTTGTCGTTGGGTACGACTTCTTTTGGCTAGCGACATCAAGTGATGTTCAACCTCTAGGTTGCTATGTTAAGAAGGATGCCTTATTCATGTACGGCGTGCTCCTGCTGCACCGCCACAAGTGGTTTCATCCTCAGCAACGATGTGGTTGGCCGTGTTGCGATGCTTAGATGTGGTGGAGAAGGATCTAGACCCGATTGTTAGGGTTCTTTGTGCAAAATGTAAGGATATGTTTGTAAGTTTTGTTTTTTAGTTCTTGATCTAAAATGTATCTCCATCCGTGAGAATGAATGAAAGCTTGTAGGTCCTTCTGGACCTTTACTGTTCAAAAATAGTAATTGTGCATACATTGCATCACACACGCACCCTTCGCGACCGGTCTCACGGGGGACAAGAGGTGCTTTATTATCCGACTGTTATTTCAGTTTTCCAAGTGATTCGATTTTAAAAGTTAAGTACGGTATGTAAAAGTGTCATCCACCAAATAATTGAGAACATACCATCATTCCGAGCGCGCTTTTAACCTCAAATATTTCAAAACTCACTTAGTTTGTCCACCCCCAATATGTGACATGCGATTGTTTTTTTTAACATTGAACGGGTGCTAAGCACCCGACATATATTGCTGCAAAGAAGCCGCTGGAGTACAAATAGGCCAAAAAGATAAAAATTATACAGAGGCCTAGGAATTTGCATTGAGGACCCTGAAAGAAACTTGTAAAAGCAATCAAGTCCCTGGTCCTTATCCTCCTCCAGATCGGCGACGAAGCTCCAACAACGATGAGCGACCTTGCCACAGGAAGCGACCGACGAGGGGAGCAGAGAAGGTGAGGAGCGGCAACCCTATTGCCATTGAGTCCGGCGGGTTGACGAGACTTGACGCCAAGAAGGCACCAAAGGGAAGCTCCAAAACGACTTCTCCACCCGAGGACGCCGCGAACACCGTCTCCTGCAGGAGAGCCACCATGGCTCCAAGGAGCAGACAAACGCCGTTAAGGCACCCAGACCGGAGAAGCCAACGAATCGACCTTGCACCACTGCAGAAGAAGGAGAATCTCCATCACTCCTCGCCACCACGACCGGCTAGGAGAGACGAAGGCACCGCTCACCGCCCAGATCACCGCACCTCCTCGCCACCTCGGCCAGCCAGGAAACGAAAGAACAGAGCGGAGATCCACAACAACGGAAGGGAACACCCAGCCTTATTGGACGGAGACGGCAGCCCGCACCGCTACAAGCTACTCCGACCAGAGGAGAAAGCCAACGGCGGCGGAACCCTAGATCCAGATCTGGCCAAGATCTAAAACACGCTCCAAACTATGGGCATAAGGCCCAAACCTACCCTAAACTACTCCCGACGCCTCTCCTCTACCATCTTTGTAACATCCCAAAAATATATAACAAGGATCATCAAACTCTAATCACTAAAATTAGGGTTAACAAAAACTTTTATTAATTTAACTCATATGAATGCATGTGTGTATGTGATGATTTGATTAATGCATGAATGATCTTGTGTGGTTAACCTAAATAGCAAGGAATGGTTTAAAGACAAATATAACATCATCTAGAACATTTCCAAACATAAACAAATAAAGAGAAAATAAAAAACAAACCAAATAAAGCAAATGGTCATTTTTGCCAATCTTGTTCACTAGGTCACTTTGAGTTTTTCTAGTCTAAGATTTCAAACAGAAACTTTTCCAATTCTTTTCACCCCTTGCTAGACATGGTAAAAATGAATCAAATTCCACCTTTCAAACTTACAGAAACATTTGGCAACCTCATTCAAATCCCAATTCAAAATTGAATCTTTATCATATGTGAAGATCACACATTTTCAAGACCCAACCAAACCAGTGCCCCTTGACTAATCCAACTAACCAGACACACCCTAGTATGTGCCTAGCAAACCCACCAAGTTTGAACCAAAATTAAAATTTAAACTTCTTGCGGCCATTTCATCAAACACCTTGCTGGCATCAAACAAACAAACAACAAACACTATTTGTAGCAGTAAAATTGGCCAACCTTGTTCCCTCTCTGGTTGCAACCAGCTCTTAGTAGATCATCTAGCCTCTTTAACAATCTTTAGCACCACTGTGAGCAAGCCTAGCCATTAATGGCAAGCATGCCGAGCATCACATTGCCACCCCATGGCGGATAGCAGCAATACGAGCACACTAAGCGAGCATGTTCAGCAAGCACTCCACCATCCACCGCCACTCCTGTCCCAGCCTCGAGCACCATCGCCGCCATCACCAAGCACCCACAGCACCGCCTCGCCGCTGTGGATGATCACCAGCACCCCGCCAGACATGCCCGTTCGCCGCCGCGCGGACCACGCGTGCTGTGCGACATGAAAATCGCCGTCGGACCCGCTTAGAGCACCGCGACGTTCCGACCGATCAGCACCGCCCCACGCCTCACCACCATGCCGTTGAGCTTCACCAAGGAGCACAACACTACCCCCTACCGCCTCCCATGCTAGTAGCCCTCTGTGCCGTCGACCACGACGAGCTTGTAGGGGTTCGTAGCATGGAAAACAAAAAATTCTACCGCATACAAACAAACAAGCCAAGATCTATCTACTAGATTGTAGGAACGAGTCGATAGAATAACTCACCCTCGAAGATTCCAAAGTGTTTAACGAGAGCAGATTCTCGTGGGTGATGTAGTCGTACTCTTGCCGATCTCAAGATCGCGTAGACGATCCTTCCAAGGCTGCTCAAGCGGCCCCACATCGGTCACACGTTTCGCCGTACTCGATGAAGACCTTCCTCTCCTTGTTCCAAAGAAAATGAAGGTTGTAGCACTCTCCTCGCGATTCTGGCAGCACGGCGGCGTGGTACCGAAAGTAGAGGGGAGATCTCGCAGGGCTTCGCCTGAAGCTGGAGCGAGTATGGTGGACTATGAGAGAGGCCTTGGTGATCTAGGGTTTAGAGGCACCAAGGAGAGAGGGCTAGTTTGGCGGCTAGGGCAATGGGAGAGCCACAATTCGGCATCTAGGGCAAACCCTAGGGCGGCGGCGGCTGCAGGAGGGCCGGCGGCTAGGGTTAGGGTTTTGGTGGAGCAAGGTGTGTGTCTAGAGGGGCACCCCTGCCCCTCCTTTTATAGGTGGGAGGGCGTCCAAGGAGGAGTCCTCCCAAGTCGGCCTCTCCTGGCCGGCGGGTGGAGGAGAGGAACCTCCCAAGTAGGTTTACCTCCCTCCACCAAGCAAAACCTGTCATTTGACTTTTCAAATTGGCGTTTGACTTTTCAAACTAGGATTTGATTTATCCCTTTATTTTGCCCAGCCATGATACCTAGTACATGATGCAACCATTCCAACTTGTTATGACACATTCATGTACCCTTCCCCTCCGGAGTGCCGGACCTTCCGGACCCTTCTAGAACATTCCCGTTGAAAACACCGGAATCATTCTCCAACTCCGAAACAGGACTTTCCTTATATGAATCTTATTCTCCGGACCATTCTGGATCTCCTCGTGATATCCCGGATCCCATCCGAGACTCCGAACAACATTCGGTCTCTTACTCATCATTCCATAACTACTCAACAACATCGAATCCTTAAGTGTGTCTCCCTACGGTTCGTGAATTATACGGACATGATCGAGACACTTCTCCGAACAATAACCAATAGAGGAATCTGGAAATTCATATGGCTCCCACATATTTCTACGATTACTTTGCGATCGAATGAACCACTTACATACGATACCAATTTCCCTTTGTCTCATGATAGTTTACTTATCCGAGGTTTTGATCGTCGGTATCTCTGCATACCTAGTTCAACCTCGTTACCGATAAGTACTCTTTTCTCAGTCCTGTGATCTGTGATCCCTTGTGAGCCAATCACATGCTTGCAAGCTAATTGGATGACATTCCACCGAGAGGGCCCAGAGTATATCTATCTGTCATATGGATGGACAAATCCCACTCTTGATCCATGTGTCTCAACCCATACTTTCCGAACACTCAATGCCACCTTTATAGCCACCCAGTTACGGTGTGGTGTTTGATGTCATCAAAGCATTCTTCCGGTGGTGGTGATAAGCATGATCTCATGGTCGAAGGAATTAGGTTACTATGTATGAGAAAGCTTATAGCAATTGAACTATTAAAATGACTTGATCTTTATGCTACGCTTATCTATAGGAGTATGTCCATCATACCATTCTCCTAATGATATGATCTTGTTGTTAATAACATCTCAATGTTCATGATAGGAAAACCACAATCATTTATTAACCAACAAGCTAGTATTATGAAGAGGCTTTACCAGGGACTCTAATTTAGTTTACAAATCACACAAGTATTAATGTTTCCTGGTTAATACTATTATAGCATGAATGTAAACATTTATCATAAACACAAAGATATAATAATAACTACATTTATTATTGCCTCTAGGGCATATCTCCAACAGAGCTCAGCCTGCGCCCGTCGGTCCCCTTCAGCCACTATAAATAGAGGCCTCCATCGCTCATTTTCTTCACACCAGTTCACTCCCCTCTACCTCATAACCACCCCCACTCACTCCTGCCATTGGAGGAGAAGGGAGCCGTTGATTGGAGCCGCCCCAGGAGAAGCTGCTGGTACCAGGAGAACCGTCGTGGTCGACTTCGACGTTCGCCCCCATCGCCGTGTAGGGTTTCGTAGCATGGAAAACAAAAAAATTCTACCACATACAAACAAACAAGCCAAGATCTATCTACTAGATTGTAGCAACGAGTCGATGGAATAACTCACCCTCGAAGATTCCAAAGTGTTTAACGAGAGCGGATTCTCGTGGGTGATGTAGTCGTACTCTTCCCGATCTCAAGATCGCGTAGACGATCCTTCCAAGCTTGCATTCCTAGGCGCTCCCATGATCGGTCACACGTTCGGTGCCGACGAAGACCTTCCTCCCTTGTTCCAGCAGGCGGAGGTTGTACCACTCTCCTCGCGATTCCGGCAGCACAACGGCGTGGTACCGGAAGTAGAGGGGAGATCTCGCAGGGCTTTGCCTTAAGCCGGAGCGAGTATGGTGGAGTATGAGAGAGTCCCTCGGTGTTCTAGGGTTTAGACACACCAAGGAGGGGCTAGTGCCGGCGGCTAGGGTTTCACCTAGGCGGCGGTGGCGGTTGCCCTAGGGCCGGCGGCGGCTTGGTACTAGGGTTTGGAGGAGAGGGTGTTGTGTGTCTCTAGGAGGGAGCCCTGCCCCTCCTTATATAGGTGGAGGGGCCGGCCGACCAAGGGGAGGGAGAGGAGTCCCTCCCCAACTCGGCTTGGGTGGTGCGCCGGCTTGGGGAGGAGGGACTCCTCCCCAACTCGGTATCCACTTCCTCCTCTTTTCCTCTTTCCAAATTTAGCCGTTTGACTTTTCAATTTAGCTATTTGACTTTTCAAACTAGGATTTGAATTAATCCTTTATTTGGAACAGCGATGACACTTAGTACATGATGCAATCATACCAACTTGATACAACACATTCATGTACCCTTCCCCTCCGGAGTGCCGGACATTCCGGAACATTCTAGAACATTCCCGATGAAAAACACCGGAACCATTCCCCAACTCCGAAACGGGACTTTCCTTATATGAATCTTATTCTCCGGACCATTCCGGATCTCCTCGTGATATCCTGGATCCCATCCGGGACTCCGAACAACATTCGGTCTCTTTCTCATCATTCCATAACTACTCAAAACAACGTCGAATCCTTAAGTGTGTCTCCCTACGGTTCGTGAATTATGTGGACATGATCGAGACACTTCTCCGAACAATAACCAATAGAGGAATCTGGAAATTCATATGGCTCCCACATATTTCTACGATTACTTTGCGATCGAATGAACCACTTACATACGATATCAATTTCCCTTTGTCTCACGATAGTTTACTTATCCGAGGTTATGATCGTCGGTATCTCTGCATACCTAGTTCAACCTCGTTACCGATAAGTACTCTTTTATCGTTCCCGTGATATGTGATCCCTTGTGAGCCAGTCACATGCTTGCAAGCTAATTGGATGACATTTCACCGAGAGGGCCCAGAGTATATCTATCTGTCATATGGATGGACAAATCCCACTCTTGATCCATGTGTTCCAACCAATAATTTCCGAACACTCAATGCCACCTTTATAGCCACCCAGTTACGGTGTGGTGTTTGATGTCATCAAAGCATCCATCCGGTAAAGGTGATATGCATGATCTCATGGTCGAAGGAATCATATTACTATGTATCAGAAAGCATATAGCAATTGAACTATTAAAATGACTTGATCTTTATGCTACGCTTATCTATAGGAGTATGTCCATCATATCATTCTCCTAACGATATGATCTTGTTGTTAATAACATCTCAATGTTCATGATAGGGAAACCACAATCATCTATTAACCAACAAGCTAGTATTATTTAGAGTCTTTACTAGGGACTTCAAATTAAGTTTACAAATCACACAAGTATTAATGTTTCCTTGTTAATACTATTATAGCATGAATGTAAACATTTATCATAAACACAAAGATATAATAATAACTACATTTATTATTGCCTCTAGGGCATATCTCCAACAGTCTCCCACTTGCACTAGAGTCATCTAATCTAGATTACATGGTAATATACCGAACACCCATGGCAGTTTGGTGCTGGTCATGTTTGCCCTGGAGAGGTTTAGTCAACGGATCCGCCACATTCAGCTCTGTGTGTACTTTGCAAATCTTTATATCCCCATCTTGGATATGTTCTCGAATAGCGTGAAAACGTAGCTTGATATGCTTCAGCTTCTTGTGTGACCTTGGTTCTTGCGCATTGGCTATGGCGCCCATGTTATCACAGTAGATAGACATTGGGTCCAGCGCACTTGGAACCACACCGAGCTCTGTAATGAACTCTTTCATCCATATCGCTTCTTGTGAAGCCTCGGAAGCAGCCATGTATTCCGATTCAGTTGAAGATCTCGCCACAACGCTTTGCTTTGCACTCCTCCAGCTAATCGCTGCACCATTGAAAATAAATACGATCCGCATCGTGATTTAGAATCATCCGGATCGGTGTTCCAACTAGCATCGGTGTAACCATTAACAACGAAATGTTCATCACCTCCATAAGAAAGAACCATATCCTTAGTTCTTCTCAAGTACTTAAGGATGTTTTGATCATTGTCCAATGATCCACTCTGGATCACTTTGATATCTACTAGTTAAACTAACAACATATGCAATGTCGGGTCTAGTACATAGCATGGCATACATTAGAGATCCTATGGCTGAGGCATAGGAGTCTTACTCATCCTTTCTCTATCTTCTCAACGATGGGACTTTGAGTTTTACTCAAGGTCGTATTAAGCAACATGGCAAGAACCCTTTCTTGCTATCTTCCATTCCAAACCTCTTTAGAACTTTGTCCAAATATGTACTCGTGACAATGATATTTGGCGTTCGATCTATCTCTATAAATCTTTATGCCTAATATGTAAGCTGCTTCGCCAAGATCCTTCATTGAAAACTATTATTCAAATATTCCTTGACACTATTAAGAAGGTCTACATCATTCCCAATCAATAATATGTCATCCACGTATAGTATTAAGAATGCTCTGAGCTCCCACTCACTTTCTTGTAAATACAAGCTTCTCCATAAGTTTGTATAAAACCAAAACTTTGATCACCTTATCAAAACGTTGATTCCAACTTCGGGATGCTTGCTTCAATCCATAGATGGATCGTTGAAGTTTGCATACCTTGTTAGCATCTTTAGGATCGACAAATCCTTTGGGTTGCATCATATACAACTCTTCATCAATGTCTCCATTGAGGAATGCTGTTTTGACATCCATCTGCCATATCTCATAATCGTAATATGCAGCGATTGCTAACAAAATCCTCACAAACTTTAGCTTACTCGGTGAGAAAGTCTCATCGTAGTCAACTCCTTGAATTTGTCGAAACCCTTTTGCGACAAGTCAAGCTTTATAAACGATAACATTACCATCAAGATCTGTTTTCTTCTTGAAGATCCATTTGTTCTCGACAGACCTTCCGCCATCCTAAGTCCACCAAAGTCCATACTTAGTTTTCGTACATGGATCCAATCTCGGATTTCATGGCTTCTTGCCATTTATTGGAATCTGGGCTCATCGCTTCCTCATATGTCTCGGGGTCATCGGTGTTGTCCACCAACATGACACTCATAACAGGATCATACCAATCAGGAGTGGTACGAGTTCTCGTTGACCTGCGAGGCTCTGTAGCAACTTCAACCGAAGTTTCATGATCATCATCATTAGCTTCCTCTCTTACTGGTGTAGGCACCACAGGAACTTCTTCCGGTCTTTGCTACTACTCGCAATTCGAGAGAAGGTTCGACAACCTCGTCGAGTTCTACTTTCCTTCAGTCACTTCTTTCGAGAGAAATTCCTTCTCTATAAAGGATCCATTCTTGCAACGAAGACTTTGCCTTCGGATCTATGATAGAAGGTATACCCAATAGTTTCCTTGGTATCCTATGAAGACGCATTTTTCCGCTTTGGGTTCAATCTTGTCCTTCTGTAACTTCTTTACATAGGCTTCTCTACCCCAATCTTTATGGAACGACAATCTAGGTTTCTTCCCAAACCATAATTCATACGGTGTCGTTTCAACGGATTTAGATGGTGCCCTATTTAAAGTGAATGCGGCTGTTTCTAATGCATAACCCCAAAATGATAGCGGTAAATCTGTAAGTGACATCATAGAACGAACCATATCTAAGAGAGTTCGATTACGACGTTCGGACACACCATTACGCTGTGGTGTTCCCGGCGGTGTCAACTGTGAAAGTATTCCGCATTTCTTCAAATGCTCGCCAAACTCGTAACAGATATTCACCTCCACGATCGTAACATAGAAATTTAATCTTCTTGTTACGTTGATTCTCTACCTCACTTTGAAATTCCTTAAACTTCTCGAAAGTTTGGACTTATGTTTCATGAAATAGATATACCCATATCTACTCAAGTCATCCGTGAAGGTAAGAACATAACGATAACCACTGCGATGCTACACTCATTGGACCACACACATCGGTATGTATGATTTCCAATAAGTCCGTAGCTCGCTCCATCATACCGTAAAATGGAGTCTTAGTCATTTTACCCATCGACATGCTTCGCATCTATCAAGTGATTCAAATCAAGTGATTCAAGAAGTCCATCGGAATGGAGTTTCTTCATACGCTTCACTCCAATGTGACCAAGACAGCGATTACCACATATAGGTCGAGTTATCGCCGATTTCAAACGCTTAGCCTCAATGTTATTAATATGTGTATTTCCACTATCGAGATTCAATAAGAATAGACCATCTATCAAAGGTGCATGTGCATAAAACATATTACTCATATAAATCGAACAACCATTATTCTCGGATTTAAACAAGTAACCGTCTCGCAATAAACAAGATCCCGATATAATGTTCATGCTTAACGCAGCACCAAATAACAATTATTTAAGTATAAAACTAATCCCGATGGTAGATGAAGGGGTAGCGTGCACCGCGATCACATCAACCTTTGATCCGTTTCAACGCGCGCCGTCACCTCGTTCTTCGCTAGCTTCCGTTTATTCTGCACCTGTTTGAGTTACAAATATGAGCAACCGAACCAAGATCAAATACCTAGGCACTACTACGAGTACTAGTGAGATACACATCAATAACATGTATATCGATATACCTTTCTTCTTGATGTTGCCGTTCTTCAAATCCGCCAAGTACTTTGGGCAATTCGCTTCGAGGACCTTCTCCCTTGCGGTAAAGCACTCGAAGATCGTGCTTAGGTCCAGCCTTTGTCTTCTTCGTCGGGTGGTAACTTTCTTACCACCCTTCTTGAAGTGTCCTTCCGCTTAGACTTGCCTTTCTTGAATTTGGTGGTCTTATTGACCAACAACACTTGGTGCTCTTTCTTGATCTCCACTTCTGCACTTCAACATGGCAAAGAGTTCTGCAACGCCTTGTTCATGTTTTGCATGTTGTAGTTCATCACAAAGTTCTTGTAACTTGGTGGTAGTGATTGGAGGACAGTAAATCCCCAAAGCATTAGGAATCACAATACCCAAGCTTTGAAGTTTGTTTTGCGTGCCCGCACATCTTAAGCACATGCTCACGACGAGCTGCCCTCTTCCATCTTGCGGTTAAAGAACTTTTGAAGCCTCATAGCT
This sequence comes from Avena insularis, assembly GCA_023614405.1. NCBI lineage: Eukaryota > Viridiplantae > Streptophyta > Magnoliopsida > Poales > Poaceae > Avena > Avena insularis. The sequence continues at coordinate 376,408,269 of CM042687.1, read as the reverse complement.
TTCAATTGCCGCATGAGTCTCAAAGATCAATTTGAGATCCTCGACAATATCATATGGGTCTGAATTCTCAAACCTTTTACAAGCTCCGATTCTAAACCATACAAGATAGCACACTAAACTGGAGTACTGAGTCTTGAGTGAGGTAAACATTCTTTACTTCATCGGAAGCAGTAGCTGCAGTGGGTCACCAATGATGCATCCAGACATAGGTCAAATTACCAAATGTGAGGACAATCCTCAAATTGCGGAACCAATCCGCGAAGTTGCTTCCATTGTTTTTCAACTTTTCTTTCTCTAGGAACGCATTAAAATTGATGGTAGGGGCTGTCATTGATCTACAACATATTTGCAATAGTTTAGACTAAGTTTATGACAAATTGAGTTCAAATTAATAAATTTAATCTAGGTGAACTCCCACTCAAAACAATATCCCTCACATTGTTTTAGTGATCACACGAACCAAATCCACCACATCAAAACCGATCATCACGAGAGTTGATATAGTTTCAATGGCGAACAATCAACATGTTCATCATATCTACTATATGATTCATGCTTTACCTTTCGGTGATCCGTGTTCCGAGACCATGTCTGTACATGCTAGGCTCGTCAAGATCAAACCTTAGTTTCCGCATGAGCAAATCTGGCTTGCTCACGTTGTATACACTTAGAATCTAACACCCGATCATCACGTGGTGCTTCGAAACAACAAGCTTTAGCAACGGTGCTAACTAAGGGTGAACACTTTATGATTTGAATTTCATGTGCATGAGGGATCATCTTATAATGCTACCGTCGTCTACTAAGCAATACAAGATGCATAAAGGATTAACATCACATGCAATTCATAATATGTGATATGATATGGCCTTTCTTCTTTGTGCTTCCGATCTCCATCTTCTAGCACAAACATGATCTCCATCATCACCGGCATCGCATCAAGGTCAATGACGCTTCTTCATGGTTGTCGTCCACCGGCTTTAACTATTACAACTACTTTGAATAGACACGCGGGTCTTAACATAAATTAAAGACAACCATATGGCTCCTGCTGGTTGCCAACTTACAATAAGGAACATTGCATACATCAAATATAATCACAATCATGGCCATATCACATCACAGCACACCCCTGCAAAACAAAGTTAGACGCCTCTACTTTATTTGCATGTTTTACGTGGTTTGGGGCTTTCAATAAGTGTCTTTCTAACTTACGAACAAGAACCACAACATTGATACTAGTATTGTTAATCACCCATTGTAAATTGGATCTTAACTATGATAGGAGAAACAGGCACCCGCAAAGCCACTTATGCAATACAAGTTGCATGTCAAGCGTGGAGCAAGTCTCATGAACGATGTCATGTAAGGTTAGCCCGGGCCGCTTCATCCCAACATCCCGCAAGATGCAAAGTACACAAGAAGCAATCGACAATAAAAGCATCAATGCCCACAATGACCATTGTGTTCTACTCGTGCTACAGATCTACATATAGACACGGCTCGATACCCTTTGAGGGTTTCGTAGCATGGAAAACAAAAAAATTCTACCGCATACAAACAAACAAGCCAAGATCTATCTACTAGATTGTAGCAACGAGTCGATGGAATAACTCACCCTCGAAGATTCCAAAGTGTTTAACGAGAGCGGATTCTCGTGGGTGATGTAGTCGTACTCTTCCCGATCTCAAGATCGCGTAGACGATCCTTCCGGCTGCGTTCCAGAGCGCTCCCTTGATCGGTCACACGTTGATTTTCGAAGACCTTCCTCTCCCTTGTTCCAGTAGGCAGCGGAGGTTGTAGCACTCTCCTCGCGATTCCGGTAGCACAAGAGGGCGTGGTACCGGAAGTAGAGGGGAGATCTCGCAGGGCTTCGCCTTAAGCCGGAGCGAGTATGGTGGAGTATGAGAGAGTCCCTCGGTGTTCTAGGGTTTAGACACACCAAGGAGGGGCTAGTGCCGGCGGCTAGGGTTTCACCTAGGCGGCGGCGGCGGTTGCCCTAGGGCCGGCGGCGGCTTGGAGGCGGCGGCGGCTTGGTACTAGGGTTTGGAGGAGAGGGTGTTGTGTGTCTCTAGGAGGGAGCCCTGCCCCTCCTTATATAGGTGGAGGGGCCGGCCGACCAAGGGGAGGGAGAGGAGTCCCTCCCCAACTCGGCTTGGGTGGTGCGCCGGCTTGGGGAGGAGGGACTTCTCCCCAACTCGGTTTCCACTTCCTCCTCTTTTCCTCTTTCCAAATTTAGCCGTTTGACTTTTCAATTTAGCTATTTGACTTTTCAAACTAGGATTTGAAATAATCCTTTATTTGGAACAGCGATGACACTTAGTACATGATGCAATCATACCAACTTGATACAACACATTCATGTACCCTTCCCCTCAGTGGGACATTCGAACATTCTAGAACATTCGATGAAAACACCTAACCATTCCCCAACTCCGAAACGGGACTTTCCTTATATGAATCTTATTCTCCGGACCATTCCGGATCTCCTCGTGATATCCCGGATCCCATCCGAGACTCCGAACAACATTCGGTCTCTTTCTCATCATTCCATAACTACTCAAAACAACGTCGAATCCTTAAGTGTGTCTCCCTACGGTTCGTGAATTATGCGGACATGATCGAGACACTTCTCCGAACAATAACCAATAGAGGAATCTGGAAATTCATATGGCTCCCACATATTTCTACGATTACTTTGCGATCGAATGAACCACTTACATACGATATCAATTTCCCTTTGTCTCACGATAGTTTACTTATCCGAGGTTATGATCGTCGGTATCTCTGCATACCTAGTTCAACCTCGTTACCGATAAGTACTCTTTTCTCGTTCCCGTGATATGTGATCCCTTGTGAGCCAGTCACATGCTTGCAAGCTAATTGGATGACATTTCACTGAGAGGGCCCAGAGTATCTATCCGTCATATGGATGGACAAATCCCACTCTTGATCCATGTGTTTCAACCAATACTTTCCGAACACTCAATGCCACCTTAATAGCCACCCAGTTACGGTGTGGTGTTTGATGTCATCAAAGCATCCATCTGTTAAAGGTGATATGCATGATCTCATGGTCGAAGAAATCAGATTACTATGTATCAGAAAGCATATAGCAATTGAACTATTAAAATGACTTGATCTTTATGCTACGCTTATCTATAGGAGTATGTCCATCATATCATTCTCCTAACGATATGATCTTGTTGTTAATAACATCTCAATGTTCATGATAGGGAAACCACAATCATCTATTAACCAACAAGCTAGTATTATTTAGAGGCTTTACTAGGGACTTCAAATTAAGTTTACAAATCACACAAGTATTAATGTTTCCTTGTTAATACTATTATAGCATGAATGTAAACATTTATCATAAACACAAAGATATAATAATAACTACATTTATTATTGCCTCTAGGGCATATCTCCAACACGCCGATCCCCGCCTGAGCCCCGGTGAGCCTCCCACGACCCCCACCTGCTGCGTTAGGGTTATGTCTCGTCGGCGCTGCCCGACGTGGACGATGAACTAGAGCCGTTCGATTAGAACCAGATCCCACGGTCTACGTTGCCCCGTATCGCGTCGCCCCTTCCCGTCTCACTGACGCGTGAGGACATCCACTTAACCAGCCTGCGTACACACTGTGTGTAGTGGGCCGGCCCAGTAAAACATTCCGCACGACCCAACAATTTAAATTTAGTTTTATTCATTTATGTTCAAACACAATTTTATACCTAGATTCAAAAATCAACCCATCTCGATTCACTGAACGAAAATGCATGAAACTAATTTTGTTAGTAAGGTGCTGAAATGCTTAATCCAAGTCCGTTGAATTCAAACCATTTGGATGTATAGATTAACCATGGTAAAAATAATAAGGCAGAAGCTTTTCTGCATTCAAACATTTTTCAAAATTCAACCATAAAAGCTTTTGAGATGATTCCAACTCTCAAAAATTACATTTGATCATACCTTTCAGAATATATAAAAACATATAGGTTTACTTGCAGAAATAATGTTCAAGTAATAAAAGGATGCCACATAGTCATTTCTAGTCACTTTATTTAATTAAAATAAAAAGGTTAAACCTTATTAAATTGTGACACCACTTTAAATCATATTCCCATGTACTGAAATATGTGGTGATGACATGTGTCAACATGATCCCATGTTTGAGTTGGAGAATATTAAATCTTAAGTAGTTTTTCAATGAGTATAAATTACTTTTCTCAAATAAAAGAAATAAGACAAGTGCTTTAATCCTGATGATAATAGTGATGATGTTAGATCATCTAGTGTGACTTTTTGTGTGATGATTGAGAATAGTTAAGTATTGTTTGATGATTGTGTACCTCGTATTTTATTATAGACGCTAGTACCGACCAAGGATACAAGGAGGAAGAAGGATACTAGGAGGAAGAAGCCGAAGAGAACTTCAACCACTGTTCTGCACAAGACAAGCTAACCCTTGCAACTATAAAAGTTAGAGAACCTATGCATTGCATTAAGCATGCTTGGTTAGATACATTTGATGATGCTCAATCCTAGTTTTACTTGCAAGCTTACGTACTTTATTTTCTTTATCAAAGCTTTCTCTTAGAGTTTACATGATGACTTGTAGATTCTAGAAAGATAACTAAAGGTAGCATAAAGAGCATAAAATTTGGCCTAAGTTAGATAATCTTGATGTCATCCTAAGGCATGAGATTGAACTTAGCAAATCCCCAATTGTTTACCACCCCTTATTAGTATTTAGCACCCCTTGTAGATGCTAGTGCTAAGTATAAAACTTGATCAACCTTCGATGGGAATACTTGGTGAAAATGGTTATGAAAATCTTAGAATGATGAGTCATTCTACTGAAATATTTTGACATGTGTTTCCGAATACCAGATGATTTTGATGATGATTTTGATGATGAAAATGTTGAGGCATGAGCCTTACCCCTTTATAAAACTGATGGTTGTCTGCATGCGATATCATTTCAATTTTACCGTACAACCACAATACCTGAAATTTGTGTAGGGCTTGACTGGAAATTTATATACCTTAGTATGGGTTCCCTCGCGGCCAAGGTCTGAGCTAAGGCTAACTTGTGAAGATTGTCCACCTGTGCAGTACCCAAGATGACAGTTGGTCATGGTTGGGAGGCCAAACTCACAGGAGAGGTGCCTATACTAGGGCGTGTAATTGAAAGGTTATGATTGATTATCCGCATACTGAGTATGATGAATTCAGGATTGTTCCTGACAGATATATCGAATGTTGCGGTGAAAGTGTATAATCTCTGCAGAGTGTCAAACCATTCGAATAGCCGTGTCCACGGTTATGGACAGTTGGAGTGGCCATACTGTTCCCACGTCAGATGTTTTCAAAATGACTTGTGAAATGAATTATGACTTTGACTTAACCACAACAGAGTTGTGATATGAATTTAGGTTCCCATTTAGGATTATAAAACTTTCAACTAGTTTTCTTTGCTTCTGAACTTAGTAGAGGTAAATCTGGCTTTTTGCAAAACAACCCTAGAGCTTAGTATCCTACTATAAAAACCCCCTTAACTTATTAGTATTAGTTTGCGAGTACTTAAAAAGTACTCATGACTTTGTCCCTGGCTATTCCCGTGCCCAGACTATGAAGAGAAGTATCAGGATGACGGACCGCAGGAAGGTTACGACACTTAGGATCATCTCCCATCGTCAGTATTGCCTGTGACCCTGAAGATGGAGCTTCGCCTACGCTATCTTTACTATTACGTTATTTCGCTGCTTGAGTTGTATTAAGAACTGGATCATGAGATCCTTATTTGTGTAAGACCTTATGTATGGTTTGTAATGGATGATGTACTGTGATATCCAAATCTGTTATGTCTCGCAAAAATGGTAATCCTAGGATTGCGATGTATGGCATAACATGCATCTGGGATTAAAAATCCGGGTGTTGACAATCTTCGACCGGCAAAGCCGGCGGAGAGGCTCGGGATCGGCCCGATCCAGCGAGATGAGCTCCTAGCTACTGTAGCAAAGAGAGAGAGGGTGAGGGGGGTCTGGCTTTGGACCTGACATGCGAATGTTGTACACATTTTTTCAAGGGACATAACCCTGCAGGATTTTGAGCAACTATAATTATCAAATAAAACGTTCCTTCAAGCACTAATGAATATAACACGAGAACCACTTACTACACCAAACATTGCATCATCATTTTGGAGCCGACATTATGTGGAACAAGAAAACCAAAGTCAAAATGAATCGACACGACGATCAAACCATGATAGAGATAGATTATGACACACGAATTAGCCTGTGGCTCAATGGTTGGGGCTGACAGTGACCACCCAACCCACCCAGGTTCGATTCCCCACAAGGACGAATTTGTGGTATCACACCAGGTTTATCTCAGCACGCTTTGGACCACAAGGAGGACGACGTACCCGACGTTCACGGAGTCAGCGGCTTCAGAAGTCTCTTGAATGGCGTGTGTTCTGAGTTGTAGGTGTAGTTATTGCAGGTGCATAGGAGGGTGTGTGTGTGCGTTGTGGTGTGCGTTGAGTGTGGTGTGTGTCTTTGTGTGTTTTTAATACTACTCTTGTAACTCAGTGTTGAGGCTCTAAAAAAAGAGATAGATTATGACACTTTTATATATTTATATTATATAAGTGCATCATTATCTTCAGAATTCTGCACCGAGCGTTAAAAAGGACAATTTGATCAATGCACCGATGATGAAACTATTGATTTACAGTATGCGGAGGAGTATTTAGAGTCGACTAAATTATACCTATTGTTGATCAAGCTACAACTTCACTTAACATGACATTTGAATAGTGTCAGGGCTATGAAAAAACATCTGGTTTCTTGTTTACTATGGATTGGCTGCAATCCATGGATAATGATAGTTCGGGGGTTGCTTGTGTTGATCATGATAAGATTCTACTCCCTCCGTTTTAAAATATAAGATGTTTTAGGTTTGTGAAGAAAATGTATCTAGACTTGTTTTAGTGTGTGGATTTATTCCAAACTTGAGTGAACCTATATAGTAAAAGTAGTCTAGATATATTTACTTCACAAATCTAAAACATCTTATATTTTAAAACGGAGGGAGTAGAACAAGAAGAGTTATTTTCAAATTTTAGGGACCTATTGTACTTTCCGCATAGGGCCCCAAATTGCTCGAGACTAGGGAGAGGGACGGAAAAACTATGAATGTAAAACGATTATCTTTCTTGCGGCTAGCCAACTCCTATTTGTTTTCGCTTAGAAAAGAGTCGTGTGAATTGCTGTCAGATTATGCACGAGCTTATACATGCGTCACGTGCAAAAAAAAAGGTGTAGTGAGGGATTAATTATACTAACGTGAACCATGCACGAGCTCGAGAAAAAGGTAACCACAGTAGCGTAGTGCATGGAGTATGAAATTCTCGTGGCAGAAAAGAAAAGGGTCTCCTTTAGAAAAGCACAGGAAAGAATAACAGAGAAAGCACAGGGTCAATACTATTTCATAGGCACGTGTAATGTGCTCAAGCCACACGCCATCTTCCTTTTGTACAGGGAGAATAATCATTCACGCGTTTCTGGACACCGAAATTTGCGATTTCCTTCACGGACGCACATCATCAATCTGCGCGAATTCTGGCTCACCTAATTAAGTAAAAAGTACATTCTAAACCTTAAACTCGTAGAAGTCCGCCGATTTAAACCTCAAAGTCCAATTCCCTGTCGTTCGAACCCTGATAACACAAATCCCAGTCTAAAACGCACCCTGAGACGGTTTGCCAAACAGGGATTGGTGACGTGTCAAAGCAAGGTCGGGATCGCTCGCGGAACTAACGCGCGTGAGTGTAGAAAAGGCTGGGCCGGCCCAACGAGGCCCGACATTTCCACATCGTCTCCTCCGCTTCCACTGCCTTCCCACCTTCTCTGGCGGCAACAATGGCGACTGGGGGTTGATCGGCGGTGGTCGGACGATTCTGGCGACGCATGTAAGATTCCACACCCTCTCTGCCACGGATTGTTGTATTTTTTCCTCTATTTGCGCGGTTGGGGTTAGGGTTTCCTTGTGCGCAGGCGATTGTGGCTTCTTGCGATTTTTGTCACAGTAAAGATAGGTTTTTCTTGCAATTTGATCGTGTTCTGAATGCTAGTGCACATTGCGTGTTTTTGTAGTGAAAAACATGGATCCATCTGAGATACTGAATGTCAGATTTCACTACGGTGGGGAGTTCGTCCGAATAGGTCCTAATCTGGATTATGTAGGAGGGGATGAAGCAATGTCAGAGATTGAGAGGGACAAGCTTTCTCTCCAGGAAGTAAAAGGATTTGCTAAAGATCATTTACCTCTGAAGGAATCTATGAAGTTCTATTTTCTTATTCCTGGAGAAGAATTAGTGGATGGCTTAGTCTGTATGGTTGATGACAGTTGGTGTGTTAGAATGGCTGATTACATATCTGTTGGTGGAGTTGCTGATGTGTATATTGAGTACCATGAGGAGAAAGACACTGCTGAGAGCAGTAGTGGCAGTGATTTTGAGAATGAAATCTTTGAGTTGAGCGAAGATGATCCACCAGATGTTGTCATCGAAGCTGCTGAACCTGCTGAATCAGATACAGATGTTCTAGTTCCTGATGATGATGGAGTGATCACCCAAATCATTAAGAGCCCAGTGAAGAAGAAGAAGGCTAGCATTGCAAGGGAAAGAGAAAGGGCAGTTAATGTTTATTCAGATGAAGCTGATCTTGCAGATGATGAAGGTTTCCAATTTCAGGAAATGCCAACTCAAGAAGATGGAGCAGCTGACAGCTCAGGGTCTGATTCAGAGACTGATGTTGAGTATGTTGCACACAGTGAAGACAGTGGAGAAGATTCAGAGGTGGTGGAGCTCAGGAGGCATGCTAGGAAGTTCAAAAAAAGGATGAGATAGTCCAAGAGCTGGATTGGAAAGGAAGCAACTGGACCAGTACCAATTGAACTCATTGCAAACATGGAGGACCAGTTAGGTGAAGAAGAGGAAGACTAGAACTATGACTCATCAGATGAGGACTATAGCTATGGAGAAGATTCTGATGGAGAGTTAGTGAAGATGAAGAGTAGATATCCAAGATTCAGGACAGATTCAGAGGTGCCTAAATTTGCATTAACCATGGTTTTCAGAAGCAAGAACCAGTTGTGCAAGGCATTGAAGAGGTATGGTCTAGTGACTAAGAGAAGCATCAAATTTGTTAAGTCAGAAAGTGACAGAGTGAGGGCCAAGTGTGGGTGGGAAAATTGCCCATGGCTTATGTATGCAGCAAAAAGATCTAGGACAAGTAGATTTCAGATAATTACACTGAATGATGAACATCACTGTGCTCAGAACAGATGTAATAAGCTTGTAACTGCAAAAGTCATTGCTCAAAGGTATGAGCACTTCATCCTAGCAAACCCAATGTGGAAGATAGAGAGCATGAAGGCCACAGTTGTGCAGGACATGTTTGCAGATGTTTCCACTTCAAAGTGCAAGCATGCTAAAGCAATAGTGATGGACAGATTGATGTGTGGCATGAGAAGTGAATATACCAGGGTTTTTGATTACCAGTTAGAGCTGCTGAGGAGTAACCCTGGAAGCACAGTTGCTGTCTGTTTGGATCCAACAGAGAGCGAACAACACATATTTCAAAGCTTCTGTGTTTGCTTCAATGCAATGAAAGAAGGATTCAAGTCAGGCTGCAAGAAAGTGATAGGCCTCGATGGATGTTTTTTCAAAGGGGCTGTCAAAGGTGAGCTCCTATGTGCCATTGGAAGAGATGCCAATAACCAGATGTATCCACTGGCTTGGGCAGTTGTAGAGCAAGAAACAAATGTTACTTGGAAGTGGTTCATTGGTCTGTTAATAAAGGATTTGAACATTAACAACAATGGAGCTGGCTGGGTTTTTATCTCTGATCAGCAAAAAGGACTCATTAATGCTTTGAAGGACTATCTTCCAGCTGCTGAGCATAGGATGTGTGCCAGACACATCTATGCAAACTGGAGGAAGAAGCACAAAGATCATGAGTGGCAAAAGAAATTTTGGGCAGTTGCAAAAGCATCAAACAAGCAAGATTTCAATTACTACAAGGCCAAGCTTTCACAGGAGACACCTGATGGGGTCAAGGATATGATGAAGACAGAGCCTATACATTGGGCCAGAGCATTTTTTCCAAAAGGGAATAATTGTGAATCTGTTGACAATAACCTTTGTGAGTCATTCAACCATGCCATAGTTGATGCAAGGTTTTATCCAATTATCACCATGATGGAGAAAATTAGGAAGAAAAACTTTGTGAGAATCCAAGAGCAAAGAGAAAAGGGGGAAAGATGACAGGAAAAATATGCCCTGGTATATTTAAGAAGCTCAAGAAATTCATTGCAAGGACACAATGGCTGGAGGTCATGTGGAATGGAGAACATGGATTTGAAGTAAAGCACATAAATGGCAGAGGAAGGCAGTACACAGTCAATCTTGATAATAAGACATGCTCCTGTGGATATTTCCAGTTGGCAGGTCTTCCATGCCATCATGCCATAAGTGCAATTTACAAGTGCAAAAAGCAAATAGATGATTTTATTCATCCATGCTACTCAGTTGAGGTTTTCAAACAGATTTATGCCCATTGTTTACAACCAGTTGAAGGTGAGGAAATGTGGCCTATCTCTGCAAATCCTAGGCCTCAAGCACCTGGTTATGTGAGAATGCCAGGAAGGCCAAAGAAAAATGCCAGAAAAAGGGAGGACCATGAGAAGCCCAAGGGGAAGAAGATGAGCAAACATGGAACTATTATAAAATGTTCACTATGTGGCAATCCAGGACATAACAAGTCTGGCTGCAAATCTAATCCAGAAAAAGGCAAGAAAAAGAATGCACATCTAACTAAGACAAGCAAAAAGAAAACTCCTAAGGTAAATATTGCATCTTTGTGTCCTTCTCTGTGACATTACATTATTGTACTTTTTTCATCTTTTTGTTTTTCTCAAACATTGCAGCAACCTAGCAGTAGTGATCAACCACCTAGTGCTAATGCATCATCTGCCCAAATATCATATTCCCAAGCATCATCTGCTCAGGCACCAGTTGGTAGAGGCAGAGGAACTGCTATTCCAACTGCTAATGCATCATCTGCTCAGGCACCAGTTGGTAGAGGCAGAGGAACTGCTTCTAGTTTCAAACCACCTAGGAAAAGGTGTGCACAACCTGGAGCATCTGCAGATGCTGGACCATCAACCCAAGATGGTACAGGTGGAGGAACTAGAGCAAAAAGGGGAAAAAGGGCAGCTGCTTCTACTTTTCCAAGTTACTCCTTTTTCACTTGTTCAGGAAACTACTAGTTTTATCCAGAAGACAAGTTACTAGTTTCTACTTTTGTTCATGTTGCAATGCTGCTAGCTATGGCCTGTAATATTGCAAACATTACTTCAGTTTCATCCAGAATTATGTGAACTTGTTGTGGATGATACTCCTTTTGGGTATGTACCAGATGATGTTGTGGATGATATAATACCAGTGCTATCATGTGCATGTTGTTTCACTGCTATTTGTATATATTTGTATCAGCCTATGTATCACTGCTATTATCTGAATTTATATATTTGTATCAGCCTATGTATCACTGCTATTATATGAATGTATATATTTGTATCAGCCTATGTATCACTGCTAAAAGATGACAGAAACAAGCATGAAGCAGACAACATTGCTTTTCATTACATAAACTATTTGCATTACATAGATCATTAGCATTGCAAGACACATACATTTGCACTCATTTTACTGCATTAACATCTTTCCTGCCACTAAACCGAACACAAGTGCAAACAAAACAAAGATGACATTTTCGTATTTAGCCTTCATTCGTGCTATCTCTGCATCTTTCTCCTTCAGTTCAATCTCCATGGCCTTGATAGTAGCTTGTGCTACTGAATCAACTACAGATGTCCTAGTTTCTACGGGTGTCCTAGTTTCTGAATCTTTTTCAGATCGAGCTGAATTTCCTGACGCTCGCAGCCTCCACACTTCATCTCTCAAATCTCCTAGCAGATCACTCCAGAACCGTGGCAGCGGATCATCATGCCACTCCACATACCCACATCCGCGCCCATTCTGTTCAATTTTGTCCCAAAAACAATGAATCAAAAAGGAAAGAAAATCAGAGAGGACAAGATCCAAATGCAGAGCAATTCTTACTCACCATTGCATCCACGCACGCGTAATACCTCCTGCCAGGATTCTGAGCACTCCAGGAGATCCATCTTGGCGCCTTCCTGCGAGGATTGCAACCATAGAGCCTGGGCGGCTCGTACGCCATCGGGTTCTTCCTATACTGACCGGTGCGCCTACCTCTTCAAGGCTCCTCCGAATCGGCCGGAAGCGGAAGACCAACTCATGGTCGTCGCCAAATTCACGCTTCCTCCGCCTCAGCCAATCCCCTTCCGCCACCGGGATGAACCCTAATTTTTCCCCAATTGTTTCTTCCTCAGTTCCTCTATTGCGCGCATGCTCTAGAGAGACGATGGTTGAGTTTAACCGGCCCACCACTGACAAAAAACCTGGCCACGTCAGCCAATCCCTTGGCAAACCGTCTCAGGGTGCGTTTTAGACTGGGATTTGTGTTATCAGGGTTCGAACGACAGGGAATTGGACTTTGAGGTTTAAATCGGCGGACCTCTACGAGTTTAAGGTTTAGAATGGACTTTTTCCCCTAATTAATAATTTGCGCCTTTTAACAGGGTGCATCACAGAAAGATGCCCTGCCTGACTGACATGTGTGGTCGTGCACGTCCGGGCCGCAACGCGCAGATCCGGGCCGTCCATCTCCGAGCGGACGTGCCCGATACGTGCGCACGTCACCCGCGGCGCGTGCTCCCACCTTTCCGTGTCGCGCGTACGGTCACCGGGCGGTGCACGTATCGCCCCCTTCTCCCGGAACGAGGCTATATATAATCGGGCGCCACCTGGGTTGGAGAGCCCAACAGCAACGCACCTTCCCCAGCCAGACCCGAGAGAGCCCAAAAGTAAAAAAAAGCTCCCCCAATCCAAACGCCCAGGAAGAAGCACAAAGACTCTCGCCCCCCACCTACTAGAATCCCCTCCCCATAAATCCGCCGGCAATTTTGATCCAAGAGATCTCTGCTCTCCCTGCTCCGGCCGCCGTCCACAGCCAGAGGATTCGGAGGTGGGTTTCGCGATTTCTCCCGAGGATTTTGGCCTGGCTCGGCTCGGCCGCTCGAGAGGGGCGGAAACGGCCGAACTCTTTCACGCGTTTTGGCCGGCCGGCCGGCCCTAGGTGCCAAAATTGCACCAGCATACCGCTCGATTTGGTGGAGTCTGGTGCGGGATTCGGTGCCGGTTCCCCCCCTGGTTCCGTGGCGATTCGTCTCTCTGCCCAGATTGCCCCAGATCGTCGGAGCCGGTTTCCCCCGTTTTTGTTCTAATCGAAACCGATTATACTGAATTTATCTGCTCTGATGATTTTGCAGTGCTACCTCGTGGGACGAGCTGGTCCAGAACAACAACCGGATCGCCTGAAGCGTTTCATGGGTGTCCCGGCGCTGGAGTGAGATCGAGATCGGAGGACCGTGAATTCCTAGGAAGGGTTGCCATTCGGCCGCGCGTTCTGCATGAACTGTTTCGTGAATCTGGGACTGAACTCCAACTCCAACCACTACGTTGCCTGCCTCCTCATCTTCCTGCTGCATTTCTCACCGCAGCCCCTGTTAAATCAACACTCCAATTCCAATCCAAGTACTACTAGTAGTAAACGTCAAGGAGGAGATTCCAATCCCAGTAGTATTTCTCAAGGAAGAGAACAGAGCTGAACAAATGGCGAACAACAGTAAGTCCCCTGGTTCTTCTCGGCAGATTTCACATGTGCTAGTGTTTTTCTTGTTATGGAATTATTGGGGGATCTTATGTTCGCTTTTTTAATGCAAAATTAGTGTAGAAATCGAATTGTGCCACCATCTAGGCCACAGGTGGTCCAACTTGATTTTGGTAGGCTGTGGACACTCGGGTTGCTTATGGTTGTTGGGAGGTCTCTCGTGGACCAGATGATAGAGGCATCAACCGTCCAGCCACGATTGCCATTTCCTTGGTCGGTGCTAGGAGGAAGAAGAAAACGAAATGCTAGCTGTTCACATTTGTTATACCAACACCTCACGCAAAGGGAACCCACCACTTCGGAACCTTCGAGGTTTTTTTTTTTTTGACCAATTGACCCTCTGGTAGGAACAAGTCCATGTGGAGCTGTAGAGTCCTATGCTCTATTTAGCACTGAAAACTAGTACTCACACATGATTCCTACAGTTATTAGTACTTAAAATACATTGATTCCTGAAATCAGCTTGCCCAAACTGTTACGATGCCTCTTTTGTTTAGTGCTGTGTCGTCACCCCATGCATACCGATCGACATTATTGCCATGCACGTAGTAGGCATGTATTTTATTCTTCAGAATATTCGCTAGTGGATCTAGATGTATGTGGGTTCACTATGCTCCAATGCTAAAATTGAAAATAGTTATTCATTTGATCTGTTTAGCTGTGCTCTTGTTGGTTTCACATACCTTATTTGTGCGGATCTTCATTTTTTGGGTCTTAGTGTTAGAAGCATATCCTGCAGGGGGGCTATCTTGCTAAAGCTAGGTCTACCAACTAACAGCCTAAAAAACAATAGCATCAAAACATGTCATGCCTTGCACATCTATTGCATCCCATGTGTCCAATTGCTCACTTGTAAGAACGTGCATCATGTCAAATAACAGCAGAAAATATACTAATTATCTTTGTGATCATAGGTTTAGTTTTAATCCACAGCTGCCTATCCAATATTAAATGTTCCAAGGAATTTAAGTATGATCTGCCATACTCCTACACATCCAAGTGCCTACTGTGTAGCTACAGTCTAAGAACATTACGTCAAGAGTTCCAGTCCACACTCTGTTAAGTTGTTGGGGGAGTCAGCGAAAATCTATAATATTCCTGTCTTACTTCGCCATCATTGTTCTGAGACAGGGAACATGCCTCACTACTAACCCTCCATGGTGGAGGGGGTAGAGGAGGGTTGATGTGAGAAGAACAGGCGATATCGGCACTTTCACTGCTTGGTAGGCTTCTTTATGTTATTTTTGTATGAACTGGTCGTTTTTCCATTTGGAGATACCCCTTTTCCACATGAAACCAAATTATCACCCATAAGGCCTGACACCTCTCCATCTAGAAAAAGACCATAAAACTCCACATACATGAACTCAGTTAACCTCAAAGCTCACAAGCATCCTCCAATTACAGCAAATTCTTCAGAAGGTTAATTTTTTTTGTTTATCCTATCCATCATCATTAGATATGACTTACAGAACACATCATAAGAGTGAACTTTAAGTAAGCTCTATATATGGAGAAGTCATAGAAACCATTGAACACTGCCTTCCTTTCTCCTACAACTGGATATGCCCAAAAGTTAACTTTTATGGGCTAGTATTTGAACATTTAATTTTACAAATTTAATATGAAATTAGTTCTACATGGCCAGATGATAGCTAAAAGGAAATTCACGCAATTGAACTCCTTTTATTTGAAACTTTCTGGTTCAGCTTTGCCACTCTGAATTTGAGGTAAATCCTTTATTTTTCTTTATTTCAGGTTCATATGGTGAAAATGTTAGTAAAAAATCACACACACCGTCTGCTATTGTTATTGGTGGTGGGTTTGCAGGCATTGCTGCTGCCAATGCGCTCAGAAACGCGTCATTCGAGGTTTGTGTTCTTGTTCTGATGTTTTAGTTGCAATTCATGTGATGCCTTTTGATCCATACACTTGTTCTCTCATCAGTTATGCTAATGTGATTCCTTTTCAGGTGGTTCTTCTGGAATCCCGTGATCGCATAGGTGGTCGAGTTCACACTGACTACTCTTTTGGGTTTCCTGTTGATCTGGGGGCATCTTGGTGAGTCCTGTTCTTTCTTTGGACTACTACTGTATTGTTTAAACTGTATATGACCAAAAGGTCATTTGGTAGTACTGTTTGAATCTTATTTTCAATTTTTGTATGCACCAGGCTTCATGGTGTTTGTGAAGAAAATCCTCTGGCACCAATCATTTCAAGGCTTGGACTTCCATTATACCGCACAAGTGGAGATGACTCTGTGCTATTTGACCATGATCTCGAGAGGTAAATGGCCGTCTATGCTTTGTGTGTAGAGAGAGTTATGATGAAAACAAATAGTGTTGCAACTAACATGATATATTTCCTTTCAGTTATGCACTTTATGACACTAATGGCTCACAAGTTCCACAAGACTTTGTAGAAAAGATAGGGAAAATATTTGAGTCTATACTGGAAGAGGTAATAACTTGTCTTGGCTCTTGATGCTTATTGCTTTTCAGCAACATTTCTTGGGTTATGATCTCCTATAACATCTATTATGTGTACAGACTGGCAAATTAAGGGAAGAAATGAAGGAAGATATTTCTATAGCTAAGGCCATTGCAATTGTGTTGGAGCAAAATCCACACTTGAGGTTTGTAACTACACCCAAACTCTGTGCTCCAAAGTTTATCCTAAAGGTATTAGTTATTGTATCTGACATAATGGTGCTCGCATCAGGCAAGAAGGGATTGCGCATGACGTTCTTCAGTGGTATTTGTGCCGCATGGAGGGTTGGTTTGCCACTGATGCAGATGCGATTTCACTCCAGTGTTGGGACCAGGTAGGATTCCCACTCCACCCAGTACTTACTTAAATAGCCATGTATTTTGTTGATGATTTATACATATTGCCCTTAATTCTGACCATATTCTGTGCAATTGGGTGCAGGAAGTACTGCTTCCTGGTGGCCATGGTCTCATGGTTCGTGGATATCGTCCGGTTATAAATACTCTGGCAAAAGGCCTAGATATACGCCTTGGTCACAGGTATGCAATGCATGTCTTTCCTCTAAACGTTCTCTGAGCATGTTCCTCCCACCATTAGTTAGTACTGATTCAAGCTCTTCTCTTTAGGGTTGTTCAAATTGTTCGCCACTGGAATAGGGTTGAGGTTACTGTAAGCAGCGGTAAAACATTTGTTGCGGATGCTGCAGTCATTGCTGTTCCCTTGGGTGTTCTGAAAGCTAACACCATTAAGTTTGAACCGAGGCTCCCAGAGTGGAAGGAGGAAGCAATAAGTGAACTGTCGGTTGGAGTTGAGAACAAAATAGTTCTCCACTTCAGTGAGGTTTTCTGGTCTAATGTGGAGTTCCTTGGAGTTGTTTCATCCACTACATATGGCTGCAGCTACTTCCTCAACCTTCACAAGGCAACAGGCCATCCCGTTCTTGTTTACATGCCTGCTGGCCGGCTTGCCTGTGACATTGAGAAGATGTCAGACGAGGCTGCAGCCCAGTTTGCCTTCTCCCAGTTGAAGAAGATCCTGCCTAATGCAGCTGAGCCGGTTTGCACCTGAACCCAAAATCTTAAATGGTCATAAAGAATCCTGCTTCCAATTCTTACAATCTTGTTCCTTAAATCTTATTGCAGCTTAACTACCTGGTGTCACACTGGGGCTCAGACGAGAACACGCTTGGTTCCTACACCTTTGACGGGGTGGGCAAGCCCCGTGACCTGTATGAGAAGCTCCGCATCCCTGTCGACAACCTATTCTTTGCAGGGGAGGCCACAAGTGTCCAGTACACCGGCACGGTGCATGGCGCCTTCTCCACCGGCGAGATGGCTGCCGAGGAGTGCCGGATGAGGGTTCTGGAGAAGTTCAGGGAGCTGGACATGCTGGAGATGTGCCACCCGATGGCTGAGCAAACAGCCACGGTCTCCGTCCCGCTGCTCATCTCCCGGCTGTAAGCTATAGTCGGCACTGGTACGCCGCGAGTCAGCTTACCATTCCAGTGATTGCTCGAGGAAGGCAGCATGGGAGCAATCTATCCTTGCTCTTCCTTGTAGCATGAGGCGTGCGGTCGTGTTGCTCGTGGTTTGCTGAATAAATTGTGATTTGATATTGTTAAGTGTGGGTGTCGGTATATGTATACCCTCAGACATTGATGGGGGTTATATAGTTTGGTTAGGCCTACGTGACCATCTTTGTAGGGCACAAAGATGGTGTATGTGTGATGAACACTGTAATTTACATTAACATTCGTGATATTGGTGATGATGGCAGATTCTCCATGAAGTTTGAGTTGATGTTCTACACATTTGAATTGAATATATACTCCAAATGCAGCTAAATCCATTGTGCTTATAATTTGAAGAAATTTCTGCACTGGTTCTGTGTGAGATGCACTTAAAGCAAGGTATCTTGCTTTCGAGGAGACCATGTTTTGAGAGATCCTTTTTTGATCAAGGTAGTGCATATGAGCGTAACCACAGAAAGGGTTCTCGCCTGCAGAGGTCAAGCAGCAGCGGCTTGAAATGGACGTATAATGGCCGGTGTATCGTTCTGAAGGATTGGAACAGCAGCCATTGATTTCGAATGATCAATACAGCGTTACATGAAACCTAAGCTTTTTCGTGCTGAGACCGGTCCCTTTTGTTCTGATTTTATTCACTGTACGCCTACTGTCTTTTCATGTCATCGTTCTGTGGTTTCTGGTGTATGTGTGATGAACAGTTGAATACTGTAATTCACATTGACATTCATAATATTGGTGACAATGACAGATTCTCCATGGTGTTTGAATTGATGTGTTCTATAACTTCGAAATCTACTGCGAGTGCAATTTCGAAAAAATCCAGCACCGGTGGTATTTTTTTTCTTTTTCTGGGAGATGATTTCTTTCGAGAGATTTTTGTATGATCATGAAGCTGCTTGGAGCAGCAGCCATTGATTTCGACTGATCGGTACAACGTTACATGACAACCTAAGCTTTTTTCATGCTCACAGGAACCTGTCCCTTTTGTGCTGATTGTATTCACTGTACGCCTACTGTCTTTTCATGTCATCGTTCTGTGGTCTCTGAATTTCATGCCATCGTTCCGTGGTCTCTGAATTTCAAGTCATTATTGTGTGGTTTCTAAAATTTTCATCACTACCGATGTTGAAACGTAAGGCCGTGGGTTCCCTGCTCATTATTCTGATTTGCCGATGGGCAACAAACCAACTATAAATCTACTGTTTTTCTGAATCTAAATTTTTTGTATGATACTGACAGGTGGGCCTTCACAACATGCCAAGTGCACTGAGGTCATCGATGGTTTATTTGAAAAATCTCTGCAACAAAAGAAAAGTTTCAGAAATAAACTGCAAAACTTCCTTGGTCTTCAAGATATTTCCAAGATTTGCGAATCTGCTCGAAGTAAACATTTAGCAAGCAAACCTGTCGATCTCAGAGGAGCATCGCCTCTCTGATGCCCTCCCATCTCATAATCCTAACCCATACATGCCGGCTCGCTGATAGGCTGGGACGGTACTGTACGGATGCCTGCTGAGTGTTACAGGCAAGTAGCGACAGCCCAGGGGAAAGGAGCCTTGCCTGGCCTCATGCGGTTTGCCCTCCACCAGGGGAACAATGACATTTATCTGTTTTTCAATGGCCACTTGTCGCAAAAATGAATGAAATGCTAGGTGGATGTGTTCTGGTAAATCGGTATATCAACACAAAAAAGGAATGATATTCATTTTTTTGTACTAGGATAACAGTATTGTTCATCCGGTATCTGGTAGCAGAGAGAGGCTATTTTTTCATTGGCTGTTTCAGTGTATTTTAACTTAGTTCTAGCTGTCCGTTTGCGCACTGATGTACCGTGGCCTCTTCCGAACTCGCAGGTGTCCATGGTTGCTCATTTCCCTAGAATACCCGGTCGTTGAAATACCTCGCTCACGAGCAAGCTGAAATACCTCGCTCTGAAACCAACACGTACTACGTACTGTACAAGCTGAAATATGCCATCGTATCAATTCAAGCTGAGAGAAAGGTAACCTACCGTATCGTGCGGCAACAGTAGTACAGTACCTACGATTGGGAGTGGTCATCTGGGCATTACCCCCTTGAATCCGGTACTACGAATTCTCTAGCGGCCGGTGGTCACCATCCATTTAGATATGCTGAAAGACGATGCCGAAAAAGATACGTGGAAGTGGAAGACACACTCTGAAAATCTGAAGACCGTGGGGTGGCAGCGTGGCTCTATAAATACAAGGTTTCTCCAAGTTAACGAACTCCCATGAGCCAGCGGCACAATGTGTGCGTCCATACATTTTTAGTCCGCTGTGCGTACGCGCCATCTGCAGGTTAACTATTAGATACCATTGTGCGTAGGAGGGCGCGTGCCGACGCCGGTCATGGCCAAGGCCCAGCTCGTCGCCCGGCTCGCCGTGGAGCTCGCGCCGTCCTCGCCGCTGTCGTCCATCATCAGGCGCCGCCGCCGCCGCTGGGTCCCGAGGACGGTGCTAGACACGATAGCGGAGGAAGAGACTCCTCCCCACCGCAGTAATGTGACTGGAGGTGTCTCCTCCTCGGCGCACGCGGGCGCGGAGAAGGGGAAGCGGTGCGCCGGCGGCAGCGGCAGAGGTGACTCCACCTCCGCGGCGCACGGCGAGAAGCGGCTCGTGCTCGGCTCCGCGCCGGCCAGAGCTGGGCGCTCGAAGGTCGTCGCGTGATTGATGCACAGGCACAGCTAGCTCTTCTCCTGCGCTAGCTGCCGTTTCGGGGCATGGGCATGCATGAACAACGTACCTGTGTGGGTGTGTGCTACTACTACTAGTTTTTATCATCTGGTGTCGAGTGTGTATGTACTGCAGGACGTTTTGGTGGCAGTCACGTGTTACAGTGCTCCAATAAAATCCTTCCCAGTTTCAATACACATGGATCGCAGCCGCAGTATACAGGCAGCGCACCTGTTGCCTGTTGCGTGTTGCTGAATGCTGCGGCCTTGATTTGATGCTCTGCGCAGCCCGCTCCCCGGCACATGAGCACAAATGGCTGTGAGACGATGCAAAATTGTCTTAGTACTCCGTCTGTTTCAAAATATTTTTAGGTTTACGAAGAAAATGAATCTAGACTTGGTTTAGTATGTAGGTTCATTCAACTTTGGGATGAATCTACACACTAAAAAAAGTCTAGATTCATTTTCTTCACAAACCTAAAACATCTGATATTTTGAAACGGAGGGAGTATTTAGTTATATGCAGCCCATGTTTGTGTTCACCTTATTTTCAATGGTGATCTCAACATAGCACACCACCGCCACACACAAGACTAGAAATAAAATCAACCTATAGTTCTTCAGTTCATTAATATGTTTACTTGCTTAAATAGAGCCTTAGCTAGTACGAAATGCAGTTCATCACTGCCACCCTAACTACAAAGCAAACGGCAGTATATATCATTACAGGCCCAGGGGAGGTTTATCAATAGCGATGGGTGGCCAACCAAATGAAGACGTTCTTAAATGGAACTCAACAATGTCCGGAAACTTTACAGTTAAATCTATGTATCTTGGCATTATCAAATTTGAATTCAAATGAATTTAGAAATCCACAAATTGAATTATGGAATATTTAAACACTTAAGAGAAATGGAATGTTACTTCTCGAATAAAGTAATGTGATAAAGTTATTGGAACACATACTATATCTTACAGATACTGAAATAGAAAAGATAATTAAAATTTTAATACAAAAGGAAAAGAATTACAACAACAAATAAGAATTGAATTAGTAACAAGATACAAATATATATAAGTTCCAATTTACATTAGTGGAGGAACATTTACTTTATTATTATATAAATACTATTACAATATCTTTACAATTTCCAGGAATAATCATAAAAGAAATAACTTTATAACAATAATACAAACATTATTGTTTTTTTACAAATGTTGAAAAGGAAAAAAGTAAATTACAAGTGTATGAATATAAAAATTACATAAGAATAAATGAAATCCTATACTAAACTTTAAGGAGTTTTCTTCATCTTCCTGATCTTTTCTTCTTTATTGAATCTCTGCAAATGAGACAAGCAAACAAGAAAAGCTAGTAGAAAATAAAAGCCAAAGAAAAGAATGTTGGGAGAATAAACTCTCAGGTTAGGCAGAGAAGTGCTACTGCCAATATCATCATAGAGTGATTCAAAAGGGGCAAAGTAGTAATCTGTTCTTATCATAAGAATGGGCCTCGGAGCACCATCATAGGCCTTATGGGGAAAGTTTCACCAAAGCCAGATAAGAAGGTAAAAAGGTAAAACATAAGGAAATATCAAGCTTTTACTTGATCTGATCCTCAACTCACAACAGTCAAGCAGACTGCTTACTCACTAGGATGCACTAGTGTGTTGTCAACACCACAAGAAAACAACAAGTAGAGAAAGAGCACCAGCCGTTGCAGAGATGCTACCATATCCTCTCTACACACCAGTACTGCTACACACACACAACCAGACCAACATATCCATTATTATCCCAAGAACACCACCAAGGACATCATTTGTTCTTATCAGTACTCTCTCAAGAACACACAAACCACAGGAAACCAACTTGCCACCAAATAAGAACATCCCTGTTCTTATCTGTCTATCATTACACCACAGTGATACCAACAACCAGCATACATAATAGCTTCCACAATCCAGTGGAAGAATATGTGGGATCAGGAAGAGGAAGGAGGAGAGAGGAAGCTTACTAGCAGCAAGGGGAAGTGGACAACAGTAGCACAAGGGGAGAAGGCCAGCAGCAAGGAAAGCAAGCCACTAACAACATCAGGAGGGCAGAGTGACAAGAAGAGGAGCCAGCGGTAACACCACAAGACAGCTCCAATCTAAACCTCACATTCCAGTTAGAGGTTAAACACTTTTCCTTTTGATAATTGTTCTCATCATTGATAAGGAAAAGGGGAATGTTGTGAGGGAAAGTACTTTCAGATTTGCATACAAGTGGTATGCAAAATCACCAAGTAATTGGGAAACAAAGAACATCTGTTTTTACCAAACTAGCCAATTAACATCATATAATATCACTATGGAGCATACTACTGTGCACACTCTAGTGAGGCACCACAATAGTGTATCCACAAACAATAGAAGCCATTATAGGGAACAATAATGACCATTGATGTTATCAAGATTAAGTGCCTCAGCCTTTGCATCATAGGCTGGGACAAGAACTTCCTCCACAAAAAACAACCATGGCATATGATCTTAACCATGTATCTAGGAGGTGGTTTAGGAAGGAGAAAACTCTCAGATCCACATAGAAAACCATGTAAAATATCATCCCTGAGTTATTTAGCTTTAGACCAACATCATTAGCTTAGTAACTAGCTTTTATTAGCCAAACATATACCACAGCTGCTAGGCTACAGGGCACATTCCCAGAGGGTACCACCTATGTACCTAGCAGATTCAGAGTTTCTTGAGTACAAGATCAAGTATATTTTCTTAAACCCACAAATCATTTTCCTAAAAAAAATTTAGGAATCATTTATATTGTTGCTGTCATATTGACAGAGCACTCATTTTGGCCATCCATTTACACTTACTAATATTACCCAAATAATATTTATCATCTTCCTAGAAGTAATTCTAGGAATCATATCTACTCCTTATCTCACTGTCAGATTTGACAGAGAATAAACCATTCTCATAGAAGGTGTTTCTAGGAAATATTTCAAACCATCACTGAACCATATGTTCAGATCACCAAGTGTACCTCATATATGATCATAGTACAGCCAGTTAACAGGAGTAACTCGTCCTGGTATAGAGGAATACACACCTCCAGGAAGATTTCATCTTAGTAGATATCAAAGGCAACCAAAGCCACTAGCTAAAACCACCAGCAATCTCAATAGTACAAGCAACCATTTTCCTAATTCAAAATAACAGAAATCATCTATTATCCAGCAGTAATCCATTGTTCATGAAGGAACTATACTGTGAATCAATTCAAACCAACAGTTTGAATTCAACCAAATATCTGCAACCATTTACACGACTAGTACTTGACAGTCTAAGTGTTTCTGAACTAAAGATCAGCTAATTTTAGATGCAAACCAAATCAGCATCTAACAGCCAGGAGTGTTCACAATACCAAACATATGTTTGAGGACCAGATCAAATTAAACAACCTATGGACCAAGGCCAATTACTGCAAGCTAGCTGATGCATAGCATCTATACATGGATTACATGTATAGATTGTTTAATTACATCAATAAATCGTAAGTCATCTCCAGGCTTAATTACAATACTAAAACTAACCACATAGCATCCAACTAGAACAAATCATCGGCTCGAGGGCCGGTCACACCAGGATTACCTGAGTTAAATTAGAAGGATAGGTAGCAAGAAAAGAGTAGTTGAAGTAGTTAGGAAGGTCGGCACCGAGGTTGGCGCAGCTGCAGCGCCGTCCCACCGGTGCCGGAGCCGAGACAGTCACCACCAGCGTACCATCAACACAACAAAGTACAGAGCCAACGGACATCGGGTTGCAAGCATGGTCACCGTCCCACGAGAGTCGAGACTGGCTTGGCGGAGGAGAAACATGGACCTGAGGGTGGTCGACAAATCCGAGCAATGGTCAACAAAGAACAAGCCTACATCAGGGGAGGTAGAAGGAAATGAAAATAGCAGAACCACACCGGCAATTGGAGGTACCGGAGTTGGCCAGCGGCAGCCAAACCGGCCAAGCAGCCGCTAGGGTTTCGAGGTCAAGAACAAGTGAGTAAGGCCGCTAAAATCAAATCAAGTGAGAGGGAGTTGTAGAGCACAGGAAGGCGGAGCAGATCCCCATCCCGTGGGTGATGGAGATGGCTTGGCATGGCGGGGGCGATCGACGGCGCGACAGTGCCATGGGAAGCGCTGGATGCAAGGTAGTGGCGTGCGTGTGTGCCACGTAAGTAGGGAAAGAGGAAAGTGAAAGAGAGAAAGAGAAAGAGAGAGGGTGTTGGGCCAGGAATAGCCCAACTAATTGGGTCTATTGGGCCGAATCAGCTTATGGGCCCAGTTGATGTAGGAATTTAACCCAACAGAAAAAGGGATCACAATAAAAATGAAGTAAAATAGAGAATTACCAAAATACCCTGAAATCCTTTTAGTTCTAGAAATATATCAGAAACTCCTAAAAATATATGTAATATATCAAAATGATCACAAAAATAATCTCTAGCAGATAAAAATATAACTTTACATGTTTGAGCTAAATAAAAAAACTAAAAAATATATATTAAAGATACTAAAATCCTAAATGATATAAAATAAGGAAAAATCCTAAAAAATAAATAAAAATCATTTTTGTGTATAAAATACATCTACTATTCTATGAAAATACTAATTATTATTTTTTAAAATTTTAAGTAAGTATTCGAAGGTATTTAATCCTTTATGTAATTTTATAAACATAAAAATAATAAATAAAAATCATTTTTAAGGTCTTGAATAAATTTATTACACTAGAAAATATTGAATATACTATTTGAAAAGTTTTTAATATTTTAAATTAATAAATCCTTATCCATTATCTATTTTTGAAAACTCTTTAATAATATGTTCTTAAGTACGAAATAATTATATTTATTTAGAAATATTAAAACCTTAAAATCCAATTACTAAAGTCCTAAACCAAAACTAAATTTTATAATAAAACTTAAGGGTAAATCATTAACTTTATAATATATTTTGAAACCTTAAATAAAAATTAAAACCGACAACCTTCAAGATAACTTTATACATCATTCACTAATATTAAGTGGAAATAATATTAATATTTAAATAATATTTAACATGACTTTAAATCTAATACATTAATAATATCATCCAAATTATACTTTCATTTAATAATTGCATATTATTTTCATAATAGCAAAACAAATTCAATCTAATCATTCACTTAAATATAAAGTGAATAATTCCGCACCTTAGTCATACTTATCATAAATCCAAAACTTGAGAATAATTAAAACAAATTACACCTTAAGTTTATTTACCTTTTTAAAGTTAACTTTAGTCTCAAATGCTTATAAAGATCATGTCTAATAAATTACATATGTTTTTTATAGTTAATTTTGGTCTATTTTAATTAAGACCTAAAGCATCTCAAGTCCAAACTATTCGAGTAAGCGCAAACAACATCAATCACATTCTATCAACCATAAATATTGTTTAGACCTTACCAAATAAACCTTTTCTTCGAAGGTTATTATTTTTGCCACTTCAAACAATAACTCTATAATAATTATCTTCAACCCTTAAACAACCCAATACATAGACTTTTATCATACTCACCAGATAATAATTAATCATAATCACATTATTTTATCCTTTACTTGTATATTTTGGATTGTTAGCACTTAAGTTCTTTATAAATGCCATTATTTGTAAAGTAAAACTTGAAGATAAATCAACTCTTAAAAGAATCACCTAACTCACTTCACTCAAAGTATTGGGGATCCACTTTAGAAGTTTTACAAAATGCATAGCATTACTTATGCATAATTGCATATTGCTTCTTTAAACATTAGTCCTTACCGGACCAATGATGTAGATTTCAGAAATTGGATCTTATGTCGTCTCGAAGACTGTGAGTGCATAATCTTGCAATCACAAAAGGCAAGTTCATACTTGCTCATGTCCTTTGATTATTTTCTGTAAAGTATTTTGCAAATCAAGTGTTATCATCACCTGCATTTCAAAAAAGGTCAGAAAACACTATTTTCATAATAATATGGCTATAGGTTATATACCATGAGGTAATAACCTACTATGAAAATTCCGGTGGTAAAGGAACATATTACCTAGGACTTAACAACCAATGTCGCCAGTGATTCTTGTGCTGTATATTACGCGTTAACCATGAGATTTGGAATGGGACAGAGAAGTCAGCTGGATCGGCTCCCTTTCGCATGCCAACGGATGACTGGGCCGTTGTTGCAACTCCTCTTGTAGAGGGTTGTCAGGTTATGGGTGGGATCCCTCAACGTCCCACGGCTTCTGGTATCTATGAGGGTTGTACACCTTAGGCTGCTATTGGAAACAAGTTTTATCCTAGGCCTGATGTGTAATCCGTCGGGTATGCGGGGTCGCGGATAAGGAAAATGATTGGCTTGGATCTTAGGTTGGGCCTCAAACCAAAGAAGTTTGAACAGGGACATACTCCCGGTCGTGCAAAAAGCTTAAGATATCTCATGGGTAAAGTAACGCACCTCTGCAGAGTGTAAGAACTGTAACTTGTTACTCCCTGTTCCGGGAAGAGCTACGAACGTGGTAGGAAAGGAACTCCATGAAAGTTCTGGTAAACCTGTGAAGGCTGACGGACATAGCTTTTTAGAATAAAAGCAACCATTGAAGAAATGTTTATGAAAACCTGCATTGCCTATGACCTATGGTCTGTGGCTGTAGATATAGTGCATCAAACACTCCTTTTTAGTGAACTTGCTAAGTACGCTCGTACTCAACGTATCTTCTTAACCCTTGCTAGATTCTGAAGCCATTAAGACGACATCTACATTAAGTTGTGCTTCAGGGATCATTATCAAAAGCTCAAGCTCTTCAATGAAGTAATGTAAGTCAACATATACATCAACTAAAGTGAAGATGATGTTGCTGATTAGATAGAAATATAATCTCTAACCATAGAACCTACTTCTGTAGAATATTGCAATAGCAGCAATACAAGCCAAATAGTTATATGCTAATCTTATTAGCATAATAGTTATGAGTTGATTATTTCTGATTCTTCTTTGTAAGAAGTTTATTCTCTCTTTTTAACCTAGAGTGATCTCTGGATCTTGTGTAAAGAGACGAGTTGTAACCTATAGTCATGTCTTGAACCTGTTGTGTTTCTGTTGTACCACTCTAAGGGATGTAATACTAGTGAACAGTGTTTCATTGGTGTTATGTCAACGACTATAGTGTACTACATCATGCAGTGGTATGTTGGGTCACCGCAGGATGCTATCTTGCAAAAATACTCTCTCCTTAACCTTTTGACAAGTTCGAAAAAGAGGGTTGTTTTCATCTGAAACATTTGGACAACCTCTACATTGTTCGAGTTGTAGATCTAGTTTAGATTGGAAATTCTCTCCTGGTCTCAGTGTAGATAAGACAATATGTCACTATCGGATAGGCAACACGCATAACTGCTCTTTTGTGAAGCATGAGGATCCATGCATGAATTACCATTATGAGTGTGAAAGGATCGTATGGGCACCTAGAGGTGGGGGGTGAATAAGTGCTACTTCAAATTTTACTCTTTTTCAAATTAGGGTTTGACAAGAAAGGTAAATTCTCTAGAATATGCAACTATGGTGAATTTACCTATATGTCAATCAAGCACAAACTAACACAACACTAAGCAAGAACAAGTAAGTAAAGTGCAGTAAAGGATAGAACTAACCAAGGGAGTGGACGCGGAGACATAAGGATTTGTTTCCCGTAGTTCCTTCCTTATGAGGGGAAGTACGTCTACATTTGGAGAGGGGGTGGTTTCAAACCACCAACGCCACGAGAGGCCTCCCTTGTTCTCCGATGAACCTCACCCCAACAGGCTCGATTCACCTTCCAATATATCGGCAACCTTCGAGGTGGAAGCCGACACCTTTACAACAAGTTCGGGGCACACATCCACAACTGAATTGGAGGCTCCCAAATACAAGCAAGCTGTCAAGACAAATCAAAGACAAGCTTGTAAGAACCAAATCAAAGTTAGGGTTTCCAAAGAAACACTAGAGCTTGGGGGCCCTCAAGTGAATGAGGGGGAAATGAAGATCTCTCTTGGTGAAGATGTAAATCAAGGCCTCCTCCTTCGATTCTCCAAAGATCAATGACTTTGGATGGTTGGATGAAGAGATCTTGTAGATTTGGTGGCTCTAATGGGGTTGGTGTTCTTGAGCAGCTCGAGCAACTGGAGGAAGAAGATAAGGGTCCCTTTTTATAGGCATCCCCCTCCACGAACCGTTTTCTGACCGTTGTAGAAAAGTCAGACCGAAGACTCCGGTCTGGATACCGGAGACTCCGGTCTACACCGGAGACTCCGGCCAATCTCCGGACCAGCCTCTGGACTGACCTTCTAACTGACCCAGGCCAATCTTGCCCCAGCAACACTGGAGACTCCGGTCCTCCAACACCGGAGACTCCGGACTGAACAAAGTCCGGAGTTACTCCGGACTGAACAAAGTCCGAAGACTCCGGAGTAACCTCCGGTGCAGCCTCCGGACCCCTAGTCAGAATGTCCTAGCCAGATTCTGGGAGACACCACCAGAGCCAGAACCGGAAACTCCGGACCACGCCGGAGACTCCGGTCTTGACAGACCGGAGACTCCGGTCTGGAGTTTCCAGAACAGTGGCATATGAATGTGGTCTTTTCCCAAGAGTGAGGGTGCTGTTTATCTATGATAATACAAACCTGTGGACAACAACAAACTATAAAATGATCTACTTGTTGTTAACGAACACCAAAAGTGATTATGAAAATAAATGCCCTTTCAATCTCCCCCTTTTTGGTGTTCGATGACAACAAGTGATTTGCATGGAATAACATATAAATGTGGCTCCCCCTTACTATGTGCAGCAAGATAATGAAGTAAATCATGTAAGGAAGATAGTATCAATGATAGCACACATAGATCTGAGTTACAATAGGCGGTGCACATAAGCACATAGTCATAGAAACACATAGGAACAGCAGCTAAAGTTCAAGTTCGAATATCCAAATAAAAGGCAAATAAAGGCAGATAGTCGCAAATCCGAAATCCCATGCAAACAAACCGATGAGAATGTCTTCTCCCCCTTTGGCATCAAAACACCGAAAAAGGGAAAAGACCTAAACTAGCGCCCCAACAACTCAATAGTCATCGTCATCCTCGTCATCCTCGGCATCCTCATCCTCCTCCTGGTCACCATCATCCTGATCATAGTCATCATCATCGTCTTCAGGGACAGCAGGCCCTTTGCCGTGAGGACGAGAAGAGGAAGTACCCTAGTATCCAAACCCTGAGGTGACATCAGCAAACGTCTTCCAGTCCACCAGACTATCCTGTTGGGCATTCCATGCCCCAAATGAGAGAGTGTTATCAGACTCTGTGGACTGCTGATCTCCATGCTCATCATTGTATTCATCTTCACCTTCCTCAGTATCCGCAGCACCCTGGTCCTTGATCTCTTTGAGAAGCTTCTCAATGCGGCGGTTGCTTTGGTAGGATGCATGCTGCTGCTTGCGAATGTCGACGTTCATGCAACAGAGGGTCCTCTCCCAAAAGCTGGCCTTCTTGACCCTCTCATGCACATAGTCTCGATTCATAGTAGGCATAGGGGCATTGGAGGCATTCTTCCTCCGAACTCTAGGTGGGGAGGGAGCCCTCTCCGTCTCAATATCCTCATCATCATCATTCCCATAGCGACGCCTTGGAGCAGGCCCCATGCGCCCCTTCTGCTGTAGAGAGACTAGAGTGTTCTCAGTGAGGTGTGGTGGTATGCCATGTGGAGAATCATGCTGCTGAGAGTTGATGATCCTCATAACCAAGGGTGCATATGGAGGAGATTTCTTGTAAAGAATGGCATGGAACATCTCCTCGAAAATGAAGTCCATCACATCAATAGGTGCAGCATCAGCCTCAGGTCCAGCATTGAAGGTCCGGTGAGTATGGTACAGGAGGTTAACAAGCCCACCCCTGATAGCATCATCATTTCCAGCACTTGGAGCAATAGTGTGACGGAAAATCCTCAGCATAAGGTTGTAGAGGGTCTTGAGTCCCTTGGAACCCCCCACAACACCATCATCATACAGAGGTGCCAGCTTCATCTTGTTCTCACCCAAAGCTGTCGAGTGCATGCGCAGTCCCACAGGAGTGGATACTCCATGGAAGGTCTCAAAAATGACATTGGCAAAGTCATGAAATGTAGCCGAGCAGCGAGTGGTGCCAGTCATCCACACCATGGTCCTGTCAACGTCAGTCCCAAACACAACTGTGGCATAGAACTGTTGGACAAGATGGACACTGTAGTCTTCACGCGGCTCCATCAAGTTGTAGAGACCCAGCTTCTCACAGATCCACAGGGCATCATTGAAGTAAGGGCTCTGGCGCATTTGCTCAACACTCATAAACTTCTGAGGGAAGACAGGTGATCTGGTGAGTACACCATACACATCCTTCATGAACACAGCCTGTTCTTTCCTCCAGTAACGTGGGTCCTCACTGGTACGAGGGAGTGCATAGAAATCTGTCTTTCTCAGCTCACGGTACTCCTCTTTAGACATCTTGGCTAGGGACTGGAGGTTGTCATACTTGGCCCTCTTCGCACGTTCCTCCCGTTCAGCCCTCTCCTGATCCCTCTTCATGTAAGCTGCATCATGTGCCCGCTGTTTCCGGTTAGACGGAGGCACGATAAACTGACCCTGAGCTTCATCATAGCGAGGATTTCCCCTTTGGGACTTGGCCTTGGTACGACGAGGACGACTAGAACCATCACCTGTGAACAGCAGTGAGGGAGATAGCATGGAGATGAATATATATGTCCCAAAGATGCAGTACAAGAGCTTTGATGCATTTCTGGACTAATTTGATTCACCCAACACCGGAGTCTCCGCACCTGATACCGGAGTCTCCGGTCCTGGGGACCGAAGTCTCCGGCCTGGACCGGAGTCTCTGGACCTAAGTCTGGAGTCTCCGGTCAGGAGGCTCAGGTATGAGATGGGAAGATGCTGGTGAGGGTGAATCTAGTAGATCGGGCAATGCAACAAGGCTAAAGTACTAGAGTGCACGCAAACAAGTGATTCCAATGGACAAATCAGCAACAATCCTCAAAAACACATCTAGAGATGAACCCTAGGAGAAAAATGGAGGAGAGGTACCAGATCTGTCCATGGGATCAATTCCTTCGGTGGGAATGACCCAATGGAGGAGAGGGGAAGGTTGGCCGATGGCATGGCGGATCCCGGGGGCTTCTTGACCTCCGGGGAGGATTTTTGGAAGAGGGGGCGACGGGGTTGGAGGTAGGGGACGAGGTGAAGAATGGTGAACTGTTTTCCCAGTTCACCCCGACCCCCCACTTTAAGTCACAGAAACCGTCTGGACCGGAGACTCCGGCCTACACCGGAGACTCCGGCCTACACCGGAGACTCCGGTGTTTGTACACCGGAGACTCCGGTCCTCCTCGACCAAAAGTTCTAGGAAAGGTGTTTGGGGACATATATGAGAGTTAGATGGTTTTTAAGATAGGGAAAGGGCTTGGGTTGAGACATCAAACTGTGAAGAACCAACAAGAGCCACAGGGATTCAAAAAAATGTTCAGAAAAGCTCCAAGAGACTAGAATCAAGCAAATGACAAACATGAGTAAGTGCCAACCTCTCAAATGAGAGAGGGCGGTGGCCTAGGCCACCATATTTGAGTATACTTGGCTTGGCACCACGAATATATATCTTGGGTCCATTACCAAAACTCATCATTAAGCTCATATATCACTAAATGATATTAAGAGGAATGATTTTGATTGCTTTGGGCATAATGGGGGGAGGGATGGTCCAGTCAATTAGGACCGCACTCCCCCTATATTCATGCCTACACCGAAACCAAATATGAGATGAAACATAGGTGAGAGTGCAAGAATATCAAGTCAAGCTCCTTGAATCTACGATATTTAGTTCATTCCTCAAGTAGCAAAACCTTGCTTCATCAAGTGGCTTCGTGAAGATATCGGCAAGTTGATCCTTGGTTGATACATATGATAGATCAATATCACCTCGAGCAACATGATCTCTAATGAAGTGATGGCGAATCTCAATATGCTTTGTCCTTGTGTGATCCACCGGGTTGTAGGCAATCTTGATGGCACTTTCATTGTCACATAGAAGAGGCACTTTGTCACAATGGACACCGTATTCCTTTAAAGTTTGCCTCATCCATAGCAATTGAGTGCAAGCACTAGCAGCTGCCACATACTCGGCTTCGGCGGTGGAGAGAGATATACAATTTTGCTTCTTGGAAGACCAACATACCAAGGACATAAATTGGCAAGACCCGGATGTTGATTTTCTATCATCCTTGTCACCCGCCCAATCCGAATCCGTGTATCCACAAAGAGCAAATGTTGAGCCTTGAGGATACCAAAGACCATAAAATGGGGTATGAACCAAATATTGAAAGATTCTCTTGACCGCCATTAAATGGCTTTCTTTAGGAGACGCTTGATATCTTGCACACACACCTACACTCAACACAATATCGGGTCTAGATGCACAAAGGTAAAGCGAAGAACCAATCATAGACCGGTATACCTTTTGATCCACATCTTTACCATTTGGATTTTGTTCTAGATGAGTCTTTGTAGCCATGGGAGTAGGAGCTCCGTTTAAATATTGCATTTTGAATCTCTTGATCATATCTTGAGTATACTTGGCTTGATCGAAGAATGTCCCTCCTATAACTTGCTTGATCTCAAAGCCAAGAAATACTCTCAACTCTCCCATCAAAGACATACGGAACCTACTAGTCATAAGCTTTGAGAATTCATCATTAAAAGCTTTGTTAGATGAGCCAAAGATAATATCATCAACATATATTTGGCATACAAAAAGCTCCCCATTGACCCTCTTAGTAAAAAGAGTGGGATCGATTTTCCCAACCTCAAAGCCACGGTCAAACAATAACTCTCTAAGGTGCTCATACCACGTGCGTGGGGCTTGCTTGAGCCCATAGAGCGCCTTATCAAGTTTGTAGACATGGTTTGGGAAGTTTGGGTCCTCAAATCTCGGGGGTTGCTTAACATATACCAATTCATTTAATGGACCATAAAGAAATGCACTTTCTACATCCATTTGTTGCAACTTAAAGTTATGATGTGCCGCATAAGCAAGAAGGATACAGATGGACTCAAGGCGAGCCACGGGCGCATAAGTCTCTTCATAATCAATGCCTTCAATTTGAGAATACCCTTGTGCAACCAATCTAGCCTTGTTCCTTACTATAATTCCGTGCTCATCTTGCTTGTTCTTGAATATCCACTTTGTTCCAATAACATTGCGGCAATCCTTTGGCTTCTCAACTAACTTCCATACTTTGTTTCTCTCAAAGTTGTTGAGCTCTTTATGCATAGCATCTAACCAATCCGAATCTTCAAGAGCTTCCCACACTTTATTTGGTTCAATCATGGAGATGTGAGCTTGGTGTTCACTGAACCTCTTCAATTGAGCTCTTGTGGAAATACCTTTCCTTATATCACCAACTACATTTTGTAAAGAGTGATCTCTTATTTCCAACATTCTTTCCTTTCTAGCTTTACGACGAGCGTGGATCTCCGTGTTGTTTCTTGGAGGACCCTCTTCATCATTCTGATCCTCATCTTGACCATCATCTTGACCTTGATCATCATTGGAGTCATCCTCTACATTGGGAGGCAAAGATTGACCTTGGTCTTGATCAAGTGCACTTCTAGCGTCAATTTGAGCTTGTCTCAAAGCAGCTTGTACGGATCTTCCTTGACAAATTGACTTGGCACCACTTGACAATCCGTCGAATGGACCAAGCCCCCCTTGACTGGAGTTGACACTTTGATCACCATGTTGAGGGTCCACATCTTGTCTTTGGCTTGAGTCAACGTCCTCTTCGATGGATGGAGCATGTTGAGGTTGTGAAGATGAGGGCTCCACTTTAGTGGATCATAGTTCTTCTCGATCCGCCATAAGGGGTTCCTCAACGGGGCGGATATATCCCACACCCATTCTTCCTATGGCATCCTGAGGTATTTCATCATCTGCATCACAAGCATCAACACGCCCCCCTTCGGGACCATCATATTCTTCGAAGGTCACACTACAAGATTCTATGACGGCTCCGGAGAGCTTATCATAGATTCTATAAGTGTGAGATTCGAGACCATAGCCAACAAAAATACCCTCTAATGCTTTAGACTCGAATTTAGACAAACGAACACCTTTTATGAGATAGAAACACTTACAACCGAACACCCGGAAGTATGATATGTTGGGCTTGTTACCGGTAAGAATTTCATATGGAGTCTTCTTGATTTCTTTGTGGAGGTAGAGCCGGTTTGAAGCATGGCAAGCAGTGGAAATGGCTTCGGCCCAAAAGTTCTATGGAGATTTAAACTCCGCCAACATGGTCCTAGCCATCTCAATAAGAGTCCGGTTCTTCCTTTCGGCCACGCCATTTTGTTGAGGGGTGTATGCAGCGGAATATTGATGTTTAATCCCCTCATCACTAAGGAAATCATTCAAGGTGTAGTTCTTGAACTCGGTGTCGTTGTCACTTCTAATGATCAACACGGGAACATTGTATTGCCTTTGGACCAATTTGATGAAGTCGATGAAGGTCTTTTGAGTTTCACTCTTCAATTTGAAGAAATAAACCCAAGAGTATCTTGAAAAGTCATCGACAATCACCAAGCAATATTTCTTCCCACCAATACTTGCATGAGATGGAGGACCAAAGAGGTCCACGTGAAGGAGCTCCAAGATCTTGGTGGACTTGATGCGGTTCTTAGGCTTATGAGGAGCATCATGCATCTTACCTAGAACACATGCCCTGCAAACACGATCTTTGGCAAAGGAAACATTTTCTTTTAGTCCAACAATATGGCCCTCCTTGTGGAGACTTTGCAAAGTTCTCATATTGACATGGGACAGTCGGCGATGCCATAACCAACCCACATCGGCCTTTACGAATAAGCACATCGCACTTGTAGTGGCTTGCCCCGAAAAGTCCACCACATACAAGTCATGTTCGACATACCCAATGAAAGCGACCTTGAGAGACTTGCTCCACATGAGGACCACAAGATCATTATGTATAAATACGGAAAAACCCATCTTTCCAAGAGCACAGACTAAAAGTAAATTGTACCCAAGGGTCTCAACAAGCATGACGTTCACGAGTGTAATGTCGTGAGCAACCACAACTTTGCCAAAACCCAATACCTTAGATTTTGACTTGTCGACATATGTCACGGTGATTTGATCATCATTTGGCTTTAACTCCTTGACAATAGACGAGCTTCCGGTCATATGACTTGTGCAACCACTATCAAGCACCCACTTTGACCCTCCGGAAGCATAAGTCTACAAAAGATCAAGCTAATTTTTAGGTACCCATTTTTCAATGGGTCCTCTTTTGTTAGCAACAAGGGTCTTGGGAACCCAAATAGACCAAGCAATATAACCATCATATGGGCCACCATATTGTGCATACACATCACCATAATAATCACGCATTAGAACATAGTGAGGGTTAGCACTACCCGCAAAGTCATCATGAGACATAGTTTTACCACTTGTGGTCTTACTACCCACAATGGCCTTGTTAGTTTCTTGTGTGGGCTTGGCCTTCTTGTTGTTGTTGTTGTTGTTCTTCTTCTTCTTCTTAGAATTGGAGACAAATCCAATGCCCCCTTTATCACCACTAGGACTTTTCTTACTCAAAAGATCATCAATAGACTTGTTGCCTTGTGGAAATGTGGCCTTAGCAAGCTCCCCCTTCAACCTAGCATTCTCTTCAAGAATAGTTGTACTACTAGATGGAATGAAGTTACTAGGTGAAGGAATATTGGCCAATTGAGTTTGAAGCGTTTCATGGGACTTTGTGAGTGACAAGAGTTCACTCTCCAAAGCCTTGTGGGCCTTGTTAAGCAACCTAAAGTCCTCGGCAAGTTTTTCATGAACCACACCAAACTCAATCTTGTCCTTTTTAGCACTTTTGTATTTAGCAATAGCATGATCACGCTCTTTGATGAGTTTGTTAACAATATTTTCATTGGCCTCATCAAGCCCTTCAAGTTTTAACTCAAGTGATAACCTAGTTTCTTGTTCTTCTTCTATAGCATTGTTTAAAGCCTCTAGCTCAATCGTGTGTTCATGCCCAAGTTTACATCTTACATCTAGAAGCTCTTGAGTATGTGAAAGTTGATCTAGGATGTTTTTAAAGTGTAACTTAGAATCTCCTTCTAGGTTAGTCATAAACTCATCAAAGGCAATTAATTCCTTTTTAACATCAAGAGACATCTCATCATCAAGTTCATCATTATCTAAGGGAGTAGAGTGGGATGATGAGGATACCTCCGTTCCTCTTGCCATAAGGCACGTGATGTTCTTGGTGGGAGAGTTCTCATTTGGAGAATCAAAGAGTGAGAATGTCGGAGTAGAGGTGGTGGCTAGAGCAGCCACACCATGCGGAGTTTCCTCTTCCTCATCTTCATCATCTTCATTGTCGGAGGAGTATTCTTCATGAGTGATCAAGACAATTTCTCCCGACTTCTTGTTGATGGGATTCTTCTTGATGAAAGGTTTCTTGTAAGGTGCCTTGAGAGTCTTCTTCAACACAAGCTTACCCCCATGATCTTCTCTCTTTTCATAGGGACAACTTTCTACAAAGTGATAGCGGTCACCACAATTGAAGCAAGTTATCAATCTCGTTGTATTTTCTCTTTTCCCATTTGGTTGCTTTTTCTTTGCATTTCCAACTTGGCCTTGGTGGGGTTCTTCCAAAAGTTCTTTGCATAGAAGGCCATATATTGACTATGAGAAATCTTGACTTCATCGGGGTGGTCCATGGAAGGCCCTTCATCACTATCATCTTCATCCCCATGGTCCACAACTTTGGCCTTTAATGCAACATTGACAACATTGCTCGTACCAAGGGCACAAGCATGGGCATCTTTGGCATTCTTGGCGGCAACCTTGAAAGCGTCCATCTCTTGCATAACTTCATTTGAGGTCATGAGATGGTAGTTGTGTCTTCCTTGTAGACTCTTCAAGTCGGTGGGCTCAAAAGGCATGAGTGCACTCACATATTTCCTTTTTATCCATGCATCATCCACATGTGAGGCACCCACATTTCTAAAAGCGGTGGCGGTGGTCTTGAGCCTTAGGTACATGTCTTCATGATCTTCACCTTCTTTCATGTAGAAGCCTTCGGCTTCATTGCTTAGAGCATCATATCGGTTCCTCCTCATACTCTCATTTCCAACAAACAACACAGTGAGAGCATCCCAAGCTTCCTTGGCAATGCTAAAGTGCTCGATGTGTGGGTAATCCTTTGTTCCCAATCCTTGTTAAATCATATGCAAAGCAGTGGCATTGAGTTGACTATTGACAATCTCTCTTCTTGTCAAGTTGTTTGGATCCCCAATAAAGAGTCCATGCTCGATGATGTTCCATAGTTCAATGCAAGAGCTGCGCACATGAGTTCTCATTAGTGATTGCCATTGAGCAAAAGTAGCAGACTCTTCTAGCTTAGGTGGGTCACCTCTATTGTACACATGAGGGTGAGGGACGGGAGGATCGGGAGAGTACCAAGAATCACGGTGCTCACCCTTCCTCCCATCAAGTTGCGTGGAGGAATTAGCGTTGTCTAGTTTGCCCCCTACCACCATACCCTCGGGGGATACCGAAGTATTCCCTTTAGGTACAACAGATGGTAGATCCTCTTGAGGAGATGGGGTGATGAGCCATCTTTGTCTTTAAGAAGTTGCTCAAGCATCTTCTTGACTTCGTTGACCAAGGAAGAGCTCAACCTTGTTTCCAAGTTTCTGAGATCTTCCATGGTCACCGGGGTCGGCTCACTACCACCATCCCCTTCTTGGCTACCCATATTCTCTTAGGCGGTAAAGCCCAAATAAAGAGCCGAGGCTCTGATACCAATTGAAAGGATCGTATGGGCACCTAGAGGAGGGGGTGAATAGGTGCTACTTCAAATTTTACTCTTTTTCAAATTAGGGTTTGACAAGAAAGGTAAATTCTCTAGAATATGCAACTATGGTGAATTTACCTATATGTCAATCAAGCACAAACTAACACAACACTAAGCAAGAACAAGTAAGTAAAGTGTGGTAAAGGATAGAAGTAACCAAGGGAGTGGACACGGAGACACAAGGATTTGTTTCCCGTAGTTCCTTCCTTTTGAGGGGAAGTACGTCTACGTTTGGATAGGGGGTGGTTTCAAACCACCAACGCCACGAGAGGCCTCCCTTGTTCTCCGATGAACCTCACCCCAACGGGCTCGATTCACCTTCCACTATATCGACAACCTTCGAGGTGGAAGCCGACACCTTTACAACAAGTTTGGGGCACACATCCATAACTGAATTGGAGGCTCCCAAATACAAGCAAGCTGTCAAGACAAATCAAAGACAAGCTTGTAAGAACCAAATCAAAGTTAGGGTTTCCAAAGAAACACTAGAGCTTGAGGGCCCTCAAGTGAATGAGGGGGAAATGAAGATCTCTATTGGTGAAGATGTAAATCAAGGCCTCCTCCTTCGATTCTCCAAAGATCAATGACTTTGGATGGTTGGATGAAGAGATCTTGTAGATTTGGTGTCTCTAATGGGGTTGGTGTTCTTGAGCAGCTCGAGCAACTGGAGGAAGAATATAAGGGTCCCTTTTTATAGGCATCCCCCTCCACGAACCGTTTTCTGACAGTTGTAGAAAAGTCAGACCGAAGACTCCGGTCTGGAGACCGGAGACTCCGACCAATCTCCGGACCAGCCTCCGGACTGCCCTTCTGACTGACCCAGGACAATCTTGCCCCAGCAACACCGGAGACTCCGGTCCTCCAACACCGGAGAGTCTGGACTGAACAAAGTCCGGAGACTCCGGAGTAACCTCCGGTGCAGCCTCCGGACCCCTAGTCAGAATGTCCCAGCCAGATTCTGGGAGACACCACCGGAGCCAGAACCGGAAACTCCGGACCACACCGGAGACTCCGGTCTGGAGTTTCCAGAACAGTGGCATATGAATGTGGTCTTTTCCCAAGAGTGAGGGTGCTGTTTATCTTTGATAATACAAACCTGTGGACAACAACAAACTGTAAAATGATCTACTTGTTGTTAACGAACACCAAAAGTGATTATGACAATAAATTCCCTTTCAGAGTGTTACTGCCTCATGAATCATATTCATCCAAGATTGAACTGAATAGTTTGATCTACCATGAGTACTGGCTAAATTAACCCTAAAGGATATCAATTAATGGTGGGGACAGGAAGTTGGGTGGGGATGGTGTTTCACCTTAACCATGGCAGCCGAGGGAGAGTAGCCATGGTTGGAGAAGAATAAGAGTGGATCCCGGGCCAAAGACTTAGGAGACAAAATTATGCGACACACAACACCACCTCTTCTGTGTCGGGGTCAAGGAATCAACCGGTAAGGTAGATCGACGATGCCGCCGCTGCCGGTGTCAAAATGGAAAATATGATTTTTTGCTACTCTGTACCGAGAGGTGATTGAAAATAGGAGGTGAGACTGAGACCTAGTGGCAATGTTGGTTCTCCCGCTATCTCGCGCCGAGCTCCCATGCCTATGCCATTCCCACTTTTCACACCACTAGGACATGGCTCCATGGAAAAAGCCAAACTGAACTTTCCCGTCGGTCCTAATCCAGAACCGCTTTTAGCAATGTGCAAGTCACAACCCTCACCGCGCACGGAAATCTAATCACCCAACTTTTTTATTCACCGGGTCAGTTTGGAGGGATGTAATTGCGTGCACACAACCAAGCTTGCTTCCATCCGTAGTTAGCGACAGCTCAAAGTTTCACAATGTCACACTTGTTGATCACGCATGCATATCCTATACATCCGGACGAGTTGTACATTTATGCATCCAGTCTTTCCTTGACCATTTGATCCAAATAGCACGGGCAATATCAAAAGCGTGATTAATTCGTGTTTCCATTGCTTATACACATGTACGGCGCTATGTGAAGGGCATTGAATATGTGAGACTCTTAATTCCTTATTTTGCTGTCTTGTGAAACAAGAGATGAACTCGAAGCTGGATGGATTGTGAGTTCTAAGATGATTGTGGAGTCAAAGTTACAATAAATGACGCTGTCAACTAATCTGTCGCCGCTACGTCGTTGCCCCTGGTTCATTCCATGTTGTGTCGATGGCTCGCCGCTGCCGGTAGCCGCGTTGTGCCACCAAAACCTTCAAAGTATATTAGTCAGACGCCCAGCCGCCAAGTATTGTGGACACTAGTTTCCATAATTTCGATCGAGCAAGGGCCAATGAGGGGTTTTACTGCAAAATTGTATCGACCTTTTTCAAAACGGAGGCAATTTTTTCTTCTCATGAGTTAATTAAGAAGAAAAGAGTTGGCCAGTTAATTTTTTGAAAGACCAGGCAAAAAGCATTACATGTTTGTCACAAAAAAGCTAAACCAAGTCACAACTTCGGGAGACAAGCGAACGGCTACCAACACCACTCCTAACACAAAACTCCTACACCACGCTAAAGTTAAATGAACACGAGCACACCCATGAGTCAAACATTGAGGATCATCCATCAAACAACTATGGTTGCGTTTCGTGTAGCGGCACTTTTTTTTGCTTAGAGCAAGTACAATAAGCTTATCTCAGCTGACTATAAGGATTTAAATAATATATCTTTGTTAAGATGGAGGGGAGAGAAGAGGAGAGAGAATAGTACTTCCTCCATCACGGTTTGGAGGACGTTTTAGAGAGATTATTGGAACCTAGGTGGACGCTGATTGAGACCAAATTTATGTTAAAAACATGCGTCCATTAATTATTCGGCGCTCTATTAAATGTAATTACTCAATAGAAACGAGGAGTTTAGGCGCATGCATTGATGGAGTTACATGCAAGAATTAATTCATCGGCTGCATGGAGTAGGAAGTGAGGAGGAAAAAGGGGTATTAGTTCTGTAATTAAGTCTAACGCGCCCAGGAGGAGAGGAGTTTTGAAAACGCATGACTTTTGTAAGGCTCTTCAAACCGTGACGGAGGGAGTAGTGGGCTCTTAGCTAGTAGTCAGCTGCATCACGTGCTTCTAGACACCGTGTGAGAGTGAAAAGTGGGCCATGCACTAATAAGTAGTACTCTTATATAGCTAACTATTATACATGTTGGCTATTAAACCGACTATAGATGATATGGACATGACATATACTCCCTCCATTTTAAAATATAAGATGTCTTAGGTTTGTGAAGAAAAAGTATCTAGGCTTATTTTAGTATCTAGGTTCACTCAACGTTAGAATCGACACACTTATTTTTTTCACAATTAAAACATCTTATATTAAAACGGAGGGAGTAGCCGGCGGTTGACTCTACTATTATTCTTACTCTTATGTACTTGTTTAATTTTTCTCGTGCACAACGACGGAACTTGGGATAGCACGACCTCTCTTGTTGGATCAGGGTAAGCAACAATTAAAGTTGCGAGAAAGTGAAATCTCTCCACCTAGAAAATTGCATTGACTTTACATGTCTAGGCGGGCGCGAGAAACGTTGAATGCACGATGGACGAATGCACGAATACACAACTAGGATATGTTGCGGGTACTGAAATGTTCTTAACCGACGCCTAAATTAAATCCAGCAATGATCACGGGGAAAATCACCCATGCATCAGCACTTCAGCAGGAGCAATATACTCCTATAAGGCAAGCACTCGCGGATCGCTTTGGAGCGTGTTTGCTGGGCTGCATGCCGTTTTTCGCACATGTCTGGTAGAAATAAGGTCATTTAGAAAATAGCACTGTGGACCGAACTCGCATTGCATGGGCACACACAAACTTGGCCCGTGAAAATACCGAAATCGGGCGTATTTGCGGGGACAGGCCCTGGCGAGGAAAAGGCCGGCACATGGGTGCATGTGCGAAGAAGAGCGAAGAAATCGCGACGTATCGAGAACGTGCTCCATAAATCCCCTCGTCACTCGCCCAACATTATCGCTCTCTCTCAATTCACAACCGCTCCTTCCTCTCGTCTCACCGTCGGCGGTTCCTCTTCTGCCGACAGATTGAAGACCACCGCAAGGACAGCAGACGGCGGTATATTGAGGTGAGTAGTGCGTTTTTTGTGGCTACAGGGGGTCAACGACTGCGATCGCTTCTTCTTCGTCGACAAACCTAAAGCCCCAGAGCTGCAACAATGGCAATAAGACCTTAAACCATTTTACCTTTGCCTTAGCAACGCAGATCTATGTGTTAACTTCTGAATCTGCACGCATGATTGACATGCACGCTAGATTTGTACCGATTGTGTTTGTTTTTGTCGATTTGATAGGTTAGGATCAGTTTTTCTAGTGGTGCCTTCGTAAGCACTGGATCTACCGGTACCTTGGTTCCATCCACTAGTACAAACTCGCTACTTAGAGACGTCAATTTTCCATAGGCCTCGGGTGGTTTCTCGTTCCGGCTCAAGTGCATAGCTTTTAAGACCACACCACCTGAGCCGGTTTTTTTTTGCGGCTCTAAGATACGCGACCTCAGATGGTGCAAAAAGGGAAACACCTCTAACATCTACCAGCTGGAGACGGCCATTATTCATGACCGCTTGTAAGAACTCCACAACCTTAGAGGGTTCCTAGTATAGACCGTCTCCAATCATTAGGAGACCTGAATCAGCTGTAATTATGATCCGCCTCCATAAGTTTCAAACCTGAGACGGCTTCTTGTTTCATTCGTCTCTAATAAATTTCCTCTTTGAGACTGGTTCTTATAGAAGCCGCCTCTACAATCTGAGACGGAGTTAACATACAACTGTCTCTTAGAGTTTCCGAGGGGGAGTCAGCCTTTTTCCCCGACAGTCTCCAGGTTCACTTCGCACAGATATGACGTTTTTAAGCAACCGCCTCTAGTGATTCATACATGTATTAGGTAGCTTTCGGCTACTGTTTACCAGCGGCCATAATATCTGGATGGTCCAGAATAATTCGGAATGCAACTGAAATATAAATATTATATTTATTGTTAAGAGAAGTCTCAAGAACTACCCTGATATAGGTACCACAAATTTCAGAATATGTCACATAAACCAATTACACTACATACCACAAATCAATATACTACACTAGCATTGACATAGCTATCAAGGCATGGCAAGTATTATCAAGAACCCATTGTAAAGAGTTCACCGTGGAACTCTCCGTCGTCTTTCAGCACTTGTTGAGCAAGAAAGTAGGCAAACAACTAGGTTGAAGATAAATAAGATAAAAAAAGTATGCTATTTGGAAGGAAAGGTGTCTACAATATGCCTTTGGTGCCATTGTTATCCTAGTCTCGGTTATAATAATCATGTTCGGGTTTTTTAAATACGCGAAGTAGTTAATTGTTACTCTGGGCATGATTGTACGTGTTACTAATCTCTGTATGTGAGAATCGATTGCATGATATATGTTGTTTGCAAGAAAAATAAATTGTACAAAAATAAAAATGAACAAGATTAAAACGCACCTTCAAAATCACTGGCACACTCTCGATCACCCTAGCACGAAGCCCTGATCCTTATAAACTCACCATAACAAGATTATACTAGTTTAGTTAAGACATCATTATTGATCCATATATATGTAGTCAACAACAAAGGAGCCATCTCCCAGGGAAAAACTGTAAAGTATACCTTAAAGATTTATAATAGAAACCGCTTCTAGTCAAATATATATTTGAGGCAGTCTAATTAATGACCTCCCTAGCTACAAGTTTTTGAGGCGTTCGTTATAATGAATAGCTTCAGGAGGTTCTCAGAGACGGTGATTATTTATGAACGGCCGCTGTTAAAATTTATAAGACGGCCAATAATTTCCATCGTCTCAGGTTCAATTTAGAGGCGTGCTGTTTTAAAGAGCGACTGAGGGTGAAGCCATACTAGAGACGGTGCAGGTTTACAACTGTCTGAGGTTAAATTCAGAGGCGATCAAAAAATTACGACCACCTGAGGGTGATGAACACAACTGGTGGTCTGTATTTTAAAGGTAAAC
Organism: Avena insularis; assembly: GCA_023614405.1. NCBI lineage: Eukaryota > Viridiplantae > Streptophyta > Magnoliopsida > Poales > Poaceae > Avena > Avena insularis. The sequence goes on along the minus strand of CM042687.1, from coordinate 376,363,605 downwards.
CGACTCTAGGCATATTCTCTAAGTAGCAAGTTTGTACTAGTGATTTATGCTTTGCTAGTGGCTAGATTTAGGCAGATGTGTTGTTTAGGGATTTCCCAACATTGGAAAATTGGGGATTTTTTCATGTTCTTCTTATTGGCTGATGATTACTTTTCACTTTGTGTCCAAGATCCCAATAGGTTGCTTTATAGAATGCCTTTTATGATTAATCCTGAACACGCAATGCCTAATATGAGGCACAAAAATTAGTTGTACGATAAGACCACTACCGAGGATTACATACACAACACAAACAAATGGAAGCGATGATCCTTTCGAACCTTGTTCTGCCATCTATTCTAGCTGATGGAACTAGGTTCAGTAGAATCATCGCTTTATGTTGTTAGGGCTATGAACAATGAGGCAGGAGTCCGTGTTTTCCGTTTATTTTTGGCTGATGAATAGAACTGTGACCGAATGTGGCCGAGGAGTGAACCTATATTACCTTGAATCGTTTGTAAAAAACCATATTGTGCATTGTGCCATGATCAAGAAGTAAACAGTTGTCAATTTAGTGTAATCAGTTTGTATGTGATGTGAACCATGTCCTACTCTAGTGCTAACTATGTTATGTATGTCTTGCTGCTACATATTTTACACTATCATTAACTATGCTATGGCTGTCAGTGCTTCTTGGGATTTATCTTATTGGGGTTTTAGGTTTGGTAAGCCCATCATCTGAGAAAAAGGTGATTGGAGCACACGATCAGGATGAAACCAAACACACTGTTTCGTTTCTCCTAGTCCTAATACAGCCCGCCAATCGATGGGGCTTATTTCTGTCCAACTCCCGAATAATGTCCATACAAGGACACAAATAATTTAAAAAATGGCGCAAAGACTAAACCGTACATGCAATCCCATGCGTACAAGTTGTTAGATGTATATATTTGTATTGTAGTTTCCCCATATGTTAGGGGGCTTCCTGCATATTCACACCTGTACCTGTATTATATATTGTGGCCTTTGGCCCCTAGAGGAATACATGTTGCATATTCCTGACATGGTATCAAAGCTAGGTTAGCCTCCTCCTACTCGCAACTTCGTCGCCGCCACCGTCCCTGTCGCCGCCGGTTGCCGCCTCGTTTGGCCGTAGTTGCCCGTTCCGTCTTCCAGATTGGTCTCCAGATCGGTCTGGTTTCCAAATTGTTTTCTCCTCGTCGCCCGCCTCGATCCGATCTGCTCCCAGATCGGTTTCTTCTCGTCGCGACTTCGCCCGCCTCGATCCTGTCTCGATTTCTCGATCCTCGCCCGCCTGGCGGCTCCCGCACTCCCGCCTCGATTCCTGCCTGGCGACTCCCGCCCGTCTGGCAACTCCCGCCCGCACGCTAGCGCTCCCGCCCGCACAGAGCCATCCCGCCCGCCAGCGCTCCCGCCCACCAGCGCTCCTGCCCACACAGAGCCACGTCAGCGCCTCCCGCTACACACGCACGCAAGCGCCTCGATCTGCTACAGACGCGAGCCAGCCCGCCAGCTCCGTTTGGTCTCCTGTGTTGACCTCCGGACTTCTGCCCCCGACTCGCCAGACCGCCATCGGGAATCGATCCCCGGCGGCTGGAATTGGTCTCCTCCGGCCCTTAGGCACCGCTCCTCGTCCCGGTTAGCCAGAATTTCGCCGGATTTTGCCCGGCATCTGCTGTAGCTGATTGACCAGATCTGTTCAAAAAAAATGAGAGAGATGTCTTTTGCATCGGGCTATGTTGCGATTCCTCGCTGCCCGGTGATCTTCGATGACGCGAATTACCCTGATTTCGCTGCATTTATGCGCGTTCACATGCGCGGTCTCCGTCTTTGGGATGTGCTCTCCGGCGAGGTCTCATGTCCGTCGTGCCCCTGCTCCTGTGGCTCCTCTTCCGCCGACGCCGATTGTTCTCGGTGCTGATGCTTCTCAGGAGGCCAAGGATGCTGCTCAGAGTGCCGATGATAGTGATGTTGTTGCTTATGAGCTGAAGTTCAAACAGTACTCTGCTGATCTCGAGACTTATCGCCACGCCCGACCGCTACACTCTGGGTCGATGAGGATGCTTTCGTTGCCGTTGTTCTCACCTCCGTGTTCGCCACAAGATGTCGCTGAGTTTATGAGTCTCCTACTGTTGCCGCCAAGTGGGCACATCTTCGCTATTATCACCATCCGGGATGCTCTTTACTGTCCGTGGTTCGCCAGAGCATGCTCTTCAGGTGATTCCACTATTGATGAGTTCTATACTCACGTCTTTGCTATCTGGCGCCGCTTGATTCTCTCCAGATCGCTGTTTGTGGCACATGCTCGTGCCGCCAGACAGCGCCGGATTTGGAGTTTCACCGCATTTATGAGTTTCTATCTCGGCTTCGCCAGGAGTTTGAGCTCCGGCGTGCTCAGCTGAATGCTCGTGGTCGTGTTCCGCTCTCTGAGGTGTTGTCTGAGCTTCGGGTTGAGGAGAACCGTCTCCGTGGTGCTGGTCTTCTTGTAGTTCCATCTGTGCTTGCCACTCGTGGTCCTCCTATGCCGCCTGCTCCCTTGACTCAGCCGCGGTCCTCTGTGCCGCCGCCGATACTACCCACTCCTCCGTGTCGGTCGTGGTCGAGTCGCACCGCCAAAGAGCAGCTCGTGGTCGTGGTCGTCGTGGTTCTCTTCACACCGCTTCTTCATGTAATGGATGACCACACTTGGGCTACCGTTATACACGGATCCCGATTACGCCGTGACACCAGGCTCGTGGGCGTCGGCTCCTTCCGGATCTTCAGCTTGCTCTCTCCGACTGGACATTATCAGAGTCTTCGCAGTGCGCTTGCTGCTGAGGCTCTTCTTCGACGGCACCGCTGGTTCTGTGGATCGATTCTTTAGCACCTGGCGACCACCACCTTCTACGCCGTGCGTCTCCGTGGTATCTAGATTCTGGAGCTTCTTTTCATATGACCTCTGAGTCTTCTTTACTGTCCGCTCTTCGTTCTCTCCCTTCCCCTGTTCGTGTTCTCACGGCCGATGGTACCTCTCTTCCTGTTTCTAGTCGGGGCACCCTTTCTACTTCTTCTTTTTCTGTTTCTGATATTTCTCATGTTCCTCGTCTTAAGATGAATCTGTTCTCTGCTAGCCAGCTTACTGACTCTGGTTGTCGCGTCATTCTTGATGCTGATTCTTATGTTGTCCAGGACCGTCGCACCCAGGCCCTGGTTGGAGCTGGCCCTCGCAGTCGTGACTCTTCAGGACTTTGGGAGTTAGACTGGCTTCATGTCCCTTCCGCTGCCACTTCATCTGCCAGTTCTTCTCCGGTCGTTGCCTCTGCTACCAGCTCCTTTCAGCAGTGGCATCATCGTCTTGGTCACCTTTGTGACTCTCGCCTGTCGTCATTAGTTCATCGTGGTCTTCTAGGGTCTGTCTCAGGAGATGGGTCTTTACATTGTCAGGGCTGTAGGTTGGGTAAACAGATTCAGCTTCACTATCCTACTAGCGCGTCTGTATCTCAGCGACCTTTTGATTTAGTTCATTCCGATGTTTGGGGTCCAGCTCCTTTCGCTTCGAAAGGGGCCATCGCTACTATATTTTATTCATCGATGATTTTTCTCGGTACACTTGGTTGTATTTTATGCGCTCTCGTAGTGAAGTGCTCTCCATATATCAGCGTTTTGCGGCCATGGTCCATACTCAATATTCTACCCCCATTCGTGTGTTTCGTGCTGATTCTACTGGTGAGTATATCTTCCAGATGTTGCGAGGTGTTCTTGCTGAGCAGGGCACCCTTGCTCGATTCTCCGTCTGGCGCACATGCCGAATGGCGTTCTTGGCGAAGCATCACCATCTTCTTGAGACCACTCGTGCCATGATGATTGCTTCTTCTCTTCCGCCGCATTTCCGAGGCTGTCGCTCACGGCTTACCTCATCAATATTCAGCCTTCTGCCGCTCTGCAGGGTGGCATCCCTCTTGAGCGCCTATCTGGACAGTCTCCAAACTACTCCATGCTTCGCTTGTTTGGTTGTGTTTGCTATGTTCTTCTTGATCCTCACGAACGCACCAAACTGACCGCTCAGTATGTTGAGTGTGTTTTTTTGATACAGTGATGAGCATAAGGGCTATCGCTGTTGGGACCCCGTTGGTCGTCGGATGCGTATCTCTCGTGATGTTACTTTTGATGAGACACGTCCTTTCTATCCTCGTCCTACCGCTGGTACCTATCCGGTGGAAGATATCTCTTTTCTTCTCTTTCCTGACACACCTCCCTCTACTCCTATTGTGTCTTCTTCAGGATCTCCTCCCCCTGATGTCTCTTCTTCTACATCGTCCTCCTCTGCTTCGTCTAGTTCTCCTAGTTCTCCTCGTTCTCCGAAGTCTTCCTCTGCTATTCCTTCTTCTTCATCATCGTCTCCTGAGTCGTCTTCCTATGACGAGCTTCCCTCTACTCGTCCTATTCGTCAGCGTCGTGCCCCCCATCGTTACTCTCCTAGTCAGTATGGTCTTTCTGTTGCCTCCGAGCCGACTTCTTATCGGGATGCTGAGCGTCATCCTGAATGGCAGCTGGCCATGGCTGAGGAGATTACTGCTGAGCGGCGGGCACCTGGGATCTTGTTTATCCCCCTCGGTGTTAAATCCTATCACGTGTAAGTGGGTCTATAAGATTAAGACCCGCTCTGATGGATCTCTTGAGCGCTATAAAGCGAGTCTTGTGGCTCGTGGTTTTCAGCAGGAGCATGGTCGTGACTATGATGATACCTTTGCTCCTGTGGCTCATATGACCATTGTGCGTACTCTTCTTGCTTGTTATACATTGCGTCACTAGTCTGTGTCCCGGCTTGATGTTCGTAACGCCTTTCTCAATGGTGAGTTGAGTGAGGAGGTTTATATGCAGCCTCCTCACAGGTATTCTGTTCGAGGGATGGTTTGTCGTCTTCGACGTTCTCTTTATGGCCTCAAACAGGCCCCTCGTGCCTGGTTTGAGCGCTTTGCTTCTGTAGTGACTGCTGCTGGTTTCTCCCCTAGTGCTCATGATCCAGCGTTGTTTGTTCACACTTCTCCTCATGGACGCACTCTTCTTCTTCTCTATGTTGATGATATGATCCTGAGTATATCGCCTTTGTTAAGGCATCGTGATCAGTTTCTTATGACTGATCTTGGTCCTCTTCGATACTTTCTCGGGATTGAGGTTTCCTCCACTTCTGATGGTTTTTACATCTCTCAGGAAAAGTATATTCAGGATCTTCTTGCTCGTGCTGCTCTTGGGGATGAGCGCACTATTGAGACCCCTATGGAGCTTAATGTTAAGCTTCAACCTACTGATGGTGATCCTCTTTCTGATCCGACGCGTTATCGTCATCTTGTTAGGAGTCTTGTTTATCTTGCTGTCACTCGTCCTGACATCTCTTATACTGTTCATATTCTGAGTCAGTTTGTTTCTGCTCCTACCACTGTTCACTATAGTCATCTTCTCCGTGTTCTTTGTTATCTTCGTGGTATGATCACTCGTCGCCTTTTCTTTCCTTGTTCTAGCTTCCTCCAGCTCCAGTGCTATTCGGACGCTACGTGGGCGAGTGATCCTTCGGATCGTCGTTCACTTTATGCTTACTGTGTATTTCTTGGTGGTTCCCTCATTGCTTGGAAGACGAAGAAACAAACAACGGTTTCCCGTTCGAGTGTTGAGGCTGAGCTGCGTGCTATGGCCTTGTTGATTGCTGAGGTGACCTGGTTACGGTGGTTACTTGCGGATTTTGGGGTCTCTATTACCACACTCACTCTGGTTTTGTCTGATAGTACAGGTGCTATTAGTATTGCACGTGATCCGGTCAAGCATGAGCTTACCAAGCATATTGGTGTTGATGCTTTCTATACACATGCTCAGGTGCAGGCTCAGGTTGTTGCGCTTCAGTATGTGTCTTCAGATTTACAGTTGGAGGATTTCTTCACGAAGGCACAGACCAGAGCGCAGCATGATTTCTTAATCTCCAAACTCAGTGTTGTGGATCCACCATGAGTTTGAGGGGGAGGGGGTGTTAGATGTATATATTTGTATTGTAGTTTTCCCATATGTTAGGGGGCTTCCTGCATATTCACACCTGTATCTGTATTATATATTGTGGCCTTTGGCCCCCAGAGGAATACATGTTGCATATTCCTGACACAAGTTACACCAGTGGGAGAAAAGGCCTACACACTCCCTTCTATCCGTGTTTTTTGGCCAAATCTAACCTTTTTGCGAAACTTCAACCGAATCTGACTCCTCCCCGATACTAATTCGGAATCTGACCCATGGGATCGGCACCATTTTAAACGGAGCCAAAGTTATACAGGTCGATGCCAACACATGACAACAAGGGGCAACTTAGGAAGGTCGGCACCGTTCAACATGGAGCCGACGTCGGTGACGTTTTAAATGGAGCCGACCTCCTTCGTTTCGGTTTTCCGATGTGTTGGCGCCGACCTGTACAACTTTGGCTCCGTTTAAAATGGCGTCGACCCTAAGATTAGATTCCAAATTAGTTTCGAGAAAAGATTAGATTTTATTGAAGTTTTTAGATTTGAACAGATTTGGCAAAAAAGGTATCTATAGATACCCAACTTCCCAGGATGCATATTGTTAAATATGACCGTGCCACATGGTGGCTCCCTCCACACGTATCATGGCTCTACTTGGTCTCCGAAATCAGAATCGCAGAGATTCTGAGGCAATCGAACATGGGAGACACATGGCAGCAGACGGGACTTAAAAGTGCACTAATTGAACCTTCTCTTCCTTTCCAATATTAAAATGCCTCTCTAGTCCTTGGTGAATTCTGTCTCCCTTTTTCCAAGGAAATAGTTTAGCTATTCGTGTCACACGCGCGCCGTGCAAGTCAAAGTTCCCGCGGGAAAAATCGGTCACATTCGGTCCAAGTCCAACCCGCTTCACGTCTCACTGCCGAAACGACCACACGGATCACTCAGCAAGCATACCCCACATGTCAGAGAGCCCCACCGAACCAATCTCCCCTCAGTCCCCTGCCTCGGGACGAATCATCACCGTGCAGCGACCAGCCAACGGTGCGGATGCTTCCTTCCCCACCACCAGCCAGGGACGCGAAAAAAATCTCCCCGTCCCCCTCCGCTGCCGTGCTATCACTCGGGGACCGGATCCAACTGACGAGCCCACCAATTCCAGCACGCGAAACCCTCGCCGGCGATGGCCTCCGCCGCCATCGCCGGCCGGCGCGGGCCGCACGACCACTGGGGGGAGAATCGCGCCCCGCTGACCACGCGCGCACCCCCCGCGCCCAGCCCTAACCCCGCCCGCCACGCCCTCCCGCGCGCCGACAGCTCGAGGGTGCCGCCGCTGGCCTCGAAGGCGGACGGGTACCTGACGTTCCGGCCGGCGGGGCTGTCCCACCGCGAGGTCACCGCGCTCCGGGAGCGCCTCAACGGCGAGCTCGGACAGGTCCGCGCCCTCCTCTCCCGCATCGACACGTGGCAGCGCGAGCTGGAGCGGCAGCAGCAGCAGCAGAAGGAGAACCTCCCCGCGCCTCCAGCGAAGCTCCGTGTGGCGATGCAGAAGCGTTGCGCCCAGATCCTGGCGAAGCTGCAGAAGGACAAGCGGAGCATCTGGTTCAACGCGCCCGTGGAGGTCGAGGCCCTGGGACTCCACGACTACCACGCCGTTATCAGGAGCCCCATGGACCTCGGCACTGTCAAGGCCGGCCTCGCCGCCGGGAAGTACCCCACCCACGACGCCTTCGCCGCCGACGTCCGGCTCACCTTCTCCAACGCGCTGCGGTACAACCCGGTGGGCCACGGAGTCCACACCTTCGCCGGGGACCTCCTCGCCTTGTTCGAGAAGATGTACAGGGAGGCCGTCTCTTGGTTCGAGGAGGAATACAGGCGCCTTGCGCCACCGAAGCCAGTGAAGGGGGAACTGCTACCGCGGGTGGTCCCTGCACAGGCGAAGCCGAGGGTGGTGAGGATGCGGAAGCCGAAGGCGAGGGAGCCGAACAAGAGGGAGATGAGCCTGGAGGAGAAGAACCTGCTCAGGGTGGGGCTGGAGAGCTTGCCTGAAGAGAAGATGCATAGCGTGCTGCAGATTGTGAGGAAGAGGAATGCCAGTAAACCAGAGCTGCTAGGGGATGAGATTGAGCTGGATATTGATGAAATGGACATCGAGACGCAGTGGGAGCTTGATCGACTCGTCAATAACTTCAACAAGGCGCTCAACAAGAACCGGCGAGCTGCGATGATGGATGGGGACATTGTTGAGGTTGGCGATACTGCTGGGGCTGAAACTGTGAATGGTGCTGTGGCTACATTGGTTCACAATCATGATGTGGTAATGGCCATAGGAAACAACACATATTGTTCTTGTTTGCAGTTATTGGATAGGCAAATTGGACTCTCATGTGTCTGTTGTCCTGTTTTGTTATTTGCAGGAGAGCGAGAATCCTGAGAAGACGACTGTACTGGCCGAGCAGGTGGACGAGTATGTGGATATTGAGGATGAGATGCCGACCACAACTTACCAATCAATGGATATCGAGAAGGGTGCTGAGGTCATGAGTGTCTCTGGTGGTTCTGGCAGTGGCTCATCATCCAGTGGTACTGTCAAACCCTCGGTTTATCCATCATGAACTAAAGCTTTTGCACTGTTTTGTTTCTCATTTGGCTTTGTTTACAGGTTCGGGGTCAGGGAGCTCAGGGGACAGCACGTCAGAAGCTGGCAATGCTCGTTCTCTGGTGTAGAGGAGGTTGTTCTGACAGTAGGATTTGAGTAGGTGGATGATGTGAGTACTTGTTTCTGGGATGTGCATGTGGACTTGGATTTAGTTAACGTAGTTCCTAGTGGATGGGCTGGCTCTGTTGGTAATCTGATAGCTCAGCTGGACCAAGTATATATAAGTGAAAAGTGGAGGGTACTGAGGCATGTGGTAGTTATCTGGCCTTTTGATCTGAAGATGGATCTTGTATCGGTGTATTATCCGTGGCACGACTATTATATGTACGTAATTTCATCTTTGTTATGCACGACGCAACTATGGTATGGCATCGAAGTAAAAAGATAGTGAGATCCTGGTTATCAGTTTTGTCTGTTAATTTATATTGATATCATGATATGAGAATAGCATATACAAATCTGAGTTGATTGTGACTTTTCTGTCCCATTGATGTTGCTTGATTTTCAACAATTGTCTGCTGGTTTTTTTGTCCGAAGTGACAAGACCTTAAAGGCTTAAACTGGGATATTTTTTGGCTCAAACTGGGGTGTTATTATTGAGTAACTTGAAACTCTCGTGTTGCTAGAAGCTTTTATTGATGCATGACAGATTGTCAGTGTCAATGCCAGTACCAGATGCAGGTGATCCTTTGCGATTTCTGGTAAATTAGATTGCTTTTGTTTTGTCAGTGCAACAAATTTTGCCCTTGTAAATGTTTAGCAGTTGCTTAATGGTCAAAATGATTGATGCAGTTCAAATGCCCTTGTGACGGTATCAGATGTGGTGATAAATTTCTTCTCCATAAATTCATACGAAGAGCTGGTGCTTGTTCTTCTCTTCTGATCTAAACCTTCACTCGGGTAACTTATCCTGGCCTTTAATTTCTTATCTTTAATGAGAGTTTTGTTTGCATTTCGCATTGCTCTCCAGCAGGCAGAACTCGGGCTAGAAAGTTGAATAAAACAACGACCAAAAGTGGACAAGGCAAAATACCTGTGACAGAACAACTCCAGGCCATTAGCAAAATTTGTGTGCTCTCTGAAGATCCAAGAACAGCTCGATTGCTTAAGTACGTACAACAAGTTTGCTTTTCAGCATCACGAATACCCAAAAGGAAGAAGTGAACTCAATAGGATGTACAAGATGGCATATAATACATACACATGTCTGGATATCTGCATCACCCGTATCACAACACAGGAAACTAGTAATAAGTGACTGACAAAACAGAAGTGCATAAATATAGCCACATGGAATATGTGGTGAGCGATCTAAAAAGAAGTGCATAAATATATCTGCAGAGCATGCGTGCATGTACATGGTTTATAACAAGATAATTTTGGGACGGCTTCATAGAACCGACCAGCATCCATCAATCTTGACCCTTAGCTTGCTCGTTGCTAGCAGCCTGCATTGATCAGCTAGCTCCTTGCTGCAAGACTCGATTTCCAGTTCTTCCAGTGAACGTGGGAGGCCTGTTTCCGGCAGCCTTGAGATGCCCCAACAAAACGTTATCTTCAACCTCTTGAGGCATGGAAGGGCGTGGAGCCCTGCGGGAAGATCTACTAGACGATAACAATGATTAAATTCGATCTGTTGCAGGGAATTGAGGAGCACAAGCGCTCTCCCTTGCTCCTCTGTTAGCACCAAATATTGAAGTTTTAGGCATCGGAGGGAGGTGAGGCGCTGGCAGAATGACCTGGTAAAAACAGACGGAACAGTGATCTCAAGCGTTTCCAGCCGAGACCATAGCTCATAGCCCTGACTTGAAAAGCCCTCCAAATATGGATGTAGCTCAGGGCAGTGGGATACTTCCAAATGCCTGAGGCTGCCAAGGGATTGCAATCCCTCTATTGTGGTTAGCGATTCACATCCTTCAATCTTCAATTCTTCCAGTGCCATGCACCAGCGCAGCTGTAGAGATTCCAAACCAGAGCAGCCCCGTACATATAACTTTTTAAGGTTGGTGAGATCACTCGGAAAGCATGGTTGCAACGTTTCTAGGGAACAGTCATCCAAAATCTTAAGTTCTTCTATTGATGTCGGGATGAGCCATCTTTCGTTCGCCCGGTCATCATTTCCGTCTTTATGCACCAAAGACGAGAACAGGTCGGGGCATTCCCATATGTTTAGCTTCACACGAGCATGGCCCCAAGTAGTTATCTTCTTGAGAGAGGATATGGGATTTAATGGAATGTGCATGGGCTCCTCTTGAGCTAACCCTGTCAATGAGCGATCATGCTCTCCTGATGACGAGTCTCCCTCTTCCACCAGCAATTCATCTAGGCCTGGCGCATGTAGGAGCAACAGAGATGGCAACGTCCCTGCTATTCCACATAACCTGATACTAAGACTTTCAAGACATGGGAAAGCCTTCCAATTTGCAGCTGTCAAATATTCAAGGGTATGCTCTGGCATCACATCTGGAGAGAAAAGTTTTTTACACCTCCATATTTCCAAATTCTTCAAGGAGACAAGCTGACTAAAACCTTCAAAAGAAATAGACATTAGATTTTGGCAACCATGTATTCTCATCGATTTGAGGTTTCTAAGATTATGGAATGCCAAAATTTTGTCATCCAGTATCGCCAAATCATCAGAATTTTCATCAAAAATCTCATCTTCGATTCTATCCTCATCATCAAAATACCCAATACATAACTTTTCACTGGATGATCGCTCAATACTTGGAAGTATTGAAACTCCAGTGATGAGTAACTCAGAACAGGTGATCGAGGGTGGAAGATGGTTCAACACTTTCAAACGAGGGCAGTAACGCAGAATTAATTTTCTAAGACCAGGCAACCGTGATCCAATCACATCATCATTCTCAAATAGATCAAACACTGTCAGCGCATGACAATTCTCGATCTGCAGTACCCTTAAGCAAGAGTTCAGAGCCTCCGCAGAAGTGCTTGAGCATCTCATTAATTTCGGCATTTTAAACAAAACTAGTACCTCTAGTGATGGAACTAATACTTCTATTACTTTCCGCATGTTTATCAACATCAGATTTGTAAGAAAGGGAAGACTTTCGAGGGATGGAAGTATTCTCCATCCTCTACAACCATCAAGATGAAGCGTCTGCAAGGAAGTAACTGAGATATTGCTGGCTAGCCAAGTTGGTGAGGTAGTACCAGTATACAAAGATATCTGTAGATGCTTTAAGCCCATATGAGGTTCAAGACCATCAAGCACTTCTCTTGCTGTATCCACGAAAGGTTCAGAACTTTGGCCACCATCATCCACTAGCAAGTGCTCCTCAGAAGATTCAGAGCTAGAGTCATCCACTGGCAAGAGCGCCTCAGAATATTCAGAGCTAGAGTCACTGCTACATTCCTTGTCTAACAAGGCATCCTTCCAGGACAAGTGCAGTTTTTCTAAGTGTACTTTGTCTCTCAATCCAGCCCCATAAGCCTCCTCGCGAGTTTCAACAGCATCAAGATGAGACACCCCAAGTTCTACAAGCTCGTTCATGGATTGGAGTTGAGTTATCTCAAAACCACTAGAACAAAAATGAACATTAAACTCATGTAGCTCTTGAAGTGATGTCATGCTACCAATGCTAGCAATTTTAGAGTCTACTCCCTTTTCTGCAACAAGATGCCGCAGGCTCACAAGTTTGTGCATGCCATCAGGTACAATAGGATTGACGCTTGAGCCAACATCCAATACTTGAAGATGAAAAAACTTGATCAAAACTAGTGGCAAAGGCCCGCTGAACCCATCAAAATTATTTTTTACATAACGAAGATGTGTAGGTTTTACTAAACTGCACATGAGGGAATTAAAATCAACACCTGCTGCAGACATTTGCAGCAGGCGTAAATTGTGTGCCTTCTGTAAGATATCCTGGAGCACTTGTAAGAAGAAAGAGTCGTAGTGACCAAGTAACACCAGCGTCCTCAATGTGCGAGCTGATGTAACTGTATTTCTCATATTTTCTTCAAATTTCTCATTACGAGGGAATTTTCCATACTGATCTTCGATGTATGCAGAACCAGTTACTATTGACAAATGGTGTACAGTTGGCAACATCTTATTGCACTGCAGACCATCTATAGTTGCACACTCGGTCCGAGAAACCATCCTCGCAAAATCGTGCATGTGACCACATTCAGAATACCAAATTTGACTATCTGGAGAGAATTCTTGTTCTTGTTCAACTTGCTCGAAGAATCCCAGATTCACCAAATCAGTCAGATATTCCCATCCTGTCTCCTCCAATCTCTTATTCAAACAGGTGCTATTCACAAATCCCTGAGAAATCCAAATATATACCAAATCCTTACCAATAAACTTATGTTTGTTAGGAAATATAGAACCATATGAGAAGCATTGCTGCAGATGGTACGGCAGCTGATCATAGCTAAGCATCAAAGCAGGCATGATGCCTTCACTGAGTCCTAATGATTTCCAATCTTCGTTCTCGAGAATGTTACTCCAATGATCAACAGTAAGATGTTCTCTTAACAGAGCGCCTATAGACACTGCTGCCAACGGGTTGCCCTTTAACTTCTCTGCTATTTTCCGTCCAATAGAGCTTAGACTTCTAGGATCTTCATAGTTCCCACCACCAAATGCACGTGATTTAAATAATAACCAAAAATGATCATTTTCCAAAGCACTTAACTTGACTGGTTTGTGTGTGCCTAACCTTTTTGCAACAGACAAATTTCTTGTTGTGACTAGAATCACGGTTCTATTACTCTGACCTGATACGTAAGGAGCCAACAATTTGTTCCATCGGCAATCGTTCATGTCATCCCAAACATCATCAAAAATAAGTAAAAGCCTCTTTGAGTTTACATGACTCTTCAAGATCTCCTGAAGCTTGGCAAAGCTGCTTATCCCTTCATGCCTTTCTTGCAAAACAAAGTCCAACATCTCCCTTGTGAGCCTCACTTCGTCAAAGTTGCGGGACACCCAAATCCATATCCTGTGGTCAAATTTACTTTCTACCTCTGGATCATTGTATACAAATTGAGCGAGAGCTGTCTTCCCAATACCTGCAATGCCTACAATTGGCAGAACCCTTACACTATCAGATTTGTCTTCTAATATCAAGTTTCTAATGGAGTCCTTTTCAGAAACTCTCCCATATACTTCCATTGAAAGAAGGCTTGATGTTCTTTGATCCGAGGGTGTATTCAAGTGGTGATTTGAACTTGACACGGAGTCTGATCCATGTAGCTTGAGAACCTCACTCACTTTCTCACTGCCGTTTTGTAACTGGCTAGTTATTTTTTGGATCCTATTGGATAGTTCGGCCTTGTCCCAAGGGGTGTACATGCCAGGTACAGTGATATGTGCTGCCTCCTCATCCTCTCTCCTTCTTTTTCTGCCAGATGAATCAGCAATTATAATAGGCGCCGCAGTTTCAGTAGCATCACCACCGCTGCAGTAGGAAAAACAACCATGAATACTCGTCAATTAGAAGCACAACCACAGCGGGGATCTTGATTAAACTAATATATGTACATGAAGAACATCTAAAATTGTGTCGATGCAAGTTAAAAATTCAGTAGGCAGTACCTTGAAGGATTTGGCGGCTGGTCATTTGCTCCCGATTTCTTCTGACAAACCTTGTTATGGTTGAGCATACCAGATGTCCCATCCTTGGCTGCACACTTGATGGGTGTGAGGCAGTGTTTACATGCTGCTTTGAGAGGCTTTCCGTCTTCATCTTCTTCTATGACATTAAAATTTTCCCATGCCTTGGACCATTTTTTTTTCCGTTTCTTGACACCACGGCTACTTGATGGATCATCTACTTGCTCTGCTGCAGGCACAGCTTGTGGAACATCTGCTGTGATTGCGCCAAATGAGGAAAAAGTTGAGCAGAAAATTAAGATTGAAGGAACTAGCACAGTTGGATCTAGTGGAACAGGCTGTTCTTTCCTTGTTCTTGTTCTCGTCTTAGTTGGTTTTAGCTGCTAGAGCTTTTTGGTCAGGCAGGGGAGGTGTTCTTCCCAGTGAAATTACACGGGGTTTCTTTTCTGGAAAGAAAATGATTTTTTACCTCCTTGGACCTGCTGTTGGAGCCTGTAGTAGTCGAGCTCGTCGATCACGTCGTCGGCATCATACAGAAGCTCCTTGACACGAGCGAGAGAGCGGGCCAGCAGCCTGTTCCCGGCCGCCCTCCCCCTCACATCACCGATCACCATTTCCACTCTCTCGACCTCAGACTTGAGCTTTTCAACGTCATCGGCAAGCCCGACTTGTCGAATCCAGGCATCCAGCTTGTCGATCAGGAGGGCCGCAAGGATGGTCTGCACCAGCCATGCAATCGCTGCCTCCATCAGATCCGCCAGAAGCAGATCCACCGAAGGTCAACGGAGCAAAGAACAGGGATCGAGAAGGCAGCCGTAGGAAGAGTGGAAGACACGCGGACGCGGAGTAGAAGACAACACAAATCTTTTGGGCCGCGTAAAAGTCCGGCCTGTCCATATTGAAAAGTTCGTGCCAGGCGAACACAAAATGAGGCCCAGATTTGTAATAAATTGGGCCAAGACGTGTTCAGGCAGGCCAATCACGTTACATCACTGGAGTTCTGAGCAAACCTCGTTGCTCTGTTCTCTTCTCCCTCAGAGAAAAAAAGGAACTCGTTGCTCTGTTTCCACGGTTCCACCATAGTTTAGTAAGTCAAACCACATTACTGGTAATTCGCAAGCCTCCTCAAAAAAAAAATGATAATTCGCAAAAAAACAAACACATTGCTGAGGATTTCACATGGATCAGAAGGCAGAACATAACTCAACCTTCCGATAGCATTTCGAACAATACAAATATCATTCTCCTTCAAAAAAAAAATACAAATATCATTCTGACAAACGTAGGAAGCAAAAAACAAGAGATTTTACAGTATCTCATCCTGACAAACTTAACTTACATTACATAGTATCACACACGCATGACTGCACGCGCGGAGAGAGAGAGAGAGAGAGAGAGAGAGAGAGAGAGAGATTACAACATTATCACTTTATACCTCTGTACTGACACTGTATCAGCGTATGATAGCAAACGGCTAAGACATCCATTACGAAGTGGGAGCAACTATTTCAGGCTCAGAAGGGCAAAGCCTCCAAGCGCGGCCACAACCACGAGAGGAAGGATGGAGAACCACAGAATCGTCTTCCCGGCGGCACGCCTTCCGACCACATCGCCGGACACATAGAAGCCGGCCGACGCCTCGATGAGCCCAAATATCAGCACGGCGACGAGGATGCCGTAGTACGAATAGAATGCTGCTTTGCCATGATGGAGAAAAATACCTCCAGGTGACTTGGATATTACCAGGCAGAGAGCCGCGGCGGATTTGACGCTGCCACACGAGATCAGTGCCACCGGGAGCTTCTCCGCATTTAGGCATGCGGCGGAGATCAAGGCTAGGAGGTTCATGAAGTTGACCATGGAGTTGATCTTGTTCGCCTGGTGTCTACTCTAGTGTGGTCCGTGTTGAAGAAATGAGTTTGCTTTTGCGCTCGGAGGCGATGGATATTTATAAAAGGAATATAACGCGGCAAGAGGAGGCAGCAACCATCCGATCGACTAGCTAGTGCAGTCTTCCTCTCTGAAACCATAACCGTAACCGTAACCGTAACCAGTAACCGATTGTTGGTTTCCCGACATGGTTGTGGGAAGGCTCGGGGCTAGAGCTAGCGCTCCTGTCGTGATCATCCTTAGTAAGCACAAGCACCAATCAGTGGAAGAAAAACTAAGCAACAACAAAAAGGTGCGGTCAAGTTCTTTCTTAGACTTACTTGAACAAACCATCAACAGTAAATCTTGAACTTTTGAAACATGATGATTAAAGTTGGATAGTTTGGAAATGATTTTATATTTTGGGTCTTTTAGAAAAGGAAAAAAATAATACTATAGAAATAGATAATGCTGCAAAACGACATTCAACACAAAACCAAATGAAAATTGTGACTTTTTATGTCATGTGCAAAAATAACAAGATACTCACTTACCTTCCTTTGTTTTAGAGAACACGGGTAACTATATCGCTAGATGATACTTCTTCCGTCTAAAAATAACTGACTTGAGTTTGTCTAAATTCGAATGTATGTAGACACATTTTTAGTGTATAGATATATTTGAATATAGACAAACTCAAATCAGTTATTTTCTAGAAAGAGGAAGTATATTTTTTTCTGTTAATGCATTCTCCAAACATTCACCTAGTTTTTACATGCCTGTTTTGCACGTTCAGAGTTTTAAATGTTTGTTAATACAAGTATGCAGGTTCGTTTTAAGACTGATAATGAAGGAGTGATGCCTGTATGTTGTATCGTATTACGACTAAATTCTAAATTCTGATTCTAAACTCACGACACTTACCCTGTGGTGTTTGGACGTGAGTTTAGCACCAAATCAGTGCCTGATGTGGTAGGTGGCGTGCGGGCACCCATGTTGCAGAAAAAAACTACTTCTAAATCAGTTCACTTCGTCAAAGATCGGATGCAGAGTCAACACCCGTTCTATTCTCTTGATCCCGTTTTACTTCCCGATTTCCGTTCCCGTTTCCGTTCCCGTTACCCGTTCTATGGAGCATTGGTTTCCCGTTCCAATTAGCCTGCTCAGCGCGAACGATCACGTCACGGTGGTGACAGCTGGTGGTGAAAGCGAAACATGCATGCTTGATCCATTGATCGATTGGTAATATTAAAACCACCCAAATGCTAAAAAGTGCTTGGATGCTAGCTAGTCCGTTCGAGCCTCCGTTTCTGAGCCGTCCGATGCTGGATCGTTGGGTCGATCACGGCCCGCATCAGAGGAGATTGTCCCGACCAAATTACACCTGCCCCCGACACCTATCTCACTCAGTAACCTAATCCCCGCCGCGCGCCGCCCCACCTCCCACCTTCTCCCGCACCGGCGGCATGCCGCTACAGCCCCGGCAGCCCGCACCTATGGCTCCCCTTCCAACCCTCCCGCTCCCCCCACTCACCCACTCCCCGAATCCCCAACTCCTCCCCACACACCTCAAGGTACACTGGCACCGGCCCTCGTTCCCTGTCGCCGGCGGAGCGCGGAACCGCCTCTGGGAGCACCCACACCTCCACATACCGTTGCCTGGTGCTCCAACCTCCACCTCGCGCCGCCAGGTTCCCTACCTCCTCCAAGAGCTGCCGGAGCACCCCTCCCCCCCACCTCCACCGTCCGTCCTGCTTGCCGACGCGGCATGGATGTGAAGATCCAGCAGCCGCATGAGGTGGGCAGATCAAGGGTCCTAAAGGTGGGCAAGGAGGATGCGTGGGAGCTCTTCATCGCCCAAGTCAGCGTTGGTTCATCCACTCCCATTCCTTCCCTTATCTTGGCCTAATTTCAGCATTCTTTTCCTGTTGATACTCTGCCCAATTCTCTATTTTCCTGTTTACTGCAATACATAGGAAACATACATACATGATGATTTGGAGTTTTGTCAGAATTAGCCAACCATGTACTAATTTTGTGCATTTTTTTTTGGAGTTTTTTCACTGTGGGGTTAAACACTAGACGGAAACTAGTACTAGCAAAAGTACGAGGTGAGCAGCAAGGGTAGCCAGCGGCAGAGGTGGTGAAAGCAGCCACAGGGGTCTATGAACAGGCCCTAGTGTTGTGGGTGTATCCCTTGTTGTTAGCAATAATATCATGTGGCCTAGCGACTTGAGCAGATCATCGAAGGATCCAACCGTAGGACCTTGGCCACCGCCAACGCCGCTGTTGACGTAGCCGAGGCCGTGCCTAACTGCTGTAGTACCCCCAGCGACGGCGACGGGGAGCCGAGCTCCTCTTTGTTTAATTGGCCGCTAAGTGATCTATCTGGAGTCGCGACGTCTTAGTGCCATGTGGATGCATTACCGTCTCCCAGTTTAGACAAGATAAGATGCACGTCAGGTGATGGTTCGTGAATGGAAACTACTCCCTCCGACATCTATTTTGGGATGGAGGGAATAGATCATTCAACACTGCCCTACTCTGGATCTTTTTTGCATTGCTATGGCAAGCAGGGAGTCTGCAATTACAACGGGAAGGAACTATGATGAATTAAGGTGTGAGGTGATTTCGTGGTTGTGCATCCCAATGAAACTATGAGGAGACTATGTATACAAAATATTTAATTCTAGAGATGGATCTTCATATGCATGTGATTCGAGTAATTTCAATTGAATCCATGTTGTTTATCTTGCTGCTTTTCGTGTCTTCCATTGTGTGTTTTTTCTGACGAGGAATTTTTCTGCTGCGAACTTCCATTGTGTGTGCGTCGGGTGCTAGACTGCTAGCGGCAGGTGTAGATTCATGTCTCGTTCTCTTCTCTAATTGTGTAGTTTTGTCATCCTTGAATTGTGATATTGGTTAATTAGTGATCAATGAATATAGTAATTGATTCGATGCCATTAGAGAATTGATTAATTTGTTCATATTTTTTTACATTGTAGAAATCTTGAAACATGAGGAGCCCACACATTGTATCGCTTTATATTATCTTGGTTGTGTAGTATTAAGTTACATACCTATTTAACCGAGTTGTTTGTTTCAATTTAACTAAGTTGTATACTGAATATTCCAAAGTTGCTTGGGCGCTTCTATTAAGTTGTGTGGACACTTTGTATTAAGTTACTTGCTGCTCCTTAATAAAGTTGGTTTTCATCATAATTTTTCTATATATGCATGTGCTAGGGATTTTTATTTTCTATGTAGACAATCATGCAAATAAATTAGTTGCTCGGCTCGACTAAGTAAGTTTGCCACGATATTATAGTTGAGTTTCAGAGTTGTTCATACACGTTTAAGTTGTCTCGTCACCATAGTTAAGTTTCTTCAACATGGAACTAACTTGATTAGCTAGATTAGCCAAACTTGTATTTTTGGGAGAATTGTTTTGCTTTGAGTCACTGTCTCTTTTTTAAAATTAAGTTGTATTATCACCATAGTTAAGTTGCATTCAGCATGGAACAAAGTTGATTGCCATATTTTCCTAGCTTACATTCTATTTTTTGGGGGGTAGTTGTTTTGCTCGGATTCACTATCCCTGTTTCCAATTAAGTTTTCTTGTCACCATAGTTAAGTTGGTTTTAGCATAGAGTTGAGTTGATTAGCCATATTAGCCGAAGTTGCATTCTGATTTTTTAGTTGCTTGTCTATCATGCCTAAGTTGTTTCTTTAGCATGCTTAAGTTAGTTCTAAATCTTACTTAGTTGTATTTTAATGTTTTGAAAGTTTGAATATTAACCGGTGCCGGCCCTCGACCAACCTCCACCATCCATATCATTGTTCGCGCCTAGAGCGAGATCGAGATGGGGGCAACGGCCATGGTGCCTAGCGCGAGCGTGAGCCGGCCATGGACTTCGACCGGTTGCTAGCAACTAGAGTGAGCTCAGGCCAGTGGCGGTGGACATGACGCTTAGCGCGAGTGCTCACTAGTCGTGCCCCCCAACCATGGTAAGTTGCTTATCCATTTTAATTAAGTTACTCACTACTACTTGTTAAGTTGTGTACCGAATATGTCTAAGTTGTGTACAAGTAATTCCCCCATGAGTTGGATAAATGAAATGTTGTTAGAAAATGTTGTTTTGTTGGGAGCCAAGTGTTTTGTTGCTTGTTCAACATGAACAAGTTGATCCTTTAGCATGCATAAGTTGGTTTTAAATCTTGCTTAGTTGATTTTAAATATTTTTAATAGTTGGAATACTTGACTTTCCATTTTTTAGTTGCTTGATCATCATAGCTAAGTTGTTACTGTAGCATGCTTAAGTTGGTTCTAAATCCTACTTAGTTGCTTTTTAATACTTGATTTTTTTCATTTTTTGGTTGCTTGTTCATATGGTTAAGTTGGTTCTAAATCTTTGCTTAGTTGATTTTTCATGTTTTAATAGTTCGACTACTTGATTTTTCATTTTTTTAGTTGCTTGATCATCATAACCAAGTTGTTATTGCAGTATGCTTAAGTTGAATCTAAATCCTACTTAGTTGTTTTTATAAATTTGTAATACTTGATTTTTTCCCATTTTTTAGTTACTTGTATATCATGCCTAAGTTGTTCCGTTAGAATGCTTAACTTAGTTCTAAATCTTACTTAGTTGCCTTTTAATGTTTTGAAAGTTTTAATACTCCCTCCGACCCATATTAGTTGACTTGGATTTGTATAGATTCGGATGTATCTAGCACTAAAACATGTCTAGATACATCCGAATCTAGACAAATCCAAATCAACTAATATGAGTCGGAGGGAGTATATAATTTTTGATTTTTTTAGTTGCTTGTTTGTCATGACTAAGTTGTTACTGTAGCATGCTTATTCCGGTTCTAAAAATGAAGACGACAACAACTATGAGTGAAGACGGCAATGATGACAACAAGGAAAATGAAGACGATGAAGTTTGACAGAAATAAGAAATCTTACCATAGACTTGACTATGAGGATGAAGAAGTTGTATCACCATCAGAGTTTACTTTATTTTCAGAACTATTAGTTGTAGTTGTTAAACAAATAAGTTGCTAGACAAATAAGTTGTCTCGAGTATGTTAAATTCTCTTAGTCAAATAACCTGCTAGACAAGAGTTTTTTCCGGGTAAGTCCTACTAGTTTTTATCTCTACAAGTATTGTGTGTTGCTGCAATTTGGCTCCATGTTCCAGTATTTGTTCATCTGTAAAAATTTCTAAGTTGCTCTTGATTTTTCTTATTTTTCGCGATCAGATTGTTGTTCTTTAGTGAATCTAGCTACTTTTTTTAACACAGAAGAGGGGTGCTGGAGAAGGTAAGGCGGGATAGGAGATTTTACCTCTTTTTTTCTGCATTGGAAAACCTGATGCGTCTCAAAATAGATGTCTCAAATTCGACTAATTTTAAATTAATTTTTATTAAATTTGGATATATCTATTTAGTATTAGATACATCCAAATTTACATAAATTTAAAACACCTATTTTAAGACAGAGTACAAAAGTTACTTTCATGAGTTTAGGTTCTATGATCTATGGGATTCGAAGAAGCAAGAAGAAGCGGACGGTGTCAACTTGCAAGAGAAGCTGGGCGTGGGGACAAGGCCACAGGGTACGTGGTGGTTTTAATTTGGCTCCTTTTATCTCTGGCGCGTTTGGTACGAGGGCAAACTTTTTGTAGGAAGTTGTCGTTTTCTTTCATGATATGTACGATACGGGGTGTGGTGCTTTCCTATTTTAGATGAGGACTGGAACGGGCAAACCAGCCCCAGAGGCTGCCTAGCCGTGTCCTTAAAACCATGCCATATATAATGTTAATTTGTGTGGACATAGTCAGCAGTTAGTGTAGAAAATCGAGTAATTATGAAATAGTTTAGAGAATCAGAATAGTATCATGATCTTTTTTACTCCCTTAGATCCATATTACTTGTCATTAGATTGGATGTATCTAAAACTAAAACATGTCTAGATATATTCATTTTCATGACAAGTAATATGGATCGGAGGAAGTATGTAACTTCGAGCTTATGTACGAACTTTCAGAAGAGTTGGGATACCTTGATCAGATGCGCCGAATATGAACACTTCGGTGACGACCTTCTCTCCCTATCCGTTGTCTGAGTTCTCCTGCACTTTTCTGGTCCCTCACATTCTTTTTAAAAAAAACGGAGGGAAAAGACTTGCCGCTATCCATTAATTAAGCAAGAGAGTTTGGACAAAAAGGAAAAACATAGTGATAGTATAGAGATTACTCTTCTGAAATTACGACACTCAATTCTTTTTGCACCTGCGGTGACCCACAATTTTGCTTCGGTCTTAATGGTTCTCAAGAGGAAATTCGTAGGGACGGATTGTTGCAGAACAATCTCCCATTGCGCTTTGTCCAAATTGTCCAAGATATGAGCATAGTGAGGCTCGTCATAGCCTTGCGGTTTGGGACTCTTTTACTCGACATGTTGGTCCACCAAGAATAAATAGAAAGATCCGCCGACCACTCGGGGATGCTGAAGGAAGTGATCCCAAGCCATCCTTGCACCAATCCCCAAAATCTCTTGATGTAGCGGCACTGGAAAAAAAGAGATGTGCCCATGTTTTTCGAGTTTGCCACCCAAATTTTTGGAGGAGCCCAACCCTTCTAAACCGTCTTGTTCGGGTGAGAACTTGTACTCCAAAAAGTTGTTCTTTATAAGCCAAAGAGGAAGTGTATTCCCTATTGCTTGTGAGGTTCCAAATGATTGAGTCTTCCACATCCTCTTGAAGATGCACATTGCTTAACTCTACCCAAATATTGACGAACTCTCGAAGATGTGGGATAGTTAGATCAATGTCCATCTTGATTTTAGAAATCCAAGCATTATCATGTAAGGCTTTCTTAACGTTTCATTTTTTCCTCATGAATGCCTCATAGATGACTGGTGCAAAATCAATGGGCCTCTTACCATTGATCCAAGGGGAATCCCAAAAGGGTGCAATCATACCATTGCCAATAGTGATTGTAGTGGAAGCGTAAAAGAGGGACATATCCACGGAGTCACAAGGGGTGCCTATGCCAACCCAAAGCCTCTTGTGGTTCATCCATTCATACCAAGGCCACGTAATCCTAAGAGATCGCGCGAACTTCTCAAGGTGAATTATTCCAAGGCCACAGAGATGGGTAGACCTACAAACCATCTCCCAGTTTATTTTGCATTTGCCACCGGAGACCGGACCAAAGAAAAGCACACTCAATCTTGTTTAAGCTAGCAAATTAAGCAACCTGGTGGGAGGTAGAGGGGAGTAAGGTGGTAGATGTGTTGCGAGGAGAGAAAGGACTTGATAAGGGAACCCACGCCCAGCCGCATTGATGTTCTTCCCATCCCAAGTTACTAGCTTCCCGCCCATATTATCTTTAAGTGGTTGGAGGTCCATTCTATTTAGTTGCTAAACCAATAGCGAGAGGCTAAGGTATTTCATGGGGAAGGATGATGTGAACACTGGTAAACCTTGTAACACATCATCAAGGTCAAATCCATGGCAATGAATAGGAACTACCATGTTTTTTAAGTTTGTCACAAGAACAGTAATCTCACCAAAGCACATAAGGATGTTGGATAGGTTTTGGATATCATCTTTGTATGGTGCCAGTAATGAACTTCTACTCCTTCCTCTTGGTTTATATGCAGTAGGTGTTCTAGTGTGCTACCGGTTCATGTTCTCGTGCTACTAGTGTGGTTTTATACCTAACACCTTCTTCCTATGTAAAGTTGGTAACAGGAACACTGTCTTCTTCCATTAACAATAGACATCGCTCCTATCAGCCCTTCCTTCTGATGCCCCTCCCACACAGATCCACTTTGGGACGTGTCCAAGGGGGCATGGGACCTGGGGAGGCCTCCCATAACATGTGGACGTCCTTTTGAGCAGCCCATCATGACCACTTTGAAATGAGCAACCTAGTTTTCATGAACTTTTCGATACCACCCTTCTTTGGGAGGGGGCAGATTACATTGTTTGGTTCCCTCGGCTTGGGGAAAATCATGCAATCATTGTTAAAAATGCCTCGTTAATATGTGGAACACCACCTCTATCATCATCTCCATCAACAACACCATCAACATCCCCGTCCCCGTCTCTGTCTCTAGCGTCATCCCTTAAAATGGTGTAGATCAAATTCAACATATCGGTAATTTGGGCTCATGAAGATTCAGCCCATCTTTACCATAGATGTTGGGCCAGGATACATCGAGCAGTCACCAAGTGAATACATACAGAAAGATCCTAAGTGTGAACATATACGTGGCTTCTATACGAGTACATTATAAAAAAACTACCATATTTGGGGCTAGGTTAACAAGTTATCAAATCAAGCTAGTGCCTATTTTGGAAAAAACCGAGAAAACTACCAACTCAAGAAGTCACAAGTCGCACATATTGTCCATTAATCGTGTTTTGACAGATTTTCTGATACGTAGGACCCATTTGCTAGGGCTGAGTTCCAAGCCAGTATCAGTTATTTTTTTTAGGAAATTTTGAAGTTTTTGGTAGAGAAAGATAAGGAAATATTAGGTGACCTAAGGTTGAGATGAAATAGAGAAGGATAATTAGGATTCTCTCCGGCAGTTCCCATTCCTCGATAAACCAACCTCGCGCATTGAGTACACCGACGATAGCTTCAATTATGTGGATGGCCGATGTGCCCAGAGTTTCGGGTTCTGTCAGATGGTCTATGGTCAAACTAGGCTTAAAACAACCAAACCAAGTTCATATGCATGTGTGTGGTTCTAAATACTCTTTCTGTTTTTTTAAATAGGGATGACTGAAAGTACAAAGGAAGTCGCCTAGAGGGGGGTGAATAGGCTTTTAAAATGATTACGGTTTAGGCTCAAGTAAATGCGAAATAAAACTAGCGTTTAATTTATTAAGCACAAAACCTAGCCACTAAGTTCACCTAATTGCACCAATAACCTATGCTAAGCAATACAAGCAACAAGGTGATAGCAAGATATAAGTACTTCAAGCACGATGACTATCACAATGTAAAGTGCATAAGTAAAGGGTTCGGTTGAGAGATAACCGATGGACGCGGAGACGAAGATTTGTTTCCCGGAGTTCACTTCCAAAGAAGCTACGTCTCTGTTGGAGAGGTGCGATGGCGCAATGCTCTCCGAACGCCACAAATGGCTCACCTCGAGGTGTGGTGGCTCGATGCTCACCCAACGCCACACAAGGCCTCACCCCGGATGCAGAAGCACGCAACTCACCGACGCCACAAAAGGCACACCCTATTCTCCCAAGTGCGCACCACAAAAGGCGGGCACTTGCTCCACTCTGCGACGCTTGAGGGCGGTCACCGAATCCGTACAAGATTGGGGCTAACTCCACAACTCAATTGGAGACTCCCAACAACAAAAGCCACAAAAGGCCAACAATGCCACAAAAGACTACAAGACCGCAAAAGGTAAACAAGACCACAAAAGTTCAACAAACCAACCACACAACCGTCTAGGGTTCCAAGGAACCCAAGAGAAACAAGCCCACAAGCTTGAACTCGCCGAATCTCTGAGGAGAACTCAAACCTATGCAAAAAATGCAAGGGCAAGTCCTTCACTCCCAAATTCCAATAAAGCTACAAAAGCTATTGGGGGAATAAGGGAGGAAGAACACAAGAGGAGAACACAAAACTCTCCAAGATCTAGATCCCAATGATTCCTTCACAAAGAAGGGATTTGGTTTGGTGGGATTGTAGATCTAGATCTCCTATCTCAAATCCCTCAAAGAGATGTAAGAATCATTGGAGGGAGAAGGGGAGAGGGCAAGCTTTTGAAGGTCAACAATGGAGGAGAGAGAGTGGAAGAGCTAGCAAAAATGACCTCAAAAGTTGGGGAAACATTAGGGAAGAGGGGGCCCTTAAATAGGACAAGAGAAATCTGCCCGTTTGGGTCAGATTCTCCCACCACCGGAACATTCGACCCCCCACCGGAACTTCCGGTAAATAGAGACACAAAAATAGAAGAAAACAGACGTTCACCGGAACTTGGGTCGGAACTTCGGCCGGAACTTCCGCTCAAGCAAAAATGATGGACAACATAGCAGGAAAACTTCAATAACTTTTGATTTCGGACTCTGTTTTTGATGATCTTGGGATTTTTTTGAAGAGAACGAAAAGCTCTACAAGATTATTCAAAGAAACATCATAGTACAGCATGGAAGGATAAAAACAAATGGAGAAAGGTAAGACCTCTCTAGAAGCGATGAACCGGTAAAACCCCCAAAACCCAAAACATAAGAAGTTGAGCTTGGAAACTCCGATTGGGATGAAACCAATTTTGTTGGAAAGATGAAACCAATTAGAATCCAACAAAAGGTCAAATATTGGATACCACCAAAGGAGACAATATCAATTATATATATGTGAGATATCTCCTAAGGTGTGGAGCCGGAAAAAACCGTACGATCAAAAACCGTAATAAGATATGCAAGTGAAATCCTTATTTGATGAACTAGAGCTTGTTATGAAGATGAACACAAGCTTTAGATACTATCATGGACAAGAACCAAATAACAACCAAGAAAGATGATGTTATGCATGCAAAGGTTCGAGATCTCTCCGAAATATGTGATCGAGACACCCGCTTGAGAACCCCTCTTGATAGTACGACTATCTATCCTAAACCCGATCTCCCAACTAACAACACGAGACCAGCAAAAGAGAAGCCCTAGCAAGAACATACCTTTGCCTTGAGCACCCCACTTGAACTTGATGTAGACCGTCTTGTTCTTCTATAGTGGGAACACATTTCTTGTTTGCTCTTGCTTGATGAAGATGAAGACTTGAAAATTGCTCCCCCATACTCCATGGGGAAACCTCTTCTTTGAACTTGTCTTCATCGCCCCATGATGACGAGGATGACAAGCTTCCAGCATGAGATCTTCTAGAGATGGCGCATCTTGAGCTCTTCTTCATCCCTTCTTAAGGTTGATCCATCTTGATTCAACTCTTTGCACTTGTCTTGATCAACGTTCAAGCTCCTTCTTTCTTCATGATTCCAATGGCACAAAGCCCTTGGACATTTCTTCATCTTTCAACCTTGAGACCAAAACATGGACCAAGTGATGCCAATGGACAAACCTACAAGTGAAACTCAATTTACACATTAGTCCATAGAGATTGTCATTAATTACCAAACCACACATGGGGGCATACATGCCATTTCAATCTCCCCCATTTTGGTAATTGATGACAATCCCTTAGCGAGGGTTTAAATATGGCAATTAACAAGCAAGACGGTTTCCCCAACATCAAATACTACACAAGTATGTGATGTTGGTACAACCACAATATATAGAGCAAACTCCCCCACAGACTATGCATGTGTGATGAACTTGAATTTCATTGCATAGATTGTCAACCGTTACCGTTGGTTGAGTGTCCTCTATATATTCAACATGCAAAGCAATCACAAAGATGCAAGAGCATGAGAGGCAAATGCTCAAGAACACACTCAAAGAAAGGCCAACTTCCCTTAAACCCTCCAAAACTTCTCCCCCATTGGCATCAATTGCCAAAATGGGTGAAAAGTTCTAGACGACCAATATAGTGAGAATTCCTCCAAAGGTGTGCATATGCACAAATCAAATGCTGAGAACTTGGGAGGAAGTAAAACTATATTGAGGACCCAAAGATTGCAAAAAGACAATAAAAGGGGATAAACTTCAACAAATGAAGTTAGCAACCAAAAGATCCAAAAGGTCCAAATGAGAAACCAAAAAATAATATCAAATGGAAACAACAACAAAAAGAGTATTTAAATAAACATAGAGAAGCTCCCCAAACTTTGTGCAAATATTAGAATACTTGTATTTAAATACAATATGCACAAATATGGAATCCTCGCTCTCCCATAAGCATTTAAACCATAAGAAATGAGAAAGAAGAAAAATGTGCACTATTAAATGAATTAGAGAAGCTCCCCAAAGATTGTGCACCAATTATAGTAATTGTATTTGGAAAAAACATGCACAACCATGGACTCCTCACTCCTCCAAACTCATCTAACAATGCACTCAAATTTCAATAAATTTGGAAGCCACCGAAGAATCACAAAAGAAAAGGAGGTGGTTCCAAGAAATGCAAAAACAACCAAAGAATGATCTTCTCTTGTGTGTGTAAATTTCTTGGTGGAAAATATCACAAAGACAAATTCCACAAAGAAATATGCACAAACAAGATAGAGACTCAAGAAAGCACATAAAAGGCAACGAGGAAGTCATAGAATATACCAATAAGATGTTTTGCTTGAAAGCATGCCCAAGGGCTCAAATATATCTTATTGTACATCGATGAGCTTCAAACACCAACATACTCCATACATAACAACTATTACCAAGGGAAGAAGGGGATAGAAGGAATATATGGAGAAAGGCAACAAGTATCACAAGATAGAAATCAACTTAGCAAAAATACTCACTATTGCACATGAGAGATATTGAGGAAATGATATGCAACAAGATTGCTAGATTGACATATTTGGGATTGGTGAATCATGAGCATGATTTAGTATAGTCCCCATAATATGCACCCATCTCAACATACACACATTTGCAATAGAGATAACTCTTCAAACCCAAGGCAAGAAACCAACAAATGCAAGAACACAAATTCATGCCAACAAGCAACCTACAAAAGGTTGAGAACAAGATAAGTATGCATGAGAGAGATACTTGTTACCGAGATATAATTGGTAGGATGAAGAAGATATGAATTTATTGATCATCCTAACTTGCATCCAATTGGCATGAAGACGCCACTTCTTCCTTGTTCAAGATACAAGCACCCAATATATATCTCCAATGTACCTAAAACACAAATAAGTACACTACGGTCCCCAAACAAATTGGGTCCAAAGTAGTTAGTGCAACTACAATACATAGGAGAGCCTCCACACAAATATGTGCATATTGATATGAAATTGAATTTCATGCACATCTTAGCCCATTAGGATTTGGTGGAGTTTCCCCTATATATTGGATCAAAGAAACCAAGCATGCCATAATATATACAAGAAGTAAATATGCATGCATAGTTTCAAGAACCAAAAGGAGATACAATTTGAACAAAAACACCAAGTAAACCAATAGGACACACAAAAATGTGTGACTCAACAAAAAGTGTACAAATTGTATCAAAGAACCAAATTAACGAAAGGCCACAAGTTCAACAAATGAACTAGCAAGAGCAAAAAAGATAAAAGATAGACAAAAATACCAAGGCTCAAGGATTTATCTCATCTTAAAAGATCAAAACAAGTGACAAAGAATGAGATAAAACCAACTCCTAAAGAGAGCAAGGTTCCAACAACCAAAAAAAAACTCTTCATACTTTTCATGATGGCACACAAAGTATCAACACAAAAAGGATCGAGCTTCCAAGCAAAAAATGTATCAAATCAAGAAGCATAAAACAATGTTCTAGATAATATAGGAGAGATCCCCCATAAGTAGAGCATTATATAAATTTTGCCTTTGAATGCAAAATGCCCACAAACGAGATCATCACCACTACCTATACTAAATAAAACACAAGGGGATACAAATAACATAAGAAGATCCACAAGAGGCAAGGAAAGCTTGGGAGCAAAAAGAAAAACATTTTCTTGGCCAAAGATAAGGCAAATAAGAAAAGGGGCCAAAGTGAATATGATCAATAAAATATACCATATATGGAGTACCAATTATCAAAATACAATAAATATAAGCGGAATTTGTTGGAGATATGCCCTAAAGGCAATAATGAATGTAGTTATTATTATATCTTTGTGTTTATGATAAATGTTTACATTCATGCTATAACAGTATTAACCCGGAAACATTAATACTTGTGTGATTTGTAAACTAAATTAGAGACCCTAGTAAAGCCTCTTCATAATACTAGCTTGTTGGTTAATAGATGATTGTGGTTTCCCTATCATGAACATTGAGATGTTATTAACAACAAGATCATATCATTAGGAGAATGGTATGATGGACATACTCCTATAGATAAGCGTAGCATAAAGATCAAGTCATTTTAATAGTTCAATTGCTATAAGCTTTCTGATACATAGTAACCTAATTCCTTCGACCATGAGATCATGCTTATCACCATCACCGGAAGGATGATTTGATGACATCAAACACCACACCATAACTGGGTGGCTATAAAGGTGGCATTGAGTGTTCGGAAAGTATGGGTTGAGACACATGAATCAAGAGTGGGATTTGTCCATCCATATGATGGATAGATATACTCTGGGCCCTCTCGGTGGAATGTCATCCAATTAGCTTGCAAGCATGTGACTGGCTCACAAGGGATCACATACCACGGGAACGAGAAAAGAGTACTTATCGGTAACGAGGTTGAACTAGGTATGCAGAGATACCGATGACATGGTTATACCCTACGGGTACGTAACTTCAGCATACCTAGTCCAGCCCAAGGGAGGCCCACGGCAGACATACGCTGGCCCATGAAGATTTTCGGGTGGCCAAGGTCCATGACGTCTTCGGATCCTTGGAGAGCAAGACTAGAGGAGATAGGAAATTCAAAGGGGTAAAACCCTAGAACTTGTAACCGACTAGGACTACGCCCGGGACCTGCCTAAGTCTATATAAAGGCCAGGAGGGCACGTCCTAGGGCAACTCGACTCATACTTTCGCACACGCATCCACGCCAGATCGAATCTGCGCACCCTGTAACCTTCGGTTCCGCCGTAATCAAAGAGCGGAACAAGCGGGTAGGGTTTTCCCTCAGGGGCCTGAACTCAGGTAAATCTCGTGTCCCCTGGTTGCTTGTCTGTTAACCGTGCCACGATCTCCAGCATCCCCATCTTCTCCAAAACCCAAGTCCATAACAATGGGCATTGACGAGATTAAACCTCGTCAATTGGCGCCGACCGTGGGGATTGGGGCTGCTGATTGTGCGGTCGTGACGGTTCCAACCCGATCGATCTACAACTCCGCGGCGACGGAGAATCACCTCCTCTTCGGTGCTTTCGACTTCACCGCCCACTCGCCGGATACCATGAAGGATTTCGAGCCCGTAGGCGACGGACTCGAAATTCTGTTCGGGAGCTTCTGCTTCCAGGTGGGACAAACTGGCACCCTCCGCCTCCCTAAGCGGGTGCCCGTGCCGTCAATCAGGCCCGCTTCGTGGGCTCCACACCCCGTGCTACGCACGTCACCATCAACAGATGAGTTCTACAGCAGCAGCTGCAACTCCGATCTGTGCGATCCACCTTCGGATGAAGGGACCTACGGTTCCGGATCCGAAAGCTGCGGCAGCAATAACCAATCTGCGGCGCTATCATGCGCGCGATCATCCAAACCGACGAAGAAACGCCTAACCCGCCGCCCAACCCCAACCCGCAGGACAGAAACGGCGAAAACGATGGGAACGGCAAAAACGGGGAAAACAGGGGCCACCTCATCCAACTTAGCAAAGAAGGATGGGTCGAAGCACGCCGCGCCGTCGCAGGCGAAATAGTCCTACCTCTGGACTCCTCACGTGACCTACTGATGGCATACCACTACCTCCTCATCGAGGAGCACAAGAAACAAGTCAAGATGCAGAGGCGCCGACAACGCATAAAGCGCAGCCTCTGAGTCCAGTGCGCGACGAGCTGCGCTCTCCGCCAAAGGACCCGGCTCTAGCACAAACGGAAACCAGGGAAACAAGCACCACTCTCGGGTGGAAAACATGGACCCGAAGGAGCGGCGTGACGTGACCCGAACTCTCCACACATCGTTCATGGATATGGACGCTGACGGCAACATCATCCCGAAGACGCCACAAGCTGCGATCATGGCAGCCACTGCGTATCTCACGGCTCACCCACCTCCGGAGGAGGATCCGAAAAGGGCCATGCATAGGTCTGCACTCACCGGACTAGGACTAATGGGAGCTGCGCTCCACGAAGACGCTCCTACGGAGCCAAAGAAGAAAGCTCCGGCCAGGCGCGACCGGAGCCCCACTCCCTCATCCGAAGATGAAGAAGAACACGATCTTCCTCGAAGGAAGAAGAGCTCTCACCGCCATAAACACGACTACGACGCCAGAGACAAGCTTACACAGCGCAAGATCGACAAAGCACGCGCCAAACGCGCATGCTCGTCTAAATCTGAGATGGATGAAGACGAAGGAGAACTCTACGGGGCTCGATGCTTCAGCAGATCCGTCCGGCGAACACAGATGCCACGCAACTTCAAGCTTCCTTCGGATACTCTGAAGTTCAACGGCACGCAAGATCCAAAGTCCTGGCTCAGTGACCATCTGTCATCCGTCAAGCTTCACGGAGGCAACAAAGAAACCTCCATGCAATGCCTTCATTTGCGGTGACGAGCGCGGCCTTGGTCAGCTTAGCGACCTATCATCGATCCATCCGAAGCTGGGAGGAGCTCGCTTATAGCTTCATCCGAAATTTCAAAGGCACCAGCAAGAGGCCCGCCTCAATCGAAGAGTTGCGAGCCTGCACTCAGAGAACGGGTGAATCTATTCGCTCGTACATACTACGTTGGTCTACAACCAAGAACTCCGCAGCACACATCTCCGAAGAAAGGGCCATCGACGCCAGCGCCTTGAGGGGCGTCAGCGCCCAGACTTCAAAGAGGAACTTGGGCGTGTAAAGCCCAAGACACTCGACCACCTCATGGAAATCGCCAACAGTTGGGCAGACGGCGAAGATTGCATCCAGCGGGCGCAATCAGATGAAGAGGACGACTACGGCCGAAGACGCGAACACCGCAGCAAGAGGAGATCGCGCGTCTACGAGGACCGCGACGGACCCGACATGGTCGCAGCCGGCTACGCCGACCGCCGTAACGACAACAGCAACGGCGGAGGATACGCGCGGAAACTTCGCGACAACAGACGACCAACGATCGTGCAGCGCCCGCGACCGCGACAATGGACCCTCAGCATTCGACAAACTTTCGGGTCCATGCACCATCCACTTCTACATTGACAAACAAGATGGCAAAAAAAAAGCTAGCCACATGCTCAAGGACTGCCGCGAGTTCCAGAAACTCAGCGAATGCATGATGCAGATGAGGCAACAAGCTCCAATTCCTGCGTTGAAGCGCTGCGCCCAGTGAAATAGCACACGGAGCTCCTCCACCGCCGCCTATTGGAGGCCCAAATCAACCAGTCGCACCAGCGCAAAACAACACCGGGGTCGTATACCCCCCACCAAAGGGAGCGCTAAATATGATCCGTAAGGGCGCCCACCAACAGTGCGAAGAAAATCACCCGACAAATCAACTTGGCGTGGCAACCGCTGCAATCCACAGGTACCTCAGCGAATCGAGTCTGCATCACATTCACTCGCGCGGATCACCTTGCCAGATCCCTCGCCCAGGTCATGCTGCCACGGTCTTTGGGCGCAGATCGGAGCTTGAGATGAGTCGCGTCTTCATGGACGGCGGCGGCATCAACCTAATGTTCGCAAGCACTCTAGCAGCTATCACGGATCCGCAATGCAGCCGGAACAATCGGACACAACGTTCCACGGCATTGTCGAGGAAGGGCATCTTCCCCCAGGCAAAATAGGGCTCGGCGTCATCTTCGAAGCGGACAACTTTCGGCGGGCGCCTAGAATTGAAGTGGTGGGTAGCGTCACAATACCACGCCATCTCAGGCGTGTAGCATTCGCAAGGTTCCTGGCGTCCCACTACGCATACCTACTACTCAAGATGCCAGGACCAAGGCGTCATCACGATCCACGGGAGCTTCACCCGTCGGACCAATGCGACAGAGATTTCAACAAAATCTCCCAGTCTTTCGGCATGCAAGATGAGCTTGTAAGGCTCCGCGAGGTGACGGACAATGGGCTACCCCCAGTCACAAAGTAGAACACACCTGACATGTCTTTCGACTCCACCATCAACACCAAAAAAGTGCAGGTCCATCCAACGGATGCCTCCAAGACGGCGCTGATCGCCAACGACCTCAGCACCACATAGGAAGCGGCTCGTCGAATTCCTCCGTGGCGCTGAAATCTTCGCTGGTGTCCTGCGGACATGCCAGAGTTCCTGTGGAATTCGCCGAGCACGCACTCAATGTCTTCCAGACACCAAGCAGTCAAGCAGTCCATCCAAGACTGCAGAGCCCTGAGCGAAGCTATCGGCAAGGAGATCAACAGTTACTCGCAGCGGACTTCATCCGGGAAATCAAGGAAAGCGAGTGGCTGGCAAACATGGTGATGGTCGAAGAAGGACACGGACATCCTGCGGATGTGCGTGGACTTCCGTCACTAAATAAACACGCCCTAAGGACCACTTCCCTCTTCCTCGGATCGACCGGATCATCGATTCGACCGCGGGTTGTGAGAAACTCTCCTTCCTCGACGCCTACTCAGGCTATAACAGATTCGACTCAAGGTCGAAGATCAAGAAAGCGGCGTTCATCACACCGTTCGGAGTATCTTGCTACAACACAATGCCCTTGGGCTAAAGAACGCGGGTGCCACGTACCAGCGATGCATGCAGCCTGCCTCAAGGACCAGATCGGTCATAGCGTCCAAGTCTATGTCGCGACATAGTCATAAAAACCAAGGAGGCAAGAACACTTATCGGCGATCTCCGCGAGGCGTTCGACAACCTTGATCGCTACAGATCAAGCTCAATCCAGAAAAGTCGCCTTGGCGTCCCCTCGGTCACTGCTCGGGTACTTCATCTCTCAACGAGGGATCGGCGAACCGAAGAAAATCAAAGCTATCATGACAATGAAGAAGCCGAAAACCTCAAGGGCGTTCAGCTCGCAGGGCGATAGCGGCACTAAGGTGTTCATCACCGCATGGGCGAAGGCCCTACCATTTTACCAAATGCTGCGCAAGGCGCATAAGTTCGATGGACACCGAAGCCAACGACGATTCGAAAGCCCTGCGGCTCCTTCCACCTCGCCAGTTTTGGTCACGCCAAAAGAGCGCGAGCCCTGTTGCGTACATAGCAGCCACACACCGTGGTCAAGATAAGACTCGTGGTCGAACGACCAAGAAGGCAAGACCCACGGGTACAACGCCCAATTTACTACCTCAGCAGGTTCTCACTCCAACAAAACAGCGGTACCCGACTACTGTGGTTTCACGGCATGTTCATGACGGCTCGACGACTGAGCCACTACTTCCAGGAGCATCAGGTGATGGTCGTCAACGAGGCACCCCTAAACAGCATCCTGAATAACCTAGAGGCCACAAGACGCGTGGCCCTGTGGGGCATTGAACTATCACCCCTGGACATCATCTACGAGAAGCGACACACAATCAAATCTCAAGTCCTTCCGGACTTCCTGGTGCACTAGATGGAGCTGCACTGACACCCCGACATGTCGCAGTCCCTGGACAATGCATTTTGACGGCTCCAAACGCGAAGCCGAGCAGGTGAGTCATACTGACCTCCCCGCAAGGTGACAAGATGAAGTACGTCCTTCGGATGAAATTCAGAGCCTCCAACAACAAGGCCGAATACGAAGCCCTCATCCATGGCATGAAGATGGCAAAAATATGCGGCGCAACGCGCCTGGTCATCTACGGTGACTCCAACCTTGTCGTACAGCAGACGATGAATGAGTGCGACGCACACGCCGAAAATATGATCGCAGCATCGCGCTTATACAACGACTCGAAGGAGAATTGACGGCTGCGAACTTCGCACGTTGAAGAGAGAGCAACGAGGAGGCCGATAGACTCGCCAACATCGGCTCCACTTGTGCAAAGGTACCACCAGTGTGTTCTCGAACAGATCTGCGTGCCACCCATCAAGCGGAAATTCCCAAGGGATCATCCGAAGAAGCGTAACACTCGGGGCTACGCTACCCCGAAGGTCATGAAGGACCAAAAGTTGGATACCGGTTGCCATGGTCAACCTGATGCAGGTCATGGCGTCGAAGAAACTTGGACACGCCCATACCTCCTCGATAAACGGAGAATTGCCGACAGCTCGACAGATGCCCGCCAGATCTCGTCGGTCAAAAGCCTTCACCATCATCAACGGCGAGCTGTACAAACGCAGCATTATGGGCGTACTACAACGGTGCGTCACCATCAACGACGGCAAAGCCATACTCCAAGATATCCACGAGGGCATCTGCGGCCACCACACAGGTAGCCGCTCCCTCGTCGCCAAAGCTCTGCGAGCAGGATTCTACTGGCCAACGGCCATGAGCGACGCGAAAGACATCGTCCGAAGATGCAACGGGTGCCAACGGTTCGCCGACAAACCGTACGCACCTGGGTCCGAACTTCGACCCATACCCATAGCCTGGCCTTTTGCCCAATGGGGCCTCGACATGATCGGCAAACTGCCAAAATCTTCGAAAGGAGGACATGTCTTCCTCCTGGTCGCAGTCGACAAATTCACCAAGTGGATCGAAGCCATGCTAGTCACCAACCAGAAGGGCAAAACCGCCGTCAAGTTCTTCGAATCCATTGTCTATAGGTTTGGCGTACCGCACAACATCATCACCGACAACGGATCGAACTTCATCTCCGAAGAATTTCAGGACTTCTGCGAAGGCCTCGGGATCAATATCACGTGTGCCTCAGTGGCACACCCGCAAACAAACAGGCAAGTGGAAAAGGCCAACGGCCTAATCGGCGCTGGCATCAAGAAGCGCCTCATGAGCTCACTCGAGCACAAAGCTGGAAACTGGACGAAAGAGCTACCGTCTGTCCTGTGGAGCTTACGTACTATGCCAAACAGCTCCACCGGCTACACACCGTTCTTCATGGTGCACGGAGCTGAGGCCGTGCTACCAGCCGAAGTACGCCACCAGGCTCCACGAGTCGTCGCTTACAGCGAAGCCGAATCCACGACTGCACTCGAAGACGCCGTCGACACACTCGATGAAGCGCGGGATATAGCAGCCGCTCGATCAGCGGTGTACCAGAGTCTCCGCAACTATCACAGCCGCCGGTCGCCCAAGGTCCTTCGTCAAGGAGACCTCGCTCTGCGACTCAAGCAAAAGCAACCGAACAAACTCGATTCACCATGGAAGGACCCTATGTCATCACCGAAGTCATCCTGTGGCGCCTATCTCCTCAAGCACGTGGAGTCCGGAGTCGATACTCCAACCCGTGGAACGTCTCGCACCGCATTTATTCTACCCGTAGCAACCTACCCCCCTCTTTACTTTCAATAAGGCTTTCAGCCAAGGCTACTCAGTCGAATCATGTACCTCCTCCATTACGATATAAATAAAGCTAAGTACCTCGCCCCCAACCCTCGGTTGATTATTTTCTACAACTTTACTACATGCTACATACGCACTCGGGGGCTCCCCCCACCTCACGATTTTATCGACTGAGGACAAAACGTGTACAGCTGAGTAGCTGACCACGTCAGGCAAACGAAAAGGGCACGTACTAAATCAAAGCACTGCGTGCTCGCAAACTAGCGAACCTTTACAACAAAGGGCACATACACGCCCAGCCGCAATATACAAATTTTACATCTATCTGTTTATTTTCAGGTCCTACCTATTCTGAAGAATAACCTGAGCACGCTGCTCAAACAAATCTACAATCTGTTCGGCATACTGCCTTACAGCCGCGTAATGCGGACGCATATTCCACTCGCCACCATCTGGTCGAGGAGGTGGCCCAGTCGCCACAGCAGCCAAATCTACATCAGGGCGATGCACCCTCACAAGAGACAAGGCAACCTTCACCCCTGCGACGAGCTGCTGCCGCACCAGCTCCTTGACATTGCTGGCACTCCGAAACTTCGTCAGAAGACCTGCAAGGGTCGTTGGCACGGCATCCAACGGAAACATGACATGCAGCACCGAGGAAAGCGATGTCTGCACCTGGCGGAGCACCCGCGAAACCTGGTAGACACGATCCTGCACCGTCGCCAGAACTATGGCGCGATCACGATCCATCCAGAAGAAGCCGCCGGCCTCCATGTCCTGTTGAGTCAAGCAATTGACTCGAACAATACGCCCTTTTCTTCCCTCGAGCAAGATTGGCACCGCGACAACCGCACAAAACAAGAGTAAGGCCAGCGGCTCACCCAAGAACCGAGCTACAGCTCGAAGAAGGATCAACTTACATTGCAGCTGCTCGGACAGCACCCAGCTCCGCCATCAAATACTCTCTCGCTGCACCACGGTGCGCTTTGGACTTCCAAGCGCCAACGATCACGTAACCAAGAAAATCTCTCCAAGCTGCGACGCGATCTCGAAGAAAGCCGAGCTGCGAGGAATCATCAATGATGCTCGCAAGGGCCTTTCGGATGAAGTGTCAACCGGGTCAGCACCCGAAGAAACCTATAGAAGAAAAAAAGAAGGCACACAGACATTCAGCCAAGGATAGAGCACACCTCGGAGGAATTCATTAAAGTATATAAGGCCACTACGTGGCACAAGGATGATACTACAAAAGATATTTACAACAAAAATAGACTCCAAACTACCCTACGTCTACTATGCCTCAGGCGGAGGACCGAGTCGCCTCGTAACAGGCGCCTACCTTTGGCCTCGCCTGCCGCCACAATGCATACTCGACAGTGCAAGTCAATGAGCTTGGGCCCATATAAATGCGCAGCGGCGGAGTAGGCGGTGAAGGCTACCTCGGATCCATCCGCGTTGTAGGCATCCGAGAAATGTCTGGGGCAGGTCCAGCTCCGCCCGGCCGCCATGGCCATCGCCAGCCCGGACGGGACGTTGATGCCCTACGCTTGCGCTTGCTACATGCAGCGCGGTGACAGAGCCTCTGCCAGGGCATCCACGTCTTCAAGAGACGCGCCCTTCGGGAAGAGCTCCTGGTAGAAGCGACCAAGGACCTCTTTCGCCTTGGCAAGGGAGTTGACGATGGGTCTTGCGGCGATCTTGACCACTACGGTGACATCATCTAGAGCACTCCGTGCTCCGAGCACCATGGTCAAACTCGATACTGCGGCATCTGAGACAAAAAGAAGAAAACATGAAGAAAGGCAACATAGAAGAAGATCCGTAGAAAAAGTAAGTACAAAAGCTAGCGCTCACCGAAATAGCCTTGGCGGCAGCCATGAGCTTCTCCGCCACCTTTTCACGAGCAGCATAGCGGTGGCCAGCTGCTCCTCACGATCTGACCTCTTCTTGCAGACGCTCTTTCGCTTGGCTGCCGGCTCCAGCTCAAGGCGCTCGCCAACCAGCCTGACTTCTGCTCCGATTGGCCAAGGATCTTCTTGAGCATCGACCTCACGGAGAGTCGTTATGCTCCTCTGCATTTACAACAAGCAAGTGTCAAAGAACAGGACCAGGATAAGCAAGAGAAGTACTACAAAGCGAGAATACCTTGAAGCTGCCGCGGTTTACCCTCGGCGTCAGGCGTTCCTCCACCAGCCGCTTGGCCTCTTGGACAAAAGGCTGCAGCAACAGGCAATAGTAGTAAGAGCAGGACTTGGGGGCTACGCCCAACACAAAGAAGCATAAACAACATCAGCATACGAAGACACTCGGGGCTCCCCGTAACATCAAGCAGAAAAACTTACGTGCTCAAAAGCGAACCAGCAGTTCTGCGAAATTTCGAGGCGCAACCACCAGCCTCTCTTGCACAGGAAGGCTGGCGCAGCATCACCAGAAGTCGCCACCATCTGAGGAGGAGGCGACGCAATGTTCGACTCCCCCATCATCTCGCGCGCACCATCACTAGAACCGTCGGAGGATTGCCTGCATACGAACCAATCAAAACAAGGGAACAAAGGACAACAATGGCAACAAGAAAACTTACGAGCCCTACGCGCTCAGGTCGAAGATAGGAGAAGCCCTTCGGGCCCTCTTCTCCTCCTTCTTTTCTTCCTTCTTCTCCTCCTTCTTTTCTTCCTTCTTCCGCTTTGCTGGCGGGTGCGGCGCAACAGCCCGCACAGGAAGGCAGAAGGGAGAGGAAGAACCCCATGAACATCATCATGGCGCTCAAGGCCCGGAGGATTTACGGGAGTCGGAGGAGTCAAGCATCTGACGACTCGCTAGAGCTCGATGATTGCTTGCGAATGGTCCTCACTCGATTAAATCGGCATCCTCACCGAGATCAGCGGCGGTAGCTCGGACACGGAATCCACCACTCCATTATCCGGGGCATTCGGATACCTTTCGGGCAACGGTGGTGCTATGCCCGGCACTTTGAAGCTCTGCAAAAGGAAAAGGAACTTTGTTAGCAAACAAAGGAAAAAGTACACAGCTGACAAAAACAAAAGGGAAGCACTACGTGCGCAAATCTACACCTTCGGCACGACCAACGTCGAAGAAAAGGGAGAGTCGGCGACTTCCGGGATTTCTTCGTCGGCCTTGAACTTCAACAGTAGCGAAGAGCCTTATCAAGTTCCACCTCGAGATTTTCTCCTCGAAACCCTCGTCGGATCGCGCCTAGAGTAAAGAAACATCGGTGCGCTCTCGCTTGGAGGGTTGCACCCGGCGCTCAAGAAACGTCCGGATGATTTCGACACCGTTCACCTCCTTCTCGTGAATCAATTGGAGATCCTCCACCCCGGCAGTCTGGGGCCTCTATCTCGCCACTTCACCGTCTAAGATTTGGTTTTCAAGATCTTTTCTTCTCAATCAATTGGGAGGGTCAAAGGAACGAGACCAAAATCTTGCCCAGCGATGGAATCATGGATGTAAAACCATTTCCTCCGATCTTGGACAGATTCGGACATGGAAAAGGAAAAGAATTGCACATTGGGACTGAGGGAGATGATGAAACCCCCAATGGGATACACACCATCCGAACCAGACTGCCTCTTCACGGAATAAAGCTTTCGGAAGAGGCCGAAGTGCAGCTCAATGCCAAGCCAACACTCGCAAAGCGTGATAAAACACGCAATGTGGAGAAGGGAGTTGGGAGACAGATGATGGAGTTGAACCCCATAGAAAAAGCGCAGTCCACGAAGGAAGTCATGGACCGGAAAAGAAAACCCGCGAATCATGAAGGCAACAAACATAACCCGATACCCAGATGGGGGATGGGGGATTACCTCATTGCCGGGGAGTCTCACGGCCGTCGTGTCTTGCGGGATCAGGCTCCGCTCGCGCAGTTTGCGGAGATCGTTCTCCCGCGTTTCTGATCGCCGCCAGCCACCGTCGGTGACGCGAGCAGTGGCGGTGCCCTTCTTGCCTCCGGCGGCGCTGGTCCCAACTGCAGATGAGGACTTCTTTGTTTTCTCCATGGCGCTACGGCGGTGGTGGCGTTATAGCGAAGAAAGACAAAGGAAATGTGGAGGAAACTCTCAGCGCGCAGCAAGAATAGCTCAAGAACGAGGGGGCAGTGAATAGATGAACTGCTGCGGTGAAAAACAAACCACGATTTCACCAGGGATTATAACAGCGAAGACGACGCATGCCGGCCGTCCATCGAGAAGACCTAATGCCAACGGTAGATCTGGCCGTACACGTGTCAGCACCAAAATGAACCGTCGTTACCACGCCGTCCACTACGTGCGGAAATCGAGGAGACACCGAAATCATCTCCACGCCGCGCTTGACCGGTCAATTCAAAGTCAGCAAGTAGGACCCACGTTTCGTCCAGTCAAGTCATCTCTGGCGTAGCAGACGCTTGAGGTCATCGATCGTAAGCACTGACGTCATCAAAAGCTATACTAGCACCACTTCGGCTCCACAGCTAAAAAGTACTCACTCGAATCTACGATTCGACTAAAAACTTGGGGGCTACTCCTATCAGGAGCGCTGGCCGCGCACCCGATAGACAAATAAGGACAAAATTATTTTCTCTGAGTCCTACGTCGAGTTTACGACTCCACTACGAACTCGGGGGCTACTCCCATAGGGAGGATGGATTTAAGCATCCGAAAATTTTCGAGTCCTGCGGACCTAATGATTGAAACAATGCTTGAACTGAAAGTCTCCGTTCGAGTCTACGACTCGAACAGACACTTGGGGGCTACTCCCATAGGGAGCGCTGGTCGCGCACCCTATGAAATCTTCGACTGCGATCTTCCGGATCCGCATGCAAAAACTTTTTTGGCAACTCTGCCCCAACAAAACACTGAGTGAGCAGCAATCTCCTTGGCCACCCGAAGCACCTCCGAGGTGATAAATGTTCGGATGCTGCGTCTGCGACGCAAAGATAAGATCTCTGATATCATCGATGGCAGCAACGCACTGATCGCTCGCTAGTATGAATCCGCATTACCAGCGGTAGTGCGATGAAAAATCCCGACGGACGTTGGGTACACCAATTAAAATCACTGGAATTCCACTCCTATAAGTCCTCCGCGGCTGAGTTGAATTACGCAGATATGTTCCAGGCCGGGTTAAGGGACCCAAACTGAAGAAGATCGTGTTGTTTCGTCCTAAGGCAGTTAAGCGGCCCTGATCCGTCGGGTGAGTCGGCTGCATCAACAATCCCTACACATATACTATTAACATATAACGCTCCCGAAGGATGGAAGAGTCCTCGGCCGAATCTACGATTATTTGATCTCACTGGGGCTCTTGACATGGTTATACCCTACGGTGCGTAACTTCAGCATACCTAGTCCAGCCCAAGGAGGCCCACAGCGGATATATCGCTGGCCCATGAAGATTTTCGGTGGCCAAGGCCCATGACGTCTTCGGATCCTTGGAGCAAGACTAGAGGAGATAGGAAATTCAAAGGGTAAAACCCTAGAACTTGTAACCGACTAGGACTACATGGGACCTGCCTAAGTCTATATAAAGGCCAGGAGGGCACGTCCTAGGGCAACTCGACTCATACTTTCGCACGCATCCACGCCGGATCGAATCATGCACCACAGTAACCTTTGGTTCCGCCGTAATCAAAGAGCGGACAAGTAGGAGTAGGGTTTTTCCCTCCGAACTGAACACAGGTAAATCTCGTGTCCCCTGGTTGCTTGTCTGTTAACCGTGCCACGATCTCCAGCATCCCCATCTTCTCCAAAACCCAAGTCCATAATAATGGGCATTGACGAGATTAAACCTCGTCAACCGACGATCAAAACCTCAGATAAGTAAACTATCGTGAGACAAAGGGAAATTGGTATCATATGTAAGTGGTTCATTCAATCACAAAGTAATCGTAGAAATATGTGGGAGCCATATGAATTTCCAAATTCCTCTATTGGTTATTGATCGGAGAAGTGTCTCGATCATGTCCGCATAATTCACGAACCGTAGGGAGACACACTTAAGAATTCGATGTTGTTGAGTAGTTATGGAATGATGAATAAGAGACCAAATGTTGTTCGGAGTCTCAGATGGG
Source organism: Avena insularis (assembly GCA_023614405.1). Classification (NCBI taxonomy): domain Eukaryota; kingdom Viridiplantae; phylum Streptophyta; class Magnoliopsida; order Poales; family Poaceae; genus Avena; species Avena insularis. The sequence goes on along the minus strand of CM042687.1, from coordinate 376,320,290 downwards.
ATCCGGGATATCACGAGGAGATACAGAATGGTCCGGAGAATAAGATTCATATAAGGAAAGTCCTGTTTCGGAGTTGGGGAATGATTCCGGTGTTTTCACCGGGAATGTTCTAGAAGGGTCCGGAAGGTCCGACACTCCGGAGGGGAAGGGTGCATGAATGTGTCATGACAATGTGGAATGGTTGCATCATGTACTAGGTCACTTGTCTAGGCAAAATAAAGGGAGAAATCAAATCCTAGTTTGAAAGTCAAACGCCAATTTGAAAAGTCAAGCGACAAGTTTTCTTGGTGGAGGGAGAGTAGGAAACCTACTTGGGGAGGAGTTCCACTCCCTCCACCCGCCGACCAAGGAGGCCGACTTGGGGGAGGACTCCCTACTCCCAAGCCGCGCCCTCCCACCTATATAAGGAGGGGCAGGGTTGCCCCTCTTCCCTACACCAAACACACCCAAAACCCTAGCCCTAGCCGCCGGCCTCCTCCAAGTCGCCGCCTCCTCCTAGGGTTTATCCTAGACGCCGACTTGGGGCTTCCCCAAGCCCTAGCCGCCGGCCAAGATCCACCCCTTCGTGCCCTCTAAACCCTAGATCACCAGGCCTCTCTCATAGTCCACCATACTCGCTCCGGCTTAAGGCGAAGTCCTGCGAAATCTCTCCTCTACTTCCGGTACCACGCCGTCATGCTGCCGGAATCACGAGGAGAGTGCTACAACCTCCACTGCCTACTAGAACAAGGGAGAGGAAGGTCTTCATCGAGTACCGAACGTGTGACCGACTGCGGAAGCGCTGCCGGAACGCAGCGCCGGAAGGATCGTCTACGTGATCTTGAGATCGGCAAGAGTACAACTACATCACCCACGAGAATCTGCTCTCGTTAACCGCTTTGGAATCTTCGAGGGTGAGTTCCTCTATCGACTCGTTTCTATAATCTAGTAGATAAATCTTGGCTTGTTTGTTTGCATGCGGTAGGAATTTTTTGTTTTCCATGCTACGAACCCCTACAGAATTTTCCCTAGGTAGTTTGCAAGGATATCCAAGATCATATTCACACAAAGAAGCATATAACAAGATATAAGAATTAAGCTTGATGCTTCGAAAGAGATTCTTGATTGCTACAAATAGTCACACAATCACTAGTGATTAGATTTAAATAGAATCAAGTGGTTCCCATGAGGATATATGGATCCAAATATGAGGACACACATACCAAGAATCACTTTCACACACAAGATCCAATAATGAGCAATAAAACGTCCATGCAAATTGGAACTTGTAGGAGCAAATGTGCCACATAGGAACTAGATAATTCTCAATATCAAATCTAAGTGGCACTACCTCAAATGTCCACATTTTCTAGGTTTGTAATATGCACAAAGCATACAACTCCGACATAATGTGATAAACCAAGAAATCTCAACAAGATGCAAAATCAAAATAGAGGTATTAATGGACATTATGGAACTTGAGTTTATCATGAGAGAGACATACCACATAGAGACTAGATAATCATGCAATAAAACTACTAAGTGGTTTTCCTCATGTACACACATTTTAGGTTTATGGAATGCCCAAGCATGACACTCCCCCAAAATGGAATAGTCCATTAATCCCTCACAAGAGCCAAATAAGATACCTACTAGAAACAATAAAGGCTCCAAACCAAGAAACACAAATACATGGTGTGCCAACCAACATACACAAATATACATAGGTCAATATAATTAAGTGGGAAGCACAACATGTACAAACACATGTAAGGTACAAAACCAACACATGCACAAGGGAGAAAGTAACTATAAATGTAAAGGATTTTATGACAAGTTACCTGAAGGAGGAACATTGGATAAGGAATAGAAGCATGATAACCAATGACTTGACTTTGATAACAAGAATATGATGAAGATCCCTTAATTCTTCATAAGGTAGCCAAGTCTTCAATGCCCTCCAAAAACACCTATTGATCAAGTTTTATCTTGTTGGTCCCCAACCAAGTTGGGTCCTAAAAAGTTAGTCACAATAGGCTTTGCCACCCAAATGGTTCTTTTATTGACACCACTTTGGGCACCAACAAATTTGGCAAACACATTTCCACCCTCATCCTTACGAAGTGAATAAGCATCATCAATCAAGATAGTATGGGATGAGGAGTTACCCCTGGTGCATGAGGAAGAAAGGTGCCCCTTCTCACGGCATATGTAGCAAGTTCTTCTCTTGCCACCTTTCTTCTTGGGAGGAGCTACATCATGAAGAAGAGCTTGAGGCTTCTTGGGAAGTGGCCCATCTTGAGCTTGTGGAGGAGCTTGAGGCCGCTTCCCTCGTTGCTTCTCACTAAGAGGATTCTTCTTCAATGGGCAATCCCTCACATGATGCCCTTCTTCCTTGCACTTAAAGCACACAATTTGTTGGTCGGATTCTTCACTTTCCCTTGGCCCTTATTCTTGTTGACCTTGTGCTTCAACGAGTTAGTGGTCTTGCTCTTGGTGTTGGAGTTGAATCCAAGCCCACTCTTGTCACTTGGGGGTCGTCGCACACTCAACATCTTCTTGAGTGTGGTCTTCCCTTCATGCCACCTTTTCAAGTCATTCTTCAAAGAAGTGACTTGAGCCTTGAGATCTTTGACTTTCTCTACATGGTTAGTATCAACAACAATACTAGAGGAAGTAGAAGCTTCATTGTTAGAGCAACAAGGCAAGGAATGCAATTCATTACAAGATATAACATGGTTGTGAGAGGATGAATTGCAAGGACTAGCACATGTCAATATAACATTGGGAGTAGATATAGTGCTAATGTCCACATGAGGCCCACTAGATGTTACCTTTGACACAATGACCTCATGAGCTAACCTTAGCCTACCATGGGAGACTAGAATATCCTCATGCGAGTTTGAGAGCTTGGCATGACTTTCTTCTAATTTCCCATAGTTGCTAGTTAGCAAAGCAAGTTGAGCCTTTAGCTCAACATTCTCCTTCAAGGTAGATGCTTCACAAGAAATAGAGTTAGTAGCACAAGCATCATCATTTAAGGCAAGAGGTGAGGGCAACTTGGAAAGCTCTTTAGAATATGAAGCTTTAAGTTGCTCATGTGACTCGGTGAGTTTGATGAGCTCACCCTTGATGACCCTAGAGCCATTGTTGAGGTGCTCAAAATCCTCAAGGAGTTTGGCATAAGCAACTTCAAGTTCATCATTTTTAATTTGAAGGGCACTTGCCACCTCAAAATCTCTATCATGATATTTCTTCACTCTAGATAGCTCTAGAGCAAAGGTCTCCTCAAGAGATTCCTTAGTGGTTTGTTCCTCTTCAAGAGCTTCATTTAGGATGGCAATGTCATTAGCATACTCACGCTCAAGACTACCCATTTTGTCAATAGTATCCTCATGCTCATCAATAAGTTGCCTACTTTCTATAGCATAGGTTAATATCTCAATGAAAGTAGTGCAATCATTTTTATTTGGATGAAGAGCACGAAGGACTAGACCCCCCTTCTCTTTTAAAGAAGCAACACCATCATCTACTTCATGATCAACATTCACATCATCATGAGATATATTGGGATCCAAAGGAGAGGTTACCTTTGAACCCTTAGCCATGAGGCACAAGTGAACATTGGGAGAAGATGATGATGGGGGAACACATGAAGCTACAATGGCAACCTTGCCTTGGCCCACACATTCTTCAATTTCCTCTACATGGTTAGCAACACAAGTACTAGAGGAAATAGAAGCACATTTATCATGGCAACAAGGAAAAGCAAGCATATCATCATGAGACATATTTAAGGCATTTCTATATGATATGCAAGGGCAATCAACACTAGGATGTAAATCACATGTGATCCTAAAAGTGTTCATGCCCAAAGATACAACATTGCAATGAGATAGAGACAAATGATCATGAATGGAAATCTCACTATCTACATTGCAAGTTCTATCACCACTCACCATATCATTACCTTGAGATAACTCATATGTTGGTGAAGTGGAAGAAGATGAGAACTCATCGCGGCCGGAGGTGGAGGGAACACAATCATCCTCATTAAGCTTGGACACATCATATTTTGCTTGAAACTTGGTCCATATATCATGAGTGTTCCGGAAAGGCATGATTGAGGAAAGAACTACAAATCTCACAACATTAACAAGCAACTTAGATGCTTGAGCTTCGAGATAAGAGTTTGTCTCCTCCTCCAAAGATAGATTTTGGGGATCCTTAGGAGGAGACAAGCCCATATCTAGAATCCGCTCAATATTTGGGTCAATGAACCGGAAATGACTAAGCATGCGAATATGCCAAACATCATAATTTGTGCCATCAAATGTAAATGTGTGAGAGTGCACTAAACCCCTAGGAGACATCTTTACTCTCGAGGCGGTGAAGCCTAAAAGCGAGAGACCTCGCTCTGATACCAATTGAAAGTACAAAGGAAGTCGCCTAGAGGGGGGTGAATAGGCTTTTAAAATGATTACGGTTTAGGCTCAAGCAAATGCGGAATAAAACTAACGTTTAATTTATTGAGCACAAAACCTAGCCACTAAGTTTACCTAAGTGCACCAACAACCTATGCTAAGCAATACAAGCAACAAGGTGATAGCAAGATATAAGTACTTCAAGCACGATGACTATCACAATGTAAAGTGCATAAGTAAAGGGTTCGGTTGAGAGATAACCGATGGACGCGGAGACGAAGATTTGTTTCCCGGAGTTCACTTCCAAAGAAGCTACGTCTACAATGCCACAAAAGGCCAACAAACGGCTACAATGCCACAAAAGGCCACAAACGGCTACAAACGCCCAACAACAAAGCCACAAACGGCTACAATGCCACAAAAGGCCAACAATTCCAAAAGGCTACAAGACCGCAAAAGGTCAACAAGACCACAAAAGTTCAACAAACCAACCACACAACCGTCTAGGGTTCCAAGGAACCCAAGAGAAACAAGCCCACAAGCTTGAACTCGCCGAATCTCTGAGGAGAACTCAAACCTATGAAAAAAATGCAAGGGCAAGTCCTTCACTCCCAAATTCCAATAAAGCTACAAAAGCTATTGGGGGAATAAGGGAGGAAGAACACAAGAGGAGAACACAAAACTCTCCAAGATCTAGATCCCAATGATTCCTTCACAAAGAAGGGATTTGGTTTGGTGGGATTGTAGATCTAGATCTCCTATCTCAAATCCCTCAAAGAGATGCAAGAATCATTGGAGGGAGAAGGAGAGAGGGCAAGCTTTTGAAGGTCAACAATGGAGGAGAGAGAGTGGAAGAGCTAGCAAAAATGACCTCAAAAGTTGGGGAAACATTAGGGAAGAGGGGGCCCTTAAATAGGACAAGAGAAATCTGCCCGTTTGGGTCAGATTCGCCCACCACCGGAACATTCGGCCCCCCACCGGAACTTCCGGTAAATAGAGACGCAATAGAAGAAAACAGACGTTCACCAGAACTTGGGTCGGAACTTCGGCCGGAACTTCCGCTCAAGCAAAAATGATGGACAACATAGCACGAAAACTTCAATAACTTTTGATTCCGGACTCCGTTTTTGATGATCTTGGGATCGTTTTGAAGAGAACAAAAAGCTCTAAAAGATTATTCAAAGAAACATCATAGTACAGCATGGAAGGATAAAACCAAATGGAGAAAGGTAAGACCTCTCTAGAAGCGATGAACCGGTAAAACCCCCAAAACCCAAAACATAAGAAGTTGAGCTTGAAAACTCCGATTGGGATGAAACCAATTTTGTTCTAAAGATAAAACCAATTAGAATCCAACAAAATGTGAAATATTGGATACCACAAAAGGAGACAATATCAATTATATATATGTGAGATATCTCCTAAGGTGTGGAGCCGGAAAAACCCGTATGATCAAAAACCGCAATAAGATATGCAAGTGAAATCCTTATTTGATGAACTAGAGCTTGTTATGAAGATGAACACAAGCTCTAGATCCTATCATGGACAAGAACCAAATAACAACCAAGAAAGATGATGCTATGCACGCAAAGGTTTAAGCTCTCTCCGAAATATGCGATCGAGACACCCGCTTGAGAACCCCTCTTGATAGTACGACTATCTATCCTAAACCCGATCTCCCAACTAACAACACGAGACCGGCAAAAGAGAAGCCCTAGCAAGAACATACATTTTCCTTGAGCATCTCACTTGAACTTGATGTAGACCGTCTTGTTCTTCTATAGTGGGAACACCTTTCTTGTTTGCTCTTGCTTGATGAAGATGAAGACTTGCAAATTGCCCCCATACTCCATGGGGAAACCTCTTCTTTGAACTTGTCTTCATCACCCCATGATGATGAGGATGAAAAGCTTCAAGCATGAGATCTTCTAGAGATGGCGCATCTTGAGCTCTTCTTCATCCCTTCTTAAGGTTGATCCATCTTGATGCAACTCTTTGCACTTGTCTTGATCAACCTTCAAGCTCCTTCTTTATTCATGATTCCAATGGAAGAAAGCCCTTGGACATTTATTCATCTTTCAACCTTGAGACCAACACATGGCCCAAGTGATGCCAATGGACAAACCTACAAGTGAAACTCAATTTACACATTAGTCCATAGAGATTATCATTAATTATCAAACCATACATGGGGGCATACATGCCCTTTCAATGACCCAAAAACAACTGTCGTGTGTGCTACCACAGACATGCTCTATGTCCTCGGGCCAATCAGCATACAATATCTTTTAGAGTTAGGATTAAGTAATACTATTAAGTCAAACTAATATATATATATATATATATATATATATATATATATATATATATATATATATATGAAGAGGACATTGTAATAGTTGTCTTTCAAATCCAATTAATTCCTTTTATGGTTATGTTCTTTTGAAGTATCATATATGCATAATTTTACTCTATATGAATTATTTTAATTGGTAAAATGACACACTCCCATTTGCCAATTATTTCTACAAAGATGCATAAGAGCTTTGACAAGTTTAAGATATTTTTTTTGTAGTGGCAGCTTTACAAGAGGGCACTTATTGATAAATCTAAAATTTTATTAAAATATAAAATAATCATTTTGTGTATTAAAATTCTTACTCGACATGATCACATAATTTGATTGATGCAAAATATCACCGGCGGTTATGACCAATAGGTTTTCAATTTAATAACAAAACTACAAGTACTAGAACTTAAACTAAGGTGGGTCAGCAAAAATCACCCCTCCCCACCATCAGGCTATGCCTCAATTTGTGATAGATATTTAGTTATGTTATGAACAACACTTATCGCCATGCCTTGTGAATTTTATTTTGAACCAGGACCTCACTCGGGTTTTATACAACTGCCCAAAAACTAGATTATTGGAGTCACCTTGTTAGGACGCCCCTCCACTGACCATAGGCGGCCCATCATGTTAACCGCTGCCAATAGTTTTTTTAGAGCCGGTTTTCTGCCTGCTTCTCTTATCATTGTACTCACTTTTTAATTTCTACTTCCTCTAAAAAAACATTATTGAGCTGGTTGTTTCTTTGAAAGTGACAAAACAGCCTGAGGGGACATAGTTCGTTTTTTCAGGCTAGAAACGAGTCGAGGGCTAGTCTCCAAATGTCGATTTTTCTACTAGTGTAGTGAGCACGGGCACTTCGAAATCAAAAACTATTTCTAACTTCTTTGTATGGACTGATTTGCATTCTTTGAGTCCAAGTCCTTTCAAAATATAAGCTATTAGCTTTGCCAACCAAACAACTTCTAATAATACATCTTTTAGTGTGGAGTGAACCATATAGTTAAAAGACGTTTAGATACATTTGTTTTACAAAAGTTAAAGCATCTTATATTTTAAAAGAGAGGGAGTACTATATATGTAGAATTCAGTATGACATGACATTCGATTCTTACTATGAGGTAGCTACTTTGGGTCTTAAGGATCAATAGACGGAGAGCACGGTGACATCTACATAGTAGTTTCTTTCGTGTTCTAGTGAGTTCTCGACATTTCTTTACCTAGAAATGTATCACTGATCCATATAGTTTCAAATCTAATATTTTTTTTGAACAGAATTTCAAATCTAATAGCTCACGAGTTTAGTTGAACCATTGCAATTCAAGCTTAGTCTCACACTAATTGATAGTACATCCTCTTAATTTTACAAATTCAAGCTTAGTCTCACACTAATTGATAGTAAACCCTCTTAGTTTTACAAATTCACACCGATTGTTCTTACCAAAAATATGGAAATATATGGAGTAGGGGGAACATACAGTTTTCACCTAAGATATTACTACTAGTTTGCTCCCTGAATGCTAACGATATGAATATTTTGTTGATTTTGTTCCAATGTCTCTAAGCGTATATCATGTGTCTCGCGACTACCAATGATCCAGATGAATTTATTCGGATGCCAGGCGTATGTTTATAGTGTGTTTCTATGTTTTCATAACTTAAAAAGTTTATTTGATAGGCTAAGAATAAATATTTCCAATAATAATAAGTTGATCAGCACCAGAGTTGGATATAAGCATTTTTCTCTTCTTCTTAATCCTAAGAAAATGAAGCACCGATCCTCCTATTCAAATTTTATTGTTTTCAGGGTTGTTTCTGGACAAGGCTTTTACAAGCGCAATACAGCCGGCGCTCCCCAGACCCAGGGCAGAGCAGGCAGCAGCGCAAACCCGACGCAGTCCGACCCATCGCAACGCGACGCGGTGCGATCCAGCGCAACCCGACGCGGTGCGAGTGCGACACAACGCAAGCGGGCGCTTATAAATGGTTGGGTCCCACGTACTACCACCGTTATATAAATGGAATAATTTTCTCTTTGTTCCCCTGTGCCTCTCCAATCCCCAACACCAATTCCCCTCCAGAAAAAAAATCCCCAACACCAGTCACCAGCAGTCGGCGCTAAAGCGATCGATGCAGCCCCGCCGCGAGTTCGGCTTCCCCGTCCCCGCCAAGCGCAGGCGCTCGCCGGAGTTCCCCTGCGTGTCCCGCTTCCGGCAGCGGCGGCTCATCGCCTTCCTCGCGCGCCACAAGTTCAACCGCACCTTGGATATGTACGCATGCGTTTGTCCTTTAAAATCTCTGCTGCAATGCCCATCTCTTGACGATGATTCGGGCCGCGCAGGTTTGTCGCTGAGACGGACGTGTTCATGTGCATGAAGCACCTGCTCGACCTGGTGCAGGCGGGCTCGTGGGCCGATGCCATCGACTACCTCTCCCGCTTCCTGCCGTCCGACCGCCGCCTGGGCATCCACGGCCGCGCCCTCTTCCACTTCCTCCGCGTCCACAAGGCCATCGACGACATCATCGCCGGAGCCCCGGAGGCCCGCTCCGTCACGGCGGCTCTCGAACAGTGCATCATCCGCCACCCCACCAAGAGCCACGCCATCACCAGGCTCCGTGCCATCTTCTCCTCCCTCCTCTGTTCCAAGAGATTCAGGTACTGTAAAAAACTGCACTTTCTTATCGCTCCTCCAATCATGCATTCAAAGGGCAACCATGACTCAGTGGAGCCTTGATTCCGCTCGCGCAGGGCCGTCCTGGACTTGGAGCGCGTGAGGCTCCAGGCGTCCTTGATTGTCATTGACTTGGTTTATAAGACTCCAGAGTTGAAGGACCATATGGCACCCCTCCGCGGTCCAATGGAACCCCAGAAAGTACTTCCCATGGCCTTCGGCTACGCTAGGTACTCTACTAATCTCTACTGGTTGCAATCATGCTGTTACCTCTTGACTCAGTTTTTTATCGCCTCAGTCTCATACACATATAGGGCTTGTTTGATTTATAGGAATTGCATAGGAATTGTGTAGGATTTGAATCCTATAGGAATTTTTTCTATGTTAGTGTTTGATTCATAGGAACACATCCTATAGGAATTAATCCTATAGAAATCTTGTAGTGCAATTCCTATAGGAAAACAACATTAGGTCACACCTCATGAAAAAATTCCTTTGCCACATCAAACAAAATCTCTCTTTCTATAGGATTCATATTGGCATGACATCTCAATCCTATGTTTTTCCTATTTCTATACTTTTCCTATCCTATGAATCAAACAAGCCCATATGCTGCAAACTTTCGTTGCTAGTTTCCGTCCGAGGCGCCACGTGAAGAAACGACGCGGCCCGGCCCCGGCCTCTGTTGTGGCTGGGCTCTATCTTCAGAAGAAGAACAAGTATGTAGATCATGAACTATATGCATATCTTGTGATGAAACGAAACTCTTTATGATGGAAATTCACGCACCTAAATTTGTTCCTTGTTCTGTCTGTGCAGGCTGCCTTCTTTGCCTCCAAGTGATCACTCTGAAGGGTTAAGTCGTGGTAAAGTGTCCTCACAAAAAAAATATCTTGTGTGTACTTTCAAAGTTATGCACTGTAGTATTCATATATGTGCACTGATTGGATGGCAGAATCATTAATTAAGGCGAAGGAATGGCTTGTGGATCTTGTTGGTAAAACTTCTTGTTATTTATGAGTTGGTAACTTCATACAAGATACACAAGAACAACTGATCCCATGAACTTAAGTGATCTAATTCAGATGAATGTTTGGAAGCTGGTAAGCGGAGTGAAGAGGATCTGCCTCAGTCTGCCCCTAACAAAGGTAACCTCACACTCTCTCAGTTCATCAATGTTTAGTCTCACTTGAAGAAATTCCTTAGTTTCGTTCACCAAAAGACTTCAGTTTCTGCATTGTCATCGTTGTCTATAATAACTTTCCGAGTCCTTGTTGGTCGCATCTGCCCTTGTCAAGCCAATCTCCAGAAACTCTGTAGCTTATATCTCCACAAATTTAGAATGCATAACTCATGCAACGATAATGCTTGTTTTCATCTCTCATCAAATTTGTTGCACGCACTGATTTGTCTCTGTTGCAACTGTATTTTTGCTCTTACCACATCAATTTTGGGGCCTACTATGAACCTGTAACACATTGTGAAGCTACATTCTCCCGCACCATTTATTGGTTTGGCTGCTTACTTCCTATTATTTCTAACTGCTGAACTCATGTCAGGTGCTCCTGTTACCCCGGTCTTGCAGGCTAATATTGCAACCTTCAAAAGGCCGGTCAGTGATAATAGTAAGTTAACTGAACAACACCAATGATTTCAATACCCGCATGCCCTCATGAAATTTACTCCATTTTTCCTCTAATTTTATATATGTACATCCGTTCATTTGTTGTCAATAATCTTGTCTTTTTCCAATTGCAGAATTATTCAGCAAGGCAGAGGAATGGGCGGTATATCTTATAGGTCTGTTCTGCATGTTTTTCATTTGCTCCTTTACCTGTTCATTTCTGCATCAACCATTGTGCTCAACTTATTGTTGATCACTATCTTGGTTACACAATAGCAACTGATGAAACTTATATGATCTTCAGATGACCGTTTGGAAGCTTGGCCAGTTAAGGGTCAAGATTATCCGCCTCCGTTTTCGTGCAAGGATGGTAACTCTTTCACCCATCAGATATATCTTGCTTTAATGACCTCTAGTTTAGTCAATTGTCATTATTTCCCATTCTTCCTATCGGTGATGTTTACTGGCTGTAAATATTCATGTCACCCTTTTTGGCCACATCCGCATTTCCAGAGACCACAGCAGTATAGGGAAATTTCTCTGCAAAATTGGAATTAGCTCGTATTACTGACCTTAAGTTGGTACCAGTATCACTGTGTTCTGCCTTTTTATATTTTTTACCGCCATTTTATTGCTCTTATCTCACCGACTTTGTTTTTTTTTTTCTTTTGAAGTGGTCCAGTTTATTCTTGTGCTGTGGCATGTGCACACATAATACGCATCCATGATTTAGATTTGCCTGCACCATTATGGTTGTATTTCTATGCATGTTGTTCTTGATGCACTGACTTGCTTTTGAAGTGCTCTGCTATGCTTAGGATGTTCCTGTGCGGTGACCTACGTATAAGCAGTATGTCACCATAATAAATTCTCACACTATTATTATTTGATTCATATGCACATCGTTTATGCTATTTCCAAAAGTTAATCTTTAGAAGATCTATGGTGGACACATATTTCCCTGGGTTTCCATTTTTTCATTTTTTGTTGGTTGCTTGGACATTTTGTAACTCTGTTATGTGCATAATAATTCAGACTAAAGCATCCTGTCAGGTTTGATGCTATTCTTTGCACTTCATTGCTGCTGTTTATAAGTGCCAAACCCCTTTACAGGTGATCATGTTGCCCCAGTCTCACAGACTATGCCCGAAAGCTTGACAAGTCCTGCTAAAAATTCAACGACTACATCAGTCAGAGAGGCAGGTAAATTGGTTCAACATCCTTTATATATCTAAACCAGCATAAACCCACCACAAAATTTATTGTAAAAACTGTTTGCTGTTAGAAGTACCAAGTATACTAGTTAACAGGTTATGTGCTTTATGATTAACGATTTTATATTTCCCATGCTTCGATTTCATTAATTCAGATTATAACTGGCCATGCTTCTTTCTGCTCCCCTCTTACCAGTTGATATCCGTGGAACGTTATTTTCGAAATGAAGTGGAAGTTTTAAACTTGTGTACTTACAGATAGGTCTCTCTTGATCTCATCAGACTTTAATGCAAAGAAATCATTGTTAAACAACCAAGTTGTGTACTAGCTCATGTGTTGGACTTGTAACGTTTTGTGTGTCGTACGAGTGAAATTGTAACCACCGCATCGTTTATCTATAAGGTGTGGTGGATAGATTTGGTTAGCGTTAAGATAGACATCACGTGAGTTTGTAACAAGGACATCGATCGATCTGGATGAGATCGATCCGATCGCCTCCCCCTGTAATTCTCTCGGCAGTTGTTCCCTGCCGCATATATAACACGCAAGCCGCTCGAGGTAAAGGGCACGACTTCTACCAACACCTCATAAAAACTTACATGGTATAAGAGATAGTCTTCCTCAATCTCATCTAGCTATGTCGACGGATACCGCCTCCTCCTCTCGCGCCACGATGTCAAACCCTCTCGCCAGGTCGTCTGTTGCGGAGAAGCTGACGCTGCAGAACTATCTCCTATGGGAGATGGCGGTGCTCCCTGTCATCCGGGGAGCCCAGCTGGAGGACTTCATCAGTGGCGACAGGAAGGCGCCCCCAAAAACCCTCATCGTCGCCAAAAGGGAAAAGGGGGACACCGAAGAAGTGCCTAACCAAGATTTTGCTGCATGGGTAAACACTGATCAACACATCCTCTCTTACCCCGTTAACTCCTTTTCGAGGGAGTTGCTGGTTTCTGTTGTAGGCTTGAGACATCCGCCGCTGTCTGGAAGGCGGTCAAGACGATGTTCGCAGCGCAATCTCGGGCGAGGATCGCCAATCTCTGGGTGCTGCTCACCAAGACCAAGAGGGAGAACTTCCCCTTGGCCCATGCATACTTCAGCGGGATGAAAGGCCTGGCCGATGAACTCGCCGCAGCAGGCCGCGTCATCGATGATGACGAGCTGGTAGAGTACATACTCTTCGGCCTCGACGACACCTATAACCTAGTCTTCGCCGCCATCGGGAACGGGGCCGACTTCATCAGTGAGCTCTACGCATGCGTCACCGGCTACGAAAACCGGATGCAACTCCTCCTCGGCAACGACTACAACCCCTCCGCCAACATGGCAGGACGTGGTCGTGGCCACGGGAGATGTGGCCGTGACGCTCCACATGGACGTGGAGGCCACGAAGGTGGCCGTGGCCAGAACCAGGGCCGCGGCGGCGGTGGAGGCGGCTGCCCCAACCAGGGCAACAACGACGGCGGTGGAAAAGGCGGTAACCGCCCCACCTGCCAAATCTGTGGCAAGCAAGGCCACGAGGCGTGGAAGTGCTGGTACCGCTTCGACGAGGATGACGAGAAGGAGGAGAGGCACGCCAACGCCATTCACTCCCATCGCATCGACACCAACTAGAACTGCGACATGGGTGCCACCGACCACATCACTGGCGAGCTTGACAAGCTCACCATGAAGGAGAGGTACCATGGCCATGACCAAGTGCACACGGCTAGTGGAGCAAGTATGAACATTAAGCATGTTGGTCATTCATTTGTTCAAACCCCATCATCTAATCTACACCTCAAAAATGTCCTTCATGTTCCTAATGCCACAAAAAGTCTTGCCTCAATTCATCGTCTTACAAGAGACAATGATTGTTTTGTTGAATTTCACCCTTGGAATTTCTATGTAAAGGACAAGGCAACGAAGAAGGTGGTGCTTGAAGGGGATTGCGTTAGGGGCCTCTATCCATTAGTTTCATCATCATCATCGCCATTCAATAAAGAGGCCTTCAGCATCTCCAAACCTTCCTCAGAAGCTTGGCATAGTCGTCTTGGTCATCCCTCGTTTCAAGTTGTTCAACAAGTAGTTCAAAATCATGAGCTCCCATGCTCTCAAGTGTCTAGAAATAATGTAGTTTGTGACTCATGTCAAAAAGCTAAAAGTCATCAATTGCCTTACCCAAAGTCTACTAGTGTATCCACCTCCCCCCTTGAACTTGTCTTCGCTGATGTATGGGGACCAGCACCTAGTTCTGTTGGTAGATACACTTATTATGTAAGTTTCATCGATGATTTTAGCAAGTACACTTGGATTTATCTTCTCAAGCAAAGATCAGATGTTTTTCAAGTCTTTCGAAATTTCCAACAACTTGTTGAACGCCAGTTTAATACCAAAATCCTCACACTTCAAAGTGATTGGGGAGGTGAATATGAAAAGCTAAATTCTTTCTTTCAAAAAATTGGCCATTGCACATCATGTGTCTTGTCCTCATGCCCATCAACAAAATGGCTCAGCGGAAAGAAAACATAGACACATTGTTGAATAGGACTTTCTCTCCTTGCAAATGCATCCATGCCATTAAAATTTTGGGACGAGGCTTTCTTGACTTCCACATATCTTATGAACATCCTCCCTACGAAAGTCATCAACAATGAAACTCCCATGGAAAGGCTCCTAAAAAAGGTTCCTGATTATTCCTCTCTTAGAATATTTGGATGTGTTTGCTGGCCTAATCTTAGGCTCTTCAACAAACGAAAATTAGCTTTTCGTTCCACTCAGTGTGTTTTCCTTGGCTATAGTCCTATGCCTAAGGGTGTCAAGTGTCTTGAAGTATCCATCGGGCGTATATACATTTCCCGTGACGTGGTATTCGATGAGACCGTGTTTCCTTTTCAGAATTTATGTCCTAATGCGGGTGCCCTTCTTCACAAGAAGATTCTTCTCCTTCCTGATCATTCTCCACAACACTTGGATACATATAATGGGGATGAACAATGCAATGAACTAACAACTAATGATTCTATAAATCCTCCTAGTTTTGTTGCTCCTCAGCTGTAGCATAGGTGCGCACAAGATGGAGCTTCCAGAACTGCACCCGTCGGTGAAAGAAACGCTGAAAACGGTGCTGAAACGGAGACATGTGATCATATGCAAGAAGCTATGTCGGGCGTGGAGCACGAGGGGGATTCGGCACGGAATTCTGTGTGCCCCTCGCCAATCACTGGAACCTACGACGCGTTGAACACGTGTGGCGGTCAGCCGACACCCGCGTCAGGCGCGCCAGCGAACCTGCATCAGCGGGCCCGGTGAGCGACCCCGCACGCATGTGGTGTACACGCGCCGGTAGACAACCGCGTCAGGTGGACCCCGGCGTCCAGTCCTGGACGAATCCGAGCACGCCATGTCAACCGAATCTCCATCGACGACCGCGCCCTCGACAGCGACATCCGACGCGGAAACTCGCCCTGGTTCAGATGGATCTGCTGCAGGAACTGCTCCCGTGGCACGTGGTGTGACTTTAGCAAACTCTCTGCCTCAAACTCGTCTTCGTACTGGTAAAATCGAGAGGAGAAGGTATACAAATAATTTTATCAAACTTGGCTTATCTTGCATAGTAGGAGAACCTGAAAACTTGCAAGTAGCTTTGAAAAGTCCCGAGTGGAAGAATGCTATGGAAGATGAGTTTAATGCTTTAGTAGAGAACAAAACTTGGCATCTAGTTCCTTTTAGTCAAGGAAAGAATTTGATAGATAGTAAATGGGTCTATAAGATTAAGAGAAAATCTTATGGTACAATTGATAGATACAAAGCTAGGCTAGTTGCTAAAGGCTTTAAACAGAGATATGGCATAGATTACGAGGACACTTTTAGTCTAGTTGTAAAAGCTGCTACAATCAGACTGGTTTTAGCAATTGCAGTTTCCAGAGGATGGACACCCAGACAACTAGATGTAAAGAATGTGTTTCTTCATGGCATTCTGGAAGAAGAGGTGTATATGAGACCGCCACCTGGTTATGAAGATCCAAAGTCACCATCTCATGTGTGCAAGTTGGACAAGTCACTCTATGGTTTAAAACAAGCGCCAAGAGCATGGTTCTCCAAGCTAAGCTCAAAGTTACAAGAGCTTGGTTTTGAAGGGTATATGTAGATGACATCATTGTTGCTAGTTTTACTAACAAAGCCACTAATGCATTGCTGAAAGATTTGAGCACTTCCTTTGCGTTAAAGGATTTAGGTGATCTACACTATTTCTTGGGCATTGAGGTAAAACGTTTTGGAGATGGATTAATATTGACTCAAGAAAAATATGCCTCAGATTTACTCAAGAGAGCGGTATGTTTACATGTACATCATCACCTACACCTTTGTGTGCTTCAGAAAAACTTTCAGCTGTAGCAGAAGCATTGTGGGAGCACTCCCATATCTTACACTGACAAGGCCAGATATTTCATTCTCGGTAAACAAGGTTTGTCAGTTTCTCCATGCCCCCACCACTATGCACTGGTCAGCAGTTAAGAGAATTTTGAGATATGTCAAAGGAACTGTAGATCTTGGTATAACATTTAGGAGGTCCTCCTCCACACTTGTGAGTGCATTCTCAGATGCTGACTGGGCTGACTGTGTAGATGATAGAAGATCTACAGGAGGTTTTGCTATGTACTTTGGGCCTAACCTCATTTCATGGAGTGCAAGAAAACATGCAACAGTGTCAAGGTCAAGTACAGAAGCTGAGTACAAATCCTTGGCCAATGCTACAGCTGAAATAATTTGGACTTGAATCATTATTGAATGAGCTGGGAATTAAGAGGAATCAAGTTCCATGTCTATGGTGTGATAATATGGGTGCAACATATCTTTCTGCTAATCCTATTTTTCATGCCAGGACTAAACACATAGAGATTGACTTTCACTTTGTGAGAGAAAGGGTAGCAAGAAAACTTCTTGACATCAGATTCATTTCTACCAAGGACCAGGTGGCTGATGGTTTCACGAAGGCACTACCAGTGCGCAAGTTTGAAGAGTTCATACACAATCTCAGCCTCAAGAGAGCTGAGATTGAGGAGGGGTGTTAAACAACCAAGTTGTGTACTAGCTCACGTGTTGGACGTTTTGTGTGTCGTACGAGTCCAGGAAATTGTAACCACCGCATCGTTTATCTATGAAATGTGGTGGATAGATTTGGTTAGTGCTAAGATAGACATCACGTGAGTTTGTAACAAGGACATCGATCGATCTGGATGAGATCGATCCGATCGCCTTCCCCTGTAGTTCTCTCGGCAGTTGTTCCCTGCCGCATATATAACACGCAAGCCGCCCGAGGTAAAGGGCACGGCTTCTACCAACACCTCATAAAAACTTACAATCATGTGCTGACTGTTCTTTAATTGAAAAGCTTTGTCATAAAACATTGCTCATTGAATCCTATGGTGTTAGATAACTGGTTATGCGAAATTTGAGTAAAAGGAGTTTTATGCAAAATTTTAGTAGAGTGTCATGTCCTTATGATACTCAACCTAGTGTTCGGCTTGCTATTCTTGGGCAGGCACAATAATATTTTGAGTCAATATCAAACAGCATGGCCAGTTATATTCTTCGTGGCAGCCATCCTTATATGGTTTGTGTAGTCCCAGTGATGTACTGTCCGTGATAGCTGCCTGAAAACTAGCTGCATACTAAATCATGATTTTGTTCGTTGAGTCTGTACCGATAGTATTATTTGCTCCTCTTACCTTTTACTCATTGTGTCAATTCACAAATCCATCTGATAAAGAAGAACACACACAACCTTTGTTTGCTTTCCCTGTGCAGGTTTTGTTATTGTAAAGGAAGCAGCGGCAGCAGCAATTCTTTCTTTCTTTAATGCTGTGTCTCATCATGGCTTCTTCCTTCTTTAGCGTCGCTGCATCATTTGGGGCACTAAAGCCCTTCTTGCCTTTGTGATTGTGAGCAAAATCCATGATGCTTCCCAGCTCCCAAATGGCCATACAACTCACGCTCCTACTCATTTCATGTAGCCTTTACAGTATGTATTCTTCTTCTTCTTTCTCCACATCCTCCTCTCTTGCATTGCTGCTTCTGCTCGCTATCTCCACATGCTTCTCCTTGCTCTTCTCAAACCTCAGACAGCTGATCAAAACCAGCTGCCACAAAGCTTCCATGGAGGAGGAGGCTGTTCATCATCAAGAGAAGAGCGCCGTGCCACAAGATGATGAGGTGTCCGGGGAGGAGGAGGCAGGAAGCCTCTCGGGGTCTTCTGGTTTCCCGGTGAGCGAAGAGTGGAACGATGAAGTTTCGGTGTCCGACGATGATGACGATGACGACGATGAGAGCCTTATCGAGATATCCCTTGTTGATGGCCACTATGTGGGACATAAGGAGAAATGCCCAAGCTGGAAGAAGGAGCAGGATCTCCTCGCTGGCTTCCTGCCTGACTTGATGCTCGACAAGAGGGACTTCATGGACATCTACTCGGAGATTGGTGAAGAGGACAACATGATCGAGATCGATATTGCCAGGGGCTCCATCAAGTGCACAAACTTCGGCATCAAAGCATGAGAGGTTTGGTGAAGATAAAATCTTTCTCTCCAGTGCTTTCATCTGGAAAAAAAAAGGAGCCCGTATAGTAGGCCGTACTGCTATACATGTGGTTTAATGCCTTGATTTTACTTACAAGTGCCCAGTTGTTCATTCGTGATTCTTCGGTGGAAGCTGCCTTGCTGCATCTCCGTTTCTTGTGTTTTCTGAATATTACTTATTACAGATGAAATAACACAAGCGTGCACATATTTTGATCAACAAAAAAAAGTCAAGTTTACAATTTCTTCTTCCTGGAATTTTCTTGTGCACATATTCTCCCTGAGAGCATCAATTAGCAGTGTCGAGGCTGGCCACAAGAATACGAAGGCTGTTATTGAAATCTCATTCTCGTTCTATAGTTCTACCCTGTATCTGTATACCTTTTGATAAATACATTGCAATAAAAGATAATGACCAAATCTGTCGTTACATAGTAGTACCGGAAGTCAGTTTTAACTAAAGGCTCGTAGTTCTACTTTTTGAATGTATAGATAGGCTGGACGTGGCCTATTTGCCTAAGATACCATGCCCGAGTTTGCATAGTTTATTTGGATAGTTCTACATTCTGTTCCACAGCTCTGTGTTGTGGTTCCTCTGCAAGTTGTTACTGAAAATCTCTCTTTGATGTTTAATTGAAATAAGATATTTCCCTTCAATTCTCTTGTGGTTCATGTCAAATTTTTTTCAAATTATGTTCATGATAATTTGTAACCGCAATATTTTTTTAGAGCAACCGGCAGGAACGCTGCCTTTTCTATTAGAAAAGGGAATTAAACGGTTTTAGTACAGAAAGGCATTTTTGGATTAAAGTGGAAACATGACAAAACCACTAGAAAAACAAAAACACCAAAATAACTAGTTTGGCTCGGCTGGAATAGCCGGGCCAGCCATAGCAAAAGCGGTGGCCCGCATAGAGATGTCGTCACGAGTGATGGAAGCCACCTCGATATAGGTGAGGCGCCTACCAGTGAAGATTCTGCGGTTTCTTTCCTTCCATGCATTCCACAAGGTGTAGAGAAGGTGGCCGCTTCGGCAATTTTGCTCGAGCTTAGATCTTCCAATGATCATATCGTCCCACCATTCGGAGATGGAAGGGAAGGAAGTGCCATGATTCTCCATCGTCTCAGTTGTCCCATGCTTGTATTGTGTTCCAGACCGCAATCATGAAGGGGCAATCCTTGCAGAGGTGAGCGACAGTTTCAGGGGCAGATCCACACAACTTGCAAGTAGGGTCGTGGGGCCAGCCTCCGATGGCTAACATGTCAGTGGTGAGAAGTTTTCCATGGAGAGCCAGCCAAGAGAAGAGCTTGCACTTCGGCTCGGCATCGGCAGTCCAGATTTTTTTCGCCTTGAACCTAGGGAAGGAACCATTGAATTGTACATGGTAGGCCGAGCTAGCAGAATACACACCGTCGTTCGTCAAGTTCCATCTTATGTTGTCCTTTTCCAAAGGATTTAGATGAGTGTCCTGGATTACGTCCCAAACATCGAGGTATTGGGAAAGTTGTGAAGGAGTGTTCAGTCTTGCAATAGAGCGGATCCAATTTTTCCAAAATAACTCCTTAGCAGGGGCCCGTAATCGAAGAGGCCCTTGTCCGCACTAGTTGTCGTGCCAGAATGACGCCGATTCTCCATTCCCAATAATTTTTGTCGTGGAAGCCCTAAAAAGGGACATGTCAGCCGAACTGCATGGAAGCTTAGATCTGTCCCAGGTGTGGTCGGGGTCGGTCCATTGTAGCCAGGGCCATCGGAGTCTCAGCGCCCGCCCAGTGCGCTCTATGTCAGGCATCCCAAGGCCACCCAATGCCCTAGGTCTGCAAACGGTCTTCCAGTTGACTAGCGCCTTTCCATTCGCAGCATGCTCGCCTTCGTCTCCAGCTCAAACGAAGTTTCTGACAATCTTTGTAATCTTCTTTTATGCCCAGTTGGAAAGCATAATGGCGGTCGAGTGGTATATTGCTGTGGCCATGAGAACCGACTTGGCGAGGGTAATTCTGCCCGGACACGCAATATTCTTGCCGTACCTCCTGAAAGCGTCCCAGCAATTTTGTCGAAGAGAGGCTGGAAGTCCACTTTGCGAAGACGACGGATGTGAAGCGGGAGACCCAGGTATCTTCCGGGGAAGGAGGCAACCTTGGCCGGGAAGGCATTCATGACTTCGTTGAGGTTGATTTGTTCACATTGCACCGGGAAGACCTTGGTCTTTTCCATGTTAGTGATGAGGCCACTGGCCTTGCCGAAGCAGTCCAGGATGGCCCTGATGGCACGCAACTCCTCTCTAGTAGGATTGACGAAGATACCAGCATCGTCGACGTACAGGGAAATTCTGCATTTGTTTGTACGCAGGCGGATGGGGCTTAGAATTCCACTAAAGGTCGCCCTAGACAGAATGTGCTGCAGGGGGTCTATTGCCAGGATGAAGAGAATCGGAGATAGAGGATCTCCTTGTCTGAGCCCCTTAGCGTGCCAAAAGGCCTTTCCAGGGTCGCCGTTAAGAATAACGCAAGACGACGAATAATCAAGGGTGGGGCAGATCCAGTCGCGCCACATCAGGCCAAAACCGATGGCCGTGAGAACCTCCAGAAGATACGCCCGTCCGACGGAGTCGAAAGCTTTCGAAATGTCCAACTTGAGGAAGAGGCTAGGAGTCTTTGACGAGTGAAGCTCTCTGATAAGGTTCTGCACATGCATAAAGTTGTCGTGGATGCTCCTTTTTTTGACAAACGCACTTTGGCAATTGGAGACAATGTCCGGTAGAATGGGCGCGAGCCAGTTAGCGAGAAGTTTGGAGAATTTTTTTGACAGACTATGGATGAGACTGATGGGCCGATAGTCTCTGATAGCCGAGGTGTCCGACTTCTTAGGGATGAGGACAATATTAGCTGAGTTTATGAGATGGGCGTAGTTGCCCCAGAGTTTGGACATGTGTGTGATAGCGTTGATGACGTCGACCTTCATAATTTCCCAGCACGATTTGAAGAAGCCTCCAATAAACCCATCTGGGCCTGGTGCTTTGACCGAAGGCAGAGAGAACACCGCCTCTTTTATCTCCTCATCGTCGGAGGAGGCATCAAGGTCCGAAAGATCGTGCGGAGTGTAGCCCAAGCCATCCCAGTCCAAGCTGTTTTGCCGCAGGGCTGGTGTGCCAAGCTTCCCCTTGAAGTGTTGAAGAAGTTCCTCTTCTTTGTCCTTTGTCGTGATAGCCATCCCAGAGGACGTGGTAAGGGACTGGATGTAGACCCTCCTCCTACGGCCATTAGCCCTAGCATGGAATAGCTTAGTGTTGGCATCTCCCAATCGAATCCAAGTTAGTCTTGATCTCTGGCGTAGCTTGATTTTCTGAATAGCGAGGAGGCCCACATAGGAGGACTTGAGATGGCGTCGAAGCTCTCTCTCATCTTCAGAAAGAATTCTAGATTCCTCGGCGACGTCGAGGCGCCATATTATCTCCTTTGCCAAAGCGATTTGACTTTTCAGGTTTTCGATTCTCTGACGTTGCCATTTCTTGAGCGCTTTGGCCGTGCGGGAGAGCTTGATGTGGATTCTCTAGATGGGGTTCAGATCAGTGATGTCCTTGTTCCATGCCTCAATGACTGTTTCCTTGAAGCCATGCAAACGAATCCAGAACTCTTCAAACTTGAAGGATGTCTTTCTATTAGAGCTACGCAACCTTGCAGGTATAGGGAGGCGTGGTCCGAACAAGCCGAAGTGATGGCTTGTAGGTGAGCGTCCGGGAAGAGAGAGTCCCAATCGTCCGAGAAAAACACATGGTCAATCTTTGTGAGGACGGGATCGTCTTGAGCATTTGACCAGGTGAAACGCCTACCGACCATGCGCATATCTTTAAGATGAAGGTAGTCACGAGCTTCGCAGAACTTGCGGATGAGGTGATGGTTTATGTTCAGGTCATTCTTATCGGAAGCTTTCGTGATGAGGTTGAAGTCGCCCACAAGAGGCCATTCACTACAGAATAGTTGTTTTAGGTCGCGCAATTCTTGAATAAAAGCTAGCTTCTCATGGTTTCCTTGAGGACCATAGACGCAAGTGAGCGTCCACTTAGTCCCGTCGTCTAGCAAGGTGATCGAGACCGAGAGCGTGAACAGTATTTATGAGGTATGATCCTGTTTTTTTTGACTCAGTGGTGCCTGGCTACCTGCTACCTTGGACACTAAATGAACTTGGACACGGATATTATATCATGATGAGACTTAATCCAAGATCCTTAAGGATATTATATTAATTTCTTGGGCAGGTACGTGTATAGATTTGATTCAAGAATATTATTCCGGTTCAAGGAAGATTCCAAGGATGGAACCGGCAACTATTGGAGAAAGTTTTGCTCCAAAAAGGCGACGGACCACTCTGGTAAGATACTGGATTTTGGTTCTCATTTCTGGTACTCCCTCAGACCCATATTACTTGACTTAGATTTGTTAAAATTTAGACGAACCTATATACTAAATAGTGTCTAGATTCATTTAAATCTAGATAAATTTGAGTCAACTAATATGAGTCGGAGGGAGTAGTAAAATACAACAGTTGGCAATGCATACTGTAGTAAAAAAAGGAAAGCCTGGATCCTTTACATCATATACAACAACCCCAAGATGGGGTCATGTGGTAAACTTGCTTAAGTATTTCACGTTACAGGAATTTTGCAAGATTCTTCATGAAATGCTTGGAAGTGCCAAATTTGATACTCCCTCCGATCCATATTACTTGTCGTGGAAATAGATGTATCTAGACATGTTTTAGTACTAGATACATCCATTTCAGCGACAAGTAATATGGATCGGAGGGAGTATATTGTCCTTGAATGGTCCCTTATGAGTATGTACATCGATTTCGGTTGATAATTATGCCAGCTAATATGGAACCATGATTTTACTTTCAAGCTTGATTTACTTTAAATTTGACTTCTTATGACGGTACACCATTAAAATTATAGCCATTAGAAAAAAAATCTCAATTACGAAAACACTAATCCTTGTATCTTAAATATGGAAGGGATTATAAAATTAGAACTAAAACCCTATAACTGTGCGCTAGATGGAGAACACACTTTTTGTATGTATCTTTTGATGACTTTTGGGACCTTTTGAAAGCACCATATTCACACATTTCACAAGACGAGGCATGCATTTAAGAAGTAAACATCAGGTATTGGACACTACTAACAGGTGGAATACTTGTCGGATTGCAGATGTCGGAGGTTGAAACTGGAACTGCAGATCAACTAGCAGCATGAGTGCCTAACTGAGTGGTAGCATCAACCATACCAAGACCTGCTGCTTTTGCATTTGCGAAGAGACAATCAATTAGCCACTTATTGATTTTACTTAACGTTAAGTTACTTGTTCAGGGTTTGGAGTCTTGTAATATTAGTACTACCTCCGATCCTAAATAAGTGTCGCCATTTTGAACTAGAGTTAGTTTAAAACCGCGACACTTATTTAGGATCGGAGGGAGTATTTCTTTTAATGTTATCATGCAGCTCTTGCTCCTACTAGTCCCTACTGTCATCGGTCAAACCTGACTTATGTTGCAGACTAGTCCCTCTGAATTTGGTTACCTCCGCGCCTATCGGTTGCACACACTCTATTGCATTGCCCAAGAAATCTGAATTGCTTTTTCTACTTCTTTCCCTGATCAATCAAACACTAGAAAGAAATCAGAACAAGTAGATATTGTTTACCCTTGTGCATACGAACAATATATTTTGGACAGCATCTGAATAAAAGTGTAGAAATGAACTATACCATCTCAAGTTTATCACTGAGTTTACTTTATAAGTGCGCAGTAGATCATTCATAACTTATAAACTCAGTAATTGCAGCCAGTGCAGCCGCAGTATGATGATCATCAGAATCACAGTCTGATTTCATTGCAGAAGCAACGAGTCACATTACAATAATATATAGGAAATGATCCACACATGCCCATTTATAGGAAATATAATTGCATGAAAAAACTAACTAATAAGTAGTTTTGTTGAGCAAAGTAATTTTATATGCAGCCGACAAGATTGCAATTAAACATGGGCTGGGTAAACATTCAAGATTTGCCATATCCGACAAGAAAATCATTAGAGTGCAACTCAGTCTGGAGCAGATGCAATAACCTGAATTTAGTTACCTACGCTCCTACTGAGTGCACATATTCAGTTGCATCTGCCCCAGCAATCTGATTTGCGCTCCACCGGAAAAGCATATAACGGTGTGCATAGAGGCGTCGGCGTGGCAGCAAGAAGCCTCCTTGCTGGGGTGCGTATGGGCCGGTATGAAGCTGGAGGTTGGAGGATCTTGTACCCCTTCTGCGGGAACATGGCGTCGAGCTCGTCGTCAGAGAGAGGTCTGGCGTGCTCCACCAAGTCTCGCTCCCACGGCAGGTGTGGGTACTGCTCTGGTGTCGGTGTCGGTCGGCCCCAGGCAGCAATCTGGCTAGCTGTTGGCGTGGCAAGGTACTCTGCTCCAAGTGGTGTCTCCGTGCTCGCCGCCGGTGCCTCATCATCATCCCATCTCGACCTCTGCATGACGGGCGATGTCGCATCGTCTTCCCATCTCGACCTCTGCATCATGGGCGGTGTCGCAGCATCTTCCCATCTCGACCTCTGCTTCTTGGGCGTCGCAGCATCAGGGGCACCTTCATCGTCCCAAGCTGAGCTAGTATTGTTGGCGCCGGAGGCGGCGACATCCCACCTGTCGCGTCGCTTCACCGGCTGCTTCTGCTCCTCCTTAATTTTAGCGATCTCGCGCAGCAACTCTTCCTTGCGGTGCTGCAGCCTGTTCTCACGCATGGCGTCGGCGTAGGTCCGCACGGAGGGGTCCGGGGTGGCCTCCCCAGCCGCGAAGGCGTCGTGGCGGTCCGGCGATAGTAGCGGCGGCGGCGGCGGCGGCGATACTCGTTCTCGCGATCGATGATGCGGCGAGAGTTGCTGTTGGTGGTCAGCGTCGAAGGCGGTCTCCAGATTGCGGCGCTCCTCCTGCGGCCGTGCGGGTACCAGGTCGATCCCGTCCATGGCGCTCGGGAATCGGGAGAGGCGATTCCTCATGATTCGGCGAGATTTGAGTGCTCCGTTTGGCAGGTGCTCCTATTTGACGCACTTTTGGGTCTGTTGGCATTGGTATCATTAGGCACGGCCCGTTAATACTACGGAGTAGTTCTTTTTAGCAAATCTCGAAATTTATATATTCAAAAATTGTTTTTGAGAAATACAGTATACGTTTATAAAGTTGAGATGAGAATGCTCAAAGAGCTCAAAACTAAATGATCACGAGTTTTACAAAATACTTTATTTATATGAGGAAAACCATGTCTGTAATGTTTGAAAATATGTTGGTGAGTTAGAAAAAATGCTGACACGAGAGAAAAAAATATTCATGCAATTCAAAATAATTGTTCAGGCTTAAACTGTGTTCATGTATTGCACAATAAGTGTCAAACCTTCTTTCAATAAATAAACTAAAAAAATGAAAAGGAGTAAGGAAAACATGAAACAATAATATCCATATGTTACGGATGATTTCAAAGAGCAGTAGTCTGGCGACTCGAGAGATAACATGCGTCCGCTCCCCCATCCATGAATAAGCCTATCTTTTACCGTAAGTCAATTTTCTAAAAAATGTGACCGAGTTTATAGAAAATATAACAATATATATGCGAGCAAATCGGTATATTATAAAATTAAATTTCAAAACGGATCTAGTGATACTAATTCAATGTCATAAATAGTGCTATTTTTTCCTTTAAAGTTGACTTGTGACAAATGCTAAAATACACTTATTTGAACGGGGAGAGTAGACGACTAAAGTACAACAAACATATATTCGATTGGTAAAATTTAGTGATCAATTTATCATCATCATGAAATTCTAATGGGGAGATGTGTTCACGCTTGTATTTCCACAATGCTTTGCGTGCGAACTTCCGGTCCCCTAGTCAAGATGGCAACAGGGCCAGGGATTGCCGGGGATGACTCTACCGTACCCGCCCCGGTCCCCGCCAGTCCCCATTAGCTTATCGAGGGAGAAACGGCCCTCGTCCCCGCCAACATCGGGTACCCGACCCCCGTCGGGATCTCCACGGGGACCTCCCACCGACGCCCAAGCTAGCAGATGTGGACGCGGGGCGACGCCGACAATGACCTAATGAAGGCACCGGTGACCAGCTGATGCGAGGTGGCGACGAACTCGTTGGTGCTCCTCCTTCCTTGCCGACGAGCTCCCTTGCCGGCCGTCGATGACGTCGTGTTTGGTGTGCGTGAACTCGCTAGGAGGTGCTGCCGGATGGAGGTGTGATGGCGGTTGCGCGCTGCTAAGAGATTGTCTTTGGGAAAGTGAGAACGGTGGCTAGAACACCAGGGCGAGGGGAACGAGGGGTGGAGCGGGGGTTACGTTTTTTGTGTGCCTAATATTGAATGTTTGTTCAACTAACAGGTGGGATCCTGTAATACCACGTCCACTCATGCGCACCCGGTATCTATTTTTCGATCGATCACCCATCCTAAAATTGCTCTAGCCAAGCACGCTTAACCTTAGAGTTCTTTTCAAATGAGCTTTCAAAAAAAAAATTACAACTTATTGGTACGAGTATCCTATCAATTCTATTAAGTCATGTGCTTGAATCTCACAGGTCCCATGTATCCATGGAGTCTCTATGAAGAGAATCTGCCCCTCATCCCCGCCCCGCCACCCTATCGGGTACCCGCCCCGCTAGCCCCATGGAGGGCTTGTTCGGTTTCATAAAATTTGAGCGGGATTGGCAGAGATTGAGGAGGAATAAATTCCATCTAAGTCAAAATCTTTCCAAATCCCTTCCAAACCACTCCAATCCACCAGGGAAGTGGATTAACCGAACAAGGCTGGAAAGAATTTGTTCCCCATCCCCGGTTTTTAGCGGTTGTATCCCCGTGGGTACCTATCTTCAAGGCTAAAACTGCCGTCTTGATCCCCTAGAACGGACCTGGTCCGGCACAAACCGCACGGTCAACTCTGCGCTGCGGCCAGTTCCAACGAATACAGATCGCGCAGTCATGGAAGAAAATGAACGCACGAGGAGCACAAGGGCATGCGCGCGAGAACTAGGAAGGGCCGATGCGACATGCGAGCGAGGACACAGTGTTTGGTGGGGCCACGTCGTCTGCTACCAGCGCCAGCACATCGTATCGCGGTGAGCAGTTCCACCGTTTTACTATTCGTTCGGGTGGGCCACGCTCTGATGCGTGGGTCCCACATGTCAAACATTTGTCTATATTCCGCTTTCCTAGTTGCTAGCACCGCCAGGACGGGATATCGTGATCAACAGAGTGAGCGGTGTCAACTGACTAGTTGCGTGCGGGCGAGCCGTGCCGTGCCGTGCCGTTCCCGGCGTCTCCGGGGCACGGCGGGGCACCTCCAGCACGGCCTCTCCCTGTCCAGCGTTCTTCTAGGCCTGAGCACGAGGAAGGCCCATTCCACTAGCTGCCTTGGACACTTCAATTAGCTAGCTGCCTTGGACATCTCAATGTTTCTGAGCAACTGCTGAACACATGTTGTCTCAATGCATGCTATCTTGGAAATGTGATGCTGCTGCTACTCATGGTAGGACTGTAGTAGGAAGCATCCACGAGTAGTATGTGTTACCTTGAACCTTTTTTATTTATTTATAGGGATGCATGTTGGTGTTACTTGGCTGACTATATATCTAGGTTCAGCATCTTCCCTTTTCAGATATGTCAAAGATTTGTTTCAGCAATTTTTAACACTGGTACTTCCCAAGGCCCCTCTCAGATTCTGAACGTGTCAAGGTATACTTGGCTAACAACTTTTACTTTCTGGAAGAGCTAGTCTAGTAAAACAAAATTAAGCACCTTCCTTGTGTGACAGGAGTGTTAGCTTCTCCGAATAATTCTGAAATTTCACTTTTGCTTCGCCTCCCCCCTCCCCCTTCCTCCCTTCTTGCAAACTTTGACAAACAAAAACTCGATACGGACCGTACGAACCCACCGAAGTCCGTATGGTCCTTTTAGACGTATGCTCACCGTATACGTATACTTATGTACCCGCGGAAGGCGAAAATCAGAAGTTATATAACAGCAATAAAAAATTAAAATATGACATGTAAAGACGTAGATCGCGATAATGGGAGGTGGGATCAGCCGACCGGGACGTGGATTATACCCAGTTCGACCGGATACACATATACAGAGATATATAAAGAAAGAGATACTAAATGGTCTCGATATGGGTTTTAACGGGTAAAAAAAATAAAACGGCCGTGCAACTTAAGTTTTGGAAGGGAGGGGGACCAAAGCACACCTCATGTAAGAGATATTTGGTGTTAAGGACCGACTAAAGATGCACCAAGGACATAACAAAGAGTCAAATAGATTATGAAGAAAGAGATACTAAATGAAGAAAGTGAAAAAAAACTGAAAGAAATGAGGGACTATACTGAACAATGAAGAATGAAGGAAGATGACTGAAGAAACAACAAGTGGAGAATGCATAGGTAGAGTTACCCAGATTACCACCCTCCCCCAATAAAGAAAGAAAAATAATTAAATTAACTAAAGAAACTGAAGAGAATGAAGAAAGAGGCACCTAGCAAAGACTAAGGAAAGAGGCCATGAAGAAACTAAACACTGAAATAAATGAGACAAAGAGACATTGAAAAAAATAAAAATGAGAAAAACAATGTGTACTAAAATGATACACTAAGATGAAAATGATAAGAGAATATATATGCTGATGATTGAGGAACTAAAAAACTGAGAAAATAACAAAATAAAAAATGAGAGAATGATGAGGACTATAAGGAGTTTAATTGACAAAAAGTAACGGATGGTGACTGAAATAAGAAACATTCTTACTATCGTGATAATGGCAAGGCAGATGCCATGGGTAGGGTAAAGTTGGGGCCAATGTGCACTAGTGGGATCCAGGGAAGAATGATGTAGTGGTTTCTACACACGAAGAACTCTCTCACGATCTTTACTTAGATCAACAATAGTTACACTTGCTCCTTGAGCTGTATCAGAGAGAGGAGTAAGAAGCTCTCACGTACTCTCTAAGTATAGAATGAATCGACCCCCCCCTCTAGGAAGCCCTGGCTCACCTTATAAAGGGTTGACCAGGTTACAATAAGGGCTGACATGGATGGCATATTCTCCGAATATGCTTCTCCCAAAGAGGTAATTCGGTGCGCCCCTTTCTCTGTTGCCCTTCTATCAACGGCAATAACCCAGAGCCCGGGACATGTGAACGTTGGACTCTGGGACTGTCACCTTCGTGACGCCTCTTCTGCCCTTCTATCCCTCTGACCCTTGTCTGTAGCGCTTGGCATTGTTCAGATTCCTGATCAAGAGACAGAGCGCTGTGTTGACTTCGGGACTCGTTCTCTCCTTCTCGAACAAGCCTTCTCATGACTCGGCCTCATTCAAGATGACTCGTCCAAGCTCAAACCTGCAAATAGATAATATGCTAGACACCGTGCCGACATACCTCATATGTCGGTCGAGTCAGGCCTTAGCTGTTTAACTCTGGGTAACCCGGCCCTTACTCGGTCGGCCCTCATATAACCCGGCCGGGTCATTCTTTGACCCGATCAATACCTTGGTGGGATTTGCCCCTTTACCTTAGCTTGACCCTATCTGGGGTCACGCCAACATTAGTCCTCGAAGCTGGTGCGGTCTTAATGGCTTTAGCCGGCAAGACCACAGCTGGTTCATATTATCCGGATCTCTTATCTGTGTTGCCGACTTATCCTTTATTCGACTAATCTTTGTTGTGTACTTCTGCAACACTGTTAGTGATCATACACTAGATCCGACTCTTTCTGGCTTCGTCCGAGACTTATCTTGCCGGCCGAGTCATTTCCTTCCTTCGTAAGCTTCTCCGTCCTACATGTCAATAATCATTGCGCGTTGCCTCATTCTTTGAGCCGCTATAGTAATTACTAACACAGGACAATTTTTCCTGTGACCCGTCAAGTCACATAGTGACTCTTCGATTGTCGCAGGCTTGATTAAGCGCCGCTTCATCCTTTGTGCCGAGTAACCCTTTGTGGTTTATGAGGGTCTGAGTGGAAAAAAAATGCTTCGCCGGCACAAATAAAAGCCTCCTTGGTGGACTGGGTGGAGACGCTCTTGAATATCCTAATTTCCAGCGTGCACGTCCCCTTTTCTCTCTACATAATTATTGCAGCGATCTTGGCTACTTCTATTGTTTGGCCATGTGACTTTTTTTGTGTGAGTAGAAAAAGAAAAGGAGGAGAGGACATTACGGAGCAACGCAGCGATTCCACGCAGTGGTGGGTGTCCCGGGTTTATCCAACAGCCAACATCGTTTTCCGAGTTGTGCCGATGAAATTTGCAAGTTTAACATGGACATAGTTCACAATCGTGCCACTATAGACCAAAGGTGGACATATGCATCTCATTCTTGTCTCGCACCCCGTCTCATTCTCTCTCCCTCCACCTCCCCGTATCCACCGCCCCCACCTCCATCAAACATGGCGAGGTCGCCTCCAACATCCAGGTCGAGACGTGGCGGCCAGGGCTTCCTCCCATGGCTGGCGATGGGCCGGCGACCTCCTCTGCCCCATGATGCCACCGGTGACACCATGGATCTGTCCATCGGAGAAGCAGTTGGAGGAGGAAGATGATATGGACATGGGCACCTCCAACTCGCTCTACCTCATACTCAACCCACCTAGCCCCGCTCGTCCCACGAGTAAGTAAATTAAAGGATCCACCATGAACGCCACCATACCTGCTGGCACGACCACCATGAACGCCGGTGTAGGAGACCAAGAAAACTCGGACTCTGTCCTCGATGTGAACTATAGTGACAGCCGGCGCCAAGAATCAAGTCCGAGATCAATTCTGATTTTATTTGCTTTCTTATTTTTTCTCCCCCTCATGGTTTCCAAACCACGCATGATTCTGGCCGAGTAAGTAAATCATGAATAAATGCTCCAGATCTCATGTCGTATATGGTGAAAAAATCGATCTATTTGTACCAATAATTGCTAATATGTCATTGGTACTATACTAATTCATGATGTGTACAGGTTGAGACTACTATGAACAGAATAGGGTGTACTATGTAAAATAAAGAGGGACTTGGTGACAACAAATAGAAACAACTTAGGGTGGTTGTTATAAAACATTTGCACAAATGGATTTTGCCGTTGATTCGTCGTGCGACTAGGCTGTTGATTCTAGGCCGTCGACCCCGCCACCATGGGATCTTCGCCCCGATCAGCCGTGTCGCATCCACCGAAGGTATGTTGTCTATTTGGCCATACCTTTTTTTGATTGTTTGTAGAAACTATTTCTTGATTTCGTAGATGGTTACACTCTTTTATTTGTCTTCCTATGATGAGGAGTACAACATGGATGAAGATGAAGCCGTTGGCATGTTTTTGATTATGCTGCGAAACAAGTGACCGAAGCATGGCAGTTCGGTGTTCGGCTGTGAGGTGATTCACCGAGAACGGATGGCCTTATGCGCAACTACTCCAACCCCAATACTATATTCCTGGAGGCTCATTCGCAACTACTCCAGCCCGAATGCTATATTCCCCGGGTTGTTGGAGATATGCCCTAGAGGCAATAATAAAAGTGGTTATTATTATATCTTTGTGTTTATGATAAATGTTTACATTCATGCTATAATAGTATTAACCGGAAACATTAATACTTGTGTGATTTGTAAACTAAATTAGAGTCCCTGGTAAAGCCTCTTTATAAATACTAGCTTGTTGGTTAATAGATGATTGTGGTTTCTCGATCTTGAACATTGAGATGTTATTAACAACAAGATCATATCATTAGGAGAATGGTATGATGGACATACTCCTATAGATAAGCGTAGCATTAAGATCAAGTCATTTCAATAGTACATTTGCTATAAGCTTTCTGATATATAGTAACCTAATTCCTTCGACCATGAGATCATGCTAATCACCATCACCGGAAGAATGCTTTGATGACATCAAACACCACACCGTAACTGGGTGGCTATAAAGGTGGCATTGAGTGTTCGGAAAGTATGTTTTGAGGCACATGGATCAAGAGTGGGATTTGTCCATCCATATGACGGATAGATATACTCTGGGCCCTCTCGGTGGAATGTCATCCAATTGGCTTGCAAGCATGTGACTGGATCACAAGGGATCACATATCATGGGAACGAGAAAAGAGTACTTATCGGTAACGAGGTTGAACTAGGTATGCAGAGATACCGACGATCAAACCTCCGATAAGTAAACTATTGCGAACAAAGGGAAATTGGTATCGTATGTAAGTGGTTCATTCGATCGCAAAGTAATCGTAGAAATATGTGGGAGCCATATGAATTTCCAGATTCCTCTATTGGTTATTGATCGGAGAAGTGTCTCGATCATGTCCACATAATTCACGAACTGTAGGGAGACACACTTAAGGATTCGATGTTGTTTAGTAGATATGGAATGTTAGTAGGGATATGAATGTTGTTCGGAGTCTCAGATGGGATCCGGGATATCACGAGGAGATCCGGAATGGTCCGGAGAATAAGATTCATATAAGGAAAGTCCGATTCCGGAGTTCGGAAATGATTTCAATGTTTTCATCGGAGAGGTTCTAGAAGGTTCACCTGACCGGAAGGGGAATGGTCCATGAATGTGTCATGGTCAAGTGGAATGATTGGATCATGTCCTAAATCACTTTGGTTGGGCATTTGCGAGAGAGAAATAAAGCTCTAAATTGAAAGTCAAAAGGGAGGTTTGAAAAGTTAAACTGGAACAATAGTTTCCTAGTGAAAGAAGGAAAGAGTCCTTCCTTCTATCCAACTTGGGTTTGGGCATGGATTCAAACTCCCCTCTCCCAAGCCTCCCCCCTCTCATAAATAGAGGGGGAGGGCTGCCCAAAGAATGACAACCATGTTGGAATTATGCCCTAGAGGCAATAATAAAGATGTTATTATTATAATTCTTGTTCATGATAATGTTTATATTCCATGCTAGAATTGTATTAAGCGGAAACTTTAATACTTGTGTGGTTTGTGAACAACACCGTGTCCCTAGTACGCCTCTATGGACTAGCTCATTGATTAATAATGGTTAAGGTTTCCTAACCATGGACATGAGTTGTCGATTAATAATGAGATCATATCATTGGGAGAATGATATGATGGACAGACCCAAACTAAGCGAAGCAATTAGATCGTGTCATCGTGTTCGTCTTTGCGAAGCTTTTCTTATGTCAAATATTGTATTACTTAGACCATGAGATAATACAACTCCATGGTATCGGAAGAGAGCTTTGAGGTCATCAAACGTCATCCTATGAGAGGGTGATCATAAAGGTGTCTCTCAGGTGATCGGAAAGTATCTGTTGGGTTCTATGTATCGAGATGGGATTTGTCCCTCCCAAGTCGAAGAGATATACTTCGGGCCCACTCGATAATTGATATCAACACCGCTTGCAAGCATGTGGTTAAGGAGTTAATCACAAAGTGATATCGGATTACGGAACGAGTAAAGTACTTGCTGTGAACGAGATTGAACTAGGTATGGCCAGTGCAAACGATCGAATCTCGGGCAAGTAAAATATCGCGAGACGAAGGGAATATATATATGGGATTGATTGAATCCTGGCATCGTGGTTCATCCGATATGATCATCGATGAATGTGTGGGAGTCAATATGGGTTTCCAGACCCCGCTGTTGATTATTGATAGAAGATCATGTCTGCATATTCTCGAACCCGCAGGGTCACACACTTAACGTGTCTCGACGCTAGGATAGATTGGATAATTGGTTTATGAGTTTTTGTTCGGAGTCTCGGATGGGATCCAGAACATCACGAGAGGTTCCGGAGTGGTCCGGAGAATACGATTCATATAACGCAGTGCAGTTTTTGGAGTTCGGAATTGTTCCGGGTTAATCGGTATTGTACCGAAAGCTTCTAGAACCTTCCGGAAGGGGACCAACGTGGCCCCACCTTCCGGGAGGGGGCATGGGCCTGTGAGGGAGTGCCCTGGCCGCATTGGGCCAGGGGCACAAGGCCCCATAGGGCCCAACCGGCCAACTAGGGTAAAACCCTAATTGGAGCTTCTAGAAGGGGGGGGGGTTCCTTGCCCCCCACTCCTCCTCCTTTGGCCGCCAGTTTGGGCTTGGGGGAGGGGCTAGGGATGCCGCCCACCCCTCTATATAAAGAGGTCTGGGGGCGCACCACCCCCCCACACCTTCCCCTCAAGCCGGTCACCTGCCTCCTCTCTCTCCCTCCCGACTGTGTAGGCGAAGCCCTGCTGCAGAAACTCTCCACCATATACACCACGCCGTCGTGTTGTAGATCCAATCCGTCTCTCCACCATACTTGCTGGTCCGAGGAAGGAGGAGACGTCGAGGTGCTGCACGTGTGCATCTCACGGAGGCACCGCCACTTGTGGTGCTAGATCGGATCGGACCGCGAGGAGGAGAAGCGAGTACGACTACATCACCCACGTTCCGACGAACGTTCCGCTGTGCGAATCTTCAAGGGTATGAAGATCTAATCCAATCCCTCTTGTTGTTTGCATCTCCTAGATTAGATCTTGGCTTTCCCTCTGTTCGCATCCGTAGAAAATTTTGATTTACTATGCCGCGATACCCTTCAAACCAGCCCTCCCCACCCATGCCATGCCACCGCCGCCCAGCGTCGCCACCGGCCCGTCGCCATCGCCCTAGTCGCCGCCGACACCTCCTCCTTCGCTCCGGCTTTCTAAACCGAAGCGCTGCCGGAACGCAGCGTCGGAAGGATCGTCTACGTGATCTTGAGATCGGCAAGTGTACGACTACATCACCCACGAGAATCTGCTCTCGTTAACCGCTTTGGAATATTCAAGGGTGAGTACTCTAATCAACTCGTTGCTACAATCTAGTAGATAGATCTTGGCTTGTTTGTGTGCATGCGGTAGAAATTTTTTGTTTTCCATGCTACGAACCCCTACAGTGGTATCAGAGCCGTGTCTATATATAGATCTGTTGCACGAGTAGAACACAATGGTCATTGTGGGCGTTGATGTTTTTTGTTGTCGATTGCTTCTTGTGTACTTTGCATCTTGCAGGATGGTGGGATGAAGCGGCCCGGGCTAACCTTACATGACATCGTTCATGAGACTTGCTCCACGCTTGACATGCAACCTGTATTGCATAAGTGGCTTTGCAGGTGCATGTTTCTCCCAACATAGTTAAGATTCAATTTACAACGGGTGATTGACAATACTAGTATCAATGTTGTGATTCTTGTTCGTAAGTTAGAACGACACTTATTCAAAGCCCCAAACCACGAAAAACATGCAAAGAAAATTAGAGGCGTCTAACTTTGTTTTGCAGGAGTGTGCTGTGATGTGATATGGCCATGATTGTGAATATATGTGATGTATGCAATGTTCCTTATTGTAAGTCGGCAACTGGCAGGAGCCATATGGTTGTATTTTAATTCCGTTAAGACCTGTGTGTCTATTATTCAAAGTAGTTGTAATAGTTGATGCTGGTGGACGACAACCATGAAGCGGCACCATTCACCTTGACGCCATGCCGGTGATGATGTAGATCATGTTCGTGCTTGAAGACGGAGATCAGAAGCACAAGAAGAAATGCCATATCATATCACATATTATGAATTGCATGTGATGTTAATTCTTTTATGCATGGGCGGACGCAGGGGGCGGGCCGGACGGGCCGCGACCCACCCAGAATTTTAGGGAAAAAAATTTGACCCCTAATTATCTCGTCTCGAGCGGAGAGGAACGACCGAACGAGTGGTGCCGGCTCGTCGCCTCGTCTGCGTTGTCTCGCGAACGGGAGGGTCCAGAAGACGGACGGCGGCGAGACCAACCACCGGCGGCGGGCGGGCGGTGCTTCCTCCTCGACGCATCCCCTCCTACGGCAGCGGCGGGCAGCGCCTCCTCCTCGACCCCCTCCTCCTCCGCTCGCCCCTCCGGCCCTGCCGCGGCTGCCCTCCGCTGGTCCTCCCCTCCGGCGCTCTCCGGCGAGGACTGCGTGCCACTACTGGCCAGTTGACTGGACTCCGGCCGCCTGACCCGCCTCCCCTGCCTGCCTGCTGCATCGATTGGGAGAGGAACAGCAACAGGCGCATGTTCTAGGTATAAATTGGGACTTTTTCTTTTTTTATTCAATTCCAAATTGGTTTGCTGCACCAAATTTGTATGATGTCTAAGCCACTAAATTGTCTAATTTGATTCCTAAAGTAATTGTCTACAATTTTATGCCATATTGTTAATATGTTTTATTTGGTAATTGTAGAATTGGATATGAAGAGGAAAAACCACATTGCGACACTTTTCAAGAAACATGAAGCAAAGAAGATTGCACCTTCTTTATCACTGTTGGTGGTACATGATGAACAAATTGAAGATGTTGGGCTTTGGTTGACATGTCTTGATTCCGCACCTCCGATCCAATCCGATACCGATATTGAGGAAGATGCAATACCACATCCACCATCACCCCAACAACCTTCTACAAGGTCATATGATTCTCATTTCCTTCCATATGATCCGGGAGAAAGGATTCCTATTTCGAAATATAATGCTAATGATCAAGATGATGTTCGGAGAGGATATATATTGAAAGGTGCATGCCAACCATATGAGCATTCTTTCCCAACCAGAAAAATACAGGGTAAAAATCGAAACTTCAACCCCGTTTGGTTTCTTAGATACAATTGGCTTGAATATAGTATTGTAAAGGATGCCGCATTTTGCTTTGTATGCTACTTGTTCAAAGCAAGATCAAATGGAGGGCCTAGGGGCGATCCCTTTGTTAGAGATGGTTTTAGAGATTGGAAAAGACCCGAAGCATTTAGGAAACATGTGGGTGGTGTTAGTAGCATTCACAACGAAGCTTATGAGAAGTATAACTTATTTGTTGCACCCAACACCAAAATTGATAATATTCTTGTGAGGGTGTCTAACAAGGATCTACTTCTTTACAAGACAAGGCTAACTCATTCTATTAGATGCTTGAGGTTTCTTTTGAATCAAGGATTGGCATTCCGTGGACATGATGAGAGTGAAGAATAAAGCAACCGGGGGAATTTTATTGAACTTCTCAAATGGCTTGCTAAAAATAATGAAGAAGTTGATAAGGTTGTTTTGAAGAATGCTCCAGGAAATTGTATCTTGAATAGTCCTAGGATACAACATGACATTATTGAATGTTGTGTGGTGGAAACTACAAGACTAATTATTGAAGATCTTGATTGTGACCACTAGGCAATTCTAGCCGATGAGTCTAGTGATGTTTCTCACAAAGAACAACTTGCTCTTTGCTTGCGTTATGTTGATAAATTGGGAAGAATATGTGAGAGGTTACTTGGAGTAGTTCATGTTTTCGATACTACTTCATTGTCACTTAAGGATGCAATTTTATCCTTGCTAAAAGATCATCATTTGAGTCCCACTCAAATTCGTGGACAAGGATATGATGGGGCTAGCAACATGAAGGGTGATATTAAGGGGTTGAAAACATTGATCATGAAAGAGTCACCATCTTCTTATTATATCCACTGCTTTGCACATCAACTCCAATTGGTTCTTATTGCGGTGGCAAAAGACAATGAAGCATGTGTTTGGTTTTTTGATCATGTTTCTTACTTGCTCAATATTATTGGAGTTTCTTGCAAGCGTCATGACATGCTTCGAGATGTTAGAGCTCAAAAGGTTTTGGAAGCACTTGAAATTGGCGAAATTGAAAGTGGAAGTGGATTAAATCAAGAAATGGGTTTGTCTAGACCCGGTGATACTCGGTGGGGTTCTCATTTTAAAACCATTCTACACATTGTTGACATGTATCCCACAATTCTTGAAGTGCTTGTTAGGATTGGGAAAGATCCTTCACAAAAGAGTGAGTGGACAAGAATACGTGGAGTTGCCGCGGCTTTCGAATCATTTGACTTTGTTTTCAATCTTCACTTTATGCTTGTTATTCTTGTTTATACAAATGACTTGTATCAATCCTTGCAAAAGAGGGATCAAGATATTGTTAATGCAATGGCACTTGTTAGATTGGCAAAGGATCAAATGCAACATATGAGGTCTCAAGGATGGGAGGGATTTCTTGCAAAGGTGACATTGTTTTGCAACAAACATGGCATTGAAATTCCTTCACCGGAAGATAATTATGTGGCTCATGGAAGATCACGTCGGTATTATGAAGTACAAACAAATGATGATCGTTATAGAAGAGAAGTGTATCTTGGTGTTGTCGACCAAATTATTCAAGAGCTTGACAACCGGTTTGATGAGGTTAACATGGAGTTGCTTATTTGCATGTCGGCTTTGAATCCCGTGAATTCATTTGCTTCTTTTGATAAAGAAAAGGTAATGAAACTTGCCAAATTTTACCCCGATGACATAACAAGTGTTGATTTGATGAGACTTGAATTTCAACTTGATACTTTTATTGAAGATATGAGAAGAGATGATAGGTTCAAATGTGTAAATCATCTTGGTGAGCTCTCTATTAAGCTTGTTGAAACCAAAAAGCATCTTGTTTATGATATAGTCTACTTGGTTCTCAAATTGATATTGATCTTACCCGTGGCAACCGCTAGTCTTGAAAGGGTATTTTCTGCAATGAGTCTTGTGAAGAACAAGTTAAGAAATAGCATGGGTGATGATCTTTTCAACTATTGCTTAGTGACATTTATTGAGCGAGATGTGTTCTTAAAGGCAAGTGAAGAAGATATAGTTGATACTTTCATGACAATGCGAGAACGTAGAGTTCCCAAATAGCTATCTTGATGTCATGTAACTATTATGTTATATTGTAAGACTCACTTGATATTTTGGACTATTTGTATTGGAATGATGAACTAGAATGTTGTGAATCAATTATCTACTTATTATTCGTTTGGCATTTTTTCATCGCACAAGTTCTAGTGTTGAAAAAAAAATTGAAGCGTGCCCACCCCGCATTTCTGTGCTGCGTCCGCCACTGCTTTTATGCATCTTGTATTGCTTAGTTTGCGACGGTAGCATTATAAGATGATCCCTCAAGCACAAAAATTTCAAGTTATAAAGTGTTCATCCTTAGTAAGCACCGTTGCTAAAGCTCGTTGTTTCGAAGCACCACGTGATGATCGGGTGTGTTAGATTCTGCGAGTGTATACAACGTGAGCAAGCCAGATTTGCTCATGCGGAAGCTAAGGTTTGATCTTGACGAGCCTAGCATGTACAGACATGGTATCGGAACACGGATCACCGAAAGGTAAAGCATGAGTCATATAGTAGATATGACGAACATGTTGATTGTTCGCCATTGAAGCTACACCAACTCTCGTGATGATCGGTTTTGATGTGGTGGATTTGGTTAGTGTGATCACTAAAACAATGTGAGGGATATTGTTTTGAGTGGGAGTTCATCTAGATTAATTTAACTATTAATTAGAACTCAATTTGTCATAAACTTAGTCTAAACTATTGCAAATATGTTGTAGATCAATGGCGGCCCCTACCATCAATTTTAATGCGTTCCTAGAGAAAGAAAGGTTGAAAAACAATGGAAGCAACTTCGCGGATTGGTTCCGCAATTTAAGGATTGTCCTCAATGCTGATAATTTGACCTATGTGCTGGATGCACCGCTGGGTGACCCACCTGCAGTTGATGCTACCGATGAGGTAAAGAATGTTTTCCTCGCTCGGAAGAATCAGTACTCCATAGTTCAGTGTGCTATCTTGTATGGTTTGGAATCGGAGCTTCAGAAAAGGTTTGAGAACCATGACCCACATGATATTGTCCGTGAACTCAAAATGATATTTGAGGCTCACGCGGCAGTTGAGAGTTATGAGGCTTCTAAAAAGTTCTTTAACTGCAAGATGGAAGAGGGCAGCTCCGTCAGTGAGCAAGTGCTTAAAATGTCTGGGCACGCAAGCAAGCTTCAAAGCTTAGGTATAGTGATTCCTAATACTCTAGGGATTCACCGTGTCCTCCAATCACTACCACCAAATTATAAGAACTTTGTGATGAACTACAATATGCAAAACATGGACAAGTCGTTGCCTCAACTCTTCTCCATGTTAAAGTCTGCGGAAGTGGAGATCAAGAAAGTGCACCAAGTGTTGTTGGTCAATAAGACCACCAAATTCAAGAAGCAAGGCAAGTCTAATAAAAAGGGAAACATCAAGAAGGGCGGTAAGAAAGTTACCGCGCCGGCGAAGAAGACCAAGGCTGGGCCTAAGCCTGATACTGAGTGCTTTTACTGCAAGGGAGAAGGTCACTGGAAGCGAAATTGCCCTAAGTACTTGGCGGATTTGAAGAACGGCAACATCAAGAAGAAAGGTATATCCGATATACATTTTATTGATGTGTATCTCACTAGTACTCGTACTAGTGCCTGGGTATTTGATACTGGTTCGATTGCTCACATTTGTAACTCGAAATAGGTGTTGCAGAATAGACGGAAACTAGCGAAGAACGAGGTGACGATGCGCGTTGGAAA
Organism: Avena insularis; assembly: GCA_023614405.1. Lineage (NCBI taxonomy): Eukaryota > Viridiplantae > Streptophyta > Magnoliopsida > Poales > Poaceae > Avena > Avena insularis. The sequence continues at coordinate 376,279,000 of CM042687.1, read as the reverse complement.
TTGATCAAAGGTTGATGTGATCGCGGTCGTCACGCTACCTCTTCATCTACCATCGGGATTAGTTTTATACTTAAATAATTGTTATTTGGTGCCTGCGTGGAGCATGAACATTATATTCGGATCATGTTTATTGCAAGACGGTTACTTGTTTAAGTCCGAGAATAATTGTTGTTCGATTTATATGAGTAATATGTTTTATGCACATGCACCTTTGATAGATGGTCTATTCTTATTGAATCTTGATTGTAGAAATACACACATTAATAACATTGAAGCTAAACGTTTGAAATTGAGCGATAACTCGACCTATATGTGGCACTGTCATCTTGGTCATATTGGAGTGAAGCGTATGAAGAAACTCCATTCTGATGGACTTCTTGAATCACTTGATTTCGAATCACTTGAAAGATGCGAAGCATGTCTGATGGGTAAAATGACTAAGACTCCATTTTCTGGTATGATGGAGCGAGCTACGGACTTATTGGAAATCATACATACCGATGTGTGTGGCCCAATGAGTGTAGCATCGCGCGGTGGTTATTGTTATGTTCTTACCTTCACGGATGATTTGAGTAGATATGGGTATATCTATTTTATGAAACATAAGTCCGAAACTTTCGAGAAGTTTAAGTAATTTCAAAGTGAGGTAGAGAATCAACGTACCAAGAAGATTAAATTTCTACGATCTGATCCTGGAGGTGAATATCTAAGTTACGAGTTTGACAAGCATTTGAAGAAATGTGGAATACTTTCACAATTGATACCATCAGGAACACCACAACGTAATGGTGTGTCTGAACATCGTAATCGAAATCTCTTAGATATCTTTCGTTCTATGATGCCACTTACAGATTTACCGCTATCGTTTTGGGGTTATGCATTGAAATAGCCGCATTCACTTTAAATAGGGCACCATCTAAATCCGTTGAAATGACACGTATGAATTATGGTTTGGGAAGAAACCTAAATTGTCGTTCCTGAAAGTTTGGGGTTGCGAATCTTATGTAAAGAAGTTACAGCCCGACAAGCTTGAACCCCAAGCGGAAAAAATGCGTCTTTTTTTAGGATAAACAGTAGGGTAAAGAACCCCACTACAATTTTTATAAATCAGAAAGAATTACAAAAAAGTATTTACAAGTTCAGGCCACCTCAAAAGAGGGATAACATTCTAAGCAGCTATCTCCTGTCTAAATTATTCTTAATCCAATCTTTGAGGCCCTGATAATTCTTTTTCTTAATTCTATACAGGACCCATCTTAATTCCTGGGCGACAATAGCCCTCCATTCCTCAAGCGAAGCATGCTTGTTGTTGAAGATTTCATTGTTTCTGCAAATCCATATGCCCCAAGCTCCTAAGATAATAATTTCCATTGCAAAAGGGACTTTAAAATCTTTTTTAATACTGGCTAAAGCTTCAAAAAGATTGTGATCAGCCACTTGGACATGGGAAATTTCAGCCCAGCAAGCTCTTGCAAAAGTACAATCCCAAAATAAGTGTAGAATGGTTTCCTCACTGATGCAGCCATGAAACACACATTCATAAGAAGCCAGAGTAAAACATTTCCTTTTCAGAAGGTTCCGTGTGTTTAACCTATCAAGGAGCAGGAGCCAGAAGAAGAATTTATGCTTTTGTTGACAGGAGGATTTCCACAACCAGGAGAAATGTGGCTGTACAGGCTGGTAACCAGATAAAGAATAGTAAGCCTTTTGGACTGAAAAAAATTGCCCCAAATGTAACTCCAGTTGTTAGCTTCCCCCTGCATGCCAACACTGAGTATTTGCTCAAGGTTTTGATATTCCTGGTAATCTTGTTGTGACAAAGGGAGAAAAAAATGATCTTGAATATTAGCTGTCTGCAGAAACTCATTGACAGAGATGTGTGGGTTTTTTGCATAAGAAAGGAGATGAGGAAGCTTATGCTGCAGACATCCATCATTCCACATATCAGACCAGAGAAGGGTGGATTTTCCATCACCCACCGAGCACTTTGCAATTCCTTTAAATATGTCAACCAATTTCAGATGAGCTTTCCACCAAAAGGATCCCTCCAGACTTCTTCTAGGTAGTTTACCATTACAGTAATAAGTGTTCCAGATAAGGTGAACCCATGGGATATCCTTGTGATTATAAAATTTGTCCAAATTCTTCAAAAGAAGTGCGGAGTTTTGAACATTAAGGTCAAGCACCCCCAATCCCCCATGGTTCTTTGGTCTACAAACTTTCTTCCATGCAACAAGAGCTTGACCCCTAGCTTGAACATCAGATGTTTTATTTATCCACAGGCATTGCTTCATATACTTAATCAGCTGATCTTTAATAGTGACAGGAAGGTCAAAACAACTCATGTAGTATATGGGAAGGGAAGATAAAACAGATTTAACTAACTGTAATTTCCCCCCATAATTAAGAAAATCAGCAATCCCACACAATCTTCTCTCAACTCTCTGAACAATAGGCAGAAAATGCTCCACTACAGGCTTATTAATGCTTAAAGGCAGTCGAAGGTAGGTGAATGGCAATGAGCCAGGGAGGCAAGATAGTGTATTGGCAAAGTGCTCAAGCCTCACAGTGTCCATGTTAATTGGCATCATACTAGATTTAGAGTAATTAACTTTGAGTCCAGTGGAGAGAGCAAAAGTATGAAGGAGAGCCTTGAGGCACAATAATTGCTCAGAGTCAGCCTTAAGGATTAATAATGTGTCATCGATACCGCATAACAGGAAATCAGATGTAACACCCCTTCAATGGGAAGGGAAAGAAGACCAATATTCATTGCTTTATTGAGGATGCTTTGAAGAAGATCAGCAGCCAAGACAAACAGGAGAGGAGATAAAGGATCACCTTGTCTTACACCTCTTCTGCAATAAAATTTCTTTCCAGACACTCCATTTAACAGAACAGATGAGGAAGCTGAACCAAATATTAACTGAATCCAAGAAATCCATTTATCACCAAAACCTTTGGCCTGGAGTATATTGATAATTGCAGCATGCTCAATTCTATCAAAAGCCTTTTCAAAGTCAAGCTTAAGAATTAAAATTTCTTCTTTGGATTTGTGGAATTGGTCAAGGAATTCAAATGCCCAGCCTAAACAATCTTGAATGGACCTTTGTTTGAGGAAACCATACTGATTCTTGTGGACAAGTTTAAGGATGAACTTCTGCAATCTATTAGCCAGAATTTTGGTTATAATCTTGAGGACACTATTTAGCAGAGAAATAGGCCTAAAGTCAGCAGGTGTCAGAGGAGCTTCAATTTTTGGAATGAGGGTGATAAAAGAGGCATTAATGCTTTCCAAGGAAGTTTGCCCCTCATAAAAATCCATAAGGAGTTGTTTCACATCATCCTTAATAATAGGACAACATTGTTTCATGAATTCATTGTTAAAACCATCTGGGCCAGGGGATTTATCATTTGGAAGTTCTTTAATTACATCTTCAATCTCCTCATCAGAGAAAGATTTTTCCAAAGCATCCTTTTCGTCTTGCCTTAAGCATTCCCCTACCAAGTCATTAAGATTGAAGTGCATTTCAGGCTTATCAGAAGTACCCAGTCTATCTTTAAAGGCTTTCCATAGGAGATTGTCTTTGCCATCATGATCATGAATCTCATCATTAGAATCATTTTTGAGCATGGAAATGTAGTTATGCCTGAAACTTAAGGTAGCTTTGGAATGAAAGAATTTTGTGTTTTCATCACCCAGCTTAACCCATTTAATTTTCCCCCTTTGCTTCCAATAAGTATTTTGATCTTGTAATAGAGAAATTATAAGATTCTTCAGGAGATATCTGAGATTCCATTCTAGGACAGTAAGAGTTCTCATTTCCTCCATGGCATCCAGTAGATCAATGGTGGCATTAACATTGCAGATTTGTGATTTCAGACAGGGCAGATTTTTTGCCCAGAGCTTCAGCCCCCTTCTTACATTTTTGAACTTAGCATTATTTTTTTTGCAGAATCCTGAAAGCCAACAGGAATATTCCAGGCATTTTGAACAATAGCTTTAAATTCCTTATGATGCATCCAATGATTTTCGAATCTGAACACCTGGGCTTTGGGTATCATTGTGCTAATGGAGATGACACAAGGAAAATGATCAGAGGTAGGCTTTGTAAGAGGAGCAACAAAAGTTGAAGGAAAGCTCTGGAAAAAAAATGCGTCTTCATAGGATACCCGAAGGAAACTATTGGGTATACCTTCTATCATAGATCCGAGGGCAAAATCTTCGTTGCCAAGATTGGATCCTTTCTAGAGAAGGAGTTTCTCTCGAAAGAAGTGACTGGAAGGAAAGTAGAACTCGATGAGGTTGTTGAACCTTCTCTCGAACTTGAGAGTAGTGCAGCACCGGGAGTAGTTCCTATGGCGCCTACACCAATAAGAGAGGAAGATAATGATGTTGATCATGAAACTTTGGTTGAATTTACTATGGAACCTCGCAGGTCAACGAGAACTCGTACCACTCCTGATTGGTATGATCCCGTTATGAGTGTCATGTTGGTGGACAACACCGATGACCCTGCGACATATGAGGAAGCAATGATGAGCCCAGATTCCAATAAATTGCAAGAAGCCATGAAATCCGAGATTGGATCCATGTACGAAAACCAAGTATGGACTTTGGTGGACTTACCGGATGGCCGGAAGGCTGTCGAGAACAAATGGATATTCAAGAAGAAAACATATGCTGATGGTAATGTTACTGTCTATAAAGCTCGACTTGTCGCAAAAGGGTTTCGACAAATTCAAGGAGTTGACTACGATGAGACTTTCTCACCGGTAAGCTAAAGTCTGTGAGGATTTTGTTAGCAATCGCTGCATATTATGATTATGAGATATGGCAGATGGATGTCAACACAGCATTCCTCAATGGAGACTTTGATGAAGAGTTGTATATGATGCAACCCAAAGGTTTTGTCGATCCTAAAGATGCTAACAAGGTATGCAAACTTCAACGGTCCATTTATGGATTGAAGCAAGCATCCCGAAGTTGGAATCAACGTTTTGATAAGGTGATCAAAAGTTTTGGTTTTATACAAACTTATGGAGAAGCTTGTATTTACAAGAAAGTGAGTGGGAGCTTTGTAGCATTCTTAATACTATATGTAGATGACATATTGTTGATTGGGAATGATGTAGACCTTCTTAATAGTGTCCAGGATTATTTGAATAATAGTTTTTCAATGAAAGATCTTGGCGAAGCAGCTTACATATTAGGCATAAAGATTTATAGAGATAGATCGTGATGCCTAATATCATTCTTACAGAGTACATATGTGGACAAAGTTCTAAAGAGGTTTGGAATGGAAGATAGCAAGAAAGGGTTCTTGCCCATGTTGCCCAATACGACCTTGAGTAAAACTCAAAGTCCTGCAACGACAGAAGATAGAGAAAGGATGAGTAAGAATCCCTATGCCTCAGCCATAGGATCTCTAATGTATGCCATGCTATGTACTAGACCCGACATTGCATATGTTGTTAGTTTAACTAGCAGATATCAAAGTGATCCAGGAGTGGATCATTGCACAGCAGTCAAAAACATCCTTAAGTACTTGAGAAGAACTAAGGATATGGTTCTTTCTTATGGAGGTGATGAACATCTCGTTGTTAATGGTTACACCGATGCTAGTTGGAACACCAATCCGGATGATTCTAAATCTCAATCTGGATACGTATTTACTTTGAATGGTGCAGCAGTTAGCTGGAGGAGTGCAAAGCAAAGCGTTGTGGCGAGATCTTCAACTAAATCGGAATACATATCTGCTTCGGAGGCTTCACAAGAAGCGATATGGATGAAGGAGTTCATTACAGAGCTCGGTGTGGTTCCAAGTGCGCTAGACCCAATGTCTATCTACTGTGATAACATGGGCGCCATAGCCAATGCGCAAGAACCAAGGTCACACAAGAAGCTGAAGCACATCAAGCTACGTTTCACGCTATTCGAGAGCATGTCCAAGATGGTGACATAAAGATTTGCAAAGTACACACAGATCTGAATGTGGCGGATCCGTTGACTAAACCTCTCCCGAGGGCAAAACATGACCAGCACCAAACCGCCATGGTTGTTCGGTATATTACCATGTAATCTAGATTAGTTGACTCTAGTGCAAGTGGGAGACTGTTGGAGATATACCCTAGAGGCAATAATAAAAGTGCTTATTATTATATCTTTGTGTTTATGATAAATGTTTACATTCATGCTATAATAGTATTAACCAGAAACATTAATATTTATGTGATTTGTAAACTAAATTAGAGTCCGTGGTAAAGCCTCTTTATAAATACTAGCTTGTTGGTTAAAGATGATCGTGGTTTCTCGATCATGAACATTGAGATGTTATTAACAACAAGATCATATCATTAGGAGAATGGTATGATGGACATACTCCTATAGATAAGCGTAGCATTAAGATCAAGTCATTTCAATAGTTCATTTGCTATAAGCTTTCTGATACATAGTAACCTAATTCCTTTGACCATGAGATCATGCTAATCACCATCACCGGAAGGATGCTTTGATGACATCAAACACCACACCGTAACTGGGTGGCTATAAAGGTGGCATTGAGTGTTCGGAAAGTATGTGTTGAGGCACATGGATCAAGAGTGGGATTTGTCCATTCATATGACAGATAGATATACTCTGGACCCTCTCGATGGAATGTCATCCTGTAGGGGTTCGTAGCATGGAAAACAAAAAATTTCTACCGCATACAAACAAACAAGCCAAGATCTATCTACTAGATTGTAGCAACGAGTTGATAGAGGAACTCACCCTCGAAGATTCCAAAGCGGTTAACGAGAGCAGATTCTCGTGGGTGATGTAGTCGTACTCTTGCCGATCTCAAGATCGCATAGACGATCCTTCGGCGCCAACGGCTTCGCAGCGCTCTGCGTTCACACTCAATGAAGACCTTCCTCTCCCTTGTTCCTGTAGGGTTCGCAGCATAGAAAACAAAAATTTTCCTACGATGTGAACTATGTACCAAGATCTATCTATTAGATACAAACAACGGGCGGATGTATATCTGTAGAGAACATACCCTTGAAGACCGAAAAAGCTTAACGAGTTCAACTCGTGGTTGATGTAGACGATCTCTTGCCGATCTCAAGATCGAGAGGAAGTCCTAGCGCCGCAAATCAGCAGCGCATCCATGCTCGCACACACGTTCGAGGCACCGAGCAACCTACGCCTCCTCGCTCCAGCGATGCAGCGGAAGCACAACTCTTTCTTTCCGAATAGCCACCGGGAACATGTATCTCGCTAGTCCGAGACCATGGGGGATAAATTCTAGAGAGGGAGAGAGATCCTTCACGAGGAGGTGTGAGAGACAAGTGAGAGGAGGGGCTCCTTTTATAGGAGGAGGGGGGCACCCAAGGGGGCGGCCACCGGCCATGGGGGCTGCCCCCTCCCCTCCTTCATTCATGTGGGTGGACACTCCACTCACAAAATGGCCCTTCAATTTTCTCCACTCAAAAATCCACTCAAATTCCCATTAAATTTCCACCAAATTTAATGCAAACTCTCATTAAATAAAACTCTTTTATTTTATTCAGAATTTTGTCAATTACTTTAATGAAAAACATTCACAAATAACCCCTTGCTATAATTCTATTTCACATGGATAACCACTTTATGCAATTTCACCCGAAAACTAGTTTCGATATCTAGTGAAATAAATTCCTGCGCTTGTTTATTCTTTCGGCATGAAACTTTTGCTCCAATTGGATGTTGGTGTCTCTTAAATGTGTCACCCTACGGTTCGTGAATAATGCGGACATGATCGAGACCCCTCTCGGATCAATAATCAGAAGCGGGATCTGGAGACCCATACTGACTCCCACACATTCAACGATGACTTTCTTGTGATCGTCAGAACCTTTTATGCTAGTATCTTAATCCCTTTGTTTCACGATATATTACATGTCCGAGATTCGATCATCGGTATCTCCATACCTAGTTTGATCTCGTTACCGACATGCACTCTTTTCTCGTTCCCGTGATATAACATTCTAGTGATCAAATCACTTGCTTTCAAGCTAATCAATGTGATATCACCGAGAGGGCCCAGAGTATATCTATCCGTCATCGGGATGAACAAATTCCACTCTCGATCCATGAGCCTCAACATAACACTTTATTAGTTCTGAATCCATCTTTATAATCACCCTGTTACGGTGTGACATTTGATGTTATCAAGAAACTCTTCCGGTGTTAGTGATTGACATGATCTCATGGTCTAAGGATTAGGATCACTTCGTAAGTTGTTATAGCAATATAAACTCAATGACTTTGATCGTAATGCTATACTTCGGATGAATGTTCATCACACCATTACACTAATATTGTGATCCCGTTATTAACAACATCCAATGTCCATGATCAGGAAACCTTGATCATCTTGTTAATCAACGAGCTAGTTTATGAGAGAGGCATAACTAGGAACTTTCTGTTTGTTTATTAAACACACATGTATTAACGTTTCCGTATTAATACAATTATTGCATGCAAAATAAACATCTATCATATACTTGGAATACACATAATAAACACTTTATTATTGCCTCTCAGGGCATATTCCCTCCAGTCTCCCACTTGCACTAGAGACAATAATCTAGTTACATAGTGATAAATCTAACACCCATTGAGTTCTGGTGTTGATCATGTTTTGCTCTAGGGAGAGTTTTAGTCAACGGATCTGCTACATTGTGATCCGTATGTACTTTACAAATCTTTATATCTCCATCCTTGACATGCTCGCGGATGGAGTGAAACCAGCGCTTAATATGCTTGGAATGCTTGTGAGACCTTGGCTCTTTGGCATTGGCAATGGCACCATTGTTGTCACAATAGATCACCATTGGGTCCAACGCGTTTGCAACCACTCCTAGTTCGGATATGAACTCCTTCATCCAAACTGCTTCCGAGCGGTTACGAGCGACAACATATTCGACCTCCATTGTTGATCCCGCTACCACAGGTTGTTTGGAGCTCTTCCAACTAACCGCTCCGTCATTCATGAGAAACACGTATCCGGATTGAGACTTAGAGTCATCCGGATCGGTGTCAAAGCTAGCGTCGACATAACACTTAGCGACGAGCTCTTCTTCACCTCCGTATACAAGAAACATATCCTTAGTTCTTCGTAAGTACTTAAGGATATTCTTGACCGCTATCCAGTGTTCCGAACCTGGATCCGATTGGTACCTACTAGTCAAACTAATAGCATGTGCCACATCCGGTCTTGTACATAGCATGGCGTACATTATAGAGCCTATGGCTGAAGCATAGGGGACTTTGTCCATTATCTCTCTTTCTTCCGCCGTAGAAGTACTTTGAGTCTTACTCAATGTCTTGCCTTGCAACATAGGTAAGAACCCCTTCTTACTTCCGTCCATTTTAAACTTCTTTAAAATCTTATCAAGGTATGTACTTTGCGATAGCCCTATTAGGCGCCTAGATCTATCTCTATAGATCTTTATGCCTAATATGTATGACGCTTCACCTAGGTCCTTCATTGAAAATTTGCTGTTTAGATAACTTTTAACACTGTTTAAAAGATCTATATCATTTCCGATCAATAATATGTCATCCACATATAATATCAGAAATGCCACATTGCTCCCGCTCACTTTCTTGTAAATACAAGTTTCTCCATAAGTTTGGACAAATCCAAACTCTTTGATCACCTCATCAAAGCGGAGATTCCAACTTCGTGATGCTTGCTTCAATCCATAGATGGATCGCTGAAGTTTGCACACCTTGTTAGCATCCTTAGGATCGACAAAACCCTTTGGTTGTATCATATACAACTCTTCTTCAATATTACCATTGAGAAACGCGGTTTTGACATCCATCTGCCATATCTCATAATCAAAATATGCAGCAATTGCTAACATAATCCTAACTGACTTTAGCATCGCTACGGGAGAGAATGTCTCATCGTAGTCAACTCCTTGAATTTGTTGAAACCCCTTTGCGACAAGTCGAGCTTTATAGACGGTCACATTACCATCAGCATCAGTTTTCCTTTTGAAAATCCATTTGTTCTCCACGACCTTTTGGTCATGAGGTAATTCCACCAAGTTCCAAACTTGATTTTCATACATGGATTCCATCTCGGATTTCATGGCTTCTAACCATTTGTTGGAATCCGGGCTCATCATCGCTTCTTCATACGTCGCAGGGTCATCATTTTCATCAACCATGAAATTCATGACAGGATTTCCGTACAGCTCGGGAGCTGCACGTGTCCTGCTTGACCTGCGAGGTTCGGTAGTACTCTCTTTCGGAGTTTCATGATCATTATCCTTAGTTCCCTCTTCAACAGGTGGAGCCAACTCTGGAACAACTTCCGGCGCTGCACTACTCGCCATACTTTGAAGAGAAGGTTCAATAACCTCTCCGAGTTCTACCTTCCGACTACTCACACCTTTCGCAAGAAACTCTTTCTCTAGAAAGGATCCATTCTTGGCAACAAAAACCTTGCCCTCGGATCTGTGGTAGAAGGAATACCCAATAGTTTCCTTAGGGTATCCTATGAAGACGCATTTTTCCGCTTTGGGTTCGAGTTTATCCGGTTGAAGTTTCTTCACATAAACATCGCATCCCCAAACTTTAAGAAATGACAGCTTAGGTTTGTTTCCAAACCACAATTCATACGGTGTCTTTTCAACGGATTTAGATGGTGCCCGATTTAAAGTGAATGCAGCAGTTTCTAGTGCATAACCCCAAAATGACAACGGCAAGTCCGTCAGAGACATCATAGATCGAACCATATCTAATAAAGTACGATTACGACGTTCCGACACACCATTTCGCTGTGGTGTTCCGACAGGCATGAGTTGTGAAACAATTCCACACTCTTTCATGTGAGTGATAAACTCGTAACTTAGATACTCACCTCCACGGTCGGACCGTAGAAATTTGATCTTTCTATTACGATGATTTTCCACTTCATTCTGAAATTCCTTGAACTTTTCAAAGGTTTCAGACTTGTGTTTCATCAAGTAGATATAACCGTATCTACTCAAATCATCCATGAAAGTAACAAAATAACGATATACACCTCGCGCCGACACACTCATTGGACCACATACATCAGAATGTATGATTTCCAATAAATCATCGCCTGCTCCATTGAACCGAAAAGCGTTCTAGTCATCTTTCCCATAAGGCATGGCTCACATGTATCAAATGATTCAAAATCAAGTGATTCCAAAAGTCCATCCGAATGGAGCTTCTTCATGCGTTTAACGCCAATATGACCTAGACGGCAGTGCCACATATATGCGGATATATCATCATTAAGTTTAATCCTTTTAGCATCAACATTATGAATATGTGTAACATTATCATCGAGATATAATAGAAATAAACCATTCATCATCAGTGCATGAAACATAAAAGATTTCATTCATATAAATGGAACAACCATTGTTCTCGGACTTAAATGAATAACCACTTCGCATCAAACACGATCCAGATACAATGTTCATGCTCAGTGCAGGCACCAGATAACAATTATTCAAGTTTATAACTAATCCCGATGGCAAATGGAGAGGCAGTGTTTCGACGGCGATCACATCAACGCTTGATCCATTGTCGACACACATCTTGACCTCATCCCTTGCTAGCGGTCGCTTGTTCCGCAGCCCCTGATTTGAGATACAAATATTAGCAACTGAACCGGTATCAAATACCCAGGTGCTACTGCGAGCACTAGTCACGGACACATCGATAAAATATATATCATATAGACCTTTGTTTGCGGTGTCGGCCTTCTTATCGCCAAATACTTGGGGCGATTAAGCTTCGATGGCGATCCCTTACAATAGTAGCACTTTTCGGTCGGACTTAGGTCCAACTCGGTTTCTTTTCAGCACGGCAAGTGCTTGCCGCCTTACTTCCCTTCCATTTTCCCTTCTTGTCTTTCTTGAAACCGGTGTTACTATTGATCATCAACACTTGATGTTCCTTTTGATCTCCACTTAGCTTTTAAGCATTGATGTAAGCTCGGGAGAGACTTCTTCATGCCTTGCATATTATAGTTCATCACAAAGCTCTTATAGCTAGGTGGCAGAGACTACAGAACACGATGGATGCCTAAGTCAATGGGAATCGTTATTCCCAAGGACACAAGCTTATTGGCGTAACCCGACATCTTGAGTACATGCTCACTAACGGAGCTGTGCTCTTCCATCATGCAGCTAAAGAACTTTTCCGAAGCATTGTAGCTCTCTACAGCAGCATGTGTGTCGAAAATCATTTTCAACTCACCCATTGTATCAAATGCATTGCCGTTTTCGAAACGCTTTCGAAGTTCCGGCTCTAGCCCATACAATATGCCGCAACGAACTAAGTTGTGGTCCTCCTGACGAGTCTGATAGACATTCTTCTCCTCGTCAGGGTCATCCTCTAAAGGCGGGGGGCCTAGTGGCGCTTCTAGAACGTATTGCTTTTGTGCAGCAGAGAGGAGAATCCTCAAATTCATGGCCCATTCGGTAAAGTTGCTACCGTTCGTTGCTAGTTTCTGTTTCTCCATGAACACATTGAAATTAAAAGCAGGTGGTGCCATCTACAACAGAATTTGTAAAGTTTAGACTAAGTGTATGATAGATTGAGTTCAACTAATCCATATTACGAATGGACTCCCACTCAAAAACGACATCCCTCGTGCCCTTTTGGTGATTACATGAACCAAATCCACTATACCAAGTCCGATCATCACGTGAGTCGGTATAGCTTCAAAGGCGAGCATCAAATGGGCATCATATCTACTATATGACTCATGCTTAACCTTTCGGTCCGTGTTCCGAGGCCGTGTCTGTACATGCTAGGCTCGCCAAGTTAGAACCTTAGTATTCGCGTGTGTAACTGTTTTACACCCGAAATTTGGTCGTGGATCCAAGAACACCAGATCATCACGTGATGTCTTGGAGCGACGAAACATAATCAGTGCATACTAAAGGAAGAACACATTCTTATCTTGATATTTAAATGAGGAATCATCTTATTATGCTAACAAAGCGCTAAACAAGCAATATAAGATGCTATCAAACATCACATGTTTATTAGTGAAATGTTATGGTTCCCGCAGATGATCTCTATCATGTGCATCATGGTATGATCACTATCATACCTATATGTGTAAATCCAAGGTCTATGGAGTTTACACGCTATGTGTGTTGTAAGAGTATCATCTCATACTTATACTTACAACACTACCATATCATAACACTAGCCCAGCAACAATCTAAACTAGACACCTCTAATTTATCCATTGCATGTTTTACGTGGCTTAGGGATTTCGAGATAGAACCGTTCTTACCTACGAACATGAACCACAACAAGGATAACCAAATTGTTGACAATTCGTTGCAAAATAGATATTGACTATAGTAGGAGAGACAGACACCCGCTAGACACTTATGCAAACTAGTTGCATGTCAAGCGTGGAACAAGTCTCATGTGCGAGGACATGTAAAGTTTGTCCGGGCCGCTTCATCCCACTATGCCACCAATATCCAAAATTACAACAAAGGAGCAACAACATGATCATCATCGCCTACATACTCATATGTGTACTACCCGTGTAAAGCATCTACGCATATATCCGCTCGATACCCTTTGTAGGGTTCGCAGCATAGAAAACAAAATTTTTCCTACGATGTGAACTATGTACCAAGATCTATCTATTAGATACAAACAACGGGCGGATGTATATCCGTAGAGAACATACCCTTGAAGACCGAAAAAGCTTAACGAGTTCAACTCGTGGTTGATGTAGACGATCTCTTGCCGATCTCAAGATCGAGAGGAAGTCCTAGCGCTGCAAATCAGCAGCGCATCCGTGCTCGCACACACGTTCGAGGCACCGAGCAACCTCCGCCTCCTCGCTCCAGCGATGCAGCGAAAGCACAACTCTTTATTGCCGAATAGCCACCGGGAACATGTATCTCGCTAGTCCGAGACCATGGGGGATAAATTCTAGAGGGGAGAGAGATCCTTCACGAGGAGGTGTGAGAGACAAGTGAGAGGAGGGGCTCCTTTTATAGGAGGAGGGGGGCACCCAAGGGGGTGGCCGCCGGCCATGGGGGCTGCCCCTTCCCCTCCTTCATTCATGTGGGTGGACACTCCACTCACAAAATGGCCCTTCAATTTTCTCCACTAAAAAATCCACTCAAATTCCCATTAAATTTCCACCAAATTTAATGCAAACTCTCATTAAATAAAACTCTTTTATTTTATTCAGAATTTTGTCAATTACTTTAATGACAAACATTCACAAATAACCCCTTGCTAGAATTCTATTTCACATGCATAACCACTTTATGCAATTTCACCCGAAAACCAGTTTCGGTATCTAGTGAAATAAATTCCTGCGCTTATTTATTCTTTCGGCATGAAACTTTTGCTCCAATTGGATGTCGGTGTCTCTTAAGTGTGTCACCCTACGGTTCGTGAATAATGCGGACATGATCGAGACCCCTCTCGGATCAATAATTAGAAGCGGGATCTGGAGACCCATACTGACTCCCACACATTCAACGATGACTTTCTTGTGATCGTCGGAACCTTTTATGCTAGTATCTTAATCCCTTTGTTTCACGATATATTACATGTCCGAGATTCGATCATCGGTATCTCCATACCTAGTTTGATCTCGTTACCGACATGCACTCTTTTATCGTTCCCGTGATATAACATTCTAGTGATCAAATCACTTGCTTTCAAGCTAATCAATGTGATATCACCGAGAGGGCCCAGAGTATATCTATCCGTCATCGGGATGAACAAATTCCACTCTCGATCCATGAGCCTCAACATAACACTTTATTAGTTCTGAATCCATCTTTATAATCACCCTGTTACGGTGTGACATTTGATGTTATCAAGAAACTCTTCCGGTGTTAGTGATTGACATGATCTCTTGGTCTAAGGATTAGGATCACTTCGTAAGTTGTTATAGCAATATAAACTCAATGACTTTGATCGTAATGCTATACATCGGATGAATGTTCATCACACCATTACACTAATGTTGTGATCCCGTTATTAACAACATCCAATGTCCATGATAAGGAAACCTTGATCATCTTGTTAATCAACGAGCTAGTTTATGAGAGAGTCATAACTAGGAACTTTCTGTTTGTTTATTAAACACACATGTATTAACGTTTCTGTATTAATACAATTATAGCATGCAAAATAAACATCTATCATATACTTGGAATACACATAATAAACACTTTATTATTGCCTCTTAGGGCATATTCCCTTCAGTTCCAGCAGGCAGCGGAGGTTGTAGCACTCTTCTCGCGATTACGGCAGCACGACGACGTGGTGTCAAAAGTAGAGAGGAGATCTCGCAGGGCTTCGCCTTAAGCCGGAGCGAGTATGGTGGAGTATGAGAGAGGCCTTGGTGATCTAGGGTTTAGAGGGAACCAAGGGGAGGGCTTGGTCGGCTGCTAGGGTTTGGGGAAACCCCAACTCGCCGAGTTGGAGGTGCCCTAGGCGGCGGCAGCACAAGGAGGTGGTGGCACCGGCGACTTGGGGCTAGGGTTTTTGGGTGTGAGGGTAGGGGCAGCCCTTACCCTCCTTATATAGGTGGAGGGTGGCGGCTTGGGAGGATGGAGTCCTCCTCCAACTCGCCCTCCTTGGCCGGCGGGTGGAGGAAGTGGGACTTCCTCCCCAAGTAGGTTTCCTACTCTCCCTCCACCAAGCAAACTTGGCGTTTGACTTTTCAAATTGGCGTTTGACTTTCAAACTTGGATTTGATTTCTCTCTTTATTTTGCCCAGCCAAGTGACCTAGTACATGATGCAAACATTCCATATTGTCATGACACATTCATGTACCCTTCCTCCAGTCTTGGGATCTTAGGACCCTTCTAGAACATTCCTGGTGAAAACACCGGAATCATTCCCCAACTCCGAAACAGGACTTTCCTTATATGAATCTTATTCTCCGGACCATTCCGGATCTCCTCGTGATATCCCGGATCCCATCCGAGACTCCGAACAACATTCAGTCTCTTACTCATCATTCCATAACTACTCAACAACATCGAATCCTTAAGTGTGTCTCCCTACGGTTCGTGAATTATGCGGACATGATCGAGACACTTCTCCGATCAATAACCCATAGAGGAATCTAGAAATCCATATGGCTCCCACATATTTCTACGATTACTTTGCGATCGAATAAACCACTTACATATGATACCAATTTCCCTTTGTCTCACAATAGTTTACATATCCGAGGTTTTGATCGTCGGTATCTCTGCATACCTAGTTCAACCTCGTAACTGATAAGTACTCTTTTCTCGTTCCCGTGGTATGTGATACCTTGTGAGCCAGTCACATGCTTGCAAGCTAGTTGGATGACATTCCACCGAGAGGGCCCAGAGTATATCTATCCGTCATATGGATGGACAAATCCCACTCTTGACCATGTGCCTCAACCCATACTTTCTGAACACTCAATGCCACCTTTATAGCCACCCAGTTACGGTGTGGTTTTTGATGTCATCAAAGCATCCTTCCGGTGATGGTGATTAGCATGATCTCATGGTCTCATGATCTTTCTGCCTAAAATGTAAGCTGCTTCGCCAAGATCTTTCATTGAAAAACTATTATTCAAATAATCCTTGACACTATTAAGAAGGTCTACATCATTCCCAATCAACAATATGTCATCTACATATAGTATTAAGAATGCTACAGAGCTCCCACTCACTTTCTTGTAAATACAAGCTTCTCCATAAGTTTGTATAAAACCAAAGCTTTTGATTACCTTATCAAAACGTTGATTCCAACTTCGGGATGCTTGCTTCAATCCATATATGGACCGTTGAAGTTTGCATACCTTGTTAGCATCTTTAGGATCGACAAAACCTTTGGGTTGTATCATATACAACTCTTCATCAATGTCTCCATTGAGGAACACCGTTTTGACATCCATCTGCCATATCTCATAATCATAATATGCAACGATTGCTAACAAAATCCTCACAGACTTTAGCTTCGCTACCGGTGAGAAACTCTCATCGTAGTCAACTCCTTGAATTTGTCGAAACCCTTTTGAGACAAGTCGAGCTTTATAGACAGTAACATTACCATCAGCATCTGTTTTCTTCTTGAAAATCCATTTGTTCTCGACAGCCTTCCGGCCATCCGGTAAGTCCACCAAAGTCCATACTTGGTTTTCGTACATGGATCCAATCTCGGATTTCATGGCATCTTGCCATTTATTGGAATCTGGGCTCATCATCGCTTCCTCATATGTCGCAGGGTCATCGGTGTTGTCCACCAACATGACACTCATAACGGGATCATACCAATCAGGAGTGGTACGAGTTCTCGTTGACCTGCGAGGTTCTGTAGCAACTTCAACCGAAGTTTCATGATCATCATCATTAGCTTCCTCTCTTATTGGTGTAGGCGCCACAGGAACTACTTCTGGTGCTGTGCTACTTGAAAGTTCGAGAGAAGGTTCAACAACCTCGTCAAGTTCTACTTTCCTTCCAGTCAGTTCTTTCGAGAGAAATTCCTTCTCTAGAAAGGATCCATTCTTAGCAACGAAGATTTTGCCCTCGGATCTATGATAGAAGGTATACCCAATAGTTTCCTTCGGGTATCCTATGAAGACGCATTTTTCCGCTTTGGGTTCAAGCTTGTCCGGTTGTAACTTCTTTACATAAGCTTCGCAACCCCAAACTTGAAGGAACGACAATTTAGGTTTCTTCCCAAACCATAATTCATACGGTGTCGTTTCAATGGATTTAGATGGTGCCCTATTTAAAGTGAATGCGACTGTTTCTAATGCATAACCCCAAAACGATAGCGGTAAATCTGTAAGTGACATCATAGAATGAACCATATCTAAGAGAGTTCGATTACGACGTTCGGACACACCATTACGCCGTGGTGTTCCCGGCGGTGTCAATTGTGAAAGTATTCCGCATTTCTTCAAATGCTCGCCAAACTCGTAACTTAGATATTCACCTCCATGATCAGATCGTAGAAATTTAATCTTCTTGTTACGTTGATTCTCTACCTCACTTTGAAATTCCTTAAACTTCTCGAAAGTTTCGGACTTATGTTTCATGAAATAGATATACCCATATCTACTCAAGTCATCCGTGAAGGTAAGAACATAACGATAACCACCACGCGATGCTACACTCATTGGTCCACACACATCAATATGTATGATTTCCAATAAGTCCGTAGCTCGCTCCATCATACCAGAAAATGGAGTCTTAGTCATTTTACCCATTAGACATGCTTCGCATCTTTCAAGTGATTTGAAATCAAGTGATTCCAGAAGTCCATCGGAATGGAGTTTCTTCATACGCTTAACTCCAATGTGACCAAGACGATAGTGCCACATATAGGTCGAGTTATCGCTCAATTTCAAACGTTTAGCTTCAATGTTATTAATATGCGTATTTCCACAATCGAGATTCAATAAGAATAGACCATCTACCAAAATGCATGTGCATAAAACATATTACTCATATAAATCGAACAACCATTATTCTCAGACTTAAACAAGTAGCCGTATCGCAATAAACATGATCCAGATATAATGTTCATGCTCAACGCAGGCACCAAATAACAATTATTTAAGTATAAAACTAATCCTGATGGTAGATGAAGAGGTAGTGCACCGACCGTGATCACATCAATCTTTGATCCATTTCCAACGCGCATCGTCACCTCGTTCTTTGCTAGCTTTCGTTTATTCTGCAGCACCTGTTTCGAGTTACAAATATGAGCAACCGAACCAGTATCAAATACCCTGGCACTACTACGAGTACTAGTGAGATACTGTTGGAATTATGCCCTAGAGGCAATAATAAAGATGTTATTATTATAATTCTTGTTCATGATAATGTTTATATTCCATGCTAGAATTGTATTAAGCGGAAACATTAATACTTGTGTGGTTTGTGAACAACACCGTGTCCCTAGTACGCCTCTATGGACTAGCTCATTGATCAATGATGGTTAAGGTTTCCTAACCATAGACATGAGTTGTCAATTGATAATGAGATCATATCATTGGGAGAATGATGTGGTGGACATACCCAAACTAAGCGAAGCAATTAGATCGTGTCATCGTGTTCGTCTTTGCAAAGCTTTTCTTATGTCAAATATTGTATTCCTTAGACCATGAGATAATGCAACTCCCTGGTATCGGAAGAAAGCTTTGAGGTCATCAAACGTCATCCTATGAGAGGGTGATCATAAAGGTGTCTCTCAGGTGATCGGAAAGTATCTGTTGGGTTGTATGTATCGAGATGGAATTTGTCCCTCCCAAGTCGGAGAGATATACTTGGGCCCCTTTCGTGTCGATCGCAACACCGCTTGCAAGCATGTGGTTAAGGAGTTAATCACAAAGTGATATCGGATTACGGAACGAGTAAAGTACTTGCTGTGAACGAGATTGAACTAGGTATGACGATACCGACGATCGAATCTCGGGCAAGTAAAATATCGCGAGACGAAGGGAATATATATATGGGATTGATTGAATCCTGGCATCGTGGTTCATCCGATATGATCATCGATGAATGTGTGGGAGTCAATATGGGTGCCTGCACTTGTTGATTATTGATAGAAGATCATGTCGCATATTCTCGAACCCGCGGTCACACATAACGTGTCTCGGCTAGGATAGATTGGATAATTGGTTTATGAGTTTTTGTTCGGAGTCTCGGATGGGATCCGGGATATCACGAGAGGTTCCAGAATGGTCCAGAGAATAAGATTCATATAAGGCAGTGCAGTTTTTGGAGTTCGGAATTGTTCCGGGTTAATCGGTATTGTACCGGAAGCTTCTAGAACCTTCCGGAAGGGGACCAACGTGGCCCCACCTTCCGGGAGGGGGCATGGGCCTATGAGGGAGTGTCCTGGACGCATTGGGCCAGGGGCACAAGGCCCCATAGGGCCCAGCCGATCCTAGAGAGTTTAAATCGTTTAAACTGGAGATAAGATAAGATAGGATTTCTAGATAAGGGAGAGTTTAAATTGTTTAAACTAGAGATAGGCTTGGAGGAGAGGCTAGGGATGGCCGCCCCCCTCTATAAATAGAGGGCTGGTGCGCCCCCTCCCTAGACACACCTTCCTCCAAGCCCTAGCCTCCCTGCTGGCCCTCCTCTCTCCCTCCCGACTGTTTGTAGGCGAAGCCCTGCAGCAGAAATTCTCCACCATATACACCACGCCGTCGTGTTGTAGATCCAATCCATCTCTCCACCATACTTGCTGGTCCGAGGAAGGAGGAGACGTCGAGGTGCTGCACGTGTGCATCTCACGGAGGCACCGCCACTTGTGGTGCTAGATCGGATCGGATCGCGAGGAGGAGAAGCGAGTTCGACTACATCACCCACGTTCTGATGAACGTTCCGCTGTGCGAATCTTCAAGGGTATGAAGATCTAATCCAATCTCTCTCGTTGTTTTCATCTCCTAGATTAGATCTTGGCTTTCCCTCTGTTCGCTTCCGTAGAAAATTTTGATTTACTATGCTGCGAAACCCCTTCAGATACACATCAATAACATGTATATCGGATATACCTTTCTTCTTGATGTTGCTGTTCTTCAAATCCACCAAGTACTTTGGGCAATTCCGCTTCCAGTGACCCTCTCCCTTGCAGTAAAAGCACTCAGTATCAGGCTTAGGCCCAGCCTTGGTCTTCTTCGTCGGCGCGATAACTTTCTTACCGCCCTTCTTGAAGTTTCCCTTTTTCTTAGACTTGCATTTCTTGAATTTGGTGGTCTTATTGACCAACAACACTTGGTGCTCTTTCTTGATCTCCACTTCTGCAGATTTCAACATGGAGAAGAGTTCTGGCAACATCTTGTCCATGTTTTGCATATTGTAGTTCATCACAAAGTTCTTGTAACTTGGTGGTAGTGATTGGAGGACACGGTGAATCCCCAAAGAATTAGGAATCACTATACCCAAACTTTGGATCTTGTTTGCGTGCCCTGACATCTTAAGCACATGCTCACTGACGGAGCTGCCCTCTTCCATCTTGTAGTTAAAGAACTTTTCAGAAGCCTCATAACTCTCAACTGCCGCGTGAGCCTCAAATATCATTTTGAGTTCACGGACAATATCATGTGGGTCATGGTTCTCAAACCTTTCCTGAAGCTCCGATTCCAAACCATACAAGATAGCACACTGAATTGTGGAGTACTAATTCTTCTGAGTGAGGTAAACATTCTTTACTTCATCGGTAGCAGTAGCTGCAGGCGGGTCACCCAGCGGTGCATCCAGCACATAGGTCAAATTACCAACATTGAGGACAATCCTCAAATTGCGGAACCAATCCGCGAAGTTGCTTCCATTGTTTTTCAACTTTTCTTTCTCTAGGAACGCATTAAAATTGATGGTAGGGGCCGCCATTGATCTACAACATATTTGCAATAGTTTAGACTAAGTTTATGACAAATTGAGTTCTAATTAATAGTTAAATTAATCTAGGTGAACTCCCACTCAAAACAATATCCCTCACATTGTTTTAGTGATCACACGAACCAAATCCACCACATCAAAACCGATCATCACGAGAGTTTATGTAGCTTCAATGGCGAACAATCAACATGCTCATCATATCTACTATATGACTCATGCTTTACCTTTCGGTGATCCGTGTTCCAAGACCGTTTCTGTACATGCTAGGCTCATCAAGATCAAACCTTAGCTTCCACATGAGCAAATCTGGCTTGCCCACGTTGTATACACTCGCAGAATCTAACACACCCGATCATCACGTGGTGCTTCGAAACAACGAGCTTTAGCAACGGTGCTTACTAAGGATGAACACTTTAAAACTTGAAATTTGTGTGCTTGAGGGATCATCTTATAATGCTACCGTCGTTAACTAAGCAATACAAGATGCATAAAGGATTAACATCACATGCAATTCATAATATGTGATATGATATGGCCTTTCTTCTTGTGCTTCCGATCTCTATCTTCTAGCATGAACATGATCTCTATCATCACCGGTATGGCGTCAAGGTCAATGGCGCTGTTTCATGGTTGTCGTCCACCAGCTTCAACTATTACAACTACTTTGAATAGACACGCGGGTCTTAGCGGAATTTAAAGACAACCATATGGCTCCTGTCGGTTGCCAACTTACAATAAGGAATATTTCATACATCATATATAATCACAATCATGGCCATATCACATCACAGCACACCCCTGCAAAACAAAGTTAGACGCCTCTAAATTTCTTTGCATATTTTACGTGGTTTGGGGATTTAAATAAGTGTTGTTCTAACTTACGAACAAGAACCACAACGTTGATGTTTGAACTATCAAGTGCCTGTTGTAAATTGAATCTATACTATTATGGGAGAGACAGACACCCGCAAAGCCACTTATACAATACAAGTTGCATGTTGAGCGTGGAGCAAGTCTCATGAACGATGTCATGTAAGGTTAGCCCGGGCCGCTTCATCCCATCATACCGCAAGATGCAAAGTACACAAAAAACAATTGATAATAAAAGCACCACCGCCCACAATGACCATTGTGTTCTACTCGTGCAACAGATCTACATATAGACATGGCTCTGATACCACTGTAGGGGTTCGTAGCATGGAAAACAAAAAATTTCTACCGCATACAAACAAACAAGCCAATATCTATCTACTAGATTGTAGCAACGAGTTGATAGAGAAACTCACCCTCGAAGATTCCAAAGCGGTTAACGAGAGCAGATTCTCGTGGGTGATGTAGTCGTACTCTTGCCGATCTCAAGATCGCATAGACGATCCTTCCGGCGCTCCTGCTCGCTTCCGATGGTCACGTTCGGTACTCGATGAAGACCTTCCTCCCCCTTGTCCGAGCAGACAGCGGAGGTTGTTTAGTAGATATGAAATGTTAGTAGGGATACCGAATGTTGTTCGGAGTCTCGGATGGGATCGTAGGGAGACACACTTAAGGATTCAATGTTGTTTAGTAGATATGAAATGTTATTAGGGATACCTAATGTTGTTCGGAGTCTTGGATGGGATCCGAGATATCACGAGGAGATCCGGAGAATAAGATTCATATAAGGAAAGTCCGATTCCGGAGTTCGGGAATGATTTCGATGTTTTCATCGGAGAGGTTCTAGAAGGTTCACCGGACCGGAAGGGGAATGGTCCATGAATGTTTCATAGGTAAGTGGAATGATTGGATCATGTCCTAAGTCACTTTGGTTGGGCATTTGTGAGAGAGAAATAAAGCTCTAAATTGAAAGTCAAAAGAGAGTTTGAAAAGTCAAATTGGAACAATAGTTTCCTAGTGGAAGAAGAAAAGAGTCATTCCTTCTATCCAACTTGGGTTTGGGTATGGATTCAAACTCCCCTCTCCCAAGCCTCCCTCCTCTCATAAATAGAGGGGGAGGGCTGCCCCAAAGAACGACAACCAGCCCTCCCCACCCGTGCCGTGCCGCCGCCGGCCCGTCGCCCTCGCCCTAGTCGCCGCCGACACCTCCTCCTCTACTCCGGCCATCTAAACCTAGATCGTCGGAAACCCCAGATCCACCATAACTCGCACCGGCTTAGGCGAAGCCCTGCGAGATCTTCCCTCTACTTCCGACACCACGCCATCGTGCTGCCGGAATCGCGAGGGGAGAACTACAACCCCCGCTGCCTGCTGGAACAAGGGAGAGGAAGGTCTTCATCGAGTACCGAACGTGTGACCGACTGCGGAAGCGCTGCCGGAACGCAGCGCCGGAAGGATCGTCTACGCGATCTTGAGATCGACAAGTGTACGACTACATCACCCACGAGAATCTGCTCTCGTTAACCGCTTTGAAATCTTCAAGGATGAGTACTTTAATCAACTCGTTGCTACAATCTAGTAGATAGATCTTGGCTTGTTTGTGTGCATGTGGTAGAATTTTTTTGTTTTCCATGCTACGAACCCCTACGCGAGCATCATTTCCGCCGAGAACGGATGAAAGCCGATTGGAAACGGATGGAAGCCGATTGGAGGCTCATGCACAACTACTACAACCCCAATGCTATATTCTTGGAGCGTCACTTTCACCCCGGTTTCGGATGTCTATTTGAATGCAAAAGCTGTTGAAATGAGGTGCCAGCGGAGCAGGCGTGCCCCATTTTAGGCGGACGGTAAAGTGGTGGCATTTTGCTGCCCCATTTCCGCAAAACAGCTGTCTCCACCTCCCAAATTTGCGGACCAAAAATGGGTTCCGTTGTTAGAGATGCTCTCTTATTAAGGGGAGAAATCTATGGGAGGATGGATCGTCTCCTTCCCCAACGGCAATATCCATTGAACCTGGGTAGAGTAGGCATTGTAGGGGGACGCTTTCCAAGCATAGAATCGTACCTCACCTCGTTTAATTAGTCTGAAAATACAAATTACGATGGGTGATTATTTGAGATCGATTGGTCAAATCAAGAGACAATATCAATCGCCATGAGAGCAAATCTAAAAATAATAGAAGTAGATTCTGCAAAACAAGACAAATTTGTATAGATCCATCAACCATAAGCATACCGCTCAAGAAAAATCTTAACTAGTCTAGCACAGTTCATTGCCACACACAAAAAAAAGGAGGAAGTGAAAATATTAACATCACTACATTTGTAATTGCACATATAAGGATTGGGAGCTGGCCAAAATAAGGGAGTGTGATGGCAATACACGGCCAAGGAGGCCAACTGGGAAATCAAAGTTGCTCGGCTTGATGAATGTGAACATCTGAACTCACCAACCTTTCTGCTCTAGCAGGTTGAGGTGCATCCAACATAAACAAAACCACGTAAATGTGAAAAGAAAAAAAGAAAAAAAATCATATCTGCAATTCAATAGTTTCGCCATATATCCTGGATAAACACCATGTGATACTGGACAATTACTCAACTACCACAAGGAAACCAAAACAATAAGTCCATGACATATATAGTCCACTACTACTTTGTATACTACCTCCATTCCGGTTTATAAGGCAAATACGTACTTCGAGAAAATAGTTTGACTATAAATTTGGTCAATAAAATGCAAACTATATTTAACAAAAATTATACCACTAGATTCATATTTAAAATACGGTTCCGACGGTATAATTTTTGTGACATATGATTCATATATTGTTGATCAAATTTATGGTCAAACTATTTTCTCAAAATACGTATTTGCCCTATAATCCGGAATGGAGGGAGTAAGAGCAGTTTTAATGCATCAATTGAAGATCACAATAATTACAAGGAAAACTCAACTTGCTACTCCGTTTAATTAGTCTGACAGTAGATTTAAAAATTAGATGGGTGATTATTTGAGATCGATTGGTTGAATCAAGAGACGATATCGATTGCCACAAGAGCATCATGGCAACACAAGTTAACTTGTTCCAGATCGACCACAAAGCAGTGGCAAAGGACATGTATCAACTAAATTAGTGTGTCTCAACGCAGGCACATGGAGTGATTTGGTAAATATAATCCTACCAGATCAGGTCTTTGTTTCACATTTGGAGCTTGCAGTACATTAAAACAGAGTTATGGCGAAATAGAGAAATTCCCATATTTTTACATCTAGAATAAAATTGGAACGAGTTCAGCAGATTTCGGCACAAAATCTAGGTGGCAGGTGCGGACGACCGGAAAATGCAAATTATAGCACACAAAAAAACAAGAGAGTGAATGCACACAGATATGATACTACTGATTACCACGAGAGCACAATCATGAAGATTACCAATAACTATGACGAGACGAATGAAGTTGTTCCAGATCGACACCAAACAAAGTAAGGATAGGTAATTCAGATGCAACGCAGGCATCAACTTAACTACGTACGGTCTCATGCAGGCATATATAGACATATATATAGGTAGTTTGGCAGGGATAAACTCCGAAATTGACTACGGATGATCAAGCGCCAGACACATCGACGGCCTCGGTGTAGGCTACGCCAGTAGCGCGGTACTGCTCGAGAATCCTGGCGTGTTCGACATCAATCTCGTCCCTCAGCGCTTCGGCGCGGAGCATAATTCCACGCAGATCCATAGGACCGGTGGCGGTGTACTTGTCGAGGAAGTCCATGTTGATGCGGCGGATGGGTTTCTCCTCCAGACGTATCAGCGCGTCGATGTACTTCTGGCTACACCTGACCATCTTCACCTCCCCCTTGGTTGCCTGGTCTCCGTCCTTCACTTTCTGGATCTTGGACGCCGACTCGCCGCCGGAACGAGTGGTCATCCCATTCCTATCCGTCGCCACCGCCTCCTGCTTCTCCAACCCCATCCCGCCGCCGGCGATTCCCTTTTTCTCTCTCGCTAGAAACCCTGATCGCTGTCTAGATCTGGAAGGAGGTCGGGTTGGATGGGAGAGACCCCACCCCACGGAGGGCTGCATATGTACCCAGGCACCCAGCCGACCGACCGAACCCTAGGCCGTCTCGGGCCCGAATCGGGCACAAAGTCGCCTCAACCTCATCGTACTAACCTATCCACGACACATTTAAGTACTACTACGTAGTGGTTAGGTTTAAATAAAGATTCTTTGCTTGGATCATGTCTTATAGTTTGTCGCTTTTCCAGTTTTATGTTCTGATCTCACCTTGGATTACTTGATATCATGTAAATTGACTAGTTATACTCGATCTGGTTGTTCCCAACTGAGTCTGCTATCTCACAAAAAATAAAATATACTGCTCTCTGTCAAAGACCAGCAAAGGATACAAGATGGTCATGATCTTACATCTATCTCACACACTGCCACAACAACGAACCCCAATTATGTTTGTTTAAGAAAATGCTACATCGATATTCTAAGAACACACCAACAAACATCACAAAAACACATCCATGTCCAAGATAATTAAATTGTGCTGGACCTGTCTCACCTTACAACTGCTCATGTTGGCGTTTACACAATAGCTCTTTATCTCATCTTTATACAGTACAAACTAAAACAAACCTCACACTAAAAGCCGATATATTATTACATTTCTTTTTACTACTTTCACTTGCATCCAACATACATACAAGTCCTTAAGTTCAGAATACGCTGTTGAAAGAATACTTCTGAAAATTATTTGTGCTGAGGAAGAGACCCTATTGTCCCTAATTAAGTTGCTTGGCTATTCACTACAGGACGCGCGCGCTACGCCGAGGGCAAAAAGCCGTCAGCGTAGGCTAAAATGCCCTCGGCGTATGTTACGCCGACGGCTGCCCTCGGCGTAGCCTCCTCGGCAAAGGGCTCCCTCGGCGGAGCACATAGAGGCCGTCGGCGTATGGTACGCCGAGGGCAATGCCCTCCGAGGGCAATGCCGTCGGCGTAGCGGCCGTCGGCATAGCTTGTCGACAGGTTGCAAAAATATTTTTTTTTCTAAAAAAATAAATTTTTTATTTTATTTTCTCAATTTTTGAATCTTTGAATTGTTTCACTCATTAATCTCTCACTTTAAACATTTTTAACACTAATTACATTTAATATTTAATTAAATTGCAGTCTTGGTTGAACTTTCCGGAAGGTCACCCATCCTAATACTACTCCAGCTCCAGCACGCTTAACTTCCTCGTTCCTTCAGAATCTGTTTTCACA
This sequence comes from Avena insularis, assembly GCA_023614405.1. Lineage (NCBI taxonomy): Eukaryota > Viridiplantae > Streptophyta > Magnoliopsida > Poales > Poaceae > Avena > Avena insularis. The sequence continues at coordinate 376,251,418 of CM042687.1, read as the reverse complement.
AAGTAATTCATACATTGTTGTCAATACTATGATATCAATCCTATTAACCCTTATATCAACATGTCACATGTTTGTATTTTTTGAAATTATAAACAATTATTTAAGTAAACATTAATGAATAAGTAAAAATATTGTTGAATTCAAATAAAAATATATTAATTTTACTTTTTTGTATTTTTCTATTTAATATGGAATGATTAATATCTTTAAATCTGTAAATCGGAATTTAATAAATAATATGTCTAAATTGATCAGAAAAATGAGAGGAATCCAAATATGATATCCATATAAACTAATGACAAACCCTCCATTTTTGAATTATCTATTTGGTGGTTGCTTTAGAAAATTCCCTTTTTGCGCTTGAATAATAAAAATGGCTTTTTGGTGCGATGAAAAGGAAAAATTGCATTGAATCTTTGATAAAATAGCATATTGTGAACCTAAAAATGATTTTTGTAAAAAAACATGAGCATCGGATCATGTACATATAGTTCATATCTGACCCACTTGCTACCGATTCGGCAGGAATTTGTCTTTTTCACCAAAGGTGGATGGAAAGGTTTCGGAACCCCCTATTGGGACATTGTCTATATAAGGTGGTATAGTATTTTTGTAAAATGTGGTGGTAGCATTTTGAATTAGCCATTTGGTGGTTGCTTCACAAAATCGTCCATTTTTTGTGCTCGGAAAATGGGAAATGGCTTTTTAGTACGACGAAAAGGAAAACTTCCTCCTGCAATATTGTTCGTCATCCCATGATACATGTGTATGCACAATATGGACACATTATCACAAACTATGGCTTGATTCTAGCCATAACATTGGTCATTTGACCCGAAAGCCAAGAAACCTCGAATGAGATAGATCATTTTGTGAAGGTTTTTTAAGACATAATCAATATATCAAGTTTAATATTTTTACTTATAACTATGTCACATAATATGACACCACGCGAAGGTTTCGTATTGTTTCGATCGTTTTTGAATTTTTTATGCTTATTTTAAACTATCATCAAACTTTGTCGAACGACGGGCATGAAGATTCTTAGCTCGGGGCCGAGCCTCGCTAAACTTGCATTGAATCTTTGATAAAATAGCATATTGTAAACGTAAAAATGATTTTTGTAAAAAAACATGAGCATCGGATCATGTACCTGTAGTTCATATCTGACCCACTTCCTATCGATTTGGCAAGAATTTGTCTTTTTTACCAGAGGTGGACGGAAAGGTTTCGGATTCCCCTGTTGGGACATTGTCTATATAAGGTGGTATAGTATTTTTGTAAAATATGGTGGTACCATTTTGAATTAGCCATTTGGTGGTTGCTTCACAAAATCGTCCATTTTTTATGCTCAGAAAATGGGAAATGGCTTTTTGGTGCGACGAAAAGGAAAACTTCCTCCTGCAATATTATTCTCCATCCCATAATGCATGTGTATGCACAATATGGGCACATTATCACAAACTATGCCTTGATTCTAGCCATAACATTGGTCATTTGACCCGAAAGCCAAAAAACCTCGAATGAGATAGGTCATTTTGTGAAGGTTTTTTGAGACATAATCAATATATCAAGTTTGATATTTTTACTTATAACTATATCACATAATATGACACCACGCGAAGGTTTCACATTGTTTCGATCGTTTTTGAATTTTTTATGCTCGTTTTAAACTATCGTCAAACTTTGTCAAACGGCAGGCATGAAGATTCTTAGCTCGGGGTCGAGCCTCGCTAAACTTGCATTGGATCTTTGATAAAATAGCATATTTTGAACCTAAAAATGATTTTTATAAAAAAACATGAGCATCGGATCATATACCCGTAGTTCATATCTGACCCACTTCCTGCTGATTCGGCAGGAATTTGTCTTTTTCACCAAAGGTGGACGGAAACATTTCGGATACCCCTGTTGGGACATTGTCTATATAAGGTGGTATAGTATTTGTTTAAAATGTGGTGGTAGCATTTTGAATTAGCCATTTGGTGGTTGCTTCACAAAATCGTCCGTTTTTTGTGCTCGGAAAATGGGAAATGGCTTTTTGGTGCGACGAAAAGGAAAACTTCCTCCTGCAACATTGTTCTCCATCCCATGATGCATGTGTATGCACAATATGGGCACATTATTACAAACTATGCCTTGATTCTAGCCATAACATTGGTTATTTAACCCGAAAGCCAAGAAACCTCGAATGAGATAGGTCATTTTGTGAAGGTTTTTTTGAGACATAATCAATATATCAAGTTTAATATTTTTACTTATAACTATGTCACATAATATGACACCACGGGAAGGTTTCGCATTGTTTCGATCGTTTTTGATTTTTTTATGCCCGTTTTAAACTATCGTCAAACTTTGTCGAACGGCGGGCATGAAGATTCTTAGCTCGGGGCCGAGCCTCGCTAAACTTGCATTCGATCTTTGATAAAATAGCATATTGTGAACCTAAAGATGATTTTTGTAAAAAAACATGAGCATCGGATCATGTACCTGTAGTTTATATCTGACCCACTTCCTACCGATTCGTCATGAATTTGTCTTTTTCACCAAAGGTGGACGGAAAGGTTTCGGATCCCCTGTTGGGACATCGTCCATATAAGGTGCTCTATTATTTTTGTAAAATGTGGTGGTAGTATTTTGAATTAGCCAGTTGGTGGTTGCTTCATAAAACCATCCGTTTTTTATGCTCAGAAAATAGAAAATGCCTTTTTGGTGCGACAAAAAGGAAAGCTTCCTACTGTAACATTGTTCGCCATCCTATGATGCACATGTATGCATAATATGGGCACATTATCACAAACTATGTCTTGATTCTAGCTATAACATTGGTCATTTGACCCGAAAGCCAAGAAACCTCGAATGAGATAGGTCATTTTGTGAAGGTTTCTTTGAGACATAATCAATATACCAAGTTTGATATTTTTCCTTCTAACTATGTCACATAATATAACACCACGCGAAGGTTTCGCATTGTTTCGATCATTTTTAAATTTTTTATGCCCGTTTTAAACTATATATAATATTTTATGTTTTACTTAATTTTTATTTACAAATGTGTAATATTTGAGTGTAGATAGATAGGTCTTATTTTTCTGCAAATTTTGATATATTATTTGTATTTTTCCGAATTAGAATGATTTAGTTATGATTTTTCAAAGTTTAATGAGATAAAATAAAAAATAGCTACGCCGAGGGCAGCCGTCGGCGTATGCTACGCCGAGGGCAGCCGTCGGCGTAGCATAGGATATGCCGAGGGAAATTCTACGCCGACGACTGCTTGGCGGAGCTGGCCTAGACGATGGCTACGCCGACAGCCCCGACGTTTGGCCGTCTGCGTAGCGACCGGCCGTCGGCGTAACTTCCCATTCCTGTAGTGATTGTTTCTTGCTCATATGTGCCCCTTGGAAACATGCCCCCTACTCGAGGAGATAGTGTGGCCGTTTCAACACAATCCTTGCATTGCTCTACTTCTTTCAAAAGAACCGTCTTCAGGTTTGGCGCGTGATGCATCATCGCACGTACAAATGACATATGATGCCCCACAAAGGGACTAAAGTTAACAACGTGGAGCTCTCCCAACTGCCACTTACTACAGCTCGTGAAACCAGACATCTTCCATGAAGGTTGGACCCTTTGAGCGCCAATGCTTAACCAATATGGTTTTGTACATATGAATGCTCAAACGCCTGTATTCAAGAACCAAGACCTAATTATATAAGACATCATATTCTAAATTTTATCATGAGATGACCAGAAAATGCTTATAGCTGTTCAAATAACAACCGAGAAAGGAATGAGTAAAAGTACCTGAATATCAAATATCTCAACAGTTGGAGCAGCTTCAAGGAGATTTATTGTCCATAACAGGTCAAATTCAACATATACGCCATGAATAGACAGCTTCCTCAGTTTGCTGAATGCAGAGCGGAGTTGCTTTCTTTCTGGCTGAATCCAAAGCTAAGAAAAAAATGTAAAGGTTTGTTAACTTTCGTCCTTTAAAAAAAAGGTTATTCATTTGCTATTATTAACGAACCCTATCTGGCAATGATAAATAAAAGAAAATATCTTCATCAGGACGTGAAACACAAAATCTAATCTCATGCAAGTTTAAAATCCCTAGTTATGAAATTAGAAGCACATCCCACAATATGTACTGAAATAGTATGAAATTACCTTTTCTCCTTGGAAGTTTAAAGTCAGAGAATCAAGGGATCAGATAGGAGGAATAATTCAAGGGATGGGACAGAACCAAAACGCAGGGGGGGCTCGTAGTGCACCCAGATCTCCCAACGGAGGTGCTCTAGTTTAGGAAGGCAGAGCACATCTAGCCTCTTGAAGCAAGAATAGAAGATTTCGAGAACTCTGAGACTCGAACTTGGCGCATTTATCTGCCACACGGAACAGTCCCAGGCATCATAGTGATCCAGACTAAGGCCTCGCGCGGGGCGGCTCCGGAGGCGCCGATCCCTAGGAAAGGTCAGCGCGATCTCTCCTCTCCTCGGCGCTGCCGCCGGGCGCCGTGATGGCGGCCGCGCCGGCCGTCGGCGGCGCGAGGCGAGGAGGCGCTTCCCCGACGGGCCCCTTCGCGCGGAGGTGGATCGTCTTAGGGGTTGTGAGGGTGGTGGCGCGTGGCGTCGGCGTGGAGTGGCGGCGAGCCCTGGTGGGGATGGCAGCGGGGGTGCGGAGAGGTGGCACAGCAGCGCGTCTGCAGGTGCTGGAGCGCAGCGGTCGCCCATCTCCCCTGCTGCTTGTTCGTTCCTCCAGGGCGGCGGAGTAGGGCGATCTGGTGGAGGAGGTCCGGCGATGGGTTTCAGGACCTAGATCGTCTCTCTTTCCCTAATTGCCTGCTCGATCCGTTCTCCGGAACCGGCCGGCGGTGTGGGGATCGCTGCGTCGGATCTAATAATGGTGGTGGTCCTTTGGTTTCTTTCGCACGAAGACGAAGATCTGCTCGATGTCTGCCCTCGTTGATCTGGTCTGGAGAGGCGGGTTCTGGAAGGCTCCGCCGGCGAACTCCCATGGGCGTATCATGTCTGAAGATTGCTGGATCGGAAGTTATTCGGTCGTGCGCACCTTGTTTTTCTGGCCGTTTGGTTTCAGCGGGAGCGTTGCGAAGCTCTGTTGTTTGTTCCCACCAAGTGTCATTCTTAGAGCCATGGTGAAGTTAGATGCGGAGAATGTCAGAAAAGCGGAAATATGAGGGTAGCGATGGTGATTTTTGTTCTTATGGCGACGGAGATCTGGCTGCGTGATCTGGGACTCGTTGCAGCGACTGTTGGTGCGAGAAGACAACACAGGGGAGTTCCCAGTCTTATCTTGCAGGGTGAAAATCCAAGGTCTGGCCTTAACTGGTTGTGCCTGGCAATGACCTTGTTGAAGGAATTGTTTTGTGAGCAAGGACTTTCTCTAGGGTGAAAACCTATGATCCTTGATCGGGCAACAACAGCGCTTGGGCACTGTTTCCCTCTTGAAGGCGTTGTTATTGGAGTGGGAGACTACTGGTGTTGTTCTGATGGTGTCAGTGTGGTTGCTTTGAGGATTAGTTCTCTATAGCGGGACTTTTCTTTTTTGTAATTTTTTTTTATTTTTTCTAAGCTGTGTGCATCCGTAGAGCCGCTAGGGCTTTGCGTTGTTGCAGAGACTAGGTGTAATTGTTATCCCTGTGATAATAATATATACTCTTTTCCAAAAAAAAAACAGTCAAATAGGATGTGATGTATATCCCCCTCAGCAAAGCGCAGGTTATAAAGCTGGAGCCTCGTGAGGCAAGGAAGCATGTTAGGGTAGGTACTGAAAAAACTGTCTAGGGTGACAATACGTACTACGCAAATACGTACTCCGCAAATTACAGCCTTGTGGGAGCTAGAAATCGGCCAACAGTATTTATCCACACAAGAACCGATTGATAAATAATAGAGCTATATCTATATCTATACCACTATAACACTATATAGTATGTCAGTTTTTGAATTTGAATTGACCCGCCAGTGTTCCCGCCAATTCACATTTGGAGCAATAGAAGCCGTTCATTTCTCATGGGAGCTTCTGTGCGCCGTTCATCAGAATAAAACTCATATGATCTAACGGCTGTAAAGGATTGGATTCGCCACCCCCTAATCCCGCGTCGTGGAGCTGCTGAAATTGCCAGAAGCTTCGTGATAAGCCTACCGCTCCAGAAAAAAAGCCGACCCTTCTGTCCTTTGGTAGTCGGTGGTTGGGGGCCCCATGGTTGAGTACTTGCCTCGTCGCTTTATGGTCTGGAAGCGAACTACTGCTACACACTTTACAATTAAATGTGAACATTTTACCTAGCCGATAGTTAGCCTATTAAATCATCCATGTGAGCATTCAAGTCCTACGACAACTGGTTCTTCAGACACCTAACTAGAAAACTTGTTTTAGAAAGATGGGATACTCGGGAGTACACACTACACTATTATTAGAATGTCAATCATGCATGTAGTATTCCCTCCACGTATAAATACAACTTCCCGGATTTTTTCTTTTTACTAAATGGTGGGGTGTGGGCGGTAAGCAACTTACCTCTGCATCAACCGATGCACTTAGTTTTTCCAGCATAGTCTATAGCATGAGTAACTAATATGGATTGTTAATTTTAGTATGAATACCTAAACTAATTAATAAAATTGCAAAAAGTAAAAAATCGTTGTTCTTTTTTAGGATATATTTATTATTATTTGTTATGAAAACATTACAATTTTAGAAGGTTAATTTTCATATACTACTCTAAAATTATATCACCTACTACATCCAAAGGCAATGCACCGGGAAGATAATATTAATTATTAATCGGTGAGAGAAACACTTTTCGAGACACAAATGGTTAGGACTATTTCATTCCCGCACCATCGAAAATGATGGTAGTTTAATGTAAAATTTTGGAAGTAGGAAACAAAATGGACAAACACATATCGGCAAACAGAGGTTCAAATCGATGTCCTTGCCCGAAGGATAGCTATGAGTATTGACAAACAGTACACATATTGATTATTTGAAATAATTTGTATTTTTAGCTATACAATAATGACAAAAAGAATGGATCAGAGTAGAGTGAATAGTGCACATATTGAAATATATACTAAATCAGATTTTTATTTTGTGTAGCTCATAATAAAAAGAACTTCACATTAATATTTTACATGCTTGTAGAATACTACCTCTATTCTCAATTGTCAGAAGTTTTGGTAGGCTATTTTGGACCAAAACATCTTATCTAATAATAAAGCATGAAGTGTTTCTTCCGGTCCAACACTTTTTCGAACTGTTTTGCCTTCTCACGAAACTATATAATACCACCAACGCCACCGGTAAATTAAAAAAACGAGTTGTATCTTCATAGGCCGACTCACCGACTCGCGTAGTTGAGAACAAGTTTTTTTTCTCCGTCGCGGCACCGACTCGCGTAGTTGAGAATAAGGTTTCTGTATCATGCCCGTGTCCTCAACACTAGGTTTCCTGTATCTTCGACCCTAGGTTTCCATGTGGATACAACTTCGCATGTCTTGTACTTCGCACTCGGCTTATCCCCTGACTAGCTACGCTTAGCTCTGCCACACCATTACCTGTCAGCATGTTTCCGATTGCTCCTAGATGTAGCAGGAAATAATGGATCCGGCAGGGTTTTTTCTTCAAATTCGGAAGGAGTCATATTGGGTACTGTGATTACACCAGATTCCTGCAGCTACATCGATCGCCATTTAATCCCATCTATATTTTCTTTGTATGATGCTTGACGCTACATGCATGGATGGAAGGTTGTCTAGGTAGAATCAAAATCAAGCAGATAATATTTACATAGCATGCTTGTTTTAAAAAAATAGACAAACCTAGCATGCGGTGCGTGTTAGCTTGCAGACAAATTCGAATTTTAGAAAATTGAATTCCTCTAAGCAGTAACTAGACGGAAAGATTATATGGGCTGATTTAAAGAAAGCTATGGGCTGCCTAATTAAAGAAGACTAATTATGAGAGATTGTGTAGGTTGATAATAAACTAAATGTGTGAGCTAATTAAACAGGATGATGCCAGCTAGAGCCGACAACGCTTTATGAAAAGATGAAAGAGAAGCACGAAGAGGAAGAGGGGTTTGAAGAAAGGAAATATTATGTTTGAGAATTGGAACAATCAATTGATCGATGAGAGAATCTCAATCTCACCGAGTAAGATAAAAAAAAATTGTTTATGCTGCGACGTGTGACTGATTTAAAAACATGTACCACCGGCATAATAAATACTAACTTCTTCCATCGCAACGCGCGGGTATTTTACAAGTAAGTTGAAAAAGAGGAAGTATATTATTAAGGACCGTCCAAGGTTGTTTTATTTTTTTTTAAAACTTACAAATTTTTCAAATATAAAGAGATCATTGGTGCATAGAGCTAGAGAGACTTTACGTTAATAATCTAAGATATTATTGTTTATAAAAAAAAATATTGACGTGCAAAGCACGTGCCGTTTACTAGTACACTTTTAGTCCCACATCTTGTATCGTAGGAGCACTTTAGTCACACATCTTGCAAAATGAGCAAAACTAGTGCCATAACTTGCATCCTTAGAATATTTTAGTCCAATTTAATTAAATTTTAGTAAGTTTGAAAATTTGCATCTCTCTTTTTTAGATTTTTTCACGACTTTAGAACAGTACTTTTGAGAATTTCCATTTTGCCATGCCGCCGAAGGACCTCGGTTGCACCGCCGCAGCCGCACTCTTCCTAGCAGGTCGCCGGCCAAGGCCTGAGCGTTCCCGCCAGAAGCAGCCCCTCCGCCGCACTGCCCTGGGACCACGTGCCTGTCGCGCCGCCGCCAGACGAGTCCATCGTCAACTCCATGTCGCACAGCCGCCAGCAGCGCCATCCCGCGATGGCTCTCCAGCACCGGGTAGAGGAAGTTTTGCCGCCTTCGGACCGCTCGGAATTTGCCGGGCGACGGCGGGATATGAGGGGAGGAGCTGGGACGGGATGACGGGAGGTAGGGTTAGCGTCTCCCTCGCCCTCGCGAGGGGCGACACGAGATGCGAGGTAGGAATCCCTCTGCCGTCAGGCAACACGCTAGCTAGCTCAATGGACATGAAACAAGAAAGTTATGTATACTAAAAGCACGTGCACGAGTGAAGTGAATCTTGATTGAGTGAGTGTATACGCCCGGGCTACATGTAATTCTTTATTTTAGATATTAAAAATATTATTCTAAAGTTGTGAAAAATTCTAAAAACGATGCAAATTTTCAATCCAAAATAAATTTTGTATTCTGGGCTAGATGAAAAAAAATAGAGATGTAGATTTGCAAACTATGCGCCTTCAGATCATGTTAGAATTGTATTTTTTTTTGTGTAGCCCAATACAAATCAGTTGGGTTGAAATTTTACACAATAAAAATCCTTACATAATTACCCATATGTATATATATTTTTTGAAGGTATTTTTGATACTTTCAGTTGCACATTTATCGTACGTGTGTGCTTTCATGTTATATAAAAGAATTACATCCTTCTTTTTAATCAATAGTATCTGTTGCCGTAGTGGCATGTGTTGGTGTCTAGCTATACATAGGTTTTGAGTTTGAGTCCCTTTTACGTTCTGGAGTTTTAACTATTTTATTTTACATATACTGACAGATGGACCTATCTGTTTATGCTAGGGACACAAATACCAGAGAAAAATATGTAGGGATTATTTTGAAAAAAATATGGATAAATTTAGTCAAATTTGCTGAAATTCAATTAAATTGAACTAAAATATTTTAAGAATGCAAGTTGTAGAACTAGTTTTACTCACTTTACAAGATATGTGACTAAAACGCTCCTATGCAAGACGTAGGACTAAAAGTATATATACCTCTAAATAATAGTAATACACACACCCCTGAAAATCAAGCGGGTCTGCTCGTCAGAAAATAGGCCGACCGACCGACCGAACCGACCGACGGGCGCAAGGAACACCAGGGGAGGGGCCATATAACTCGCTCCTTCCTTCCTTCTCCTTTTCCGACGGCGGCGGCGTTCAGTCCGTCGGAGCGTGGCCGTGGCGGACCAGATGCCCTCCACAAACCCAAAACAACCAGGCCTGTATTCTGTCTGTTGTGCCGGAATGGGCTGCCTTGGGCTATCGTTAGACGCATGGCCTAATCCATCTTCTAACAACCCAGTAGTAGCCTGCTAGGAGCAGAGCTTGTTCTGATGTTCTCCCTTCGATGACGCCAACTCGTCAAATACAATATGTAAAAAAAAGGAAAATGATACCAATCCCTCGGGAGATCGGACGACGCCATCCTCCGGGTCTAGCGTGACCCCGCGTGTCAAAAGAAGAGAGAATCGTGTGCGGGTCCCACCACGACCCCCTTCCTTCTGATCCTCATGATCCCCTTCCTTCTTATCCTCTCTCCACCGTGCAGACCACCTAATTAATCTTCTCCGGCTGCCTCGCCGCTGGCCCGATCGGCTGGCTCCACGCCTCCCCATCCACCACTTCACCACGACTGCCTACCCCATCCATGTTTTCCTAGCCTCCTCTACCAGCAAGCCACCATGGATTAACTGATGCGTGCCATGACGCCAAGCACCTCCTCTCCTCTGTCGTCGCCGGTGTCGTGCACCTCTTCCTCTCTACCGTTGCCGGTCTCGCGCACCTCCTCGTCCCTTTCTCCCTCTATTTTACTCGCCGGTGACCACAAAAGCATGAGTTGTGGCCAAAATCGAGCTCCTCCATGGGTGTCCATGGCTGCCAGATGTCGGAGCTACTCCTCGGCCCGATGCTTGCTACAAGAGGCGGTGGTGCTTGCTACAGCAGCAGCAGTGCTTGCTACGTGTGGCGGTCGCGTTGTCGCTTCTTGCTACGTGCGGCATGGCTTCTTGCTACATGTGGCGACCACGCTTGCTACACGCGGCGGCGTCGCTTGCTACGTGCGGCTGGTGGCGCTGTGACGTGCTGGACGGCGTTGCTTGCTACGTGCGCCGGCGGCGCTTGCTACAAGAGACCGTGGTGCTGCTACCACAGCCGACGGCGGCGTTGGTACGCACGATGCTACCTAAGGCGGGGGAGCTGCTCCAAGAGGCCTTCTGAGCCGTTTCCTAGGGCGACCGTCGGTGCTACCAAGGACATGCGACGCTACTGAAACCGGTGGCTGCCGGTGCTGCCACTCGCGTCCGGCGAAGCTGTGGAGACTGGTCCTACGGTCAGCGGGTGTGCCCACCGAGGAGCGCATGGTGGGTGAAGAAAAACGCGTGGAAAGGAGCGGGGCGCTGTTGGACTTTCTCGCTTTTTAGAAGTTTTTCCCGTGCAGGATGCCTGAGACGGACACTTGTCAAACGCTGGATCCGGGGGATCGGAAGTTTTGATCCCCCGGGGGACGCGTAGTACTCCCCTAAAAAAAAGCATGTCAAAAAAGAAATTAGTTAACACAACGAGTTATCAACATTTTCCAAAAAAAAAAAGTTCTCTCCAATTCATTTCTTCTCTTTAATCCACGATCCCATCATCAAAATCACGAGGAATCGTTTATTTCGTTGTTGCGACTCTGCATTGCATGCCTATATCTCCTCACTTCCATTTCGAAAAACAAAGGAGACTGGGTGAATTGGAACACATGATAGATAAACTCGTGAGGTAGGTCGTCAGGCTATGTACGTTTGCTGGAAGTGATAAAGAGATTTGAAGTCCTTGGAGTTGGAGGGAGGTTAGAGGCTGTAACGCTCTCTTTTGTTCGTCAAGATGTGGCCGTGCACGTCATAAGAGAGAAAAGTTCATGAGTTATCTCTTCCGTTATTATGCTAAAGAAAATCACAAAGGGCACTGAATTGATAAACCAACGTGTACATGAAGATAGATCAATTAAACTTAACAGAAAAATACAGATAACTGAACATGTCATAAGGCAACCGGAAATAATTGTATTTATTTCTTTCTTATTCAGCTTGTCACACCATTCAGCCATTCAGATTATCTTTCCAGGACTTCATAAAAGATGTGACCGTGCAGGTCGTAAGACAGAAAGGCTCATGAGTTATCTTCTCCGTTATTTTTCTGGGAAAAAAACACACGGAGGGCACTGAATAGCTAAACCAAACCTATTACGTGAAGATGGCAACAACACCAAAGAGAAAAATGCAGATAACTGAACGTGGCGTAGATAGTTTGTACAAGCCTCCTATGAGGTATGACACTTACAACGTTTTCTGCTTACTGAACATCCCAGGTTGACGGCAAGACTACCTAAGGCCTACAGCGCTAGCTTTGGCCCAGAGCGCTGCTTCGTCCTTGATGTGGGAGACCAGGACAATTGACTGATGGCTGATCACCATCATCACCATCAAAGACACAAGGCGTTCCGTTGCTTCCTGATCATCCAAGGGGTTAGGAGCATTAAAGAGGCGAGGGCCTATCGCATGGGCTTGGCCATGTCATGTCTGGCCTTGCGCCACCACTCCGTTAGTGGAGCTTTCTGGTTTGCAGGCACGAAAGTCACACTTATCCAGGAGACGACTTCGTGTTAAACCTGTAGCAAAATAACAATGCTTCAGCGACCAATGAACAAACTATGTCAAAAGCTAGCTGGCCCATAAGCAACATATGCGAACATCCTTATTCAGCATGCATGAAACTCCATCAGGAGACAGATCGTGGTAACTAGTAAGCCTTCATGTTTATTATACGTTATAAAGTCATTTCTCATGCTGAACAGACAATTATACAAACAAAAAACATTAGACAGTAAGACAGTTAAATGCCTAACAGACGAAAGGATAGAATAAGAAATCTCTGTAAGAATTATGTTGTTTTCTAGTTAACAACATTGACGCGTGCTAATCAGAATAAGCACATGGGTAATTAACCATACCAGAGAAGATGACATGCCGTAACTAGTGAGAAGGAATAGTACCGCCAACAACTACAGCACTGATCCACTGACAAAACTATTAGAGTATATGTCGGTGCGGCTAGGGCACCGGTCGCCTCTCTCATCCCTATTTGAATTGTAACTCTATCTCTATCAGGGCCGGTCCTGAGACTTCGGGGGCCCGGAGCGAAACTAAAATTTTAGTCCCCTTACTATAATTTTTTTGCATATATGAGATGATAAAAAATAAATATTATAAGTATACTCCAACTATAATATTCATATAGAAATAACAATGTTTACATGATATCTTAAAATTTCCTCCGAAAATTTCTAGAAGCAAAGTCCGAAAATTACAGTGAAACTTAAACGGGATAAAGTTTAGAAACATGAGAAAACAATCACGATTACTGCTGAAACACAATTTTAGTCTAGAAGAAAAATTGCAAAAGATAATTTTTTTAGAATAAGCGAAACAATGTTTAGAGACATGAGGAACAAAGTCATAAAAATATAAATCTAATTTAAGTCTAAAGAAAAAATAAAATTGAAAGGAAAAGGCATGAAAGAAATATACCAAAGAAAAAACAGGAAAAATGATGAAAGGGAATGAAATAGAAAGAAAATACGTAATGGAACTTATGTAAGAAAAATAAAAAATAAAGGAAAGAGACATGCGTTGGTGTGTTGAAAAGAACCCGTCTCGTATGTCTCTAATCGGTATACCGATACCTTTTTGAGTGGATGCTGGGATCGATAGTCTGACAACACCCGAAGCTACATGCCTAGCCCACTACCGATTTTCTTTAGCGAAACCGTACTACGAAACGCTCGCGTGCTAGCGAGCAGTTTCCTGGGACTTTGTCGCGTCTAGGACCGGCCACTGGGAGTCGAGCGTTGCCCACAAGCCTAATAAAAAATCTTTTTTATATGTATACTAGGTATAATTTTTTGGGCCCCTAATTTTTTGGGGCCCGGGGCGGCTGCCCCGCTAGTCCCCCCAAGGCCCGGCCCTGATCTCTATTAGTCTTGGAGTCCAAGTGAGTTGTAATCTATATAAACAGTCCACCGTGGCTGAAATCAATACAAGTTAGTATTCTCTCAATATCTCAAACTATCATGGTACCAGACGTCTAGGTTTTCCGCACCTGGGATGGTGCCTCCACCAGCGCCGCCAAAGCCACCGCCGCCCCCAGCTCATCCCCTCTTCTCCATGGCCGAGTTCTGTGCTGCCGGTGTCCCTCCCTCCCCCTCTTCCTCCTCTACAACTACAACCACACACCCACCACCTCCCCAAATTTCGATGATCTCTCTAGCCGACACCATCGTCGATGTCTTCCCCTTCATACCGATCTCGCTCGACCTCAGCGCCCACAACTAGTACCACTGGCGCCACCTCTTCACCATCCACCTCGACCGATGCGGCCTCCGTCACCATATAGATCCCTCCTACCCTCCGCAGCCCGCCGATCCCCGCTGGATCAAAGATGATCTCGCCATCATCCAGTGGATCTACACCCGCATATCCACAGAGCTCTTCAACCTGGTCTCCTCCGATGATGCCACCGCCGCCGATCTATGGGCCTCTCTCCAGCAGTTGTTCCAGGACAACTCCGACGCGCGCATCAACGCGCTCAACACGGAGCTTCGCATGACCACCCAGGGAGACGCCCTGGTCACCGTGTTCTGCTAGCGGATCAAGGCCATCGGCAACAAACTCCGTGAGCTTGGTGATTACATCGACGACCGCACCTTCATCAATGCCCTCCTCGTCGGCCTCGGAGATCAGTTCGAGAAGCAACAGTCCTTCATCCCCATGCTGAAGCCCTACCCCACCTTCAAGGAGGTGCGTTCCCTCCTCTAGCAAGAAGAGAAGAATCAAGCTCGCAAGGCACAACGGGCACCGCACGTCTTCCACGCCACCGTCCCTGCCATAGCAGGGAATCCTCCCTCTGGGCTACCGCGGCAGCCGCCCGCGCAACCACCTCCTGCCGCGCTAGCCGCGGCCCTGACCCCGCCTCCTGGATGGCGCCCGAGCCCTAATTACAGGGGCAATAACCTGATCTACAGGCCTCCCACGACGCGCTCCTCCGGCCCTACACCCGCTTCGTCATTGACTGCTCCTTCGCCACACGCGCCATCGTCCTGGCCTCCTCAGCACGACCCTTGGACTGGCCTTGTGCAGGCTTGGTCCATGCCATGGTCGGCCACGTCTCCGTATGGCACCCCTCCTGCATACACAGGTGCATGGAGTCCCGGTCTTCGTCCAGCCACGGGCTCTCACGGCCTCCTCGGCCCTCGGCCGTCGGCTCACGTCTACACCGCGACTGCTACACCACCATCCGGCATGCCCTACTACCACATCCCGGCCTCCTACAGAACCATGCAAGCTCCGTACACGTACAACCAGCTACCACCCCTACCCTATGTCAACATGCAAGCTCCCGTCTCCTCTGCTCCTTCCCAGCAGCCGACCTGGGACCAAACCTCCTTCACCAACACCATGAACAACTTTACACTATATAATGAAGGTATGGATTGGATTTTCGATTATGGTGCATCCTCGCATATGTCTTCAAATATGAAATTGCTGTCAGCTTGTTTCTCCTCTGCTTTTTCCACAATCACTATTGGGGATGGCTCCACAATTCCTGTCTCTTGCGCCGGAAATTCTCACATATCTTCATCTTATGCTAATTTTCTTCTCCATAATATTCTTGTCGTTCCTTCCTTAATCAAAAATCTTATTTCTGTTTGACAATTATGTATTGACAACAAAGTTATTCTGGCTTTTGACCCTTTTGGTTTGTTTGTGAAGGATCTGAAAACGGGGGAGGTCCTCGCTCGGTACAATAGCACGGGTGATCTTTATCCACTTCATGGCGCGCCCACATCCACCCCCCGCGCCATGCTTGCATCCGTTGATTTATGGCATCGTCGTCTAGGCCACCCCAATAAAACTAATCTGTCGTCTTTGCTTCAAGATTTTTGTATACCTAGTTCTAGTTCCTCTCATAATCCCTCTCTCTGTAATGCCTGGCAATGCGACAAACATGTTAGATTACCTTTTGGTACCTCAACTACTCTTAGTACTTTTTCGTTTGAGCTTCTTCATTGTGATTTATGGACCTCTCCAGTTTCTAGCGTTTCTGGTTATAAATATTATCTTGTGATACTGGATGACTACTCTCACTATATTTGGACTTTTTCTCTTCGTGCAAAATCTGATGTGCATACAATTTTCATAAATTTTTGGCAGTATGTTCTTACTCATTTTGGCTTGCCTATTCGATTTATTCAATGTGATAATGGACGAGAATTTGACAACACTAAAAACCGCAGTTTCTTTCTTTCTCAAGGAATTCTTCTTTGTTTTTCATGTCCTTATACTTCTTCTCAAAACGGTAAAGCTGAATGTTCTCTTTGTTCTATAAATGACATTCTTCGCACTTTAATTTTGCAAGCCTCTCTTCCTTCTCGTTTTTGGGCTGAAGCTCTTCGCACTGCCACTTTCCTCATCAATGTTCACCCCACCAAAACGTGTCCTCTTTATTTGCCCTTTCAATCTTTGTTTTTATCTCACCCCGACTATTCTTTCTTGCGTGTTTTTGGTTGCCTTTGTTTTCCAAACATTGCCTCTACAACCTCCAATAAACTCGAACCACATTCCCTACCTTGCATTCATCTTGGCCTTTCTGATGATCACAAAGGATATCGTTGTTTTGATCCCTCTTCTGGTCGTGTTATTGTTTCTCGCCATGTTACTTTTGATGAAAATACTTTTCCTTATGCTGCCACCAAAATCACTTCCCAAACCGAACCGCCAGTCCCTACCACCACCAAAACACCCTTCGTTCAACCCACTGTCGCCCCTGCCGCGGCATACTTTTGCCCCGTTTTTCTGCCGCGGCAGACTTTTCGCCTATTTCTCTGTCACGGCAGCCTGCCACGGCAGAACTTTCACCCGATTCTCTGCCACGGCAGGAACATGTCACCACCCCCACCACTGTCGTGTCCACCCCTCGTAGCACCATTTCCCCTACCCCTACCACTGAACCATCTACCCCATCACCCGAACCACCAACACCTACTGTTGAGTCTTCCTCCACACCCCCATTACCACCTAATGTTGTTCCTATTCAACCACCTACAACGATCATGTCATGTGCACTCGTGGAAAACATGGATTTCTTCTCCCTTCTAAACGTCTCAATCTCACAGCCACAACCATAATTTCCCCTGTACCCACATCCTACAAACGTGCTCTTCTTGATCCTCTTTGTTTTTTAGCTACGCATGATGAATTTCATGCTCTTCAACAAAACAATACATGGATTCTCGTTCCCAAACTGAAAGAGCATTTTCCTATCCCTCTGATTTTGATGTTTGATAACAACACACTTATCGGTTTAATCGTGTGCTAAGTGTATCAAAGGGTTGATAAGGGTGTGACACAAATATTGGCATAACAGTTCCCTCTGCGGAAAACCAATGTGTCAAACGGTAGTACCGGAAATACGACCGGTACTACCGCTTGACACCGGTACTACCGGTTCAAGTACCGGTTGGAACCGTGCAAAATTTATAAGGGTGGGTATTAGTCAGAACCATCCGGTACTATGGAGCGGCACTACCGGTCCAACCGGTAGTATCGCTTGCGGTACTACCGCTTGGACACAGTCATACCGCTCGGCAGTACTGGGCCGTTCTGAAGAAAAGCCACCCCTCTCTGTTTTGCTCAGTACCAAGCGGTACTTGGGACCGGTACTACCGCCCGGACCGGTAGTACCGCGTCATCTTCGGGTATACTACTGCACATTAATGGCTCCAACGGCCATATTTCGTGGAGGGGTATAAATACCCCTCCACCTACCTTGGGACAAATAGCTCAGCCACATTAAAGTCAAAGACCACCATTGGAGCCACCCAATCTTCAAGATCTCCTCATTCCACCACCCAAAGTCCTTGATCTTTGGGGAATCGAAGGAGGCCCCGATCTACTACTTCACCAAAAGAGATCTTCATTTCCCCCTCATTTCATTGAGGGCCCCTTTGCTCTAGTGTTTTCTTGGAAACCCTAGTTCTTGTTTTGGTTCTTACAAGCTTGTCTTTGATTGCTTTGACAGCTTGCTTGTATTTGGGAGCCTCCGATTAAGTTGTGGATGTGTGCCCCAAACTTGTAACGGTGTCGGCTTCCACCTTGAAGGTTGCCGATATAGTGGAAGGTGAATCGATCCCGTTGGGGTGAGATTCATCGGAGAACAAGGGAGGCCTTTCGTGGCGTTGGTGGTTTGAAACCACCCCCTCTCCAAACATAGACGTACTTCCCCTCAAAAGGAAGGAACTACGGGAAACAAATCCTTGTGTCTCCGCGTCCACTATTTTGGTTACTTCTATCCTTTACCGCACCTTACTTACTTGTTACTACTTTGTGTTGGGGTAGCTCTTGCATAATTGCCATATAGGTAAATTCACCGTAGTTGCATTATCTAGAGAATTTACCTTATTGTCAAACCTTAATTTGAAAAAGAAGAAAATTTGAAGTAGCACCTATTCACCCCCCCTCTAGGTGCCCATACGATCCTTTCAATTGGTATCAGAGCCTCGGCTCTTTATTCGGGCTTTACCGCCTAAGAGAATATGGGTAGCAACAAAGGGGATGGTGGTAGTGAGCCGACACCGGTGACCATGGAAGATCTCAAAAACTTGGAAACAAGATTGAGCTCTTCCTTGGTCAACGAAGTCAAGAAGATGCTCGAGCAACTTCTTAAAGACAAAGAAGGCTCATCACACCCATCTCCTCAAAAGGAACAACCATCCATTTTACCTAAAGGGAATACATCGGTATCCCCCGAGGGTATGGTGGTGGGGGGTAAACTAGACAACGTTAATTCCTCCACACAATGATGGTGGGAAGGGTGAGCACCGTGACTCATGGTACTCTCCCGACCCTCCAATCCCTCACCCTCACGTATACAATAGAGGTGACCCACCTAAGCTTGAAGAATCTGCTACTTTTGCTCAATGTCAATCACTAATGAGGACTCATATGCGCAGCTCTTGCATTAACTATGGAACATCATCGAGCGTGGACTCTTTATTGGGGATCCAAACTACTTGACAAGAAGAGAGATTGTCAATAGTCAACTCAATGCCACTGCTTTGCATATGATTCAACAAGGTTTGGGGACAAAGGATTATCCTCACATTGAGCACTTTAGCATTGCCAAGGAAGCTTGGGATGCTCTCACTGTGTTGTTTGTTGGAAATGAGAGTATGAGGAGGAACCGATATGATGCTCTAAGCAATGAAGCGGAAGGATTCTACATGAAAGAAGGTGAAGATCACGAAGACATGTACCGAAGGCTCAAGACCACCGCCACCAATTAGGAATGTGGGTGCCTCATGTGGATGATGCATGGATAAAAAGGAAATATGTGAGTGCACTCATGCCTTTTGAGCCCACCGACTTGAAGAGCCTACAAGGAAGACACAACTACCATCTCATGACCTCAAATGAAGTTATGCAAGAGATGGCCGCTTTCAAGGTTGCCGCCAAGAATTCCAAAGATGCCCGTGCTCGTGCCCTTGGTATGAGCAATGTTGTTAATGTTGCTTTGAAGGCCAAAGTTGTGGACCATGGGGATGAAGATGATAGTGATGAAGGGCTTTCCATGGACCATCCCGATGAAGTCAAGATTGCTCATGGTCAATATATGGCTTTCTATGCAAAGAACTTTTGGAAGAACCCCACCAAGGCCAAGATGGAAATGGAACAGAGAAGCAATCCAAATGGGAAAAGAGAGAATACCACTAGGTTGAGAACTTGCTTCAATTGTGGTGACCGCTATCACTTTGTGGAAAGTTGCCCCTATGAGAAGATAGAAGATCATGGTGGTAAGATTGTGTTGAAGAAGACTCTCAAGGCACCTTACAAGAAACCTTTCATCAAGAAGAATCCAATCAACAAGAAGTCAGGAGAAATTGTCTTGATCACTCATGAAGAATACTCCTCCGACAATGAAGATGATGAAGAGGAAACTTCTCATGGTGTGACTGCTCTAGCCACCACCTCTACTCCGACACTCTCACTCTTCGATTCCCTAAATGAGAACTCTTCCACCAAGAACGTCACTTGCCTTATGGCAAGAGGAACGGAGGTATCCTCATCATCCCGCTCTACTCACTTAGATAATGATGAAATTGATGATGAGATGTCTTTTGATGTTAAAAAGGAATTAATTGCCTTTGATGAGTTTATGACTAACCTAGAAGGTGATGCTAAGCTACATTTTGGGAACATCTTAGATCAACTCTCACATACTCAAGAGCTTCTAGATGTAAGATGTAAACTTGGGCATGAACATATGATTGAGCTAGAGGCTTTAAACAATTCTCTAGAAGAAGAACAAGAAACTAGGTTATCACTTGAATTAAAACTTGAAGGGCTTGATGAGGCCAATGACATTATTGTTAACAAACTCATCAAAGAGCGTGATCATGCTATTGCCAAATACAAAAGGGCTAACAAGGACAAGATTGAGTTTGGTGTGGTTCATGAAAAACTTGCCGAGGACTTTAGTTTGCTTAACAAGGCTCACAAGGCCTTGGAGAGTGATCTCTTGTCTCTCACAAAGTCCCATGAAACACTTCAAACTCAATTGGCCAATATTCCTTCACCTAGTAACTTCATTCCATCTAGTAGCACAACTATTCTTGAAGAGAATGCTAGGTTGAAGGGGGAGCTTGCTAAGGCCACATTTCCACAAGGCAACAAGTCCATTGATGATCTTTTGAGCAAGCAAAGGCGTAGTGGTGATAAAGGAGGCATTGGTTTTGTTCCCAAAACCAAGAAGAAGAACAATAAGAAGAAGAAGGACAAGCCCGCACAAGAGACCAACAAGACCATTGTGGAGAGTAAGACCACAAGTGGTAAAACTATGTCACATGATGACTTTGCGGGAAGTGCTAGCCCTCACTATGTTCTAATGCGTGATTATTATGGTGATGTGTATGCACAATATGTTGGTCCTTATGATGGTTATATTGCTTGGTCTATTTGGGTTCCCAAGACCCTTATTTCTAACAAAAGAGGACCCATTGAAAATGGGTACCTAAAAATTAGCTTGATCTTTTGTAGACTTATGCTTCCGGAGGGTCAAAGTGGGTGCTTGATAGTGGTTGCACAAGTCATATGACCAGAAGCTCGTCTATTGTCAAGGACTTAAAGCCAAATGATGATCAAATCACCGTGACATATGCCGACAAGTCAAAGTCTAAGGTAATGGGTTTCGGCAAGGTAGTGGTTGCTCACGACATTACACTCGTGAACGTCATGCTTGTTGAGACCCTTGGATACAATTTACTTTCAGTCCGTGCTCTTGGAAAGATGGGCTTTGCCGTCTTTGTTGATGATGATATTGTGGTCCTCATGTGGAGCAAGTCTCTCAAGGTCGCTTTCGTTGGGTACGTCGAACATGACTTGTATGTGGTGGACTTTTCGGGGCAAGCCACTACAGGTCCGATGTGCTTATTCGGAAAGGCCGATGTGGGTTGGCTATGGCACCGCCGACTAGCCCATGTCAATACGAGAACTTTGCAAAGTCTCCATAAAGAGGGCCATATTGTGGGACTAAAAGAAAATGTTTCCTTTGCCAAAGATCGTGTTTGCAGGGCATGTGTTCTAGGGAAGATGCATGACGCTCCTCACAGGCCCAAGAACCAAATCAAGTCTAACAAGATCTTGGAACTCCTCCATGTGGACCTATTTGGTCCTCCATCTCATGCAAGTCTTGGTGGGAAGAAATATTGTTTGGTGATTGTTGACGACTTTTCAAGATACTCTTGGGTTTATTTCTTCAAGTTGAAGAGTGAGACTCAAAAGACTTTTATCGACTTCATCAACTTGGTTCAATGCAATACAATGTTCCCGTGTTGATTATAAGAAGTGACAACGGCACCGAGTTCAAGAACTACACCTTGAATGATTTCCTTAGTGATGAGGGGATTAAACATCAATATTCCACTGCATACACCCCTCAACAAAATGGTGTGGCCGAAAGGAAGAACCGGACTCTTATTGAGATGGCTAGGACCATGTTGGCGGAGTTTAAATCTCCATACAACTTTTGGGCCGAATCCATCTCCACCGCTTGCCATGCTTCAAACCGACTCTACCTCCGCAAGAAAATCAACAAGACTCCATATGAGATACTTACCGATAACAAGCCCAACATATCTTATTTTCGGGTGTTCGGTTGTAAGTGTTTCTATCTCATCAAAGGTGTTCGTTTGTCTAAATTCGAGTCTAAAGCATTAGAGGGTATTTTTTTTGGCTATGGTCTCAAATCTCACACTTATAGAATCTATGACAAGCTCTCCAGATCCGTCATAGAATCTTGTAGTGTGACCTTCGAAGAATATGATGGTCCCCAAGGGGGGCGTGTTGATGCTTGTGATGCAGATGATGAAATGCCTCAGGATGCCATAGGAAGAATGGGTGTGGGATATCCGCCCCGTTGAGGAACCCCTTATGGCGGATTGAGAAGAACTATGCTCCACTCAAGTGGAGCCCTCATCTTCACAACCTCAACATGCTCCATCCACCGAAGAGGACATTGAGTCAAGCCAAAGACAAGATGTGGACCCTCAACATAGTGATCAATGTGTGAACTCTAGTCAAAGGGAGCTTGGTCCATTCGATGGGTTGTCAAGTGGTGCCAAGTCAATTTGCCAAGGAAGATCCATCCAAACTGTTTTGAGACAAGCTCAAATTGATGCTAGAAGAGCACTTGATCAAGACCAAGGTCAATCCTTGCCTCCCAATGTAGATTATGATTCTAATAATGATCAAGGTCAAGATGATGGTCAAGACGAGGATCAAAATGATGAAGAGGGTCCTCCAAGAAACAATACGGAGATCCACGCTCGTCGCGAAGCTAGAAAGGAAAGAATGTTGGAAATAATAGACCACACCCTCCAAAATGTTGTTGGAGATCTAAGGAAAGGTATTTCCACAAGAGCACAATTGAAGAGGTTCAGTGAACACCAAGCACACATCTCCATGATTGAACCAAAGAAAGTGTGGGAAGCTCTTGAAGATTCGGATTGGTTAGAAGCTATGCACAAAGAGCTCAACAACTTTGAGAGAAACAAAGTGTGGAAGTTAGTTGCGAAACCAAAGGATTGCCGCAATGTTATTGGAACAAAGTGGATATTCAAGAACAAGCAAGATGAGCATGGAATTATAGTAAGGAACAAGGCTAGATTGGTTGCACAAGGGTATTCTCAAATTGAAGGCATTAATTATGAAGAGACTTATGCACCCGTGCCTCGCCTTGAGTCCATCCGTATCCTTCTTGCTTATGCGGCACATCATAACTTTAAGTTGCAACAAATGGATGTAGAAAGTGCATTCCTTTATGGTCCTTTAAATGAATTGGTATATGTTAAGCAACCCCTAGGATTTTAGGACCCCAACTTCCCAAACCATGTCTACAAACTTGATAAGGCGCTCTATGGGCTCAAGCAAGCCCCACGCACGTGTTATGAGCACCTTAGAGAGTTATTTTTTGACCGTGGCTTTGAGGTTGGGAAAATCGATCCCACTCTTTTTACTAAGAGGGTCAATGGGGAGCTTTTTGTATGGCAAATATATGTTGATGATATTATCTTTGGCTCATCTAACAAAGCTTTTAATGATGAATTCTCAAAGCTTATGACTATTAGGTTCCGGATGTCTTTGATGGGGGAGTTGAGAGTATTTCTTGGCTTTGAGATCAAGCAAGTTAGAGGAGGAACATTCTTCAATCAAGCCAAGTATACTCAAGATATGCTCAAGAGATTCAAAATGCAAGATTTGAATGGAGATCCTACTCCCATGGCTACAAAGACTCATCTAGAACAAAATCCAAATGGTAAAGATGTGGATCAAAAGGTATACCGGTCTATGATTGGTTCTTTGCTTTACCTTTGTGCATCTAGACCCGATATTGTGTTGAGTGTAGGTGTGTGTGCAAGATATCAAGCGGCTCCTAAAGAAAGCCATTTAATGGCGGTCAAGAGAATCTTTTGATATTTAGTTCATACCGCATTTTATGGTCTTTGGTATCCTCAAGGCTCAACATTTGCTCTTTGTGGATACACGGATTCGGATTGGGCGGGGGACAAGGATGATAGAAAATCAACATCCGGGGCTTGCCAATTCCTTGGTAGGTCCTTGGTATGTTGGTCTTCTAAGAATCAAAAATGTATATCTCTCTCCACCGCCGAAGCCGAGTATGTTGCTGCCGCTAGTGCTTGCACTCAATTGCTATGGATGAGGAAAACTTTAAAGGCATACGGTGTCCATTGTTACAAAGTGCCTCTTCTATGTGACAATGAAAGTGCCATCAAAATTGCATACAACCCGGTGGATCACACAAGGACAAAGCATATTGAGATTCGTCATCACTTCATTAGAGATCATGTTGCTCGAGGTGATATTGATCTATATTATGTTTCAACCAAAGATCAACTTGCCGATATATTCACGAAGCCACTTGATGAAGCAAGGTTTTGCTACTTGAGGAATGAACTAAATATCATAGATTCAAGGAGCTTGACTTGATTATCTTGCACTCTCACTTAATACTCGACCCATATTTGGTTTAGGTGTAGGCATGGACATAGGGGGAGTGCGGTCCTAATTGATTGGACCATCCCTCCCCCCATTATGCGCAAAGTAAACAAAATCATTCCTCTTAATATCATTTTGTGATATGTGAGCTTAATGATGAGTTTCGGTAATGGACCCAAGATATATCTTCGTGGTGCCAAGCCGAGTATACTCAAATATGGTGGCCTAGGCCACCGCCCCCTCTCAATCGAGAGGTTGATGTGCGTACTCGTGTTTGTCATTTTTTATTTGATTTTTACTCATGGTTGTCATCTTGTGAATTGCCTTCACCGTTCT
The DNA here is from genome assembly GCA_023614405.1 of Avena insularis. Taxonomy (NCBI): domain Eukaryota; kingdom Viridiplantae; phylum Streptophyta; class Magnoliopsida; order Poales; family Poaceae; genus Avena; species Avena insularis. Next base: position 376,226,613 of record CM042687.1, on the reverse strand, counting down.
TAGTCTCATGCACTCTAGTTTGGTTTTTAACTTTCTTTTTCTCGATTTTTAGAGTGCATGTGCTTCCCAGCTCACTTGTCTTAACCCAGGCCTCCTTACTCCCTCACGAAAACCCTCTCTCTATCAGCACAAGAATCACCTTTGTTTCCTGGCTTTGGAATTAGATGGGACCGGTACTACCGGATGTGCGAGCGGTACTACCGGACCTGGCTAGTTCCCAGATCGTCTCCTGGAAGAACTACTCTAGGAACGGTACTACCGCCCACATGTACGGTACTACCGGTCACCGGTACTACCGGTTGGGGAACCGGTACTACCGCTTACGAGCGGTACTACCGCTTCAGCAACCGGTACTACCGGTCGGCGTTTTCCTGGTATATATTGGACGCACGTGGGGAGGCACCCCTAAGTGCCTCATTCGTCCCCACGTCCTCCACTCATACCCGTGCCGCCGCCGGAGCCCTGCCGAGACCTCCTCTCCCTGGATCCCCCTTGGATTCGGCCTCTTGGCGGGTTCCCACCTCTTTCCACCGCCATGGATCCCGGTACAACCGCCCTTTCTCTCTCCGTTTGATTTCTTCCTTAGATCTAGGTTTTGGCTTAGATTTGTGGAGAGTTTGACATATTGAAAGGTTGTACTGCCATATGCTTCCCTTGTTACCGAGTAGAATCATCTATTTACAGTTTAATGCCGTCAATTTGGTCCGTTTCCATCAGATCTGACGAACTTGTGCCGCTCAACCGGTAGTACCGGAACTTGTGCCGCTCAACCGGTAGTACCGGAACTTTTTCCGGTACTACCGCTTGCAAGCGGTACTATCGGTCGTCAGGTCCGGTAGTACCGGTCCAAACTGACCGCATTTTTCTGCTTAATATTGGATTCTCTCGTTTGCTCCTTATGATTCTTGTGCCCTTACCCCCTTGCTATCCTCCCTCGTGCTTTCACAGATGCAGGTGGTTCTCGGGGTGCACGCAAACGTTCCAAGACTAGTCGTGAGATTGTTGAGGAAGAGACGGAGTCTGAGGAAGAGGTTATGCCACAGCCAAGACACCGTTCCAAGTTGCCTGCCACTCGAGGTGGTCGTGGGGGTCGTGAGGGGGTTACCAAGAGCTCTGCTGGGTGTGCTAGCGCTCCTCCCTCTCGCCCCCTTCCTCCGGGCGTACCAAGAGTCTCAGCTCAGGGCCATCAGGGCCAAAGAAACTGTCTGACATCTCTGAGTCGGAATTTTGGGCTCTCTGGATTGAAAACCCATACTCCCGCAACCGGAGCGAGGCCAGGGAAGACAGTCTCTTCTTCGATGATTTCCAAGAGCATGTTTATCATGAGGTTCTTTTGACCAATATCCAGATGGTGGTGCCTCAGCAGTGGATTGACATGGGGCACATTGAAAAGAATCTTGACTACTTTGCTGAAGCTAAGGAAATCTGTTCTCACTTTGGCTTGTTCTCCATTATGGAGTTCCAGTATGACTATGATCCACTCCTTATTTGCCAGTTTTATGCCACTGTACATTTCCACACTGGCCGTACTCGAAAGATCACCTGGATGACTCAAGGTGCTATCAAGGAAGCTACACTTGTGGAGTTTGCTGCAATATTGGGGTATGAAGATCGCGGCCGGGACATTCCTTGTGGTTTTCGCTGTCACATGCGGGATCACCCCTCCAAGAAGGATGTCCTTACACCTCTGTATATCCGGGGTCGTGGGATTGCTGGCAAGATCAAGGATCTTCTCCCCACATATGACATTCTCCATCGCATTTTCCGTGAGACTGTTGCTCCTAAGGCAACAAGGATGAGATACATGGGTTCTCTGTTGACTTGCTGTTCAACACCTTCCTCAACCGAGACTCATGCACTCCTCTTGATGTGTCAGACTTCATATGGAATGAGATGGTTGCTGCTGCACACTCTCGGAGGGTTCCGCCATTTGCTCCTTATGTTATGGCCCTCATTGTGTCAAAGTGCCCCGTCATTGCTAGGACACTCTCCACTCGCTCTCTCATTGTACACAGGCCAAAGGCACTCAAGATCAAGACACATGCTAAACCTCGTGTTGCGGCGGGTGAGGAGGAAGAGGATGACTCTGAGGATGCTGACAGTGGGCATGACACTGACTATGTTGCCTCCCGTCGCAAGAATGCTAAGCCCTCTTGGGCCAAAAGGATGGAGGTCAAGCTCAAGAAGATATTTTGCTTCCAGGTTGACAACCAGAAGTGCATGTATGAGGCGCATGTGTATGCCAAGAAAGCCAGTGCTCGACAGAAGGACATGATGGCTTCTCAGGGTTTGACCGTCTCCGAGGGGTCCGAGACCAACATCACTCCAGAAGATCAGTGGATCTCTCAGCACAGCCGTTGGTACGATGATGTCTCTTCCTCGCACCGCGCCCCACCCCCTTACGAGGAGGACCTAGAGGATGAGGAGGAGGAGGAGGATTGACTATTGGGACGATAGTCTTGCCCTTGTCCCTTTTTGGCGTCTTGATGCCAAAGGGGGAGAAGTTGCACTTTAGGCACGGGTGTTGCATGGGAAGTTCACAAGCTCGTTCTTATTTTGATCCTTTTATTGCTTGTGAACTTCGATTTCCCTCTATTTATGTGTGAGACTATGTTTTTATGTGTGAGACTATGTGGTTATGTAGTAGTTATGTCATGGATCCATCTTATGAGACTATGTGGTTTATTTCATTGGATCCATCTTGTGATGATATGCGTTAACTATTGTCTATATATTTCTCATCACATGTTATTATGCAAAGGTATGATTTCAAATGCTAGTATCAATATTTGTGCACCCTTGTTGGGTTTGTAAAATAGAGGGGGAGGTTTGTCTCTACACATCTAGGGGGAGCCCCGTCTCTATTTTACAAATCTCATATGCTTCCTATTTAAATCATCTTGCAAAAGTGTATTGTCATCAAACACCAAAAAGGGGGAGATTGAAAGAGCATTTTCCTATCCCTCTGATTTTGATATTTGATAACAACACACTTATCGGTTTAATTGTGTGCTAAGTGTATCACAGGGTTGATAAGGGTGTGACACAAATATTGGCATAACAGTTCCCTCTACGGAAAACCAATGTGTCAAACGGTAGTACCAGAAATATGACCGGTACTACCGCTTGACACCGGTACTACCGGTTGGAACCGTGCAAAATTGATAAGGGTGGGTCTTAGTCAGTACCACCCGGTACCACAGAGCAGCACTACTGGTCCAACCGGTAGTACCGCTTGAGATAAGCGGTACTACCGCTTGGACACGATCGTCTGCTTCGCCGATCAAGAGCCGCTCAAGAAAAGCCACCCTCTCTGTTTTGCTCGTACCAAGTACTTGGGACGATACTACCTGCCAGACCGGTAGTACCGCGTCATACGACCGGTACTACTGCTTGGGGGTAGTACCGCAAGGGCGATACCAGCCAAAACTGAAGAAGACTCGACCAAGTGAAGCATCGCCGGTACCTGGTCCGGTACTGGACCGGTAGTAGCGCCTGCCAGCGGTACTACCGCTTGAGTACCGGTACTACCGGTACATTAATGGATCCAACGTCCATATTTCGTGGAGGGGTATAAATACCCCTCCACCTACCTTGGGACAAATAGCTCAGCCACATTAAAGTCAAAGACCACCATTGGAGCCACCAAATCTTCAAGATCTCCTCATTCCACCACCCAAAGTCCTTGATCTTTGGGGAATCGAAGGAGGAGCCCCGATATACTACTTCACCAAAAGAGATCTTCATTTCCCCCTCATTTCATTGAGGGCCCCTTTGCTCTAGTGTTTTCTTGGAAACCCTAGTTCTTGTTTTGGTTCTTACAAGCTTGTCTTTGATTGCTTTGACAGCTTGCTTGTATTTGGGAGCCTCCGATTAAGTTGTGGATGTGTGCCCCAAACTTGTAATGGTGCCGGCTTCCACCTTGAAGGTTGTCGATATAGTGGAAGGTGAATCGATCCCGTTGGGGTGAGATTCATCGGAGAACAAGGGAGGCCTTTCGTGGCGTTGGTGGTTTGAAACCACCCCCTATCCAAACGTAGACGTACTTCCCCTCAAAAGGAAGGAACTACGGGAAACAAATTCTTGTGTCTCCGCGTCCACTATTTTGGTTACTTCTATCCTTTACCGCACCTTACTTACTTGTTACTACTTTGTGTTGGGGTAGCTCTTGCATAATTTCCATATAGGTAAATTCACCGTAGTTGCATTATCTAGAGAATTTACCTTATTGTCAAACCTTAATTTGAAAAAGAAGAAAATTTGAAGTAGCACCTATTCACCCCCCCCTCTAGGTGCCCATACGATCCTTTCACAAACCTTCTGGCGTTAATGTTGTTTCTGGAAAATGGGTTTTTCGACACAAATTTCATTATGATGGCACTCTTGCTCGTTACAAAGCTCGATGGGTTTGTCATGGTTTTTCACAACAACATGGAATTGATTTCGATGAGACTTTCTCCCTGTTGTCAAACCAAACACTATTCGCGTTGTTCTTAGTCTTGTCGTTTCTTCTTCATGGCCGATTCATCAATTTGATGTTAAAAATGCTTTTCTCCATGGTACTCTTAATAAAACTGTCTATTGTCAGCAACCCTCTGGTTTTGAGCATCCCTCTTCTCCTAATCTTGTTTGTTTACTCAAAAAATCTCTTTATGGTCTCAAACAGGCTCCTCATGACTGGTTTCAACGTTTTGCTACTTTCATTCAAACCATTGGCTTTATATTTTCTAAATCTGATTCTTCTCTATTCATTTTTCGATCCTCCGAACATACTGCATATCTTCTCCTTTATGTTGATGACATCGTTCTTACTGCTAGCTCTGACTCTTTCCTCCAACATATTATTTCTTCTCTTCATCGTGAATTTTCCATGACTGATTTAGGGCCTCTTCATCATTTTCTTGGCATTAATGTTTCTCGCACAAAATCCTCTCTTTTTCTTTATCAACGACAATATCTTTTGGATTTGCTTTCACAGGCTGGTATGTCCGATTGTCAACCTTCTCGCACTCCGGCCGACATAGGTGCCAAACTGTCGACCGATGGTACTCTTGTTTCCGATCCTACTTTTTACTGTAGCATCACTGGTGCTCTTCAATACGCCACTCTCACTCGTCTCGACATCTCTTATTCGGTTCAGCAAGCCTGTCTTTTCATGCATGATCCTCGTGCTCCTCACCTTGCTCATGTAAAACGAATTCTTCGATATTTAAAAGGAACTCTTGATCACGATCTTCTTCTAAACTCTTCTTCCCCTACAAGCTTGACAGTTTATTCTGATGCAGACTGGGCAGGTTGTCCAGATACTCGATGGTCTACATCTGGATTTTGTGTTTATTTAGGAGATAATCTTGTTTCTTGGTGTTCTAAAAGGCATGTAACAATTTCCAGGTCTTCTGCTGAGGCTGAGTATAGGTCTGTTGCCCATGTCGTGGCGGAGGCAGTGTGGCTGCATCAGCTACTCGTCGAGCTTCATCGACCCCTGGAGCGAGCCACCATTGTTTATTGTGACAATATTTCTGCAGTCTACATGGAATCCAATCCCGTTCAGCATTGGCGCACGAAGCATATTGAGATTGACATTCACTTTGTTCGTGAGAAGGTGGTTCTTGGCGAAGTTCGAGTTCTTCATGTTCCTACCAGTGCTCAATTTGCTGATATTTTTACTAAAGGACTCCTCACTTCATTGTTTACAGACATTCACTCCAGTCTCAACATCGTTGTAACAATGGGGTTGCTCAATGGCACGCCTCCTCTCCCTCTGCCTCTATTTATATGCACAAGGACTTGGAGTCCAAGTCAAGATTTACAAGGATTGTTACACAAGAAATATCCCTAACTAATTCTAGTTAGCTGCATGGGAGGATGTCTCCCTAACACGCCCCTGCAGTCTGAACTCGGTGCTTCGCCGACGTGAATACTGGACCGAAACTCATGAAATAAGGCGGATGATAGTCCCTTAGTGAAGATATTAGCAAACTAGGAACTGGAGGGAACATGGAGCACACGTAGAGCACCAAGAACCACCTTCTCACGCACAAAATGTATATCAAGTTTGATGTGCTTGGTACGCCGATGTTGTACTGGGTTGGCAGAGAGGTAAACAACGCTCACATTGTCACAGTAGACAATCATGGCATTGTCAAGGGTCCGCCGGAGCTCCTGCAGAAGATTACGGAGCCAACAGGTCTCGGCAACAGCAGTGGCAACATCACGGTATTCGGCCTCAACACTAGAGCGTGACACGGTGGGCTGCCGGTGAGATGACCAAGAGACCAAGTTGTCACCCAAGAACACACAGTACCCTGACATAGACCGGCGAGTATCTGGACATCCTTCCCAATCAGCATCCGAGTAGGCAATGAGAGAGTGAGAGGTGGAGGAGTGAAGAGTTAAACCGTGATCGAGAGTCCCTTTGAGGTAGCGAAGAATTCTTTTGACAATGAGGAGGTGTGGTTCACGGGGATCATGCATGTGAAGACAAACTTGTTGGGCAGCGTAGGAGATTTCAGGCCGAGTTAGAGTCATGTATTGAAGACCGTCGGCTAGACTGTGTTAGAGAAAGGGATCGGCCACAGGAGGACCGGTAGAGGCGGGAAGTTTTGATTTGGTATCGAAAGGTGTGGAGGACGGATGGCAGTCACTCATGCCCGCACGGTGGAGGATGTCAAGGATATATTGTCGTTGAGAGAGGTGAAGAGAATGGTATGACGAGTGACAGAGACGTCGAGAAAATGATGAAGAGGACCGAGGTCTTTCATGGCAAATTCGCGGCTGAAAATGTCAATGATAGAGTGGAGGAAGGAAGTGGTGGATGTTGTTAGAACGATGTCATCGACATAGAGAAGTAGGTAAGCGATTTCGAAGCCGCGATGGAGAGTAAAAAGAGAGTTGTCAGATTTGGATTCAATGAAACCAATGGAACAAGCAAAGGTAGCAAATCGTTGAAACCAAGCCCGAGGGGCCTGTTTGAGACCGTAGAGTGATTTGAGGAGACGACAAACGTGAGTGGGACGAGAGGGATCGACGAACCCCGAGGGTTGCTGGCTGTAGACTTCCTCAGAAAGATTGCTATGAAGAAAGGCGTTTTTTATGTCGAGTTGATGAATAGGCCAATGTCGAGACACAGCGAGAGAGAGAACGACGCGGATGGTGGATGGTTTGACGACAGGACTGAAAGTCTCGTCGAAGTCAATGCCAGGTTGCTGTGTGAAACCATGCACGACCCAGCGTGCCTTGTGACGAGCAAGAGATCCATCTGAATTGAATTTGTGACGGAAATTCCATTTGCCACTTACGATGTTGGCACCGAGAGGGGGTACGAGAGTCCAGGTTTGGTTTTGGAGAAGGGTGTCATATTCTTCATGCATGGCTTGGCGCCAGGAGGGATCACAAAGGGCAACTAAATAATTGTGAGGAATAGGGGAAGAGACGATAGAGGAGAGATTTAGTTTATTGATAGGAGGTGGGAGTCTACCGGTGGTGCTACGAGTGCGATGGATAGTGGGTGGTGGTAAGAGGGTGGAAGCTGGCGGCACGGGAGGGCATCGAGTGTAAACGTGAGGGAAGCTAGGCCGTTGCACTGCCGCGGCAGGAAAAGGGGCTGCCGCGGCAGGAGAAGTGGTGACGGCGGGCTGCCGTGGACTCGCGGCGGCAGCATTTTTCTACTGTGGCAGAGGGTGGGGTGGGAGGTGGTGGTGCTGATGTGGGTATGTTGGGTGGGATTGGGAGGAGTTGGGGATCTATGGGGTCGAGGTTGGTAGGTGGTGTGGATGGTTGTGTGGTGGATGCGTAAGGGAAAGTATGTTCATCGAACGTGACATGGCGTGATATTAGGATGCGTTGGGAGGACAAGTCGAGGCACCGATAGCCTTTGTGACGGGATGGACAGCCGAGAAAAACACATTTGGTGGCGCGTGGGGCGAGTTTATTTGGACTAGTGGAGGATACGTTTACGTAGCAGAGACAACCGAATACGCGCAGGTGATCATAGGATGGATGTGTGCCGTAAAGGGTGAAGTGTGGGGTTTGTCTACGGAGGGCGGGCCTCGGCCCAAAAATTGGGAGGCATGGAGGCTTGGAAGAGAAGGGTGTGGATAACATGATGGTGCGAATAGCTCGTTCGGCTTTACCATTTTGTTGGGAAGTGTAGGGACAGGAGAAATGGAAAAGGGTTTCATGGGATTGAAAGAATGAATTTAGTTTAATGTTGTCAAATTCTTTTCCATTGTCGCATTGGATAGTTAGAATAGGGAGATTGAAGTGAGTGGTAACAAAGGCATGAAAAGTAACGAATGTAGCAAAGACATCGGATTTCTTACGAATGGGAAAGCTCCAAAAGTAACGAGAAAAATCATCGATAACAACTAGATAATAAGAAAAACCATACATGTTGAGAACTGGGGATGTCCATAGATCACAATGTAAAAGTTCAAATGGTCGAGTAGTAGACGATTGCGACAAATAAAAAGGTAGCCTAACATGTTTGCCTAATTGACATGCATGACACAGGGAAGGTCTTGTTTTATTCATTGAGCTGGTGGGTAGTGATGGCGTGGAGCTGTGGCCGGGGTGTCCAAGGCGGCGATGCCAGAGGTCGTGGGAGATGGTGGCGAGGAAGGCGGCAATGTAGGCAGGTGGGTTGATGGTGTAGAAAGGACCTAGGCTGTTACATCGGAGAATCACGATCCCGCTGGGAAGAGCCTTCACAGAAAAGCCAAAACGATCAAATTCGATGGTGCAATGATTATCGATACAGAACTGTCGAACAGATATGAGATTTTTGATGATTTGTGGAACTAGGAGTATGTTGCGAAGAGAAAGAGGTTTAGTGAGAGTATTAAGAGTTTTGGGAACCGACGTGAGTGACAGGAAGAGTTGCACCGTTTCTAACGGTGACAAATTGTGATGAAGATGGAAGGAGGGATTGGAAATTACCGGGATCGAATGCCATGTGGGAGGATGCACCAGTGTCCATGTGCTAGTCGCCGCCGGGGAGCTGGAGGTTGTTGAGGGCAGCGAGGAGAGCCGGGTCGATCTGCGGTTGCTGGTTGGCGGTGGGGACGTGGGAGCCCTGGGCGGTGTATGCCTGTGGTGTCATGCTGGGGTGCGGATCGAGGAGGCCTGGAGACGGCGCCTGCCATGCCGTCGGTGGGTGAGGCTGCCACGGTGTTGATGGAGGTGGCTGCCACGGGGCCTGCTGAAGCTGAGCGCGAGTAGGGGCCCCCGTCCAGGGGTTGAACTTCCAGGGGTTATCGCGGTCGCGCCCACGTCCACGCCCGCTGCCACGTCCACGGCCTCTGCCGCGGAAGTTATTGGTGAAGTAGTTGGTTCCGCGGCCGCCGGCCCGATCGCCCCCAAAGGGAGCATGCGAGGAGCGATCGCCAGAAGGGGGGCGTGGGCGCCCCCGTTGTTGGGCAGTATGCTCTGGCCCATGGCCCAGAGTACGGTGGAGGCGGCGTTGCGGGCGTCGGTGCGCCGCTGAGTTTCTTCTAGGATGAGGGCGGAGCGCGTCTGAAGAAACGAGGGGAACGACACCTGAAAGGGAAGAAACGAACGCAGATGGGCGTAAGTATCGTTAAGGCCGCAGAGGAGCGTCAGAACCAGCGTTTCGTCGCTGATGGGCTGGCCGACGTCAGTGAGGGAGTCGGCGAGGTTCTTGAGCTTGGTGCATTAGTCGCAGATGGAGAGATCGCCCTGTGGCATGTTGCGTAAGTCAGCCTCGAGCTGGATGGCGCGGTGCTTCTTGTTGTCGCGGAAGAGATTCTCGATGGCGTCACAGATGGTGCGCGCGGTAGAGCTGGGACGCATGACGATGCCGAGGAGGTCGTTGTCGATGGATCCGTAGATCCAGGAGAGCACGATGTAGTCATCACGGCCCCAAGCAGAGGTGGGGGACGTGTCGGAGGGAGTGTCCTCGCCGGTAACGTGTGTGGTGAGACCGTAGCGGACGAGAGAGATGAGGAAGAGCTCCCTCCAGCTTGTGTAGTTGCCGTCAGTGAGGCTGAGGGTGATCGGCACATGAAGCTTGATTGAGGTGGCGTAGGTGGAGAGGCTGGTGGTGGTGGGTTCGGTTGGGTTAGGGTTTGGGGGAGGGGTGTGGCCGGCCGAAGGGGAGATGGCGGCGGCGTTGTTGGTGGCGGCGATTTGCTGGTTGAGGGAGGCTTCACGGTCATCTAGGGCTTTGGCACGGGCCTCGAGCTCGTGCTCCTTGGCTGCGATCTCCTCGGGAGTCATGGTGGGAGAGGTGAGGGAGGCTGGCGGCTAGGGTTGGAGGAGGGAGGAGGCTAGGGTTTTGGGAGGGAGGGCTTTAGGCGCCGAGAGGGGGGCGCAGGGTGGATGGCCTGCTCTGATACCATGTAACAATGTGGCTGCTCAATGGCATGCCTCCTCTCCTCTGCCTCTATTTATATGCACAAGGACTTGGAGTTCAAGTTAAGATTTACAAGGATTGTTACACAAGAAATATCCCTAACTAATTCTAGTTAGTTGCACGGGAGGATGTTTCCCTAAACAATCGTTACTCCTGACGTTGAGACTGCGGGGGATATTAGAGTATAGGTCGGTGCGGCTAGGGCATCAGCCGTCTCTTTCCTCCCTATTCGAATTGTAACTATATCTCTATTAGTCTTGGAGTCTAAGTCAGTTGTAATCTATATAAACAGCCCATCGTGGCTGAAATCAATACAAGTTATTATTCTCTCAATATCTCAAACTATCAAAAACTAATTAGGGTAAATATAGAGGTGGAAAAATTGCATACCGTGGTAACGCTTGTTATACCATAATTTACTGCCAGGAACCAACTAGAGGAGACACAAGAATGAGCGGAAGGCCATAATGCCCCTCAATCGCTCATAAACAAAAGAGATTGCCACTTTCAACCTATGGTTTCTGAATAATGCGATTAGAGTAGCTTGTGTAAATCCCAAAGAGTATATCACACTTGCATGAAAGTCCTGGTGAGGGCGAGTGCAGCAGTATGTGGATCTCTGGTTGCTGCAATCTGCAGAGTGATCAATTAATTTAAGCAAGAAGAAGACAAGGGCACCAATTGATACTAGAGACAAAATGCTTTTTTGTAACTGATAGATAAAATGCTTCGATGGTGTACCTCGGAAGTAGCCATTGTTGATTAATTCACAGGCTCATAATCAATCATGACCGTTAGCTTCTCAGTTGCTGCTTTCCTGCATTGCATACCTAGCTCTTCACTGCAATGGACTAACCGAAGGTGCTTGAGCGAAAGTGGGAGGCCCATGGCTGGCAGTCTTGTGATGCTCTGACAGTACTTGATATCTAGCGTCTCGAGGGAGGTCAGGCTATGTAGGTTTACTGGAAGTGATAAGAGTTTCGGGCACATGACAAATTGAAGTACTTTGAGGGAGGTTAGAAACTGTAGTGCGCTCTCTTGTTCCTCTGTTAGGCTCACCATGCTATCTCTCAGATCACTACTAGATTTGAACATTAGGTGTGCTAGAGATGTGAGCTGTTTGCACAAGGGCATGGAAAGGACAGACGCGTCACTAGCCTCAAGAGTTACCAGTCCAGACCAGATCTCAGAGCCCCCCTGCTGATGCGACACAAGCTCCAAACAGGAAGCTAGGCCGGGGGAGTTAAACACTTCCAAATATGTCAGGTTTCTACAGAACTGGAGGCCCTCCATCGACACAAGCAAGTCGCAGTTTCCAATTTTCAACTGTTTCAGTACCGTGCAGTATCCCAGCTGTAGAGACACCAATTCTGGACTTTCCCATATTGCTAATTTGGTGATGGCAGGAAGGCTGGACAGAAGATGGGCCTGGACCCTGTCTGTGAGATTCCAGATCGCAAGTTCTTCAAGTGCCGGAGGAAGCAGCTGAATTTTATTGCCACCCCGTTCTTGCTGCTGCAGTTTGAGATCCCATGCACATGATAGCTTAGGATTCATCTCGATATCCAAGTGTTGAAGGGAGCTGAGGAACTGCAGGCCGTCCAATACATCCAGATGTTCACACGACAAGATGCTCAGCTCATGTAGGGCCATATAAGAATGCAGCTGTACAGACTTCAAATATGGACTACTAAGACTTAAATTTTTTAGAGAACATAGGATATTATATGACATTTTCAGTTCATCTTGGGCTGAGGAAATCACTGGCGAACCCAAAGTACTGGTTCCTTCTGTTTCTGTAGATCGCCTGGTTGATAAGAACTTTATCTGTGGACAGTAGGATAATATCAACTCCTCAAGGCAGTGTAAATGTGGAAGAATTTGAGTTAGCCACCGCCCTGTTATGCCACATTTGTTAATGTCGAGAGATTTGAGAGATGGGAGGACAAGGCTTCTTGCAGAGATACTGTTTTCATGGACAACATTTGACAAAATGTTTGGCTCCATCAAATTAGGACAGTTGTATATACGAAATTTCTCTAAAGCAATGAGGTGGCTGAAAGATTCACTTGGAAGAGAAACCATATTTGGACAATTTTCTATGAAGAGCGATGTTATATCCCTAAGATTATGTAATGCCAAGATCTTAGCATCCATCACACTCAACTCATTAGATTCAATTGTGAACCTTCTCCGGTTGTTTATCCTCATTCTTGGAAGTGTCGGAACTCCCATGATGGACAACTCAGAAATTAGAGGAGGTGGAAGAGGAAGTGACACTATGAAACACGGGCAATCATGGATGGCGAGTCTAGAGAGACCAGATGTCCATTCCTTTTGATATCCTTGGGAAGGTAAAATTTGCAGAGGTGAAGTAATTATACTGCTGCAAGTTTCCAGGCTGAGCATTTTAGTCAAGACCAACGTCTCCAGATAAGGAACTGACAATTCTCTGACAACATGCAGGTCCATCAACTCTAACTCCTTGAGCGCTCCCATTTCTCTTAGAGGAAGGATTTCCCACTTGCTGTAACATTGTTAATCAAAGTAAGTGCCTACAAATTCACTAATGTACTGAACAGAAAAAAATAGAGAGGAAAAAATTAGTACATTATATGAGGACAATGCCCAATGAAGAGTTTGTAGAGAGACGGAAACCATGATTTCTGCTCAGTGTTGAAAGAGGAGTAACTCTGGAAAAGAGTGCAGTCATTCAATTGAGGGCAGTTCTTGATCATCAAAACCCTTAGATGGGAAGTCAACTCCATTCCATAGGAACCAATACATTTTTCCAATTTGGGCATATCGCTCAAGATCAACTCGTCCAAAGAAGGAACTGAGATTTCCATTAAATTCAACATCCTGATCAATGTCAGCTTCCTAAGGAAAGGGAGCATTTCAAGAGTTGGAAGAATTTGTTGTTCCCTGCACTTCTCTAGATGAAGTATCTGCAGTGAGTTAAATGAGAAAGTACTAGAAAGCCAAGTTGGGAAGGTAGCACCATTGTATCCAGTTATTTCTAGAGTTTTGAGGTTCTGATGGGGTTGAAGTCCTTCAAGCACATCCTTTGCTGCCTCAGGTTGATGGCTCATGCTGCTATCTTCCCATGACAAGGATAATTTTTCTAGATATTCTTTGTCAATTATCCTGGCTCCCTTTGCCTCTTCTTTAGTCTTCACATTTTCAAGTTGACAAATTTCAAGTAATACAAGCTCATTCATGGACTGAAGTTGTCCTATCTCAAAACGGCCAACATTTTGTACCTTGAATTTTAGTTCCTGAAGGCAAGTCATGTTGCCACACTCTATTGCACTGTACACTTTCTCATGAGCAATAAGATGGCGGAGATTAACAAGATTATTCATATTGGTAGGTATACCAAGATTACCTAAAATGCCCACATCCAATACTTGAAGGTGATAAAATCTTGTCAACGACTGAGGAAACACAACGTTGTTGTAGACTCCATATAACGTAATATTTGTGGTGTCAACACAAACATATTCAAGATAGCGAATATGGCATGGATTTAACAAACTGGTTATAGAACTGATGTCAGACCCTGTCACATGAATTCTTAGGAACCGTAAACGTTTTGCCTCCTTGCATAAAGTACGTAAGGACCCTAACAAATTTATGCTGCTTCGCCCAAACAATATCAATGTCCTCAATTTTTGCAAAGGCATAACCTTCTGTAGGATTCTGTCAAATTTCTCACTAGGAAAACTTACATGGTCATCCTCATCAAAAGCAGTAGTTATGATTGATAAATGGCGAACACTTGGTAGGATTGTCTCGGATTTCAATCCATGTATAGTAGCACACTCATTTGATGAAACTTTACCAGCCAATTCATGCATTAAATCATGCATAACATAGTATGAATGAACCTTTTGGAAGAAGCCCAAGTCCACTAATCTATCCAAATATTGCTGCCCTATTTCCTCCAATCTCATAGTAGGGTCTTCGCACTGCACAAAATTTTGCGATATCCAAGCATTTACCAACGTTTCCCCAAAAAAATGGTGGTCCTCTGGAAACAAAGAGCAGTATGAGAAACAGCGCTGGAGGTGCACTGGTAAATAATCATAACTGAGCTTCAAAATGGGTAAAATATCATCTGCGTCTTCTTGAAGAGATTTCCATTTGTCCCGAACTGTCCTCCAATGCTTATCATTAACACTCGTGTTCAAAAGTGCACCAACACTTCGTGCAGCTAGTGGGAAGCCCTTCAGTGCTTTAGCAATCTGTTTCCCAATAGATTGCAAACTAGGATGATCCTTGTAGTTCTCATTACCAAATGCGCATGCCTTAAAGAACATCCAAAACTCCTTCTCATCCAGGCCACTCAATCTGATTTCATCCATTGTTCCTATCATTTTTGCAACTGATTTCATTCTAGTCGTTGCTAGTACCATGCAACCGTTTACTTGATTGTTTTTTAATGGAGCCAAGAGTTGCATCCATCCACTCATGTCCTTGTCTTCCCACATATCGTCCAATACAAGTAAAAATCTCTTGTGTCTAATATTCTTCAGAAGGATCTTCTGCAGTACATCAAAATTGCTTATTTTTTGATATTCTGGTTTATCTTTACATACATGCTCTAGGATCTCAAGTGTTAGCCTCACTTCATTGAAATTAGTGGATACACAAACCCACATTTTCAGATCAAAATGATCTTTAATTCTTTGATCACAATATACAAATCTAGCAAGCGTAGTCTTCCCAACACCACCACTGCCAACTATTGGCAGAACATGTAGATCACTATCTTTCCCATTTATCAACAGCTTTATTATCATGTCTCTCTCAGCATCCCTCCCATACACTTTGCATTCAACTGGAAAAGAAGTTGTCAGGCGTGTATTTCTGATCACATTGTAACCCTGGTTTGATGTTACACTGCAGCATGAGATCTCTATCTGGAGAACCCCCTGAAGAGAATTGCGAATATTGCATAGATGATCCACTATTCCATTGATCTTCTCAGAAACGTCATGTTTAGTCTGAAAAGTCAGCATGGTACTATAAGCTGGCCCCTCTTCTTCACGTTTCCTTTTTCTGCCGCGCGAGACCCAACTAATTATTTGGCTTGTGGCATTGTATACTAATTCAAAAGCAGATGGAGTGGATGAGGACACATGGCTTCCCTCAGGATTAGCACCACTACGACCTGTACAATCTTTCCCTGCATAAAAAACTCTCAGTTATTTGGGACAAGGAAACGAAAACCAAAAACCTAAGGAAAGCAAATATTATCATGTAACCGCCAATAAGTAACAAAAGTTTCATAAGGTAGAGACTCATCTACTGTTGGCCTAAAATATCAACAAAAGTTGGATCACCCAAAAAGAGATCACAATTAAGCAAGAGATGACATGAGGGGTTGTGCCTATTAATATTCAGCTGCTCTTGGATGCACATATATCTAACAGTAGGCGAAGTAGGGCTCATAACTACACCAATATAAAATAAGCTGAAAGCAACAAGCATGGAACAAAAGAGGCAAATGAAAACACCTTCTTCGATCTGCTGCTGGAGTCGGTAGTAATCAAGCTCATCCATCACATCCTCTGAGTCATAAAGCAGCTCTTTGAGATCATCCAGTGACCGGGCAAGAGGCTTGTTGTCAATCCTCCTTCCCTCGGCAGCAGCAAGAACCATTTGCACGTTTCTCATCTCAAGTTTGAGCTTCTCCACATCTTCAGCGAGCCCGATTTCACGAGTCCAGGCTTCCATCTGTCCAGTGAAGAAGTTCCCGAGGATGCTTTGCACCAGCCATCCTATTGCTGCGTCAACTACTGTGCCGAGCAACCCCGTCATCTCCCCCGCACACCCAAGGCAGCACAGCAATGGCAGGGGCAAAAGCAGGTCTTGCACAGGGGAGAAACCAAACAGATGGATTCAGAGGAAAGGAGAGGGATGATCCATCGAAAGGAGTCTACTGGGAAGGTAGTAGAAAGCAAGGCGGGCAGCTAATGAGCTAAGAGCCGTCAAACTATGCACGAAAACCAGCGAACTTTACGAAGTAACACTACAGCCTTGTGCCTATCGACAATTGTTTTGGCATATACCTCTGGAGAAACTATCTAAAGCATCCCAGGGCAAGAAAAAACAAAATTCCCCAATTCTAAGACAAAGTGTAGGCGTCGATTCCCAGGATGGTAGTGTCCCTATAAATTAACAAATTGCTAAGCTGTATTGGATAATATATTTCCAAATTCTGAACATAGTAGAAACTTGGCCTGGCTGTAGCATCGAATATAAAATCGCCAGAGACTCTGTTTGCGGACCAGGTCGGAGCTGGGCTCAGCGTGAGTAGCTGGGGCCAGGGCCCCAGGGTAGGGCATGACATCGCCATATCGTTCGACGGCACGGCATACTGAGAGGGAGGTTACTGATGCATGTGCGCCCACGCGTGGATCCTACGTAGAAGTCGTGCGGTTCATCCGGTAGGGCATTTCCCCGAACACTTGAAGGGCGCTGACGCACTGGACGTCTGGACGGCGTCGCGGGCACCGCGGTAGATGAGCGTCGCCGCGCTCTAGCGCTATGCCACTATGTGTGGCGCGATGGCGGACAGTGATGCGGATACGGCGGGGTCAC
Source organism: Avena insularis (assembly GCA_023614405.1). Lineage (NCBI taxonomy): Eukaryota > Viridiplantae > Streptophyta > Magnoliopsida > Poales > Poaceae > Avena > Avena insularis. The sequence goes on along the minus strand of CM042687.1, from coordinate 376,209,632 downwards.
GCGCGAGAGGTGTCAGAAAGGAGAAAAGGGTGGGACGAGTAGAGACAGCGGTTTTTTTTTTTTTTTTTTTTGCCGAAGCAGGGGTTTTCTTTTGAAATGAGCACTGAATATTTGACTGGGGGAACATGCTCTGCCCTCTGCCGAAACGAGCACTGAATTTGAGCTCTTCGATGATTGTTTTCGGACTCGACTTCATTCCACAGACTAGAGCACTGAATTTGAGCTCTTCGATGATTGTTTTCTTACTCGACTTCGTTCCACAGACGAGCAGTGAATTTCGCCCTGGACTGCACGGAGCAAGCTATATCTACGAGCTACGAGATGCAAGCTCTGGGACTTGGATAGAAATCTTCTTTTTTGAGGTATGGATAGAAATCTTAGGTTGTTCAGATGAAAGAAACCAAAGCTTGACCAATGCATGGAAATCTAAATCCTGGGGGAAAGGAGTTTCTAGGCTTCTGGCCGCCGGTTCCAGAGCATCGTTTATTACCTCCCTGGAAATTGCATGGTGCGGTCCTCCTTTTTAATTTGACTAACAGTTCTCCCTGATAGTACTTCTCAGTGAGCAATCAGCAAAACAGGCGTGCTGGGAGGTCAAACATACACGATCTGACTAGTACCACGACTCACCAAGAATAAATCTCCAAAACGGCCGAAAATATGTATTGCAGATGTACCAACACGGTCTACATTAAGAATGTACCAATAATAATAACAGAAGATAACAATCTCCAGGCACAAAAAAAGAATTCTCGCATTTCACTTGTCACGGGGGTTTGGTGTTCTAAAGCTTCTACAGTAGATCATTAGCGGCGCAAAGGCTCAGTCATCACCGAAAGTGATCTTCTTCCCTGCCAAGGAAAAGAACCAAATGTACAGTAAGAATGGCAGTTGTGCAAAAATTGATGGAACTATAGTATCTTGTTATTCATGTAAGCAGGGAGTAGTTACCTGTACTCGCTGTAGCAATACTCTGCCTGACAGGTGCATCATTCCGACCACCGCGGCGGCCTCTCTCACTACGGCCGCCCCTTTCAGCTCGGCCAAAGGATCTGCCGCCCCTTTCAGCTCGGCCAAAGGATCTGCCACCCCTTTCAGCTCGGTCAAAGGATCTGCCACGTCTGCCATGGTTATCGCTATGGCGACTCACATTTCCTATTCTTTCTCCAAATCTTCCGCTATGCGCCCTGCCAGGTGTTGGCCCGTTACTAGGGGTGTCATCTCTGTTATCTGGTTTAGGCTTCGCTACGTCGACAAACAAGCTGAAGCCACCAAGGTCAGATCCGCTCAGCTCCACGGCCTTCGACAAGGAACCGTTATTGCTAAATACCATGTAAGCTATCCTGCATAATAGAACCAAGCAACCAAGAGTCACTGACAAGAATGAGAACAGAGATTTCACCTGTATATGAGTAAATGCACTCTCATATAACAGAGCCTAACTTACCCTTTGCTTGCACCAGTTTCATAGTCCTTGGGAATTGAAACTCTTGTGATCTCTCCACATGAGCTAAAATGTTTCAGAAGTGAACTTCGGATCTGGTGACAGGGAAATTTAGTTAGTGTAATACAAGAGGCATGGGTGTGAAACAGATGCAGATTTTAGCGCTTCATATTACCTGATCCTCCCCAAGAGATGAATCAAACCCTCTAATAAAGGCAGTACTGCTAGAGCTTTTATCGGGCTTATCCCTCCTGAACACAAAAAATTAAGGGTCAACAATGATCATCTTATCCAAGCAATTTTTTCGGAAGATAATCACAATCATTGAGATAGAAAATCACCCGCTGCCAGGAGTAAATGCGCCTCGCTCTTGAGCAAAATTAAGCCTGACAGGCCGGCCCATCAAATCATTACCATTTAATTCGCATGCCTATCATGTTCAGAACATCGATAACCAAATAGACCTTAGATGGCAATTAAATGAGAGCTCCACGGATCAGTTGTTCTATAGATCACAAAGAAACATAGTGAAGTACCTTCTGAGCAGCTTCAGCTGTAGCAAATTCAACATGTGCGAAGCCCTTGGAGCTCCCATCCTCAAAAGTAGCAACACGAATATCAATAATTTCACCTGCCTTCTCAAAAAATTGCTTCCTACGGGATGTGGAACAAAACAAGTCAAGAATAACATCTTTCAGAGAAGTTGAAGACATATGAAATCTCACAAACTTACACTTGTTCCCTATCCACACTGTATGACAAATTCCCAACAAAAACGGTCTTTGACCCAGTAGTAGCTTGACTACTGCTGACAGGACTTTTTGGCTGCAATAGATAAAGTCAATTAAGCATGAGAGAAAAAGCTTAGAACAGCATAAATATACTCGAATCATACTTCATTCTGTGCAGATTTTTTCACTGGTATCGATTTGTCATTTTCCTCATCACTACTGGAGCTTTCTTCAGAACTATCATCATCACCACTGCTTTCTTTCTTGGCAACCTTAGAGGCAGGCTTGGCAGCACCAGAAGAAGAATCCTGCAGACAGAATAAGAAATGTAATATAAACCAAAATCTTCAGAAGGAAAAGCAAACACCAAAAAATAAGCACCTTAAGCTTCTTTTGTGGAGGCTCTTCATCACTCTCATCAGAACTCTCATCAGAATCATCCTTGGACTGCAAAAGATTTTTCTGTTGAATTACAACAAGATCTAATGTACACAAGACAATGTTTTCAAGAAAATGAAACTTTTTAAGAGAATGTGTGTACATGTCCATTTTTTTTCTCTGTTGCCAAAGATCTCTTTGCATGGATAGCAGTAGATTTTGCTGGCTGCAAAAACATTGTACAGAAATTTTAAAGATTGCACAACAAAAAAGTGAAAAATAATCAAGTAACAGAACACTTACTACATCAGAATCAGAATCTGAGTCATCATCCGAGCTACCACTAGATTCTTCTTTCTTTTCAGAAACAACAGCCTTTGAAGATCCAACTATTTTAGCAGTGGTATCCTGAACACAGAAAGTATCCACATTAGGAAGATGGCATGGATGAAGGATTTTGCTCGCTGCAAAACAGTGGACAAGAAATACAAATATTGCACAACAGAAAGTTACCAAAGTGAAAACAAGTACCAGAACACTTACTTCTTCAGAATCTGAATCTGAGTCAGAGTCTGAGCTATTACTAGATTCTTTGTTCTTTTTAGCAGCAACGGCCTTGGAAGATTGAACTGTTTGAGCAGTGGTATCCTGGAAATAGATCGAAAATGTAAAGACAAAGATTGATGAAGCCTCAATTTGGAAATAACTAGTGGACTGATTACCTCATCCACAGAGTCAGATTCAGAATCAGAACTTTCACTGGATTCTTCCATTTTCTTGGCTACTGGCACTTTAGGGGGCATATCCTGCAAACATTTTTTCAGTTAGGACTAAGAACTACTGTTGGCTAAGAACAATGCGTGTGCATACTCCACGTTATTAAACCACAAGATCAGGGGAATGGTAAGTATGAGTAGTGAGCCTGTGGAGTACTCGCGTCTTACATAGAGATACATTGGCAAGAAATTTGCTTATACTTACTTCATCGGATGAATCATCAGAATCACTTTCAGAGCTGTCTGACTCCTTGTTTTTCTTTGGTACAGCAGGAACTGAAGAATTCTCCACTCGAGTAGCTGGCTTCTGAAAACAAATGACCAATGAATAAGACAATAGGATGTTTAGGAAGACTATGAATGATGAGGCTTCCATCTAAAATCAGTGGCAAAGTGACTACCTCATTTTCAGAGTCAGAACTTTCAGCATCAGAGCTTTCACTTGACTCTTCCATCCTCTTAGCTACTACTGGTGCTTTAATGGGCATATCCTGCAGACATTTTTCCACTCAGGACTAAGAAAATATTGTTGAAGATCAACAACTGTGCATATTCCGAAAAATTAAGACAGGAGAATGGAGAGAGCGAGCCCGAGGAGTACTACTGCATCACATAGAGATGTGAGGTACAAAAATATGCTTTGCTAACCTCATTTGATTCATCATCGGAATTACTATCAACAGTTATTTGTACTGTGTTCATACCAATAGTTATTTGTACCATCTTCATTACTTTGACATAAAACAAACTCAAGGTACACTTTTCTTCAACATACAAGAATTAACTCAAAGAAAATGTAGTACTGCAAGTGATCAACTATAATATGTTGTTGTGGAGAACATATAAAATTAAAAATCTGAAGCAATAATAAAACAAAACTTATTTCATATCACATCTGTGAAAGGTCCATCAAGGGAAAGAAAGCGGCCAACGTATACATCACAGCTAACAGCGTAAGCTTGAACTTAACATACAATCAGTCGAGTAACAAAATATGAAGACCATACTTAGAAAACATGTATGATGTTGGCAAAAGAAAAGAAAGAACAATTATGAAGAGGATGTTGAAACAAGCACTCACTTCATCATCCTCATCAGAGCTGCTGTCAGAACTGCTGCTGTCGGACTCCACATTCATTGTAGCCATAGCAGGCTTTGCAGGTTCCTCATCAGAACTGCTATCCTCGCTGCTATCAGAGCTGGACTCCTGTTTAGCAGATTGTGCAGCCGTCTTTGGTAGGGCCATCACCTGGAAAGATATTCAGAAGGAAAATGAAAAAATGGGAGGAAATAACATGCAAATTATGTAAAACAGGAGAAGGAACAATATGAACATGTCATGGAAACAGATGCTCACTTCATCATCCTCATCAGAGTCGCTGTCAGAGCTGCTGCTGTCGGACTCCACATACATTGTAGCCACAGCAGGCTTTGCAGGTTCCTCATCAGAACTGCTATCCTCGCTGCTATCAGAGCTGGGCTCCTGTTTAGCAGATTGTGCAGCCATCTTTGGTAGGGCCATCACCTGGAAAGATATTCAGAAGGAAAATGAAAAATGGGAGGAAATCACATGCAAATTATGTAAAACAGGAGAAAGAACAATATGAACATGTCATGCAAACAGACGCTCACTTCATCATCCTCATCAGAATCGCTGTCAGAGCTGCTGCTGTCAGACTCAGCATTTTTTGAACCATTGCTAGCAACTGCAACAGGTTTTTTTGAAGAAGCAGCAGGAATTTTTGCAGTTAGCTCTTCAGAGCTGCTGTCAGAGCTGTTATCGTCACTGCTATCAGAGCTGGACTCCTTAAGATATTTTGCAGCCTTCTTTGATTGGACCATCACCTGGAAATATTTATTTAGAAAGTTGGTGTCAGAGGGTGGCAGAAATATACACCTGTTTGACAAATAATGACACAAAATATAGCCCCATGATGAATACCAATAAGTACCTTCGAACGAAATAATATACTATGCAGTACCACGATTAAAGAAAATAACCTTCAAATACACAATGCATTTCATTGTTTAACTAAAAAGAAGCCAAAGAGAAGAACAGGGGAAGCACCTCCTCCTCGGACTCTGAAGAATCCTCATCAGAACTGCTGCTCTCGACCTTTTTTGGAGGGAGCTGCTTCTTGACTTTACTGGGATCATTCTTCACCGGCACGACCCTTTCAGGTGCAGCCTTTTGCTTCTTGGCAGCCTTCTCAATGTCACCTTCCGCATTTCTCTTTCCTGAAAAATTGAGATCAAACTGATTTTGACGCCAAGAACTATATTACACACAAACCACGAGACATGTGTTACTGAAATATTACCTTTATTTCCGGATTTTACATCAACCGCCGACACAGGGGCAGGCGCAACCTTGACAGCAGTCTTCTTGCTTGACTTACCCATAGTATATATTGTCTGAGCTCTACAAAAGGAGATGAGGAGCAACTTAAGAGCAAGGAACAGAAACAGCAATCCAGCACATCCCTTCTACCTCTACCCAGGGGTATGACCCTGGTACATGGGGAAAATTATCTGCGCAAGCTACACAAATTATCATGGCAATTCATCACATCAAGGATAGCACACTGATACCAACAACTGCACATACAGCACAGCATAACGAAACAGAGCAAAAGGCCCCAACGTGAACTCAATGGCTAAGCAAAATCAGGGCATGCTATCAATGCTGAATTCTACCCGCTTAACACTTGCAAATGATTTTCTGTCACCTCGAGGCTAAACCTAAAATTCGGAGAGTGCCTGTAAAATACATCGATTCTAACTGTCCAAGTCGCAGCAACCACAAAAACAGCGCCTACCAGGTAGAATCTATGCAGCTACAAGCTCGATTAAACTACAACGCTGGCGCCAGAGCAACAACTCCTTCGAATTTGGGGTTGCCGTATCAAAAGGTGCAAAAGCTCACCATCAAGCAACAGGACAACAGCAACGATCAATACAGCGAGCAGTCGAGCACTAAACTAGACGAATCGCCGAGGAGAAAGAGGGGCGACTCACCGGCGGTAGGAGGGGGCGGCGGTGGAGGCGGCGAGGAACCCTAATTCCCGAGCCCGAGTAGGGTTTTGGGGAGGGTTTGGGAGAGGAAGACGGCGGCGGCGTGGTGTTTATAGGAAGGCGCCGCAGCGCAGGTGTCCTGATTGAGGGTTCGCTCTCTCTCCGGCCGCGAGATATGCGATTTTCTCGTTTTGCCTCGTCTTCTTTGCCTGTTTTTCTTGGCCCGCGCGTTTGCTCGGCTCAGGGATGTGATGCTGAATAAAGGGAATTGCTGGGGCGTGGTTCGTAAAAGTGCCTTAATTTTGTTTTTCATTCTTACGCGGCAGAGCCCGACACGAGTCAAAAAGACCCAGGCTCGTGTCGAGCGCACAGGAGAAATGCCATTCAAAGCGTTTTACAAAATTCAAAAAAAATTGTCTCGATCTTTTTCCAAAAAAATAGAATGTAGATGTGCGTGTCCTTCGTCAAACATTTTGTTAAACAAACACATGTAGTATGGTAGACAAAAAATAAATATCTTGTGAAAATTCATTTCATAGCATAGAAAAATTGTCTTTTTATCAGGTTGCAAGATTTTTTTCATAATTTTTAACACTTTTGATGTGTTTTCACAATGGAAGCATTTAATCCTATGAGTCAGAGTGGATTTTTAGTGTCTTCCTTATTTTACTTTTGTTGTGTGTTGCCTCATCTTTACTCCGACGAAAAGCACCCCTATTTATCAAGTTAAAATGGTGAGGAGGCGTCTAGGAAACAGGTGATCAGGAGGTGACAGTTGTAAATCCATCTAGGGTTCTAACCCTATCGTCGAGTGATGTTGTGGGTCTACTCCGCCTTCGTTGGACTTTGGAGCCATGGAGGCATGATGGACCACAACCTCTCGTCGGTAGGAGGGTTCTTGTTTTTTGTTTTAGGTCGTTTTTCAGTATTTTCTTTGGGATGGCGAGGCAACAACTACGTCTTGAAGTCAAAATGAGGTCACCCACGGAGATAAGAGGTGAGCAAAAACCTAGGTTGAGGACAATTAAACACACATGCTATTACGAATTGTGCTTGAGTGCAGGTTCATCATCTCAAACAGTTCATCATCAGAACCCTAGCTATTATGAATTGTAGTTCATTAGTCCACCCCTAGCTACTACTCCCTCCATCCCAAGGCTTAAGGCATATATTTTTTTGAAAGTTTGACCAAACTTTTAGAACAAACTATCAGTAACTATTATATTATATAGATATCATGTGAAAGTATGTTTCATGATGTACGAAAGGATATGGATTACGTATTATAAATATTAATATTTTTTTTCTAAAAACTTGGTCAAACTTGAGGTAGTTTGACTTTAAAAAAACAGGCCTTAAGCCTTGGGACGGAGGTAGTATGAATCAACAAGCAGTTCTACATTTTTACGGTCTAGTGGTTCATGAATCTTGTCTACGACGGGAGGGAAGGTGTACTACAAATATGCAACCTTGTTCTTCATCATCATCTTCTTCTTCCTCTTCTTCTTTCTTCTCAAATTGTGGAGGGACCTCTATATTCCCACACTATCATTGCCCATTCCATCCTCTTGCTCTTTCGGGCTTCATTGTCGGACTGCTCGACAACATGGACAATGTCAACATCATCAAGCATTACATTTGCCTCATCCGGCACAAAGTCATCAAGGCCAAATCCCAATATACAATTGTGGAGAGTGCAACGTGCAGACAATCAGCGCCTCCGTAATCGGTCACACATACAGTATGCCGATGACTTCCGTCCCTCGTTCCAGCCAGGCAACAGAAGTAGGGGATCCTTGGGAACTCCTACATATGTACATATTGATTGCATCTAAAAAACGGCCGCAGGCAAAATTCTGAATACATCATATGACTTTCTTATGACCGTGTGGCCTTAACCATGGAGCATCTTCATCAAGTAACATGATGCTTGGGTCATCCTTTACTACAAACGGCGGAATTTCATGAAACTTGTCATAATCTTCGGACATCTCTGTCTTGTCCTCCACTCCTACGATGTTTCTTTTTCCTGAAAGAACTATGTGACGCTTTGGCTCATCGTTTGATGATGTATTTGTTTGCTTATATTTTCTTTTTTTTGGTTTGGTAGACATGTCCTTTATATAGAAAACCTGAGACACATCTTTGTCCAGGACGAATGGTTCGTTCATGTACGCGAGATTGTTGAGATCCACTGTTGTCATTCCATATTTTTTGTCTACCTCAACCCTGCCTCCTGTTAGCTTGACCCATTTGCACTGAAACAAAGGGACCTTCAAAGCAGGTCCATAGTCAAGTTCCCATATCTCCTCTATGTAACCATAATATGTGTCCTTTGACCCATTGTCATTTGTTGCATCAAAGAGAACACCACTGTTTTGGTTGGTGCTCTTTTTATCTTGGGCAGTCGTGTTTTAAAATATAAGATGTTTAAGCTTTGTGAAGCAAATGTATTTAGACTTTTTTTAGTATATAGGTCCACTCATGTTTAGAGTGAATCTACGTACTAAAATAAGTCTAGATACATTCTCTTCATAAACCTTAAACATCTTATATTTTAAAACGGGGGGAGTACTTGTTATGAGTTTTCGTTGTTGTGTGGTTGCAAAACTTGGGTCTCAGACTCCCCCCACGCCGCCTACACCTAAGCCTCCATGCTGAGTAGTGTAGTCGGTAAGCCGTCCTCTTCGCGAGTAGTGGTTAGCGGGGTGACACACTTTGCAGCTTCAGAGCTTGCGAGTTCACATAACACGTGTCTGGCACGACAAAGGATATGCTTTCCTAAAAAAACAACATGAACATGTTTAGCTCAGGCTGAGTTTTTATTATATGTATAGATTGATACACCGATTTGGCATCTATTTTATTTTTCAGGTCCAGCTCCTCGTCCACCTTCCAGGAGTGCCCCGACCTCTCGACGCGTCTCCCATTGCTCAATAGACCTCTCTGGTTTGCGGCAGGAGGAGACTCAGCGCTTCCGCGACTCATCCGGCTTCCACGCTCGAGGGCTGGCAGCCTTCTTCAGGTTGGCGGACCTCCCTACGGCTCCGTCGTCGCCTGCTTTAGATAGTGAAAGGATCTAGATGTCGACTAGAGGGGGGAGGGTGAATAGTTGAAACTAAAAATCACAAACTTTAAATAATTGTCAGTTCAAAGTACGGACTCTCTAGATACTCCGGATCCGGAGTATCCGGGAAAATGTCCGGAGTCTCCGAGCTTCGTGAGAGGAGACCTAAAACGACAGAATGAAACTTGCTCAAATGTAAATCTGTGAAAATAGGTTATGCACTGAGATGTAAAGGGCCTGTTTCACCACCTAGAACTTGTAGCAACTTCACCATGAAGTAGATCGGCAACAAACCCTAGAAATGTGCTCAAGAGGATATCAAGTAACAAACAAGGGCAACAATCACAAGGAGACACAAGGATTTGTTACCGGAGTTCAACCTCACACCTTGAGGTCAACGTCTCCGTTGAGGAACCCACAAAGGGTGGACCTTTACACCTAGGTCACATTCCTCCCCCTAGCGACCACAAAGATCAAGCTAGGGTTACTTACTCAATCGTCGGGGTAATACAAACTTCCTTGAGCAGCCACAACCTTGGATGCTTCAAGATAACGCCTAGACGGCTAGGAGCCCAAGGCTCCAAGAGTAACAAACACGAAATTCACCGACCAAGCGAAGAACAAGGTGCTCTAGAGATGGGAAGTCAGCTCACTAGCACTCTCTCTTGCTCTAGCCTTGAATCCCAGCAATGTTCATTAAACTGAATGAATTCAAGACATGCATCTCTAAACAATGAGGAGAGACAAACTTTAACGGCCAGTTACTACCCCTGCTTGCTTAGAGCAAGTACAATAAGGGTGAGTCAGCTGACTGTAAGACTTAAAATACTATATTTGTGCTGAGTTGGCAGAGAGATAATAGGAGAGAGAAAGTAAGCGGGCTCTCATACAAGAGTCAGCTCTTGCACGTGCTCCTAGACACTTTAAGAGATTGAAAGATGGACCATATATTAATAAAGTAGCATATTTTTATAACTATTTATTATACATGTAGGCTATAGTATTGACTATAAATGACATGGCAATGACTTATAGCCGTCTGTACTATTGAACTTGCTCTTACAACCACCTATTAACGAATGCTAGTCTTGTCTCCTACTTGTTGTAACAAGCCAACAAGGGTTGTGAGCTCATTGCTTGATTTGACGTCATCTAAATTAATTACTAGCTGGTGGTGTCTTGTTCACAAATAATTGAGCACAGTATAAGCCATTTTCAGTTCATCCTCTGCCTCTAGGATATTTGGTCATGCAGGAGCTTGCTGACAATATTAGGGACAGTTTGTTTTCTAGGATGATGCAGGAACTTATAGGGAAATTCATGACTGTTTCAGGACCCCAGTATTTGAGAGCTGCAAGGGTTATATGCACGAGCAGCTACCTCCTCAGTATCATAAGCCCCTGCTGATTAGTTTTTTTTTCATACCAAAAGACAAGGATGCAGATCACACGATGATCTAGTCCCAAGTAACATGAATCTGGCAAAGACAGCTTAGATATATTTAGTAAAATGGTGGGACTTACCCAAATAGACTATTGATTAGGGGCACCCAATTCAGCATCAAGCAGTAGTAGATCACAGTCACATGCAGATCACCAGGCAAGGGCCCCACCAAAGATAAGAGCATCTCCAGCAGCGGCGCTAAATATGGCGCGCCCAAAAAACTGCTTTTTTAGCGCGCGTCGCCTTGTTTTCGGCGCTCCAGCAGCGGCCTAAAATAGCGCGCCCAAAATAAATTTTTAGCGTGCCTTATTTGCGCTATCACGAGCGCTAGTTCTAGAGCCTCTGTTGACGCGCGCTGTAAACACGAGCTGCGCGCGCTGAGCTGAAATTTCACCCAGCCTTGCTTCCATTCCCCATTCCCAAATCCCTTGGCGCCGACAGCCGCTGGCCGCCTTCTAGTGACCGCCCGGCGCCGTTGCGTCGCCATGGCGCCTCATGATCGCGCCGCCGCTTCGTCGACGACCGCCGCCTTCATCGTCGCTTACGCGTGAGCACCGGCGCCACAACTCGCCGATTCGAGCTCCGCGCGCTCAGATCCGGCGCTGCCCCGGCCGTCCACCGCCGCCGCCGTCGCTCCCGCGCCACCGCCGGCGCTAGTCCCCACCAAGGTATGTGCTCACCTCCATTGCCATGCCTTCTTGTTCTAGGATACCATTTTTAGATGTAGCCGTCATATGTAGATGGTGCGCCGCCGGTCGAGGGAAGAGTCCGACGAAGAATGGGATGCGGAAGAAGAGGAAGACCTTGCTATCATTTTGGCCGTGCGGGCGAGGATGAAGCGGCCGAAGCATGGTGGTTTCGTGATTGGGCGAGAGAGATTGTGGAGGGAGAGGTTGGAAGGGCATGCCAAATTGATGAGAAGCTATTTCATCGCGAAGCCCATCTTCCCCGAGCGCTACTTCCGGCGCCGGTTTAGGATGAGCACAAGATTGTTCAAGGGCATCGCCGAGAGTGTCATGGAGTTTGATCGGTTCTTTGAGCAAAGGAGGAATGCCGCCGGAGAGCTTGGGCATAGCACATACCAAAAGGTGACCGCCGCCTTGCGTATGATGGCATATGGTATTCCGGCGGACTTGGTTGATGACCACTTGGCAATGGAGGAGAGCACCGCTATTCTTTGTGTTCGCCGCTTTGCCGTGGCTATTGTGAGAGTGTTAGGGGAGGAGTACTTGAGATCCCCCAATGCTCAAGACACGGCAAGGCTATTGGAGCAAAACAAGCGTCGTGGGTTCACCGGGATGCTTGGCTCTATTGATTGTATGCATTGGAGTTGGAAGAATTGTCCTGCGGCTTGGTATGGACAATTCAAAGGCCACAAGAAGGATTCCACCATCATCCTTGAAGCCCTGGACGATTATGAGACATGGATTTGGCATGCTTTTTTGGGATGCCCGGATCTTGCAATGATATCAATGTTCTCCAGCGGTCACCACTCATGACAAGGATAGCTAAAGGTGAAACTCCACGAGTGCAGTTTGTGGCAAACAACAGAACATACCACTATGGCTACTTCCTTGCCGATGGCATCTACCCAAGATGGAGGACATTTGTGAAGCCGGTCAAGGATCCCGAAGGCAAGTGTGAAGTGGATTTCCATAATGCACAAGCGGCGGCAAGGAAAGATGTGGAGAGAGCATTCGGGATATTGCAATCTCAATTTGCTATTGTGCGTGGACTGGCTCGGTTTTGGGATCAAGAGATACTTTGGTACATCATGATGGCTTGTGTGATCATGCATAACATGATCATAGAGGATGAGCGTGGTGAGGAAGACCTCGACTACAACTATGAGCATGTGGGACAACCCATCCGAATTCGAAGGAGGGAAGATAGGCTAGCCCGGTTCCTTGCCTCCTACCATGCCATTCGAACAAATGAGGTGCATGATACTCTCCAAAAGGATGTCATGGCGGAGTGGTGGGTTTGGAATGGAGGAAAGTGATGTTCTCCATTGTTTGTTGTATGTTCTTTGAGATACATTTGTTGTATGCTTGTTGTATGTGGTGATGGTGCATCGGTACTTTGAACTATTCATTTGTGTTGATGTTGTATGAATATTTGAACTATTTATTTTTGATTTATTGTGTGTGTTTGATCTTTGTTTGATCATTTGCATTGCATTTTGTTGTTTGGTTGGCGCCTTGCTGCATTTTATAGCCTTTGTCTTTGCTTTTTTTTTTTTGCTGGCTAAAAGCGTGTTTTCTACTTTGTCTTTTGGCGAACCAAGTTGCGCGCGGCAAACATGATACAGCGCGTGGCAAAGCTGTTTTACAGCGCCAAAGTTTAGCGCCGCTGCTGGAGATGCTCTAACAGAGAGAAAGGAGATAAACAAAACCTGATCAGAATGTCGGCCTTAAGAAATTCGGTGCACTTTTGAAAAAGGCCTTGTACTACTGGCAGATGCATCAGGATCCTTGCAGAGGACAAAGGACCTTAAAATTGTTTGGGTTTTTGTGGCATCACTGCTCAATCCTCGTATTAGAATTTTTGTTTTCCTTTTGAAAAATAAATAGGATGACAATTTTCAGACAAGAAAATGGTGGGACTTACCCAAATAGATTATGACAATATTCTCGAGAAAAAATTGAGACAAGAAAGATTATGACAAGAATGCTTGAAATAATTTCAACATCCTTGATCCTTTTGCTAATAAGTTGTGTGCATGCATTTGTGATACTAATACACATACCTTGCCTGCCTTTCTTCTTTGTTGTGGATGGAGTTGAGGCAGTGCTTGTCCCAGAGATGGGCCTCGAACGAACCTGCCTGTCCACCTGTGCCTGTTAACACGCATGCAATGCGACGCGTATGTTGGTGAGCAGCAACATTAATTAATTTACAACTCTCTCCTTCTCCACCTTATAGCAAGCAGAAGAAAAGAAAATTCAACAAACTGAGCACATCAAGATGGCTGGCCGTAATACCGATGAACAAACTTTCCTACTCCCTCCAATCCATATTAATTGACTTTGATTTGTCAAAATTTGAATAAACCTATATACTAAATAGTATTTAGATTCATTCAAATCTAGATAAATTTGAGTTAATTAATATGAGCCGGAGGGAGTAGTACTTTCTAGCTACGAGAAAACGACCCTTTGGCAGTGAAAACAGGAATTGACAGCTTGCATCCAGAATTCGATGGATGCGACATGCAAGGGCAGATTCGCGTTGGAAGCAATCGCAAGCGGAAGGGCTGATGGTGCAAGCGCAAACATTGGATGCCCTTCGCCGCCGGTCGTGGGCTAGAGATCAGTCACATACTGTTCCCACTACTTGTGAAATCTGAATTGACAGATTTTTTTTGATGAACCTGGCAGCAATGCAGGGCCCGCATAGAATTGCGATCGGGATCGAAGAGATTAGCGATGGGAATCAAAGAAATCGGGAGATGGGATGCATGGTTCCAATGCAAAAATTCTTACTACCACTTTTCACCAACTAAACAGGGCCTTAGATCTCCTGCCACTGCTAGTTCACGTTTCAAAATCTAATGAGCTTGGCAAAGAATTTCCCCTGCAAAGTTGAGTTCAGCATTGAACTAACACCATGCATTTACATGAGCTCGGCACTATTTTACTCTCTCCCGACCATGCATTTTATGTTTACGGACCCCAAACGGAACGGAGCCTTGAACAGGGAAGGAGAGGCCAGATGGAGATGAAAATCAGGTTTGCGATTCTTGCGTAGACAACGCCCGTTTGAGCCTCGAATAGGGAAGTTGAAGTCTTCGGTTTCATCTCCTCATGCATCTGTGCTTAAGGTCAGAAGATCATCAGATTCTGTATGCTAGAGACTCCCCACAATAGAGTTGCAACTTTTAATATTCTATTGAAGAGTTTGCAAGAATGGAATCTTGAGGACAAACTATTTAGTATAAATGTTGATAATACATCTGTTAATGGTACAATGATCGATAATCTAAGAGAAAATCTTGTGAGCAAGAATATGCTGCTTTATGAAGGTGAATTGATTCATGTTCGTTGTGCTTGCCATGTGTTCAACTTGATCGTTCAAGTTGGCTTGTTAGCATTGAAACGTGTGATAGACAATATAAGAGAGAGTGTGAAATACATCAAGAGCTCCGAGACTAGATTGGATAATTTCATGGAAGTAGTCGGACAAGTTGGAATTTCTTGTAAACTCCCTTCAGTTGATGTGTCCACACGATGGAATTCGACCTACCTTATGTTGGAGTCAGCACTTCCATTTTGAAAAGCTTTTCATACTTTGGGGAAGGACGACACAAACTACAAGTTTTGCCCATCCTCTACAGAGTGGACAAGAGCTAAAACAGTGTGTTCCATGTTTAAAACTTTCTACACAGCAACACAAGTAGTCTCTGGTTCTACCTATACTACTTCGAATTTGTACTTTCATGAAGTTTGGAATGTCAAGTTGCTCTTGGAGAAAGAAGCATCAAGAAAGGATGAAGAATCATGAAAAGATGGAGTTGTCAATGCAGTGATTGATCAGATGCAGAATAAGTTTGATAAATATTGGCTAGAGTCTTATTTGGCAAACTCTATACCTGTGATTCTGGATCCACGGTTCAAATATGATTTATCAAGTTTCGACTAAAGCAAGCCTTTGGATCAGATGTTGCAGCACACTTGGGTAAGGTTGAAGCAGCCATCCGCGGCCTCTTCAAGGAATATTGATAGAAGTAGGTTATATAGATTACAAAAGTAGGTGAACAGCAGCACCGTCGAAGCCTTGATCTGCCTGCAAGATTGGCTCAAACATTTTGAGCCACTTGCTGATATTGTTGATGATAATGATCTATGAACATGTATGTTCTTTTTATATTGTTTCTACTTTGTCTCCTCAAGATGTTGCTGACTAGGTATGTTCTTTTTCTGATATGTTGAGCTATGCTAGAATCAGGATACTATTTTAGTTGTTTCTACTTTGTCTCCTCAAGATAAGGCTATATAGATGACTATATGGATGTAAGGTCCATCCTTGTATTTTCAGTACTTATGTTGTACTTATGTTCCATATTCCATCAACCAAAAGGCATGCTTTGACCATGTTCCATGTTTCAGATTGTTGTGCTGGAATTTGTATTTTGGTTTGCTTGCTATGGCTTGAGCTCTAGGCAGTCATGCTTTTACCATATTGCATTTTCTAGAATCTAAACCTCCTGGCTCAGTTCTTTTGATGACTTCTCCGAAAAGTTGTCCTATTCCTAGCTTTCTGGAAAGCCGGTTCAAAAATTTTGTGAGGCTTTTAAATTAGTTTAGTCTTGACCACTTTGGAAGCCTCGTATTTTTTTTGAACCGGCTTCCACAGGAAGCTGGGGGTAGAGCAGCTTCTCGGAGAAGCCGCCAAAAAAAACTAGGCCGTAGTCTTGTTTCTATATATTTGTTGAAGTTTTTCTTTCTTTTTCCAGATGATGCATTCATTGGTAATTCTCCAGTACCACAAGATGATCAGTAAACGATCGTATCTTCTATTAGGATTTGGAAGCCATGAATGTATCAGCATGATCTGATCCGAAGCACCATTCTCTAGAGAAGCCTGCTTTTATTGTTGATCATCTAAAATTATGTACATTGTAATCTATTATTTTTGGCATGTAAATGGTCAAGATCGAGAGTTCCCTAATGTATAAAAAGCATTTATATGTCCTTGTTGCTATTGGTATTTATTTAAGTAGATTTTATGGATTCCTGCTAGTATAATATTTATTCTTGTTTATGTTGATCTCGAGTCTCCAGCTCACAGTTCCGTGCCTGCTAGTACAAGATTTACTCTTGTTCATGTTATGAAAAACTGCTAAGCCGCTAAGAGCCTGGAGCATATACGTCTAGCAAAGAGCTTGGAGCGGCGTTCGTGACGCCGCTAAGCCGCGTGAAGCCGCCAAAAATCATTAATGGTTACCACAAAAACTGCTAGTCAGGCCGAAGCGGCAGCTCCGTTAATCTCCGTTGGACGGGCCGTTTACATTCTGACGCGCATGCAGGCCCCCATGCGCTGCTCCTGCAATGCATTGCATTATTGCAAGCCGTTGGTTTGGTTCCTCTCCTCTACGACACACACACACGTCGTCTCCCTCCTGCACTACCGTCGAGTCACCCAACGTCGACCAGCGACACTTGTCGAAGCAGAGCAGAGCAATGCTCCCCTGCTTTGCATTGCCTTGATTGTGCTTCCTGCATGACAATCGTTATTAGTTGTTACAATCAACATTACCTATATATATATATATATATTGTGCTAATTATCAAGCAGAATTTATTATTCTTCAAATCCAGCATGGACAGCCGCACGCATCACAGCAACTGAAAACTAACTAAAACCAAAACAATTTCGATTTTCTCAGCTGCAATAGTCTCAAAAGCGTGTTTGCTTGTAATGCCGGTAATCAGTCTGAGTGTTTGGTTTAGCAGGTAATCACCCATGTCTTTGAGTAAGAAGTTGTGGGTTATCAGATTCCTGAACCAAAGACAAGGAAACTCCAAACCTGCTTTCCATATATAATCTCTCACCTGTTACGAAGCAACATGTTTGCTTGCAAGCTACCTGAACATAGAGTACAACTATATATCCACATTCTGAATGAACATCCTCACCAATAGTTCTTCAATAAATCCTTCTGAATGGTATGATTTATGACACAAGATATATTATGATAATCTATTGATACAAGGGTAGCATTTCCAGGTGACCCCTAGATAAGGTACTATTTGGATATCATGGGACATCAAAGCTAGTAGGGGCAAGATAATAATAAATAAATAAAACATGCCCAACCATGACATCATCATGTACATCTAAACCAACTCTTTAGGCACATTGTCCCTGGTCCCTTCTTTCATAGGTAAAATAAAACTTTCATATTACTTCAAAGGACGATTAACTAACCATGGTGAAGTTTGGAAACAAAAATTACAGTCACTGACGCTGATCCTTAGTCCTCCTTAGATTACTTTGCTCCAACAGAGAAGAACTCAATGATGACCTCAAGAGGCATGCCTTTTGTCTCCGGTACCTTCATGTATACAAATACTAGAGCCAGGATACAAAAAACAGCATATATCCCGAAGACACCGGCGAGCCCGATGGAGTTTAGCATCACGGGGAGAGTGTATGTCACAGTGATGTCACCGATCCAGGAGGCAAATGCGCAGATGGCTATGCAGATTCCACGAACAGTGGTGGGGAAGATCTCTGCACAAAGAATGTTGGGAATAGGCCCAAACCCCATGACAAAGAAGCAGAAATAGAGTACGATGCTGATCGTGGAGAGTGCAGCATGCATTGTGGTTCCCACATCCAAAATGTTGACCATGACCAAGACAACTAGTGCAACTATTAGGATAGGGATTGTCGCGAGGAGAAGAAACCTGAACAAGAAACAAGATAAAAAAAGTATTATCGTCGTTACTTACTTCTACCAAAAATGTATTTATTACGCATAATAATAAACAATAGTAGTATATCAAACACAATGTCTAACCTCCTTCCAGACATATCCATGAACCTCATAGCAATGCCAAGGCTTGGAAGCATCAATAAGGTTGTCAAGGCGCTAATAAGAATAGATGCCAAAGATGAGCTAAGGCCAATGTTAGAAACAAGAACACCAACGCCTGCTTGCTCAAGAATTTGAGGAGTGTAGTAGAGAACACCATTAATACCAGCAAACTGCATAAAAACATAAAAGTTAATAATTTATATAGTAACATATTGTATACCACATTTGATGGGGAAAAGTTTAAAAGAAAATAATTTTTATACTGACAAATTTAGCTAATTACTACATTGTGCATTTAGGGGCTACCTTAAGTTATTTTAATAATGACAATGTGGGTAAATCATATGCAAATTTGAGAGATTATTTTAATTATTTACAACTGTATATGTCGAACTTTAGATAAATATTATTGGTTACTTTCAGTTATTTTCCTAATAATGGTAGAAGTCAGAAATTAAATAAATATGTAAGTGTGTTACTTTACTATATTTTCATAATGATAAATGTGGATATTTTTTTGGAAATATAATAGACTAATGGCTATGCTAATTATGTATACTGATTGATGCATATATATTTCAGTTATTTCCTCCAATTTGTAAGAGTAAGATCGGAACCATTCACTTAAACAGTTCACCAATATCTTATTTAAAGATTTTGTTATGTGTTTCTTATAGAGAACACCACTGTTGTGGTTCTTTTTTAGATTGACTACTACAAGATATCAAAGCTAAGTTCACTCGTGTTAGGACCTAAAGATTTAAGCATAGGTAAAGTTATGCTACCCAGATTAGCATCCATCGTATCATCTGCATTGTTTCCTTCATTACTAGATGCATGTAGGTAGGGACACATGGTTTGTATGATAAGAGGAAAATAATCTTCTTAATTACCTGTTGCAGGATCTGTATTCCTATGCCAACAAACAGTGCATGCTTCACTCCAGGTGCAAAAAGGTCAGCCCATTTTGGACCTTTAGCAACTGCCTCTGATGGATGAACCATGGCAGGAGGACCAGCAGCACGGTGTTCCAGCAATTTCTTGGAGTATAGAGCTGGTCGACTCACAAGAGCAGCAGCCTGGACAAACTCACTACCAGCAGGAGGGACATCTCCCCCTAGTAATGACAATATAGAACCCTGCTTGTTGCCCTGTACACTCTCCTCGTGAAAGTAAATACGTTGGAAGCCACCTTCCTTTTGCCCATCTGCACCTTCTCTCTCAGTCCATTTCCATGCCAATTGCCATCCTCCACCAATTATGCTACCAAGAGGTGTTCCTTCCACACTTGTTGATTGACGAGAAATAAGTGGGCTTAGGAGGCTTTCCTCATCGTCATCTCCACCGTCATTTGAACCATACTCATTGCCTTCTTCCATTTGACCCTCAGCATCCGAATCAGCTTTAGCATGCTGCTCAGCGACACTAAACATGCTGCCAAAGTTGGGAATCAATGTGCTCCGCATGCTCGAAAATGTATTAGGCGTCTTCTCGTGGACGCTATCGAAAAGGGTGACCACATTATCCATAAAGGGCTTACCTTGACTAGCCATGCTCCCATGTTGAGAGAGGAAACCATACACACTTCCAAGTGCACTTTGACCACTAACAGGTCGGGCAACCCAGGTTTGGCCTTCTTCAGGTCCATACAATTTGATCTTCTCTGTAGTGTCTGGAGGCAGCCCTTCATCAGGAGCAATTATGTACTCTTCAATACGTGTATCTTTCCCAACACCCAGACCTTCAACCAAAAGAGACAATTCTCCTGCATGCGTAATAGTAGTACGTAGTTAACCTAGAATTAGTACGTAATAATCATAATACAAATTGTATAGCCAACACAATAATCACAATGAATAATTCAAATACAACAACATTATTGCAATGCAAGTTCATACAAACCTGAGACATCTTCCCTTCCCCGCAGCCTCTGCAAGACTCTCTTAGCCTTGGCCATCTTTCCTTTGCTGACAAGCCACCTCGGTGATTCAGGCAGGTAGAAGACGGCCAACGCAAAGTACACAAGCGAGGGGATCGATAGAACCCCAAGCATGACCCTCCAATTAGGTTTTGGCAAGAGGGACATCCCAAACACCATGCAATAAGAGAGGAACATCCCACCGGTCGCATTGAACATCGGGAGCGTGTTCAACGATCCTCGAATCTCCGTCGGCGCAGTCTCGGAGATGTACAGCGGAACGATGGTGAGAGCCAAACCGATACCCAGTCCATCGATGAGCCTTGCCAGGAGCAGGACGTACACGGTCGGTGCCCAGAGCATCACCAACCCACTGACAAAGTAGAGGACAGACGAGGCGATGAGCACGGGTCGCCTTCCAATGGAGTCAGCCACCCCGCCGGCGATCGTCGTGACGGCTGTTGCCCCGATGAGGGACGTGGCGACGATGAGACCCTCGATTAGGGGCTCGCTCTCTAGGTTGAATTCCTTCTTTATGTACAAGACCGCCCCTGCAGATCGATCAGGCATCAGTTAATCTAGTATGAGAATGAGAATCGATCGATCGATCAGTTGGAAATTTTGAAACATTATCGAGATACAGATAGAGAGATCCATATATCATTAATTACCTGCAATGGTGGCATTATCCCAGCCCTGCAGCAAGTTGCCAATGGCGGCGGCGACGGCCACCAGCACGGCGCCCCCCATGGTGGCCGCTGAATCGATCTACTCCTGCTTGCAACACAAGCTTAATCACTCGGCAGCAGCACGCGACATGTTGAAACGGCTCCGGCGGCCAAGATCGATCTGCTGGAATCCCCGATAGGGCTCGTACGGTGCCGAGGGCGGCGGAAGGCGAAATCTGGATAGACGGTGTAGAGACGAGAGATGTATATGAAAGGTTTGGTTTTTATTCCCTTCCCCAACAAGTTTTTTTTCTGGATAATAAGAGCGCTTTAATTTGGCCGGTTGGGCATTACCTGTAATGCACGACGAGAGGGTCATCGTACAGTTATCTATCTGGGAACCACTAGGGATCGGATGCCGATCTAATGTTTCATCGGACTACTTAGCTGTCGTAGGTTGAGAATTCCCTGCAGACGTCCGATTGATGCATGGAAAAAGCGTGTAGATTAGTTTCCTTGAGTTGCTTCCTATTAACTACTTGCAAGGATCACGCCTTTTCATAATTTCTGGGATTAGTAACGTACGTGTCATACTAATTACTGTAGTAAATTTCAGTTCCAATTTCGTTTGTCAATAATTATTCATTTGTTTATAGAGTATACAAACTTGCTTCTTATGCAGTTGAATTTTCTTCGATGTCGAATAAATTCATTTCTAATGTGAAATTATAATTTTGTAGAGAGAATGATGCTTCCGCGTGAGTGAAAATTTGCTTCAATGGAATACTTCGTTTGAATAGCAGCGAAAAATAGGTTCTCTGATAACTGGATAAGTGCTTCTAAGAAACAAAGATATGTTTCTAGCAATTAGGGAAATGCTTCAAGAAAATTAATAATGGTTTATATTGATTTGAAAAATGTTTCTAACACAATATTTCAATATTTTTGTATCCGCTAGAGAATACTCCTACTTCCAACAACATAACTAATTGCTTCCATCGAGGAAACACATGCATCTGTGAAATGGGGAATAGCTTCCACAGAAATGAACATCGTTAGAATATGATGAGATAATTTGCTCCCATGCATTCATCCATACATGCTTCCGTTGCTAATCAGGTTATGCTTCGACTGTTCCTGCTGCTCGCTTCCTTATTGCTCCCTACGTGCTTCTGTCCAAGCTGGACACCATGGCCATCAAGTAACAACAGAGAAATAATTTCATCAAGAAGCGACGAGAACTTGGGCGCCGCCGCATGGATGATCGTGATCTCGGATCCATCGGAGTGGTGGCGGCGTATGCCTCGCCAGCTCCGAGCGCTTGTTGATGGGACCGTATGGCAAGGTGAGGCAGCGGAGGCGATCGTCGAAGCGGCCACGTGGTCGATCAGAAGCATGGCAGAAGAAGGAGCGATGGCGTCGCAACTTGCCGATTTGTGTCGTTGTTGAGGAGAATGGCAAGGAAGGAGAGTAATGGAAGCAGCCTCCACCAACTTGCTGTGGCCTCCAGCACTCACGGATGTGCCGCCGACGCTTCTACACGGTGGAATTGCATCGAGGGACGGCACAGATCGGATCAGCGGCCGCATCCCATCACCCAATATTCCAATTTCCTTCGGTGGAAGTCGATCGTGGCACCTCCTCGCCGGGATCTTTGTCCTCGCTCCTGGTCAACGCCCTTGCCAAAATCGATGTCGCCGCCACCATCGCCGACATCGTGACCGCGGCTGTGGGCTGTGGCGGCGATTGTAGCTAGGTTGTGGCTGTGTGCAACGTGAGGAATCAGAGTTATATAGGCCAGCTGCTAAACGTTGGATGGGTATTGAGATCCTACGGTTACAAAGAGGGCCAAGGCTAGCCTAGAAATCGGACTACGATACATAGTATTTACCTATCTAGATTGATAACTTGTCTCATAAATTTACTGATATGACATAATATTTAATGCTCATGACCCTCATATGACCCTTCCTAATCAGTAGCCTCGTCTCAGATGTCGCCGTCGATCGTCGGTGTGCCGCTCGCACACGTACTACCGTCAAAGACTCGAGAGTAACGTGGTGTGTCGCTGGGTGATTGGCGGGCCTGCGCGCGGACGGTTTCATCTGCATCTCGCTGGCGACCGTGGCATTTTATCCGATCCGCGGATGTAGCTGCCAGCACATGCATTCGGTCCATCCATCGTCCACAGTTGTCTCCCGGACGGTGTAGCACATGCCTGTCCCCATATTCGGTCTAGCACATGCATGTCCCCATATTGATCATTAAACAGAGAACCTCCCGGGAATGACCATGCACCATGGTGTAGCATGCGGGGAAATTGCCTCGGGCCCATGGGCGTGCTCTAATCTTGCACATCTGTTGGAAAAACATCAGTTTTTCGGGTTTAGAAAATAAAAAGTCGAGATTTCACCAAATCACCACGAAATCGCTAGTTGGAGAAGTCACCTGCGATGTCGAGAGGGAGCTAGGTGCTGGGTTTGGGCTCAATCCATGGAGTGGTTT
Organism: Avena insularis; assembly: GCA_023614405.1. Taxonomy (NCBI): domain Eukaryota; kingdom Viridiplantae; phylum Streptophyta; class Magnoliopsida; order Poales; family Poaceae; genus Avena; species Avena insularis. The sequence goes on along the minus strand of CM042687.1, from coordinate 376,186,144 downwards.
CATGTTCTGGGCAGCGAGGGGGAATCTAGGGTTGGAAGCCATGTTAACTCACACTCGATAGACATCCTGATGGTGCCTTGGGTGCCAAAGGACCTGGTATGCATTGCCTATGATTTTATGAGGACAGTGGGTCACATGCAATGGCTCCAGGAGATGTTTTCACATTTATTTTATTTTTTTAGATTTTGTTTGGTGCTGCCCAAAAAAAAGGGCGAAACCCGCCAGCAGACGCGGCAACACGAAGGCCGGTGCAATCTTGGACCCCGGCATGCATCCAGCCTAGGTACCCCATGGGGCACCCCAAACCATTTTTCCCTAGAAATTGAGAGTGTCATATAGGGCACATACAGTTAGAAACCGCATTTATCGGGTCGTTGATGTCTACGCACTTCTATTCTTGTAGATAGTTGTTGGTCCTCCAAGTCCAGAGGTTTATAGAACAATATCAAGTTTCCCTTAAGTGGATTACTCAAGGTTTATCGAACTCAAGGAGGAAGTGGTCAAAGGTATCCCTGTCAATCAACCCCACAATCAAGATACAAGAAGTCTCTTGTGTCCCCAACACACCTAATACACTTGTCAGGTGTATAGGCGCACTAGTTCGTCGAAGAGATAATGGAATACAAGTGGTATGGATGATTATAAGTGGTAACAGTGCTAAAAAAGAGCTTTTGACGGGGAGGAAAAGACTAAATGCAAAAAGATGGAAGAAAGCAAACATGCAACAAATCTAGTTGTGAACGCAGTTTCAATGTTTAGAAACAAGGCCTAGGGACCATACTTTCACTAGTGAACATTCTCAATAAATATATTATCTTCATGATACTACCCTGAACTACTCTCCGGTTGGACACTCTAATCCATGGTAGGGCTATAACAGCAAACCTCAAAGTCCGCCTTCCCCATCTAGATAACCCCATACTGTCACCTTGAGCGCTAGATGGTTCCAACAAAGACCACAATTTCATAGAGACAACCAACTCAAAATATACTCATGATAAATATTTATGAACTCTAGCCTAAGTGCCACCACGGCGTGCACGCTGCCACTTTCACACACGTGGGGAGAGCCGGAGATCTATTAAAGCACTTGAGTAGCAGAGTAGATCTACTTGATTATAAAGCTCATGAACACAACAAGATCACGCATAGAGAGATGAGCACATAGCTACCGGTAGAGCCCTTAGCCTCGAGGAAGAATTACTCCCTTCTCATCATGGGAATTAGCAACTGTGATGGAGATGGTGGTGGAGATCGAAGGAGATGGCTCCGGGGGCACTTCCCCGTCCCGGCAGGGTGCCAAAACAGAGACTTTCTATCCCCCGAATCTCCCCTTCAGTGGTGGTGGCGCTGCAGAACTTTTCGTGGATTTCTGGTCGATGATTTAGGGTTTCTGAGTCGGTGGCTTCTTATAGGCGAAGGAGGCAAGGTAGGTGGAGGGCCAGGGGGCCCACACCCCCTATGGGTGCCACCAGGGCTTGCCCGCGCCCACCTAGGGTATTTGGTCTTACAGGCCATGCAAATCGCCCTGGAATCCCAAAACTGTGTCATGAAAACGATCATAAAACGTGAAAACGATGAGTTTTTGGTCATCACTATTAAACATGTATTGGGTCTTAGGTGCATTATTAATAGCCAAGGGACAACAAAACTATGGGCAACAACTCATGAAAACGGCCATAAAACGCGAAAATGATGAGTTTTTGGTCATAACTCTCGAACATGTATCAGATCTTATAGTCATTGTAAATCGCCCTGTAACCCCAAGAAATGTAGGCAATAACTCATGAAAACGGTCAAAAAATGCAAGAATGCCGAGTTTCTGGTGATATCTCTCAAACATGTATCGGGTCTTACGGGCCATGCAAATCATCGTGGAACCACAAAACACCGGGCAATAGCTCATGAAAACGACCATAAAACGAGAAAACAACGAGTTTTTGGTCGTAACTTGGGAACATGTATCGGGTCTTACAGCCCTGCAAATCTCCCTAGAACCCAGGAACCGTGGGCAATAGCTCATGAAAGCGGACAAAATACATGAAAGCTACGAGTTTTTGGTCCTAACTCTCAAACATGTATCTAGTCCTACGGGCCATGCAAATCGCCTAGGAATCCCAAATCAATGGGCAATAGCTCATGAAAACGACCATAAACGCAAAAACAATGAGTTTTTGATCATAACTCTAAAACATGTATTAGGTCTTACGAGCCATGCAAATCACCATGGAACCCCAAAACTGTGGGCAATAGCTCATGAAAACGGTCATAAAACGCGAGAACGACGAGTTTCTGGCCAGGTAAATAGCACTGGAACCCCGAAATGGTGAGCAATAGCCCATGAAAAATTCCATAAAACACGAAAATAATGAGTCTTTGGTCTTAACTCTCAAACATGTATTGGGTCTTATGGGCCATGCAAATCTCCCTAGAACCCCAAAACCGTGGGCAATAGCTCATGAAAATGATTATAAAACGTGAAAACGACGAGTTTTTGGTCATCACTCTTAAACATGTATCGGGTCTTAGGTGCATTGTTAATAGCCAAGCAACAACTAAACTATGGGCAACAACTCATAAAAACGGCCATAAAATGGCGCAAACAAAGAGTTTTTGGTCATAACTCTCGAACATGTATCGGATCTTACAGTCATTGTAAATCGCCATCTAACCCCAAAACTGTGGGTAATAGCTCATGAAAACGGTCATAAAACACGAGAACACCGAGTTTTTTGTTATATGTCTCAAATCTGTATCGGGTCTTACGGGCCATGCAAATCGTCGTGGAACCCCAAAACTCTAGCAATAGCTCATGAAAACGACGAGTTTTTGGTCCTAACACGGGAACATTTATCGGGTCTTACAAGCCCAGCAAATCTCCCTAGAACCCCGGAACTGTGGGCAATAGCTCATGAAAACGAACATAAACCACGAAAACAAAGAGTTTTTGGCCAAATATCTCAAACATATTTCGGGTCTTACGAGCCATGCAGATCGCCTTGGAATCCCAAAATAGTGGGCAATAGCTCATCAAACCGGCTGTAAGACGTGAAAATGATGAGTTCTCGTCATAACTCTCAAACATGTAATGGGTCTTATGGGCCATGAAAATCCCCAAAATCGTGGGCAATTACTCATAAAAACGGCCATAAAACACGAAAACGATGAGTTTTTGGTCATAACTCTCGAACATGTATCAGATCTTACAGTCATTCTAACTTGCCGTAGAACCCCAAAAATGTGGGAAATAGTTCATGAAAACGGTCATAAAACGCAAGAACGCCGCGTTTTTGGTCATATGTCTCAAAGATGTATCGGGTCTTACGGGCCATGAAAATCATCATGGAACACCAAAACTGTAGGCAATACATGAAAACGACTATAAAACACGAAAACGACGAGTTTTTGGTCGCAACTCGGTGACGAGGTTTAATCTCGTCAATGCCCATTGTTATGGACTTGGGTTTTGGAGAAGATGGGGATGCTGGAGATCGTGGTACGGTTAACAGACAAGCAACCAGGGGACACGAGATTTACCCGAGTTCGAGCCCCGGGGAAAACCCTACTCACGTGCGCTCTTTTATTGCGGAACCGAAGGTTCTGAGGTCGCAGATTCGATCTGGCGTGGAGGTGTGTATGTCGTAATCGCCGGGTGTAATCGTTGTTGGGTGTCCTCCTCGTTGGACCCTCCTAGCCTTTATATATGGGGAGGCTAGGTCTCAGGTATCGATACGAGTAGGTTACAAGTTGTATTCGAACTCTAGTCTTGCTCTCCAAGGATCCGAAGGCGTCATGGACCTTGGCCACCCGAAAATCTTCATGGGCCAGCGTATGTCTGCTGTGGGCCTTCCTTGGGCTGGACCAGGTATGCTGAAGTTATGTACCCGTCGGGTATAACCATGTCACTCGGGAACATGTATCGGGTCTTACAAGCCCCGCAAATCTCCCTAGAACCCTAAAACTATGGGTAATAGCTCATGCAAACGGACATAAAACACAAAAACATCGAGTTTTGCTGAAGTATCTCAAACATATTTCAGGTCTTACGAGCCATGCAAATTCCCATGGAATCCTAAAATTATGGGCAATGGATCATCAGAATGGCCGTAAGACGCGAAAACGATGAGTTTTTGGTTATCACTCTTAAACATGTCTCGGGTATTATGTGCGTTGTTAATAGCCAAGGAACAACAAAACTATGGGCAACAACTCATAAAAACGTCCATAAAACGACGAGTTTTCGGTCATAACTCTCGAACATTTATCGGATCTTATAGTCATTGTAAATCGCCATAGAACCCCAAAACCATGGGCAATAGCTCATGAAAACGGTCATAGAACACTAGAACACCGAGTTTTTTGTCATATGTCTCAAACATGTATCGGGTCTTACGAGCCATGCAAATCGTCGTGGAACCCCTAAACTCTAGGCAATAGCTCATGAAAACGACCATAAAACGTGAAAACGACGAGTTTTTGGTCGTAACTTGGGAACATGTATCGGGTCTTACAAGCCCAACAAATCTCCCTAAAACCCCGAAATTATGGGCAATAGCTCATGAAAATGGACATAACCACGAAAACAACTAGTTTTTGCCAAATATCTCAAACATGTTTCGGGTCTTACGAGCCATGCAGGTCGCCTTGGAATCCCAAAACAGTGGGCAATAGCTCATCCAAACGGCTGTAAGACGCGAAAATGATGAGTTTTCGTCATAACTCCCAAACATGTACCGAGTCTTATAGGCCATGAAAATCCACTTGGAACCCCCAAATCGTGGGCAATTACTCATGAAGACGGCCATAAAACACAAAAACGACAAGTTTTTGGTCATAACTCTCGAAGATGTATCCGATCTTACAGTCATTGTAACCTGCCGTAGAACCCCAAAATTGTGGGCAATAGTTCATGAAAACGGTCATAAAACACGAGAACGCCGAGTTTTTGGTCATATGTCTCAAACATGTATCGGGTCTTACGGGCCATGCAAATCATCGTGGAACCCCAAAACTCTAGGCAATAGCTCATGAAAACGACCATAAAACGCGAAAACAAAGAGATTTTGGTCGCAACTCGGGAACATGTATCGGGTCTTACAAGCCCTGCAAATCTCCCTAGAACACCAAAACTATGGGCAATAGCACATGAAAACAGACATAAAACAAAAACAACGAGTTTTCGTCAGGTATCTCAAACATGTTTCTGGTCTTACGAGCCATAAAAAATCCCCATGGAATCCTAAAATTATGGGGAATAGCTCATCAAAACGGCCGTAAGACGCGAAAATGGTGAGTTTTTGGTCATCACTCTTAAACTTGTATCGGGTATTATGTGCGTTGTTAATAACCAAGGAACAACAAAACTATGGGCAACAACTCATAAAAACAGCCATAAAACGAAGCAAACAACGAGTTTTCGGTCCTAACTCTCAAACATGTATCGGATCTTACAGTCATTGTAAATCACCATAGAACCCCAAAACCATGGGCAATAGCTTAAGAAAACGGTCATAAAACACGAGAACACCGAGTTTATTGTCATATGTCTCAAACATGTATCGGGTCTTAAGGACCATGCAAATCGTCGTGGAACCCCGAAACTCTAGGCAATAGCTCATGAAAATGACCATAAAACGCGAAAATGACGAGTTTTTGGTCGTAACTCGGGAACATGTATCGGGTCTTACAAGCCCTGTAAATCTCCCTAGAACCCCAAAACTATGGGCAATAGCTCATGAAAATGGACATAAAACACAAAAACGAGTTTTGGTCAAGTATGTCAAACATGTTTCTAGTCTTACGAGCCATGCAAATCCCCATGGAATCCTACAATTATCAGGTCTTACAAGCCCTGCAAATCTCCCTAGAACCCCAAAACTATGGGCAATAGCTCATCAAAACGGCCGTAAGACGCGAAAACGATGAGTTTTTGGTCATCACTCTTAAACATGTATCAGGTCTTATGTGCGTTGTTAATAGACAAGGAACAACAAAACTACTGGCAACAACTCATAAAAACGACCATAAAACGGCGCAAACGACAAGTTTTCGGCCATAACTCTCGAACATGTATCGGATCTTACGGGCCATGCAAATCGTCATGGAACCGCTAAACTCTAGGCAATAGCTCATGTAAATGACCATAAAACACGAAAATGACGGGTTTTTGGTCGTAACTCGGGAACATGTATCGGGTCTTACAAGCCCTGCAAATCTCCCTAGAACCCCAAAACTATGGGCAATAGCTCATGAAAATGGACATAAAACACAAAAACAACGAGTTTTGGACAAGTATCTCAAACATGTTTCTAGTCTTACGAGCCATGCAAATCCCCATGGAATCCTAAAATTATGGGCAATAGCTCATCAAAACGGCCGTAAGACGCGAAAACGATGAGTTTTTGGTCATCACTCTTAAACATGTATCAGGCCTTATGTGCGTTGTTAATAGCCAAGGACCAACAAAAATATGGGCAACAACTCATAAAAACGGCCATAAAACGGCGCAAACGATGAGTTTTTGGTCATAATTCTCGAACATGTATCGGATCTTACAGTCATTGTAAATCGCCATAAAACCCCAAAACCGTTGGCAATAGCTCATGAAAACGGTCATAAAACACGAGAACACCAAGTTTTTTGTCATATGTCTCAAACATGTATCGGGTCTTACGGGCCATGCAAATCATCGTGGAACCCCTAAACTCTAGGCAATAGCTCATGAAAACGACCATAAAACGTGAAAACGACGAGTTTTTGGTCGTAAATCGGGAACATGTATCGGGTCTTACAAGCCAAGTAAATCTCCCTAAAACCCCGAAACTGTGGGCAATAGCTCATGAAAATGTACATAAACCACGAAAACTAAGAGTGTTTGCCAAATATATCTAACATGTTTCGGGACTTACGAGCCATGTAGATCGCCTTGGAATATCAAAACAGTGGGCAATAGCTCATCAAAACGGTTGTAAGACGCGAAAACGATGAGTTTTCATCATAACTCCCAAACATGTACCGAGTCTTATAGGCCATGAAAATCCCCTTGGAACCCCAAAATCGTGGGCAATTACTCATGAACACGGCCGTAAAACACGAAAACGACAAGATTTTGGTCATAACTCTCGAACATGTATCAGATCTTACAGTCATTGTAACTTCCCTTAGAACCCCAAAACTGTGGGCAATAGTTCATGAAAACGGTCATAAAACGCGAGAACGCCGAGTTTTTGGTCATATGTCTCAAACATGTATCGGGTCTTACGGGTCATGCAAATCATCGTGGAACCCCAAAACTCTAGGCAATAGCTCATGAAACCGACCATAAAACGCGAAAACGACGAGTTTTTGGTCATAACTCGGGAACATGTATTGGGTCTTACAAGCCCTGCAAATCTCCCTAGAACCCCAAAACTATGGGCAATAGCTCATGAAAACAGACATAAAACACAAAAACAACGAGTTTTGGTCAAGTATCTCAAACATGTTTCTGTTCTTACGAGCCATAAAAAATCCCCATGGAATCCTAAAATTATGGGCAATAGCTCATCAAAACATCCGTAAGACGCGAAAACGATGAGTTTTTGGTCATCACTCTTAAACATGTATTAGGTCTTATGCGCGTTGTTAATAGCCAAGGAACAACAAAACTATGGGCAACAACTCATAAAGACGGCCATAAAATGGCGCAAACGACGAGTTTTCGTTCATAACTCTCGAACATGTATCGGATCTTACAGTCATTGTAAATCGCCATAGAACCCCAAAACCATGGGAAATAGCTCATGAAAACAGTCATAAAATACGACAACATCGATTTATTTGTCATATGACTCAAACATGTATCGAGTCTTACGGGGCATGCAAATCATCGTGGAACCCCTAAACTCTAGGCAATAGCTCATGAAAAAAACCATAAAACGTGAAAACGACGAGTTTTTGTTCGTAAATCGGGAACATGTATCGGGTCTTACAAGCCCAGTAAATCTCCCTAAAACCCCAAAACTGTGGGCAATAGCTCATCAAAATGGACATAAACCACGAAAACAACGAGTGTTTGCCAAATATCTCTAACATGTTTTGGGTCTTACGAGCCATGTAGATCGCCTTGGAATATCAAAACAGTGGGCAATAGCTCATCAAAACGGCTGTAAGACGCGAAAACGATGAGTTTTCGTCATAACTCCCAAACATGTACCGAGTCTTATAGGCCATGAAAATCCCCTTGGAACCCCAAAATCGTGGGAAATTACTCATGAACACGGCCGTAGAACACGAAAACGACGAGTTTTTGGTCATAACTCTCGAACATGTATCAGATCTTACAGTCATTGTAACTTGCCGTAGAACCCAAAATTCTAGGCAATAGTTCATGAAAACGGTCATAAAACGCGAGAACGCCGAGTTTTTGGTCATATGTCTCAAACATGTATCGGGTCTTACGGGCCATGCAAATCATCGTGGAACCCCAAAACTCTAGGCAATAGCTCATGAAAACGACCATAAAACACGAAAACGATGAGTTTTTGGTCATAACTCGGGAACATGTATCGGGTCTTACAAACCCTGCAAATCTCCCTAGAACCCCAAAACTATGGGCAATAGCTCATGAAAACGGACATAAAACACAAAACAACGAGTTTTGGTCAAGTATCTCAAACATGTTTGTGGTCTTACGAGCCATCCAAAGCCCCATGGAATCCTAAAATTATGGGCAATGGCTCATCAAAATAGCCGTAAGATGCGAAAACGATGAGTTTTTGGTCATCACTCTTAAACACGTATCGGGTCTTATGTGCATTGTTAATAGGCAAGGAACAACAAAACTATGGGCAACAACTCATAAAAACGGCCATAAGCAGCATAAGCAGCGAGTTTTCGGTCATAACTCTCGAACATGTATCGGATCTTACAGTCATTGTAAATCGCCGTAGAACCCCAAAACCATGGGCAATAGCTCATTAAGACAGTCATAAAACACGAGAACACTGAGTTTTTTGTCATATGTCTCAAACATGTATCTGGTCTTACGGGCCATGCAAATCATCGTGGAACCCCTAAACTCTAGGCAATAGCTCATGAAAACGACCATAAAACATGAAAACGATGAGTTTTTGGTCGTCACTCGGGAACATGTATCGGGTCTTACAAGCCCAGCAAATCTCCCTAAAACCCCGAAACTGTGGGCAATAGCTCATGAAAATGGACATAAACCACGAAAACAACGAGTTTTTGCCAAATATCTCAAACATGTTTCGGGTCTTACGAGCCATGCAAATCGCCTTGAATCCCAAACATGTACTTTGTCTTATAGGCCATGAAAATCCCCTTGGAACCCCAAAATCGTGAGCAATTACTCATGAACACGGTCGTAAAACACGAAAACGACGAGTTTTTGGTCATAACTCTCGAACCTCTATCAGATCTTACAGTCATTGTAACTTGCCATAGAACCCCAAAATTGTAGGGAATAGTTCATGAAAACGGCCATAAAACGCGAGAACGCCGAGTTTTTGGTCATATGTCTAAAACATGTTTCGGGTCTTACGGGCCATGCAAATCATCATGGAACCCCAAAACTCTAGGCAATAGCTCATGAAAACAACCATAAAACGCGAAAACGACGAGTTTTTGGTCATAACTCGGGAACATGTATCGGGTCTTACAAACCCTGCAAATCTCCCTAGAACCCCAAAACTATGGGCAATAGCTCATGAAAACGGACATAAAACACAAAACAACGAGTTTTGGTCAAGTATCTCAAACATGTTTGTGGTCTTACGAGCCATCCAAAGCCCCATGGAATCCTAAAATTATGGGCAATGGCTCATCAAAATAGCCGTAAGATGCGAAAACGATGAGTTTTTGGTCATCACTCTTAAACACGTATCGGGTCTTATGTGCATTGTTAATAGGCAAGGAACAACAAAACTATGGGCAACAACTCATAAAAACGGCCATAAAACGACGCAAACGAGGAGTTTTCGGTCATAACTCTCGGACATGTATCGGATCTTACAGTCATTGTAAATCGCCATAGAACCCCAAAACCATGGGTAATAGCTCATGAAGACGGTCATAAAACACGAGAACACCGAGTTTTTTGTCATATGTCTCAAACATGTATCGGGAATTAAGGGCCATGCAAATCATCGTGGAACCCCTAAACTCTAGGCAATAGCTCATGAAAACGACCATAAAACATGAAAACGATGAGTATTTGGTCATAACTCGGGAACATGTATCGGCTCTTACAAGCCCCGCAAATCTCCCTAAAACCCCGAAACTGTTGGCAATAGCTCATGAAAATGGACATAAACCACGAAAACAATGAGTTTTTGCCAAATATCTCAAACATGTTTCGGGTCTTACGAGCCATGCAAATCGCCTTGGAATCCCAAACATGTACTTTGTCTTATAGGCCATGAAAATCCCCTTGGAACCCCAAAATCGTGAGCAATTACTCATGAACACGGACGTAAAACACGAAAACGACGAGTTTTTGGTCATAACTCTCGAACATGTATCAGATATGTTACCATTGTAACTTGCCATAGAACCCCAAAATTGTAGGGAATAGTTCATGAAAACGGTCATAAAACGCGAGAACGCCGAGTTTTTGGTCATATGTATCAAACATGTTTCGGGTCTTACGGGCCATGCAAATCATCATGGAACCCCAAAACTCTAGGCAATAGCTCAAGAAAACGACCATAAAACGCGAAAACGACGAGTTTTTGGTCATAACTCGGGAACATGTATCGGGTCTTACAATCCCTGCAAATCTCCCTAGAACCCCAAAACTATGGGCAATAGCTCATGAAAACGGACATAAAACACAAAACAATGAGTTTTGGTCAAGTATCTCAAACATGTTTGTGGTCTTACGAGCCATGCAAAGCCCCACGGAATTCTAAAATTATGGGCAATAGCTCATCAAAATAGCCGTAAGACGTGAAAACGATGAGTTTTTGGTCATCACTCTTAAACATGTATCGGGTCTTATGTACATTGTTAATAGGCAAGGAACAACAAAACTATGGGCAAAAACTCATAAAAACGGCCATAAAACGGCGCAAACGACGAGTTTTCGGTCATAACTCTCGAACATGTATCGGATCTTACAGTCATAAATCGCCATAGAACCCCAGAACCATGGGTAATAGCTCATGAAGACGGTCATAAAACACGAGAACACCGAGTTTTTTGTCATATGTCTCAAACATGTATCGGGAATTAAGGGCCATGCAAATCATCGTGGAACCCCTAAACTCTAGGCAATAGCACATGAAAACGACCATAAAACGTGAAAATGATGAGTTTTTGGTCGTAACTCGGGAACATGTATCGGGTCTTACAAGCCAGCAAATCTCCCTAAAACCCCGAAACTGTGGGAAATAGCTCGTGAAAATGGACATAAACCACGAAAACAACGAGTTTTTGCCAAATATCTCAAACATGTTTCAGGTCTTACGAGCCATGCAGATCGCCTTGGAATCCCAAACATGTACTTTGTCTTATAGGCCATGAAAATCCCCTTGGAACCCCAAAATCGTGGGAAATTACTCATGAACACGGCCGTAGAACACGAAAACAACGAGTTTTTGCTCATTACTCTCGAACATGTATCAGATCTTACAGTCATTGTAACTTGCCGTAGAACCCAAAATTCTAGGCAATAGTTCATGAAAACGGTCATAAAACGCGAGAACGCCGAGTTTTTGGTCATATGTCTCAAACATGTATCGGGTCTTACGGGCCATGCAAATCATCGTGGAACCCCAAAACTCTAGGCAATAGCTCATGAAAACGACCATAAAACACGAAAATGATAAGTTTTTGGTCATAACTCGGGAACATGTATCGGGTCTTACAAACCCTGCAAATCTCCCTAGAACCCCAAAACTATGGGCAATAGCTCATGAAAACGGACATAAAACACAAAACAACGAGTTTTGGTCAAGTATCTCAAACATGTTTGTGGTCTTACGAGCCATCCAAACCCCCATTTAATCCTAAAATTATGGGCAATGGCTCATCAAAATAGCCGTAAGATGCGAAAACGATGAGTTTTTGGTCATCACTCTTAAACACGTATCGGGTCTTATGTGCATTGTTAATAGGCAAGGAACAACAAAACTATGGGCAACAACTCATAAAAACGGCCATAAAACAACGCAAACGACGAGTTTTCGGTCATAACTCTCGAACATGTATCGGATCTTACAGTCATTGTAAATCGCCATAGAACCCCAAAACCATGGGCAATAGCTCATTAAGACAGTCATAAAACACGAGAACACTGAGTTTTTGGTCATATGTCTCAAACATGTATCAGGTCTTACGGGCCATGAAAATCATCGTGGAACCCCAAAAACTCTAGGCAATAGCTCTTGAAAACGACCATAAAAGCAGCAGCAGAAGTTTTGGTCATAACTTCGAACATGTATCGGGTCTTACAAACCCTGCAAATCTCCCTAGAACCCCAAAACTATGGGCAATAGCTCATGAAAACGGACATAAAACACAAAACAACGAGTTTTGGTCAAGTATCTCAAACATGTTTGTGGTCTTACGAGCCATGCAAAGCCCCATGGAATCCTAAAATTATGGGCAATGGCTCATCAAAATAGCCGTAAGATGCGAAAACGATGAGTTTTTGGTCATCAGTCTTAAACACGTATCGGGTCTTATGTGCATTGTTAATAGGCAAGGAACCACAAAACTATGGGCAACAACTCATAAAAACGGCCATAAAACGACGCAAACGACGAGTTTTCGGTCATAACTCTCGAACATGTATCGGATCTTACAATCATTGTAAATCGCCATAGAACCCCAAAACCATGGGCAATAGCTCATGAAGACGGTCATAAAACACGAGAACACCGAGTTTTTTGTCATATGTCTCAAACATGTATCGGGTCTTACGGGCCATGCAAATCATCGTGGAACCCCTAAACTCTGGGCAATAGCTCATGAAAACGACCATAAAACATGAAAACGTTGAGTTTTTGGTCGTAACTCGGGAACATGTATCGGGTCTTACAAGCCCAGCAAATCTCCCTAAAACCCCGAAACTGTGGGCAATAGCTCATGAAAATGGACATAAACCACGAAAACAACGAGTTTTTGCCAAATATCTCAAACATGTTTCGGGTCTTACGAGCCATGCAAATCGCCTTGGAATCTCAAACATGTACTTTGTCTTATAGGCCATGAAAATCCCCTTGGAACCCCAAAATCGTGAGCAATTACTCATGAACATGGCCGTAAAACACAAAAACGACGAGTTTTTGGTCATTACTCTCGAACATGTATCAGATCTTACAGTCATTGTAACTTGCCATAGAACCCCAAAATTGTAGGGAATAGTTCATGAAAACGGCCATAAAACGCGAGAACGCCGAGTTTTTGGTCATATGTCTAAAACATGTTTCGGGTCTTACGGGCCATGCAAATCATCATGGAACCCCAAAACTCTAGGCAATAGCTCATGAAAACAACCATAAAACGCGAAAACGACGAGTTTTTGGTCATAACTCGGGAACATGTATCGGGTCTTACAAACCCTGCAAATCTCCCTAGAATCCCAAAACTATGGGCAATAGCTCATGAAAACGGACATAAAGCAGAAAACAATGAGTTTTGGTCAAGTATCTCAAACATGTTTTTTGTGGTCTTACGAGCCATGCAAAGCCCCACGGAATCCTAAAATTATGGGCAATAGCTCATCAAAATACCCGTAAGACGTGAAAACGATGAGTTTTTGGTCATCACTCTTAAACATGTATCGGGTCTTATGTACATTGTTAATAGGCAAGGAACAACAAAACTATGGGCAACAACTCATAAAAATGGCCATAAAACGGCGCAAAGGACGAGTTTTCGGTCATAACTCTCGAACATGTATCGGATCTTACAGTCGTTGTAAATCGCCATAGAACCCCAAAACCATGGGTAATAGCTCATGAAGACGGTCATAAAACACGAGAACACCGAGTTTTTTGTCATATGTCTCAAACATGTATCGGGAATTATGGGCCATGCAAATCATTGTGGAACCCGTAAACTCTAGGCAATAGCTCATGAAAACGACCATAAAACGTGAAAATGATGAATTTTTGGTCGTAACTCGGGAACATGTATCAGGTCTTACAAGCCCTGCAAATCTCCCTAAAACCCTAAAACTGTGGGCAATAGCTCATGAAAATGGACATAAACAACGAAAACAACGAGTTTTTGCCAAATATCTCAAACATGTTTCGGGTCTTACGAGCCATGCAAATCGCCTTGGAATCCCAAACATGTACTTTGTCTTATAGGCCATGAAAATCCCCTTGGAACCCCAAAATCGTGAGCAATTACTCATGAACACGGCCGTAAAACACGAAAACGACGAGTTTTTGGTCATAACTCTCGAACATGTATTAGATCTTACAGTCATTGTAACTTGCCATAGAACCCCAAAATTGTAGGGAATAGTTCATGAAAACGGTCATAAAACACGAGAACGCCGAGTTTTTGGTCATATGTCTCAAACATGTTTCGGGTCTTACGGGCCATGCAAATCATCATGGAACCCCAAAACTCTAGGCAATAGCTCATGAAAACGACCATAAAACGCGAAAACGACGAGTTTTTGGTCATAACTCGGGAACATGTATCGGGTCTTACAAACCCTGCAAATCTCCCTAGAAACCCAAAACTATGGGCAATAGCTCATGAAAACGGACATAAAACACAAAACAATGAGTTTTGGTCAAGTATCTCAAACATGTTTGTGGTCTTACGAGCCATGCAAAGCCCCACGGAATTCTAAAATTATGGGCAATAGCTCATCAAAATGGCCGTAAGACGTGAAAACGATGAGTTATTGGTCATCACTCTTAAACATGTATCGGGTCTTAATGACATTGTTAATAGGCAAGGAACAACAAAACTATGGGCAACAACTCATAAAAACGGCCATAAAACGGCACAAACGACGAGTTTTCGGTCATAACTCTCGAACATGTATCGGATCTTACAGTCATTGTAAATCGCCATAGAACCCCAAAACCATGGGTAATAGCTCATGAAGACGGTCATAAAACACGAGAACACCAAGTTTATTGTCATATGTCTCAAACATGTATCGGGAATTACGGGCCATGCAAATCATCATGGAACCCCTAAACTCTAGGCAATAGCTCATGAAAACAACCATAAAACTTGAAAATGATGAGGTTTTGGTCGTAACTCGGAAACATGTATCGGGTCTTACAAGCCCAGCAAATCTCCCTAAAACCCCGAAACTGTGGGAAATAGCTCATGAAAATGGACATAAACCACGAAAACAACGAGTTTTTGCCAAATATCTCAAACATGTTTCGGGTCTTACGAGCCATGCAAATCGCCTTGGAATCCCAAACATGTACTTTGTCCTATAGGCCATGAAAATCCCCTTGGAACCCCAAAATCGTGAGCAATTACTCATGAACACGGCCGTAAAACACGAAAACGACGAGTTTTTGGTCATTACTCTCGAACATGTATCAGATCTTACAGTCATTGTAACTTGCCGTAAAATCCAAAATTCTAGGCAATAGTTCATGAAAACTGTCATAAAACGCGAGAACGCCGAGTTTTTGGTCATATGTCTCAAACATGTATCAGGTCTTACGGGCCATGAAAATCATCGTGGAACCCCAAAAACTCTAGGCAATAGCTCTTGAAAACGACCATAAAACGCGAAAACGACGAGTTTTTGGTCATAACTCGGGAACATGTATCGGGTCTTACAAACCCTGCAAATCTCCCTAGAACCCCAAAACTATGGGCAATAGCTCATGAAAACGGACATAAAACACAAAACAACGAGTTTTGGTCAAGTATCTCAAACATGTTTGTGGTCTTACGAGCCATGCAAAGCCCCACGGAATTCTAAAATTAAGGGCAATAGCTCATCAAAATAGCCGTAAGACGTGAAAACGATGAGTTTTTGGTCATCACTCTTAAACATGTATCGGGTCTTATGTACATTGTTAATAGGCAAGGAACAACAAAACTATGGGCAACAACTCATAAAAACGGCCATAAAACGGCGCAAACGACGAGTTTTCGGTCATAACTCTCGAACATGTATCGGATCTTACAGTCATTGTAAATCGCCATAGAACCCCAAAACCATGGGTAATAAAACACGAGAACACCGAGTTTTTTTGTCATATGTCTCAAACATGTATCGGGAATTACGGGCCATGCAAATCATCGTGGAACCCCTAAACTCTAGGCAATAGCTCATGAAAACAACCATAAAACGTGAAAATGATGAGGTTTTGGTCGTAACTCGGAAACATGTATCGGGTCTTACAAGCCCAGCAAATCTCCCTAAAACCCCGAAACTGTGGGCAATAGCTCATGAAAATGGACATAAACCACGAAAACAACGAGTTTTTGCCAAATATCTCAAACATGTTTCGGGTCTTACGAGCCATGCAAATCGCCTTGCAATCCCAAACATGTACTTTGTCCTATAGGCCATGAAAATCCCCTTGGAACCCCAAAATCGTGGGAAATTACTCATGAACACGGCCGTAGAACACGAAAACGACGAGTTTTTGGTCATAACTCTCGAACATGTATCAGATCTTACAGTCATTCTAACTTGCCGTAGAACCCCAAATTCTAGGCAATAGTTCATGAAAACGGTCATAAAACGCGAGAACGCCGAGTTTTTGGTCATATGTCTCAAACATGTATCGGGTCTTACGGGCCATGCAAATCATCGTGGAACCCCAAAACTCTAGGCAATAGCTCATGAAAACGACCATAAAACACGAAAATGATAAGTTTTTGGTCATAACTCGGGAACATGTATCGGGTCTTACAAACCCTGCAAATCTCCCTAGAACCCCAAAACTATGGGCAATAGCTCATGAAAACGGACATAAAACACAAAACAACGAGTTTTGGTCAAGTATCTCAAACATGTTTGTGGTCTTACGAGCCATCCAAACCCCCATTTAATCCTAAAATTATGGGCAATGGCTCATCAAAATAGCCGTAAGATGCGAAAACGATGAGTTTTTGGTCATCACTCTTAAACACGTATCGGGTCTTATGTGCATTGTTAATAGGCAAGGAACAACAAAACTATGGGCAACAACTCATAAAAACGGCCATAAAACAACGCAAACGACGAGTTTTCGGTCATAACTCTCGAACATGTATCGGATCTTACAGTCATTGTAAATCGCCATAGAACCCCAAAACCATGGGCAATAGCTCATTAAGACAGTCATAAAACACGAGAACACTGAGTTTTTTGTCATATGTCTCAAACATGTATCTGGTCTTAGGGGCCATGCAAATCATCGTGGAACCCCTAAACTCTAGGCAATAGCTCATGAAAACGACCATAAAACATGAAAACGATGAGTTTTTGGTCGTCACTCGGGAACATGTATCGGGTCTTACAAGCCCAGCAAATCTCCCTAAAACCCCGAAACTGTGGGCAATAGCTCATGAAAATGGACATAAACCACGAAAACAACGAGTTTTTGCCAAATATCTCAAACATGTTTCGGGTCTTACGAGCCATGCAAATCGCCTTGAATCCCAAACATGTACTTTGTCTTATAGGCCATGAAAATCCCCTTGGAACCCCAAAATCGTGAGCAATTACTCATGAACACGGTCGTAAAACCAAAGCAGCGAGTTTTGGTCATAACTCTCGAACCTGTATCAGATCTTACAGTCATTGTAACTTGGCATAGAACCCCAAAATTGTAGGGAATAGTTCATGAAAACGGTCAGAAAACGCGAGAATGCCGAGTTTTTGCTCATATGTCTAAAACATGTTTCGAGTCTTACGGGCCATGCAAATCATCATGGAACCCCAAAACTCTAGGCAATAGCTCATGAAAACGACCATAAAACGCGGAAACGACGAGTTTTTGGTGATAACTCGGGAACATGTATCGGGTCTTACAAACCCTGCAAATCTCCCTAGAACCCCAAAACTATGGGCAATAGCTCATGAAAAACGGACATAAAACACAAAACAACGAGTTTTGGTCAAGTATCTCAAACATGTTTGTGGTCTTACGAGCCATGCAAAGCCCCATGGAATCCAAAAATTATGGGCAATAGCTCATCAAAATAGCCGTAAGACGTGAAAACGATAAGTTTTTGGTCATCACTCTTAAACATGTATCGGGTCTTATGTACATTGTTAATAGGCAAGGAACAACAAAACTATGGGCAACAACTCATAAAAACGGCCATAAAACGGCGCAAACGACGAGTTTTCGGTCATAACTCTCGAACATGTATCGGATCTTACAGTCATTGTAAATCGCCATAGAACCCCAAAACCATGGGTAATAGCTCATGAAGACGGTCATAAAACACGAGAACACCGAGTTTTTTGTCATATGTCTCAAACATGTATCGGGAATTAAGGGCCATGCAAATTATCGTGGAACCCCTAAACTCTAGGCAATAGCTCATGAAAACGACCATAAAACATGAAAACGATGAGTATTTGGTCATAACTCGGGAACATGTATCGGCTCTTACAAGCCCCGCAAATCTCCCTAAAACCCCGAAACTGTTGGCAATAGCTCATGAAAATGGACATAAACCACGAAAACAATGAGTTTTTGCCAAATATCTCAAACATGTTTCGGGTCTTACGAGCCATGCAAATCTCCTTGGAATCCCAAACATGTACTTTGTCTTATAGGCCATGAAAATCCCCTTGGAACCCCAAAATCGTGAGCAATTACTCATGAACACGGACGTAAAACACGAAAACGACGAGTTTTTGGTCATAACTCTCGAACATGTATCAGATGTTACAGTCATTGTAACTTGCCATAGAACCCCAAAATTGTAGGGAATAGTTCATGAAAACGGTCATAAAACGCGAGAACGCCGAGTTTTTGGTCATATGTCTCAAACATGTTTTGGGTCTTACGGGCCATGCAAATCATCATGGAACCCCAAAACTCTAGGCAATAGCTCAAGAAAACGACCATAAAACGCGAAAACGACGAGTTTTTGGTCATAACTCGGGAACATGTATCGGGTCTTACAATCCCTGCAAATCTCCCTAGAACCCCAAAACTATGGGCAATAGCTCATGAAAACGGACATAAAACACAAAACAATGAGTTTTGGTCAAGTATCTCAAACATGTTTGTGGTCTTACGAGCCATGCAAAGCCCCACGGAATTCTAAAATTATGGGCAATAGCTCATCAAAATAGCCGTAAGACGTGAAAACGATGAGTTTTTGGTCATCACTCTTAAACATGTATCGGGTCTTATGTACATTGTTAATAGGCAAGGAACAACAAAACTATGGGCAACAACTCATAAAAACGGCCATAAAACGGCGCAAACGACGAGTTTTCGGTCATAACTCTCGAACATGTATCGGATCTTACAGTTATTGTAAATCGCCATAGAACCCCAAAACCATGGGTAATAAAACACGAGAACACCGAGTTTTTTTGTCATATGTCTCAAACATGTATCAGGAATTACGGGCCATGCAAATCATCGTGGAACCCCTAAACTCTAGGCAATAGCTCATGAAAACAACCATAAAACGTGAAAATGATGAGGTTTTGATCGTAACTCGGGAACATGTATCGGGTCTTACAAGCCCAGCAAATCTCCCTAAAACCCCGAAACTGTGGGCAATAGCTCATGAAAATGGACATAAACAACGAAAACAACGAGTTTTTGCCAAATATCTCAAACATGTTTCGGGTCTTACGAGCCATGCAAATCGCCTTGGAATCCCAAACATGTACTTTGTGTTATAGGCCATGAAAATCCCCTTGGAACCCCAAAATCATGGGCAATTACTCATGAACACGGCCGTAAAATACGAAAACGACAAGTTTTTGGTCATAACTCTCGAACATATATCAGATCTTACAGTCATTGTAACTTGCCATAAAACCCCAAAATTGTGGGAATAGTTCATGAAAACGGTCATAAAACGCGAGAACGCCGAGTTTTTGGTCATATGTCTCAAACATGTATCGGGTCTTACGGGCCATGCAAATCATCGTGGAACCCCAAAACTCTAGGCAATAGCTCATGAAAATGACCATAAAACGCGAAAACGACGAGTTTTTGGTCATAACTCGGGAACATGTATCGGGTCTTACAAACCCTGCAAATCTACCTAGAACCCCAGAACTATGGGCAATAGCTCATGCAAACGGACATAAAACACAAAACAACGAGGTTTGGTCAAGTATCTCAAACATGTTTGTGGTCTTACGAGCCATGCAAAGCCCCATGGAATCCTAAAATTATGGGCAATAGCTCATCAAAATAGCCGTAAGACGCGAAAACGATGAGTTTTTGGTCATCACTCTTAAACATGTATCGGGTCTTATGTGCATTGTTAATAGGCAAGGAACAATAAAACTATGGGCAACAACTCATAAAAACGGCCATAAAACGGCCCAAACGATGAGTTTTCGGTCATAACTCTCGAACATGTATCGGATCTTGCAGTCATTGTAAATCGCCATAGAACCCCAAAACCATGGGCAATGGCTCATGAAGACGGTCATAAAACACGAGAACACCGAGTATTTTGTCATATGTCTCAAACATGTATCGGGTCTTACGGGCCATGCAAATCATCGTGGAACCCCTAAACTCTAGTCAATAGCTCATGAAAACGACCATAAAACATGAAAACGATGAGTTTTTGGTCGTAACTCGGGAACATGTATCAGGTCTTACAAGCCCAGCAAATCTCCCTAAAACCCTGAATTTGTGGGCAATAGCTCATGAAAATGGACATAAACCACGAAAACAACGAGTTTTTGCCAAATATCTCAAACATGTTTCGGGTCTTACGAGCCATGCAGATCGCCTTGGAATCCCAAAACAGTGGGCAATAGCTCATCAGAACGGCTGTAAGACGCGAAAATGATGAGTTTTCGTCATAACTCCCAAACATGTACCGAGTCTTATAGCCCATGAAAATCCCCTTGGAACCCCAAAATCATGGGCAATTACTCATGAACACGGCCGTAAAACACGAAAACGACGAGGTTTTGGTCATAACTCTTTGAACATGTATCAGATCTTACAGTCATTGTAACTTGTCGTACAACCCCAAAATTGTGGGCAATAATTCATGAAAACGGTCATAAAATGCGAGAACGCCGAGTTTTTGGTTATATGTCTCAAACATGTATCGGGTCTTACGGGCCATGCATATCATCGTGGAACCCCAAAACTCTAGGCAATAGCTCCTGAAAATGACCATAAAACGCGAAAACGACGGGTTTTTGGTCGTAACTCGGGAACAAGTATCGGGTCTTACAAGCCCTGCAAATCTCCCTAGAACCCCAAAACTATGGGCAATAGCTCATGAAAATGGACATAAAACACAAAAACAACGAGTTTTGGTCAAGTATCTCAAACATAATTCTAGTCTTACGAGCCATGCAAATCCCCATGGAATCCTAAAATTATAGGCAATAGCTCATCAAAACGGCCGTAAGACGCGAAAACGTTGAGTTTTTGGTCATCACTCTTAAACATGTATCAGGTCTTATGTGCGTTGTTAATAGCCAAGGACCAACAAAAATATGGGCAACAACTCATAAAAACGGCCATAAAACGGCGCAAATGATGAGTTTTCGGTCATAATTCTCGAACATGTATCGGATCTTACAGTCATTGTAAATTGCCATAAAACCCCAAAACCGTTGGCAATAGCTCATGAAAACGGTCATAAAACATGAGAACACCAATAACATGTATCGAATCTTACAGTCATTGTAAATCGCCATAGAACCCTAAAACCATGGGCAATAGCTCATGAAGACGGTCATAAAACACGAGAACACCGAGTATTTTTTCATATGTCTCAAACATGTATCGGGTCTTACGGGCCATGCAAATGATCGTGGAACCCCTAAACTCTAGGCAATAGCTCATGAAAACGACCATAAAACGTGAAAACGACGAGTTTTTGGTCGTAAATCGGGAACATGTATCGGGTCTTACAAGCCCAACAAATCTCCCGAAAACCCCGAAACTGTGGGCAATAGCTCATGAAAATGGACATAAACCACGAAAACAACGAGTGTTTGCCAAATATCTCTAACATGTTTCGGGTCTTACGAGCCATGTAGATAGCCTTGGAATATCAAAACAGTGGGCAATACCTCATCAAAACGGCTGTAAGACGCGAAAATGATGAGTTTTCGTCATAACTCCCAAACATGTACCGAGTCTTATAGGCCATGAAAATCCCCTTGGAACCCCAAAATCATGGGCAATTACTCATGAACACGGGCATAAAACACGAAAACGACGAGTTTTTGGTCATAACTCTCGAACATGTATCAGATCTTACAGTCATTATGACTTGCGCTAGAACCCCAAAATTGTGGGCAATAGTTCATTCAAACGATCATAAAACGCGAGAACGCCGAGTTTTTGTCATATGTCTCAAACATGTATCGGGTCTTACGGGCCATGCAAATCATCGTGGAACCCCAAAACTCTAGGCAATAGCTCATGAAAACGACGAGTTTTTGGTCGTCACTCCGGAACATGTATCTGGTCTTACAAGCCCTGTAAATCTCCCTAGAACCCCAAAACTATGGGTAATAGCTCATGAGAACGGACAAAAAACACAAAAACATCGAGTTTTGGTCAAGTATCTCAAACATGTATGGGGTCTTACGAGCCATGCAAATCCCCATGGAATCCTAAAATTATGGGCAATGGCTCATCAAAACGGCCGTAAGACGCGAAAACGATGAGTTTTTGGTCATGACTCTTAAACATGTAGTGGTTCTTATGTGCGTTGTTAATAGCCAAGGAACAACAAAACTATGGGCAACAACTCATAAAAACGGCCATATAACGGCGAAAACGACGAGTTTTCAGTCATAACTCTCGAACATGTATCGGATCTTACAGTCATTGTAAATCGCCATAGAACCCCAAAACCGTGGGCAATAGCTCATGAAAACGGTCATAAAACACGAGAACACCGAGTTTTTTTGTCATATGTCTCAAACATGTATCGGGTCTTACGGGCCATGCAAATCATCGTGGAACCCCGAAACACTAGGGAATAGCTCACGAAAACGACCATAAAATGTGAAAACGAAGAGTTTTTGGTCGTAACTCGGGAACATGTATCGGGTCTAAGAAGCCCAGAAATCTCCCTAAAACCCCGAAACTGTGGGCAATAGCTCATGAAAATGGACATAAACCACGAAAACAACGAGTTTTTGCCAAATATCTCAAACATGATTCGGGTCTTACGAGCCATGTAGATCGCCTTGGAATCCCAAAACAGTGGGCAATAGCTCATCAAAACGGCTGTAAGACGCGATAACGATGAGTTTTCGTCATAACTAACAAACATGTACCGAGTATTATAGGCCATGAAAATCCCCTTGGAACCCCAAAATCGTGCGCAATTACTCATGAGCATGGCCATAAAACACGAAAACGACGAGTTTTTGGTCATAACTCTCGAACATGTATCAGATCTTACATTCAATGTAACTTGCCATAGAACCCCAAAATTGTGCACAATAGTTCATGAAAACTGTCATAAAACGCGAGAACGCCGAGTTTTTGTTCATATGTCTCAAACATGTATCGGGTCTTACGGGCCATGCAAATCGCGGAACCTCAAAACTCTAGGCAACAACTCATGAAAACGACCATAAAACGCGAAAACGACGAGTTTTTGGTCTTAACTCGGAAACATGTATCGGGTCTTACAAGCCCTGCAAATCTCCCTAGAACCTCAAAACTACGGGCAATAGGTCATGAAAACGGACATAAAACACAAAAACAACGAGTTTTGGTCAAGTATCTCAAACATGTTTCTGGTCTTACGAGCCATGCAAATCCCCATGGAATCCTAAAACTATGGGCAATAGCTCATCAAAACGGCCGTAAGACGCGAAAACGATGAGTTTTTGGTCATCACTCTTAAACATGTATCAGGTCTTATGTGCGTTGTTAATAGACAAAGAACAACAAAACTACTGGCAACAACTCATAAAAACGACCATAAAACGGCGCAAACGACAAGTTTTCGGCCATAACTCTCGAACATGTATCGGATCTTACGGGCCATGCAAATCGTCATGGAACCGCTAAACTCTAGGCAATAGCTCATGTAAATGACCATAAAACACGAAAATGACGGGTTTTTGGTCGTAACTCGGGAACAAGTATCGGGTCTTACAAGCCCTGCAAATCTCCCTAGAACCCCAAAACTATGGGCAATAGCTCATGAAAATGGACATAAAACACAAAAACAACGAGTTTTGGTCAAGTATCTCAAACATGTTTCTAGTCTTACGAGCCATGCAAATCCCCATGGAATCCTAAAATTATAGGCAATAGCTCATCAAAACGGCCGTAAGACGTGAAAACGTTGGGTTTTTGGTCATCACTCTTAAACATGTATCAGGTCTTATGTGCGTTGTTAATAGCCAAGGACCAACAAAAATATGGGCAACAACTCATAAAAACGGCCATGAAACGGCTCAAATGATGAGTTTTCGGTCATAATTCTCGAACATGTATCGGATCTTACAGTCATTGTAAATTGCCATAAAACCCCAAAACCGTTGGCAATAGCTCATGAAAACGGTCATAAAACACGAGAACACCGAGTTTTTTGTCATATGTCTCAAACATGTATCGGGTCTTATGGGCCCTGCAAATTTTCGTGGACCCCCTAAATTCTAGGCAATAGCTCATGGAGATGACCATAAAACGTGAAAACGATGAGTTTTTGGTCGTAACTCGGGAACATGTATCGGGTATTACAAGCCCCGCAAATCTTCCTAAAACACCGAAAATGTGGACAATAGCTCATGAAAATGGACATAAACCACGAAAAATACGAATTTTTGCCAAATATCTCAAACATGTTTCGGGTCTTAGGAGCCATGCTGATCGCCTTGGAATCCCAAAACAGTGGGCAATAGCTCATCAAAACGGCTGTAAGACGCGAAAACGATGAGTTTTCGTCATAACTCCCAAACATGTACCGAGACTTATAGGCCATGAAAATCCCCTTGGAACCCCAAAATCATAGGCAATTACTCATGAACACGGACGTCAAACACGAAAACGACGAGTTTTTGGTCATAACTATCGAACGTGTATCAGATCTTACAATCATTGTAACTTGTCGTAGAACCCCAAAATTGTCGGCAATAATTCATGAAAACGGTCATAAAACGAGAGAACGCCGAGTTTTTTTCATATGTCTCAAACATGTATCGGGTCTTACGGTCCATGCAAATCATCGTGGAACCCCAAAACTCTAGGCAATAGCTCATGAAAATGACCATAAAACGTGAAAACGGCGAGTTTTTGGTCATAACTCGAGAACATGTATCGGGTCTTACAAGGCCTGTAAATCTCCCTAGAAGCCCAGAAATATGGGCAATAGCTCATGAAAACAGACATAAAACACAAAAACAACGAGTTTTGGTCAAGTATCTCAAACATGTTACTGGTCTTATGAGCCATGCAAATCCCCATGGAATCCTAAAATTATGGGCAATAGCTCATCAAAATGGCCATAAGATGCGAAAACGTTGAGTTTTTGGTCATCACTATTAAACATGTATCGGGTCTTATGTGTGTTGTTAATAGACAAGGAACAACAAAACTATGGGCAACAACTCATAAAAATGGCCATAAAACGGCGCAAATGACGAGTTTTCGGTCATAACTCTCAAACATGGGGAATAGCTCATGAAAACGGTCATAAAACACGAGAACACCGAGTTTTTTGTCATATGTCTCAAACATGTATCGGGTCTTACGGGCCATGCAAATCGTCGTGGAACCCCTAAATTCTAGGCAATAGCTCTTGAAAACGACCATAAAACATGAAAACGATGAGTTTTTGGTCGTAACTCGGGAACATTTATCGGGTCTTACAAGCCCCGCAAATCATCCTAAAACCCCGAAACTGTGGGCAATAGCTCATGAAAATGGTCATAAACTACGAAAACAACGAGTTTTTGCCAAATATCTCAAACATGTTTCGGGTCTTACGAGCCATGCAGATCGCCTTGGAATCCCAAAACAGTGGGCAATAGCTCATCAAAACAGCTGAAGACGCAAAAACGATGAATTTTCGTCATAACTCCCAAACATGTACCGAGTCTTATAGGCCATGAAAATCCCCTTGGAACCCAGAAATCGTAGGCAATTACTCATGAACACGGCCTTAAAACACGAAAACGTCGAGGTTTGGTCATAACTCTAAAACATGTATCAGATCTTATAGTCATTGTAACTTGCCGTAGAACCCCAAAATTGTGGGCAATAGTTCATGAAAACGGTCATAAAACGCGAGAACACCGAGTTTTTGGTCATATGTCTCAAACAAGTATCGGGTCTTGCGGCCCATGCAAATCATCGTGGAGCCCCAAAACTGTAGGCAATAGCTCATGAAAACGACCATAAAACGCGAACACGGCGAGGTTTTGGTCGTAACTCGGGAAAATGTGTCGGTTCTTACAAGCCCTTCAAATATCCCTACAAACCGAAAACTATGGGCAATAGCTCATGAAAACGGACATAAAACACAAAAACAACGAGTTTTGGTCAAGTATCTCAAACATGTTTCTGGTATTACGTGCCATGCACATCCCCATGGAATCCTAAAATTATGGGCAACAACTCATAAAAAGGCCATAAAACGGCGCCAACGATGAGTTTTCGGTCATAACTCTCGAACATGTATCGAATCTTATAGTCATTGTAAATCGCCATAGAACCCCAAAACCGTGGGCAATAGCTCATGAAAACGGTCATAAAACACGAGAACACCGAGTTTTTTGTCATATGTCTCAAACATGTATCGGGTCTTACGGGCATTGCAAATTGTCGTGGAACCCCTAAACTCTAGGCAATAGCTCATGAAAACGACCATAAAACGTGAAAACAACGAATTTTTTGTCGTAACTCGGGAACATGTATCGGGTCTTACAAGCCCCGCAAATCTCCCTAGAACCCCAAAACTATGGGCAATAGCTCATGAAAACGGACATAAAACACAAAAAACATCGATTTTTGGTCAACTATCTCAAACATGTATCGGGTCTTACAAGCCATGCAAATCCCCATGGATTCCTAAAATTATGGGCAATGGCTCATCAAAACGGCCGTAAGACGCGAAAACGATGAGTTTTTGGTCATCACTCTTGAACATGTATCGTGTCTTATGTGTGTTGTTAATAGACAAGGAACAACAAAACTATGGGCAACAACTCATAAAAACGGCCATAAAACGGCGCAAACGACGATTTTTTGGTCATAATTCTCAAACATGTATCGGATCTTACAGTCATTGTAAAACGTCATAGAACCCTAAAACCGTGGGGAATAGCTCATGAAAACGGTCATCAAACACGAGAACACCGAGTTTTTTTTCTTATGTCTCAAATCCCCATGGAATCCTAAAATTATGGGCAACAACTCATAAAACGGCCATAAAACGACACAAACGACGAGTTTTCGGTCATACCTCTCGAACATGTATCGGATCTTACAGTCATTGTAAATCACCATAGAACCCCAAAACTGTGGGCAATAGCTCATGAAAACGGTCATAAAACACGAGAACACCGAGTTTTTTGTCATATGTCTCAAACATGTATTGAGTCTTACGGGTCATGCAAATCATCATGGAACCCCAAAAGTCTAGGCAATAGCTCATGAAAACGACCATAAAACGCGAAAAAGATGAGTTTTATGACCGAAAATAGCTCGGTGTAAGACGATGAGGTGCGATTCTCTCCTCTTACAACAGCCCAAAATAGCTCATCAAAACGGCTGTAAGACGCGAAAACTATGAGTTTTTGGACATCACCCTTAAACATGTATCGGGTCTTATGTGCGTTGTTAATAGGCAAGGAACAACAAAACTATGGGGAACAACTCATAAAAACGGCCATAAAACGGCGTAAACGACGAGTTTTTGGTCATAACTCTCGAACATGTATCGGTCAATAACTCTCGAACCCCTAAACTCTAGGCAATAGCTCATAAAAACAACCATAAAACGCGAAAACGACGAGTTTTTGGTCGTATCTCGGGAACATGTATCGAGAATTACAAGCCCTGCAAATCTCCCTAGAACCCCGAAACTATGGGCAATAGCTCATGAAAATGGACATAAAACACAAAAACAATGAGTTTTGGTTAAGTATCTCAAACATGTTTCTGGTCTTACGAGCCATGCAAATCCCCATGGAATCCTAAAATATGGGAAATAGCTCATCAAAACGGCCGTAAGACGCGAAAACGATGAGTTTTTGGTCATCACTCTTAAACATTGTAACATCCCAGCATTTAGGACTAAACGAAGGGTAGATTTAGGATTTTGTGCATTTGTATGCATGCATCTGAAAATCTGGGTAAATTTTTCGCAAACTAAAACCCTAGAGCGATCAGAATCTCTCTTGTTTTGATGGATTAGAAATTAGCCATCTTAGTGAGTGCGATGAATTTTGACCTGACCTTTATTGATTTAGTGGATTATGAGGGGAGAAAATTTGAATTATAAATAATTATTCACAATAATACACATACAAGTATTATAAATAAAAGTATAAAGATTATTTAAGACCAACATTACAATATTCTTTTATAAATAAAAGAATAGAAGAAAATTAAAATGAAACAAATAAGTGAATAAAGAAAAGGAAAATAAATTACAAGAATGAAATAAAAATAATTCTTTATTACAATAATATATGTAACAATGTTCCTTTATAATAAAGGAATGCTTTATTACATTAATAAAAAATATTACAATGTCCTTATATTTACTCAAATAGATGAGAGTATTACAATAAGAACTAATAGGTACAAGTAAATATATTCCAAGGAAGATGTTATAACAATTATGAATATTACAAATTATAAATGAAATAATAAGAAAATCCTAAAACTAATCTTCATTTCACATCTTCTAAATTTCTGATCTTGTTCCTATAAAAGAATAATGTAAACCAAATAGAATATAAAAAGAAACGGAGTTAGTGTTGATTAGTTTTGCTCTCAATATGGCAATGAAATGCATTGCTATACTCATCATTGAGAATATTTTAATAGGGGCAAGTTTCACCAAATAAGGATATCTGTTCTTATCAAAAGCTGTCTCAGTCCAACATCACTGACAGAAATATTGGGGCAAGTTTCACCATTGAGTAAATCTGTTCTTATTAGTGCATCATTTGCCTCAGCATTGCTTCACTGGCATTTGGGACAAATTTCACTTGGTAGCATCTGAGATGCTACCACTGTGCACACTCCTAGGGGAGGCACCATAGTGGTACACTTAATCACTTTAACCAACCAGTTTAGCTTCAGCCTTCTGCTTCATGAGCTAAATCTCTATATTTTTTACATATCAACATCAACTACATCATTGTAGTGATTCCCAACAACAAATCATGCTACCTGGGATACCACTTTGCACACTCAAAGATTGGAGGCACCACAGCAGCAGCCCAGGGCAGCAGAATCCACAAAACTAACAACAAATCATGCACACAAGATCTACCATTGTGCACCTTCCAATATGGAGACACCATAGTCGCAGTCTTATGCACAAAAGCCATTTGGGAGTATCATCACATTAACCAACCACTCAATAATTCCAGCTAAAACAGATTTAGTATTTTCCTGGTAGAAGAATCTAGGAATCAAATGTATACAATCTCTTACTGACAAGAAATCAGATCCTTACTCAGATTCCAAATCAATATCAAAGCCACAATCATCATTCTAGTAAATCATGAGGCATTATCCCTTAGAATCAAGCACATATCACTCCACGACCATCTTTAACAATTATAAAGTTTCAGAAACCCAATTGGTCCTGCAAGGCAGTACCAGACCAAGCCAAGTATGAATATTACAAGGTTTTAATGGATGCTCACGGCAGATCATAGTAGGTGATATAAGCATGCAACTCAAAACCATATGATCCATTGGATCATATCATTAACAGGGTGGATAGGAGTAATATCACTGCTATTCCTAGATAATTCCACAACAAGTTATAGCACCAATTCCAGCAGTACATAACTTATGATTGTGTAAGCCACACCAGTAGTGCAACCACACAGGTTAGCTAGCATGGAGCCAATACCAAACAATTCCACAAGCCAACTAGATTAAAACCAATTAATATTGGATCATCTCAACAACCGGCCAAACTTCATATAAGCATAAATTCATCATCATGTAGTCACAAACTAATACCATCCACTATCTAATACAAGCAGATAAATTTACAAGCCAAATTCAGTGAGCAAGCTATGTAGCAAAGCTACTGTAGTGTATCATGAACCAAATTGAGGAACCCAAATTAGGGTTCATACTCAGAGAGAGTGGGTTAGAGAAGATAACTTACCCGGGGTCCTCGCTTAAGCCGAGAAGAGGAAGCAGCACTGGCCATCAATGGCGACCACGGTGCGGCGGCACGAGGGCACCGTGGTACTCAACCCGCACCAAGACGCACCAGTGGGTTTCTGTGCGTAGAAGAGGCGGCACCAGCAACCAACCATCACCAGATCACCATAACCGCACCATCACTTTGCCATCATCACCATCCAGGGGTCACCAGAGCACGTCGGAGTCGAGGCCGAAACCCTAGCCATGGGAGTGAAGCGGGGACGAGCGGAAGAGGGATCGTATCACAAATCGAATTAGATGGAAGGGTGTAGCAGAGGGAGAAGCGTCAAGGACAACCAATGGCGGCGGCCAAGGAGGCCAGCCATGGTTGCGCGGCGACGGCGACGACACCACATCGCTAGAGGGGGAGTGGATAAGAAACAAGCCAGCGAGGAGAAGAAGGGAGTCGGTGACCGATTTGGTCGAACAGGTCCAGGGGTCTAGCCCAAATGGGAGATGGGCTGGGCTTAGAATTAGGTTGGGCTGGCCCAAGAACCAAGCCAGGGTAGTAAAAGAAAAAAATAAAGTTAAGCTAAATATTAAATGTCCCAAAATACCCCTATACACTATTTTATTTCTAGAAAAATGTAGAAAAAACCTAAAAATGTATTTAATACATCTAAATGCTTATCGAAATAATCTCCACCTAGGAAAAATATAAGCATATTTACTTAAGTTTAATAAAATGGAGATAAACTTTAATACCCTTAAGTAACTAAATGAAATTTAATAAATTCAGAATAATTCCTAAAAATAAATAAAAATCACTTTCATACACACAAAGAAATCTCTTATCTAATAAAAATACTAACTTAAAATTTTACAAATAAAACTTAAAACAAATATTTAAAGGCATTCAATAATTGAGAAATTTTATAAAAAATCAAGATAATACCTAAAATAAAATAAAATTCAATTTTAAGATTTTAAGTAAGAATACTTACTAAGATAATACTAAA
This sequence comes from Avena insularis, assembly GCA_023614405.1. Taxonomy (NCBI): domain Eukaryota; kingdom Viridiplantae; phylum Streptophyta; class Magnoliopsida; order Poales; family Poaceae; genus Avena; species Avena insularis. The sequence goes on along the minus strand of CM042687.1, from coordinate 376,154,685 downwards.
TATATTACTCCTAAACATTTTAAAATTCTTAGATCATATATCTTCAATTATTAAAATGGGATAGTTGTTTTATTAATTATTTAACATTATTTCCTAAGTAAGAAATAATCATGTTCAAAACACAATCTTTTAACTCTAAAATAGTCTAACATATAATTATAATTTAGGATACTATTTTTAAGTCTTTAAGATTAAGTTTTATTATACTTAAGAAAAACCCTAATTGTTGTTAATGCCATAAATATTATATCCCAAGTCCAATCATATCTTTATAGTTAACTTTGGTCTGACATATCCTAAGTTAGATATATAATGATTCAAAATCATTTAAACCTTATCTTAAACCATAACTTTAATCTTATTCATCTTTAGAGTATTAACTTAACACAAATAATATTTTCTTCAAATGTTATTCTTTTGCCACTTTCAAAAGAAACACTATACCATTTCTTTTAAACCGTCACAAAATTAAAACGTAAACCTTGTAATGATTACATGGTATCACCCAATCTTAGAATTGTATTACAATTGTACGTTACTTTCATATCTTATATGTTATCCAAAAGACCATTACAACTACACTCCTTTATAAAGGAAACTTAAAGATAACTCACATCCTAAACAAATCATCTAAATCCAACTCACATGTAATGTTGAGGAATTACTTAAGGTTTTACAAAATGCATAGCATTACTTATGCATAACAACATATTGCTTCTTTAAACATTGTCCTTACCGGGCAATGATGGTACTTTTGTAGAACCCGAGGTCCAGGGTCAAGTCGAGACATTCGACTACAATACTTTACTATATCAAGTCAAGTTCACACTTTCTCATGTCCTTTGATTATTTTCTATAAAGTATTTTGCAAATCCAGTGTTGTCATCATCTGCATTTCGAAAAGGTCTGAAAACACTATTTTCATAATAATATGATTATAGGTTATTTACCATGAGGTAATAACCTTCTATGAAAGTTCCGGTGGTAAAGGAACATATTATCTAGGACTTAACAACCAATGTCGTAGTAATTCTTGCGCCGTATATTACGCGTTAACCATGAGATTTGGAATGGGACAGAGAAGTCAGCTGGACCGGCTCCCTTTCGCATGCATTGGACACTGTTCTGGGTATTTGTAAGTTGCAGATCGTGGGTATAGCCGTTTTATACGGGGAAAAGTCTACCGTGGATCTGGGCTTACAAAAGACAGATATCTAGTGTTAATGGTTGTTGTGTGTATCCATCTAAGGTATAGCCGTTTTATACGGGGAAAAGTCTACCTTGAGTTTGGGCATACTACAATTGTGGTGTATGCGGGGTCGCGGAGAAGGACAGTGATTGGCTTGGATCTTAGTCTGGGCCTCATACCAAGGAAGTCTGAACGGGAATGCGCGCCCGGATGTGCAACAAAGCTAAGATCTCTCATGGGTAAAGTAACGCACCTCTGCAGAGTGTAAGAACCGTAACTTGTTACTCCCTGTTCCGGGAAGGAGCTACGAACGCGGAAGGAAAGGAACTCCATGAAAGTTCTGGTAAACCCATGAAGGCTGACGGACATAGGTTTTCAGAATAAAAGCAACCTTTGAAGAAATGTTTACAAAAACTTGCATTGCCTACGACCTATGGTCTATGGTTGTAGATATAGTGCATCAAATACTCCTTTTTGTGAACTTGCTGAGTACGCTCGTACTCAACGTATCTTCTTAACCCTTGCTAGATTCTCAAGACATTAACGGTCAGGAAGAGGAAATACTATATCTAATTGAAGACCAAGAAGAATTCCGATATGAAGAACCAGAAGTATCCGGAAGCGTCGAAGGGAGCAATTACGAAAACATCTATGGAATGGAGACCGACGTATCTGAAGTATAGACGTAGCATATATATTGATCTAGTCCAGTAGCATAGATCTCTATCCTCTACCTATATTAAATCTCGTATAAACTTTAGTTGTTTCTTTATTTTGTTCTCCGAGTTATTATAGTTTAGCCCTCAGTCATCGGGATACCTCTATGGACCTAGGAGGATCTCCAAGTCGTCATGTAAATTTCTAATTGTAATAATGACAATGTATGTTGTGGACCCGCTTTGTTTCTATTGTACCACTCTGAGGATGTAATATTTGCGGAATGGTACTCCGTGAGTGTTATGTCCAGGACTATAGTATACTACAACATGCAGTCGTATGCTAGGTCATCACAAACATGTATCGGGTCTTATGTGCGTTGTTAATAGCCAAGGAACAACAACACTATGGGCAACAACTCATAAAAACGGCCATAAAACGGCGCAAACGACGATTTTTCGGTCATAACTCTCGAACATGTATCGGATCTTACAGTCATTGTAAATCGCCATAGAACCCCAAAACCGTCGGCAATAGCACATGAAAATGGTCATAAAACACGAGAACACCGAGTTTTTTTGTCATATATCTCAAACATGTATCGGGTCTTACGGGGCATGCAAATCGTCGTGGAACCCCTAAACTCTAGGCAATAGCTCATGAAAACGACCATAAAACGTGAAAACGACGAGTTATTCGTTGTAACTCGGGAACATGTATCGGGTCTTACAAGCCTAGCAAATCTCCCTAAAACCCCGAAATTGTGGGCAATAGCACATGAAAATGGACATAAACCACGAAAACAACGAGTTTTTGCCAAATATCTCAAACAAGTTTCGGGTCTTACGAGTCATGCAGATCGCCTTGGTATCCCAAAATAGTGGGCAATAGCTCATCAAAACGGCTATAAGACGCGAAAACGGTGAGTTTTCGTCATAACTCCCAAACATGTACCGAGTCTTATAGGCCATGAAAATCCCCTCGAAACCCCAAAATCGTGGGAAATTACTCATAAAAACGGCCATAAAACGGCGCAAACGACGATTTTTTGGTCATAACTCTCGAACATGTATCGGATCTTACAGTCATTGTAAATCGCCATAGAACCCCAAAACCGTCGGCAATAGCACATGAAAATGGTCATAAAACACGAGAACGCCGAGTTTTTGGTCATATGTCTCAAACATGTATCGGGTCTTACGGGCCATGCAAATCATCGTGGAACCCCAAAACTCTAGGCAATAGCTCCTGAAAACGACCATAAAACGCGAAAACGACGAGTTTTTTGTTGTAACTCGGGAACATGTATAGGATCTTACAAGACCTGCAAATCTAACTCGAACCCCAAAAGTATGGGCAATAGCTCATGAAAACAGACATAAAACACAAAAACAACGAGTTTTGTCAAGTATCTCAAGCATGTTTCTGGTCTTACGAGCCATGGAAATCCCCATGGAATCCTAAACTTATTGGCAAAAGCTCATCAAAACGGCCGTAAGATGCGAAAAATGTGAGTTTTTGGTCATCACTCTTAAACATGTATCGGGTCGTATGTGCGTTGTTAATAGCCAAGGAACAACAAAACTATGGGCAACAACTCATAAAAACGGCCATAAAACGGCGCAAACGATGATTTTTCGATCATAACTCTTGAACATGTATCCGATCTTAGCCATAGAACCCCAAAACCGTGGGCAATAGCTCATGAAAACGACCATAAGACGTGAAAACGACGATTTTTTAGTCGTAACTCGGGAACATGTATCGGGTCTTACAAGCCCAGCAAATCTCCCTAAAACCCCGAAACTGTGGGCAATAGCTCATGAAAATGGACATAAACCACGAAAATAACGAGTTTTTGCCAAATATCTCAAACATGTTTCGGGTCTTACGAGCCATGCAGATCGCCTTGGTATCCCCAAACAGTGGGCAATAGCTCATCAAAACGGCTATAAGAAGCAAAAACGATGAGTTTTTGTCATAACTCCAAAACATGTACCGAGTCTTATAGGCCATGAAAATCCCCTTGGAACCCCAAAATCGTGGGCAATTACTCATGAACACGGCCGTAAAACACGAAAACAATGAGTTTTTGGTCATAACTCTCCAACATGTATAGGATGTTACAGTCATTGTAACTTGCCGTAAACCCCAGAATTGGGGGAAATAATTCATGAAAACGGTCATAAAACGCAAGAACGCCGAGTTTTTGGTCATATGTCTCAAACATGTATCGGGTCTTACGGGCCATGCAAATCATCGGGGAACACCAAAACTCTAGGCAATAGCTCATGAAAACAACCATAAAACGCGAAAACGACGAGTTTTTGGTTGTCTCTCGAGAACATGTATCGCGTCTTACAAGCCCTGCAAATCTCCATGGAACACCAAAACTATGGGCAATAGCTCATGAAAACGGACACAAAACACAAAAACAACGAGTTTTCGTCAAGTATCTCAAGCATGTTTCTGGTCTTACGAGCCATGCAAATCCCCATGGAATCCTAAAATTATGGGCAATAGCTCATCAAAACGGCTGTAAGACGCGAAAACGGTGAGTTTTTGGTCATCACTCTTAAACATGTATCAGGTCTTATGTGCGTTGTTAATAGCCAAGGAACAACAAAACTATGGGCAACAACTCATAAAAACAGCCATAAAACGGCGCAAACGATGATTTTTCGGTCATAACTCTCGAACATGTATCGGATCTTAGAGTCATTGTAAATCGTCATAGAACCCCAAAACATGGGCAAGCTCATGAAAACGATCATAAAACACGAGAACATCGAGTTTTTTGTCATATGTCCCAAACTTGTATCGGGTCTTACGGGGCATGCAAATCGTCGTGGAACCCCTAAACTCTAGGCAATAGCTCATGAAAACGATCATAAAACGTGAATACGACGAGGTTTTGGTCGTAACTCGGGGACATGTATCGGGTCTTACAAGCCCAGCAAATCTCCCTAAAACCCCGAAACTATGGGCAATAGCTCATGAAGATGGACATAAACCATGAAAACAGCAAGTTTTTGCCAAATATCTCAAACATGTTTCGGGTCTTACGAGCCACGCAGATCGCCTTGGAATCCCAAAACAGTGGGCAATAGCTCATCAAAACGACTGTAAGACGCGAAAAGGATGAGTTTACGTTATAACTCCAAAACATGTACCGAGTCTTATAGGCCATGAAAATCCCCTTGGAACCCCAAAATCGTGAGATATTACTCATGAACACGGCCGTAAAACACGAAATCGACGAGTTTTTGGTCATAACTCTCGAACATGTATTAGATCTTACAGTCATTGTAAGTTGCTGTAGAACCCCAAAATTGTGGGCAATAGTTCATCAAAACGGTCATAAAACGCGAGAACGCCGAGTTTTTGGTCATATGTCTCAAACATGTATCGGGTCTTACGGGCCATGCAAATCATCGTGGAACCCCAAAACTCTAGGCAATAGCTCATGAAAACGACCATAAAACGCGAAAATGACGAGTTTTTTGTCGTAACTCGGGAACATGTATCGGGTCTTACAAGACCTGCAAATCTAACTAGAACCCTAAAACTATGGGCAATAACTCATGAAAACGGACATAAAACACAAAAACAACGAGTTTTCATCAAGTATCTCAAGCATGTTTCTGGTCTTACGAGCCATGCAAATTCCAATGGAATCCTAAAATTATGGGCAATAGCTCATCAAAACGGCCGTAAGACGCGAAAATGGTGAGTTTTTGGTCATCACACTTAAACATGTATCGGGTCTTATGTGCGTTGTTAATAGCCAAGGAATAACAAAACTATGGGCAACAACTCATAAAAATTGCCATAAAACGGCGCACATGATGATTTTTAGGTCATAACTCTCGAACATGTATCGGATCTTAGAGTCATTGTAAATCCCCATAGAACCCCAAAACCGTGGGCAATAGCTCATGAAAACTGTCATAAAACACGAGAACACCGAGATTTTTGTCATATGTCTCAAACATGTATCAGGTCTTACGGGGCATGCAAATCGTCGTGGAACCCCTAAACTCTAGGCAATAGCTCATGAAAACGACCATAAAACGTGAAAACGACGAGTTTTTGGTCGTAACTCGGGAACATGTATCGGCTCTTACAAGCCTAGCAAATCTCCCTAAAACCCCGAAACTGTGGGTAATAGCTCTTGAAAATGGACATAAACCACGAAAACAACGAGTTTTTGCCAAATATCTCAAACATGTTTCGGGTATTACGAGCCATGCATATCGCCTTGGAATCCCAAAACAGTGGGCAATAGCTCATCAAAACGGCTGTAAGACGCGAAAACGACGAGTTTTTCATCATAGCTCCAAAACATGTACCGAGTATTATAGGCCATGAAAATCCCCTTGGAACCCCAAAATCGTGGGAAATTACTCATGAACACGGCCATAAAACACGAAAACAACAATTTTTTGGTCATAACTCTGGAACATGTATCAGATCTTACAGTCATTGTAACTTGCCATAGAACCTCAAAATTGTGGTAAATAGTTCATGAAAACGGTCATAAAACGCGAGAACGCCGAGTTTTTGGTCATATGTCTCAAACATGTATCTGGTCTTACGGGCCATGCAAATCATCGTGGAACCACAAAACTCTAGCCAATAGCTCATGAAAACAACCATAAAACGCGAAAACAACGAGTTTTTGTCAAGTATCTCAAACATGTTTCTGGTCTTACGAGCCATGCAAATCCCCATGGAATCCTAAAATTATGGGTAATAGCTCATCAAAACGGTCGTAAGACGCGAAAAAGATGAGTTATTGGTCATCACTCTTAAACATGTATCGGGTCTTATGTGCGTTGCTAATAGCCAAGGAACAACAAAACTATGGGCAACAACTTATAAAAATGGCGCAAATGACGATTTTTCGGTCATAACTCTTGAACATGTATCGGATCTTACAGTCATTGTAAATCGCCATAGAACCCCAAAACCGTGGGCAATAGCTCATGAAAACAGTCATAAAACACGAGAACACCGAGTTTTTTGTCATATGTCTCAAACATGTATCGGGTCTTACGGGGCATGCAAATCGTCGTGGAACCCCTAAACTCTAGGCAATAGCTCATGAAAACGACCATAAAACGTGAAAACGACAAGTTTTTGGTCGTAACTCGGGAACATGTATCGGGTCTTACAAGCCCAGCAAATCTCCCTAAAACCCCGAAACTGTGGGCAATAGCTCATGAAAATGGACATAAACCACGAAAACAATGAGTTTTTGCCAAATATCTCAAACATGTTTCGGGTCTTACGAGCCATGCAAATCGCCTTGGAATCCCAAACATGTACTTTGTCTTATAGGCCATGAAAATCCCCTTGGAACCCCAAAATCGTGGGCAATTACTCATGAACACGGCCGTAAAACACGAAAGCGACGAGTTTTTGGTCATAACTCTCGAACATGTATCAGATCTTACAGTCATTGTAACTTGCCATAAAACCCCAAAATTGTGGGAATAGATCATGAAAATGGACATAAACCACAAAAACAACGAGTTTTTGCCAAATATCTCAAACATGTTTTGGGTCTTACGAGCCATGCAGATCGCCTTGGAATCCCAAAATAGTGGGCAATAGCTCATCAAAACAGCTATAAGACGCGAAAACGATGAGTTTTCGTCATAACTCCCAAACATGTAACGAGTCTTATAGGCCATGAAAATCCCCTTGGAACCCCAAAATCATGGGCAATTACTCATGAACACGGCCGTAAAACACGAAAACAACAAGTTTTTTGTCATCACTCTCGAACATGTATCAGATCTACGGTCATTGTAACTTGCCGTAGAACCCCAAAATTGTGGGCAATAGTTCATGAAAACGGTCATAAAACGCGAGAACGCCGAGTTTTTGGTCATATGTCTCAAACATGTATCGGGTCTTACGGGCCATGCAAATCATCGTGGAACCCCAAAACTCTAGGCAATAGCTCATGAAAACGACCATAAAACGCGAAAACGATGAGTTTTTGGTCGTAACTCGGGAACATGTATCGGGTCTTACAAGCCCTGCAAATCTCCCTAGAAGCCCAAAACTATGGGTAATAGCTCATGAAAACGGACATAAAACACAAAAATAATGAGTTTTGGTCAAGTATCTCAAACATGTTTCTGGTCTTACGAGCCATGCAAATCCCCATGGAATCCTAAAATTATAGGCAATAGCTCATCAAAACGGTCGTAAGACGCGAAAACGATGAGTTTTGGTCATCACTCTTAAACATGTATCGGGTCTTATGTGCGTTGTTAATAGCCAAGGAACAACAAAACTATTGGCAACAACTCATAAAAACGGCCATAAAACGGCGCAAACGACGATTTTTCGGTCATAACTCTCGAACATGTATCAGATCTTACAGTCATTGTAAATCGCCATAGAACCCCAAAACAGTGGGCAATAGCTCATGAAAACGATCATAAAACACGAGAACACCGAGTTTTTTGTCATATGTCTCAAACATGTATCGGGTCTTACGGGACATGCAAATCGTCGTGGAACCCGTAAGCTCATGAAAACGACCATAAAACGTGAAAACGACGAGTTTTTGGTCATAACTCGGGAACATGTATTGGGTCTTACAAGCCCAGGAAATCTCCCTAAAACCCCGAAACTGTGGGCAATAGCTCATAAAAATGGACATAAACCACGAAAACACTGAGTTTTTGCCAAATATCTCAAACATGTTTTAGGTCTTACGAGCCATGCAGATCGCCTTGGAATCCCAAAACAGTGGGCAATAGCTCAGCAAAACGGCTGTAAGACACGAAAACGATGAGTTTTCGTCATAACTCCCAAACATGTACCGAGTCTTATAGGCCATGAAAATCCCCGTTGGAACCCCAAAATCGTGGGCAATTACTCATGAACACGGCCGTAAAACACGAAAACGACAAGATTTTGGTCATAACTCTCGAACATGTATCAGATCTTACAGTCATTGTAACTTCCCTTAGAACCCCAAAACTGTGGGAAATAGTTCATGAAAACGGTCATAAAACGTGAGAACGCCAAGTTTTTGGTCATATGTCTCAAACATGTATCGGGTCTTACGGGCCATGCAAATCATCGTGGAACCCCAAAGCTCTATGCAATAGCTCATGAAAACGACGAGTTTTTGGTCGTAACTCCTGATGGCAATGGGTACCCGATACCCGCTAACCCGATGGGTACCCGCAGCAAATGGGGAGGGTCTAGTAAACAATTACACCCGTGGGTCTGGTTAGCAGTTGAAAACAACACCTGGCGGGTCTAGCGGAGGCGGGTATGGGGGTTCCAAACTCGAACACGCAGCCCCGCATATGACATGTAATCCCCTCATGTCATAGACTAAAAAACCCTAGAGAAACTACTCCCCACTTCCCATTCCCCTCCCAGGATCCCACATCCCACAGTCCCACGTCGCCACCCCTCATCCTATGGCCTCGCTCGCGAGTCACTCCCTCCCCCAGAGCTAGAGCCCAGTGGCCCAGAACCCCACTCCCTTCTTCCCTACTTCCTCTGGCACCGCCGCCTTCCCTCCGAGCAACGATGGAGGCCGAGCCCGTTGAGCTCGACCAGGAGAGCAAGACTGGCGCCATCCCCAGCGAGAAAGGCGTGTTCGATCCCACTCCATTGCCGCCGCCCACACTGGATGTGCTCCAGATTCCCCCACGGGGAAGTGGGGAGCGCCTGGGCTTCCTGTTTGGCATGTCGCCGTTGAGTTCCAGGGGTCTAGGAGCGCAAGGAGGTGGCACGCGCGACGGATTGCCGCCGGTGGGGGTGGGGGCCAGGGGTGGCCGGAGCCAGAAGACAAGCCGCACGCCCGTAGCCTCGTCCTCTGACGGCGGTGGTCGAGTCCAGAAGAAGGGTAAGACTGCCGCTGGTGACAAATCAGAGAAGCCCAAGTCTTCAACTCCATGGTAATCTGATCAAAAATTTAGTACTGGTTATTGTAAATTTATAGATTTGTAGTAGTTATGGACTTGTGGTAGCTGAATATGTGGTAGATTTGTAGTGGTTAGTGCCTTAGTGGTTATGTTGCTGAATATTCTCAAGTTACAAGCCTATATCCAGTTGTACTATTGTATACTTGTAGTGGTTAACTGGTTATGTTGCTGAATATGTGAACAAATTGGTTGAATTTGTGCAATTGCATACTGGTTATAGCTACTATTATTTCTTATTGGTCATAGTTGGTGTTTGTTTATGTTATTGTTTGGTTATAGCTATTGAATATGTGATCATTTGATGTAGTGGTACATCTGATTCCATGAACAACATTTCAGATGACGAAGAAGATGAAGCGGTGGAGGTGAAAGGTCCAAGTACACGCGGCACACTCACACGCAATCTCACTTCTGAGGTGTGGCAAGATATGACGAAGGTGTTTGTGCATGGGGAATGGAAGGCCATCTGCAATTATTGTAATAAGTCGCTTAGTGCAACATCGAGGAATGGCACAACACACTTACGTGACCATTTAAAGATATGTACTCAAAGAATGGTTAAGTTGAATGGCAAAGGGGAAAATCATGTAGTCAGTCTTCATTAAGCATGATGGCCCAAGCTGATGGTAAGGTTAATGTAGAGAATTACACATTTGATCAAGAGGTTGCTAGAGAAGATCTTGGTAACATGATAGTGTTGCATGACTATCCATTGAGCATGGTCGACCATGCCGGATTTAGGAGGTTTGTACATGCAGCGCAGCCTCTTTTTAATCCGCATACAAGGAACACTTACAGGTTAGTTAATGTCATTAGTCACTTAGTTTATTTCTGCCATGTCCATGTTCCTTTGTGAGTTGTGACAAGATGAGCTAACCTTTATCTTTTGTTTTGTAGGAATGATATCATAGGAAGACATGACAAAGAAAAGAAGATTGCAATTGAGTACATGACTATGCTGTAGTCAAGGGTAGCTGTCACCACTGATATGTGGACAGCGGACAACCAAAAGAAGGGATACATGGCTGTTACCGATCATTTTGTTGATGAATCATGGAAGCTGCAAAGCATTCTTATGGGGTATATTAATTGTCCATGTTTTCTAATTGTTGTCTATGTATTCTTATTGTTGTCCATGTATTCTTATTGTTGTCCATGTATTCTTATTTTTGTCCATGTATTCTTATTGTTGTCCATGTATTCTTATTGTTGTCCATGTTTTTGTAGATTTATATATGTGCCGGCACCACACACACCGGAGATGTTATTGCTGAAGAGCTCCATGAAACCTTGATGAAATGGAACTTGGATGAGAAGCTAATGACTGTGACAGCTGACAACTGCAGCTCAAATGACAAGGCAATTGACCAGTTAGTGAGCAAGATAGGGAAGTCCAAGCTGCTCTTAGAAGGTATATTGCTTCACATGTGTTGTTGTGCTCATATCTTAGCTCTCATAGTAAAAGATGGATTAGATTGTGAGCTCATGAAGTCTGCTATACACAATATTAGAGAAAGTGTTGCTTATTGGAATGCCACACTAAAGAGAGCTGAGAAATTTGAAGAGATGGCTAGGTATAAGAAAGTAAAAATCACTAGGAGGTTAAAACTAGATTGTAAGACTAGGTGGAATTCTGTTTTTGTTATGCTTGACATAGCTCTACCTTATAGAGTCTTCTTTGAAAGATCCAAAATAGTAGACAAGCAATATGTCACATTGCCTACACCTAAAGAATGGGACTTTGCTGCTGAAGTTATACCGAGGCTTAGGTTGTTCTATGATATAACTACTTTGTTCTCTAGGACTGATTATGTCACTGCCAATGTGTATTTTCCTAAGATATGTGAAATCAAGATGAAAACTAGGTAGTGGGGAACCTCTTCTAATTTGGCTATCCAAGCAATGTCCAAAAGTATGACAGAAAAATTTGATAAGTATTGGAAAGATATCCAAGGGCTAATGGGCATAGCTACACTACTTGACCCTAGATATAAGAAGCAAATGCTGATAGCATGTTTTGCAATGCTCCATGGCATTGAGCCAACTTCTTATGAATGCATAGAAAAGGTTGACGAAGTAGTTGCTAATCTCCATCGATTGATTGGGCAGTATGAAGTGGAAGGAGATGGATATCCCGCAGCTGCAGAATGTTCCTTGTCTTTAATGCCTATTCCTGCAATTATGACGTTCTTCCATGATATTATAGCACAACAAAGGCCGGCAACAGCTAGACTTTAGGGTGAGATGGAACATTACTTGTCCGATGACTTAGTGCCATATACCGAGAAGTTCAATGTGTTGGATTGGTGGAAAGTGGCTGGCACAAGGTACCCAACACTAAGAAAGGTTGCAAGAGATATATATGTTATTCCATTCACAACGGTTGCTTCGGAATCTGCATTTAGTACTAGTGGCAGAATAGTGAATGAACATAGGAGCCACCTCACTTCTCACATGCTTGAGGTATTGATGTGCTATCAAGATTGGCTTAGAAACAAGTACAAAGGTGAGAAAATCCTGCATTTTCTTAACATGTGTCGCTTATTCTCTTATGCATCTTGCTCTTATATCTATTTCTACTTATGCTTATTATCTTCTTGTATGTGCAAAATTTGTAGATGACCATCTTGGTGAAGGTAGCTTCTGGACTTGTTTTCAAGACACACAATAAGTGAATGAGGTTAGTGACTGTAGTATTTCTATCATGATTCATGATCTACCATATTTGTCTGATTGCAATGAAATATAAATAATGTACTCATGTTTGTTGTTTGGCAATATGTTGTAACTCTGGTTAGTGACGGTTTGACCTCTACCTGAGATGAAGTGGAGCTAGCGAGCTGGGAGATCAAAGATGGTACTGCTGCCAAGCGCCAACTACCGTATATATTGTATTGCTGCCAACTATCATACATATTCTGTTGTGAACTTGTAATTTGTGAAACTAAACTGCCATATGTAAGTTGTTATTGATAGAAATTTGGAATTGGATATGTATTTGTGGAGTTATTGTGGGATATGTATTTGTGAAGTTGTGCTTCCTCCTGTGTTGTTTACACTTGTATAGTTCTATTTCTGCCATTTGTTATTTTAATTTACAAACCTATTTGCTGTCAACCTCTTTGTACATATATGTGGTGTATGTGTACTGCATAAATGCACAATTTGTCTTGTGCTTGCGGGTACCCGTCCCCATACCCGGTCGGGTCGCGGGTCTGGAGCAATATTAGACCCGGTGGCAGGTATGGGGCCGGGTCGCGGGGGCGGGTAAGTGGGGCGGGTGTGGGTATGGGGGGCCAGACCCAGCCCAGAACTCGGCGGGTGCCATCCGGAGTCGTAATTTGGCAACATGTATCGGGTCTTACAAACCCCGCAAATCTCCCTAGAACTCCAAAACAATGGGCAATAGCTCATGAAAACAGACATTAAACACAAAAACAACGAGTTTTGGTCAAAATCTCAAACATGTTTCGGGTCTTACGAGCCATGCAAATCTCCATGGAATCCCAAAACTATAGACAATAGCTCATCAAAACGGCCGTAAGACGCGAAAACGATGAGTTTTTATCATAACTCTCAAACATGTACTGGGTCTTATGGGCCATGAAAATCCCCTTGGAACCCCAAAATCATGGACGATAACTCATAAAAACGGCCATAAAACAGTCATTGTAACTCGCCGTAGAACTCCAAAACTATTGGCAATAGCTCATGAAAACGGTCATAAAACACGACAATGCCGAGTTTTTGTTCATATGTCTCAAACATGTATCGCGTCTTACGGGCCATGCAAATCATCGTGGAACCCCAAAACTCTGGGTAATAGCTCATGAAAATGACCATAAAACATGAAAACGATGAGTTTTTGGTCGTAACTCGGGAACATGTATTGGGTCCTACAAGCCCTGCAAATCGCCCTAGAACCCCGGAACTATGGGCAATAGCTCATGAAAATGGACAGAACGAAAACTACGAGTTTTTGGTCTTAACTCTCAAACATGTATCGGGTCTTACGGGCCATGCAAATCGTCTTGGAATCCCAAAACAGGGGCAATAGCTCATGAACACGAAAACTATGAGTTTTTGGTCCTATCTCTCAAAAATGTATCGGGTCTTACGGGCCATGCAAATCGCCTTGCAAACCCAAAACAGTGGGCAATAGCTCATGAAAACAACCATAAAACGCGAAAACGATGAGTTTTGGTCATAACTATAAAACGTGTATCGGGTCTTACGAGCCATGCAAATCACCCTAAAACCCCATAACTATGGGCAATAGCTCATGAAAACGGTCATAAAACGCGAGAACAGCGAGTTTCTGGTCATGTAAATAGCCCTGGAACCCCGAAACTGTGGGCAATAGCTCATGAAGAAAGCCATAAAACACGAAAATGAGTTTTTGGTCTTATCTCTCAAACATGTATTTGGTCTTACAGGCCATGCAAATCACCCTGGAACCCCAAAACGATTGGCAATAGCTCATGAAAACGATCATAAAACGTAAAAACAACGAGTTTTTGGTCATCACTCTTAAACATGTATCGGGTCTTAGGTGCATTGTTAATAGCCAAGGAACAACAAAACTATGGGCAATCGCTCATGAAAATGGCCATAAAACGCGAAAACGACGAATTTTCAGTCATAACTCTCCAACATGTATCAGATCTTATAGTCATTGTAAATCGCCGTAGAACCCCAAGATTGTGGGCAATAGCTCATGACAACGGTCAAGAAACGCGAGAACGCAAAGTTTCTGGTCATATCTCTGAAACATGTATCGGGTCTTACGGGCCATCCAAATCGTCGTGGAACCCCAAAAATATGGGCAGTAGCTCATGAAAACGGATATGAAACACAAAAACACGGAGTTTTTGGTCGTAACTCGAGAACATGTATCGGGTCTTACAAGCCCTTAAAATCTCCCTAGAATCCTAGAACTGTGGGTAATAACTCATCAAAACAGACATAAAACACAAAAACATCGAGTTTTGGTCAAATATATCAAACATGTTTTGGGTCTTACGAGCCATGCCAATCCCCATGTAATCCCAAAACAATGGGAAATAGCTCATCAAAACAAATGTAAGACACGAAAACTATGAGTTTTCGTCATATCTCTCAAACATGTACCTTGTCTTATGGGCCATGAAAATCCCCTTGGAACCCCAAAATCATGGGCAATAACTCAAAAAACGGCCATAAACCACGAAAACAACGAGTTTTTTGTCATAACTCTCGAACATGTATCAGATCTTACAGTCATTGTAACTCGCCATAGAACCCAAAAACTATGGGCAATAGCTGATGAAAGTGGTCATAAAACACGAGAGCGCCGAGTTTTTGGTCATATATCTCAAACATGTATCGGGTCTTACGGGCCATGCAAATTGTCGTGGGACCCCAAAACTCTGGGCAATAGCTCATGAAAACGACCATAAAACATGGAAACGACGAGTTTTTGGTCGTAACTCGGGAACATGTATCGGGTTCTACATGCCCTGCAAATCCCCCTAGAACCCCAGAACTATGGGCAATAGCTCATGAAAACAGACAGAAAACACGAAAACGAGTTTTTGGTCCTAACTCTCAAACATGTATCGGGTCTTATGGGCCATGCAAATTGCCTTGGAATCCCAAAACAGGGGGAATAGATCATGAACACGAAAACTATGAGTTTTTGGTCCTATCTCTCGAAAATGTATCGGGTCTTATGGGCCATGCAAATCGCCTTGCAAACCCAAAATAGTGCGCAATAGCTCATGAAAACGACCATAAAACGCGAAAACAATGAGTTTTGGTCATAACTCTGAAACATGTATCGGGTCTTATGAGCCATGCAAATCATCCTAAAACCCCATAATTGTGGGCAATAGCTCATGAAAACGGTCATAAAACGTGAGAACGACGAGTTTCTGGCCATGTAAATAGCCCTGGAACCCCAAAACTGTGGGCAATAGCTCATGACAAAGGCCATAAAACACGAAAATAATGAGTTTTTGGTCTTATCTCTCAAACATGTATTTGGTCTTACAGGCCATGCAAATCGCCCTAGAACCCCAAAATTGTTGGCAATAGCTCATGAAAATGATCATAAAACGTGAAAACGACGAGTTTTTGGTCATCACTCTTAAACATGTATCGGGTCTTAGGTGCATTGTTAATAGCCAAGGAACAACAAAACTATGGGCAACCGCTCATGAAAATGGCCATAAAACGCGAAAACGACGAACTTTTGGTCATAACTCTCCAACATGTATCAGATCTTATAGTCATTGTAAATCATCGTAGAACCCCAAGATTGTAGGCAATAGCTCATGACAATAGTCAAAAAACGCGAGAACGCAAAGTTTCTGGTCATATCTCTCAAACATGTATCGGGTCTTACGGGCCATGCAAATCGTCGTGGAACCCCAAAAATATGGGCAATAGCTCATGAAAACGAATATGAAACACAAAAACACAGAGATTTTTGTCGTAACTCGAGAACATGTACCGGGTCTTACAAGCCCTGAAAATCGCCCTAGAATCCTACAACTGTGGGTAATAGCTCATCAAAACAGACATAAAACACGAAAACATCGAGGTTTGGTCAAATATATCAAACATGTTTTGGGTCTTACGAGCCATGCCAATCCCCATGGAATCCCAAAACAATGGGAAATAGCTCATCAAAACGAATGTAAGACGCGAAAACGATGAGTTTTTGTCATATCTCTCAAACATGTACCTTATCTTATGGGCCATGAAAATCTCCTTGGAACCCCAAAATCATGGGCAATTACTCAAAAAATGGCCATAAACCACGAAAACAACGAGTTTTTGGTCATAACTCTCGAACATGTATCAGATCTTACAGTCATTTTAACTCGCCATAGAACCCAAAAACTATTAGCAATAGCTGATGAAAACGGTCATAAAACACGAGAACGCCGAGTTTTTGGTCATATATCTCAAACATGTATCGGGTCTTATGGGCCATGCAATTTGTCGTGGGACCCCAAAACTCTAGGCAATAGCTCATGAAAACGACCATAAAACGTGGAAACGACGAGTTTTTGGTTGTAACTCGGGAACATGTATCGGGTTCTACAAGCCCTGCAAATCGCCCTAGAACCCCGGAACTATGGGCAATAGCTCATGAAAACGGACAGAAAACATAAAAACTACGAGTTTTTGGTCCTAACTCTAAAACATGTATCGGGTCTTACGGGCCATGCAAATCTCCTTGGAAATCCAAAACAGTGGGCAATAGCTCATGCAAATGACCATAAAACGCCAAAACGATGTGTTTTGGTCATAACTCTGAAACATGTATCGGGTCTTACGAGCCATGTAAATCACCCTGGGACCCTAAAACTATGGGCAATAGCTCATGAAAACGGTCATAAAACACGGGAACGACGAGTTTCTGGCCATGTAAATAGCCCTGGAACCCCGAACTGTGGGCAATAGTTCATGAAAAAGGCCATAAAACACAAAAATAATGAGTGTTTGGTCTTAACTCTGAAACATGTATTTGGTCTTACCGGCCATGCAAATCGCCCTGGAACCCCAAACTGTGTCATGAAAACGATCATAAAACGTGAATACGATGAGTTTTTATTCATCACTCTTCAACATGTATTGGGTCTTAGGTGCATTATTAATAGACAAGGAACAACAAAACTATAGGCAACCGCTCATGAAAACGGCCATAAAACACGAAAACGACGAGTTTTCGGTCATAACTCTCCAACATGTATCAGATATTACAGTCATTGTAAATCGTTGTAGAACCCCAAGACTGTGAGCAATAGCTCATGAAAATGGTCAAAAACGCGAGAACGCCAAGTTTCTGGTCATATCTCTCAAAGATATATCGGGTCTTACGGGCCAAGCAAATCATCGTGAAACCCCAAAAAAAATGGGCAATAGCTCATGAAAACAAATATAAAACACAAAAACGAAGAGTTTTTGGTCATAACTCGAGAAGATGTATCGGGTCTTACAAGCCCTGCAAATCACCCTAGAACCCCTGAACTGTGGGTAATATCTCATGAAAATGGACATAAAACACGAAAACATCGAGTTTTGGTCAAATATATCAAACACATTTTGGGTCTTACGACCCATGTTAATCCCCATGGAATCCCAAAACTATGGGCAATAGCTCATCAAAACGGTTGTAAGACGCGAAAAGATGAGTTTTCGTCATAACTCCCAAACATGTACCGGGTCTTATGGGCCATGAAAATTCCCTTGGAACCCTAAAATCATGGGCAATTACTCATAAAAACAGGCATAAAACACGAAAACGACGAGTTTTTTGGTCATAACTCTTGAACATGTATCAGATCGTACAGTCATTGTAACTCGCCGTAGAACCCCAAAACTATGGGCAATAGTTCATGAAAACGGTCATAAAACGCAAGAACGCCGAGTTTTTGGTCATATGCTCAAACATGTATCGGGTCTTACGGGCCATGCAAATCATCATAGAACCCCAAAACTCTAGGCAATATCTCATGCAAACGACCACAAAACACGAAAACGTCGAGTTTTTGGTCGTAACTCGGGAACATGTATCGGGTCTTACAAGCCCTGCAAATCTCCCTAGAACCCCAGAACTGTGGGTAATAGCTCATGAAAACGGACATAAAACACGAAAACATTGAGTTTTTGTCAAATATATCAAACACGTTTTGGGTCTTACGAGCCATGCCAATCCCATGGAATCCCAAAACTATGGGCAATAGCTCATCAAACCGGCTGTAAGATGCGAAAACGATGAGTTTTCGTCATAACTCTCAAACATGTACCGGGTCTTATGGGCCATGAAAATCCCCTTGGAACAACAAAATCGTGGGCAATTGCTCATAAAAACAGCCATAAAATACGAAAATGACGAGTTTTTGTTTATAACTCTCGAACATGTATCAGATCTTACAGTCAGTGTAACTCGTCATAGAACCCCAAAATTGTGGGCAATAGTTCATGAAAACGGTCATAAAACGCGAGAACACCGAGTTTTTGGTCATATGTCTCAAACATGTATCGAGTCTTATGGACCATGCAAATTATCGTGGAACCCCAAAACTCTAGGCAATAGCTCATGAAAACGTACATAAAACACGAAAATGAAGAATTTTTTGTCATAACTCGAGAACATGTATCAGGTCGTACAAGCCCTGCAATCAGACATAAAACATGAAAACAACAAGTATTGGTCAAATATCTCAAACATGTTTTGGGTCTTACGGGCCATGCCAATCCCCATGAAATCCCAAAACTATGGGCAATAGCTCATGAAAACGGCCGTAAGACGCGAAAACGATGAGTTTTTGTCATAACTCTGAAACATGTACTGGGTCTTATGGGCCATGAAAATCCCCTTGGAACCCCAAAATCGTGGGCAATTACTCATAAAACGGCCATAAAACACGAAAACGATGAGTTTTATCATAAATCTCGAACATGTTTAGATCTTACAGTCATTGTAACTCGCCGTAGAACCCCAAAACTGTGGGCAATAGTTCATGAAAACGGTCATAAAACGCGAGAACACCGAGTTTTTGGTCATATGTCTCAAACATGTATCGGGTCTTACGGGCCATGCAAATCATTGTGGAACCACAAAACTCTAGGCAATAGCTCATAAAAACGACCATAAAACACGAAAACGATGAGTTTTTGGTCATAACTCGGGAACATGTATCAGGTCATACAAGCCCTGCAAATCTCCCTAGAACCCCAGAACTGTGGGTAATAGCTCATAACGGACATAAAACACGAAAACATCGAGTTTTGGTCAAATATATTAAACACATTTTGGTTCTTATGAGCCATGCCAATCCCCATGGAATCCCAAAACTATGGGCAATAGCTCATCAAAACGGCTGTAAGATGCGAAAACGATGAGTTTTTGCCATAACTCTCAAACATGTACTGGGTCTTATGGGCCATGAAAATCCCCTTGGAACCCGAAAATCGTGGGCAGCTACTCATAAAAACGGCCATAAAACACGAAAATGACAAGTTTTTCGTCATAACTCTCGGACATGTATCAGATCTTATAGTCACTATAACTCGCCGTAGAACCCCAAAATTATGGGCAATAGTTCATGATAACGGTCATAAAACGCGAGAACGCCGAGTTTTTGGTCATATGTCTCAAACATGTATCGAGTCTTACGGACCATGCAAATTATCGTGGAACCCCAAAACTCTGGGCAATAGCTCATGAAAATGTACATAAAACACGAAAATGAAGAATTTTTGGTCATAACTCGAGAACATGTATTGGGTTCTACAAGCCCTGCAATCGGACATAAAACACGAAAACAACAAGTTTTGGTCAAATATCTCAAACATGTTTTGGGTCTTACGAGCCATGCCAATCCCCATGGAATCCTAAAACTATGGGCAATCGCTCATGAAAATGGTCGTAAGACGCGAAAATGATGAGTTTTTGTCATAACTCTCAAACATGTACCGGTCTTATGGGCCATGAAAATCCCCTTGGATCCCCAAAATTGTGGATAATAACTCATAAAAACGGCCATAAAACGCGAAAATGACGAGTTTTTTGGTCATAACTCTCGAACATGTATCACATCTTACAGTCATTATAACTCGCCATAGAACCCCAATACTATGGGCAATAGCTAATGAAAACGGTCATAAAACGCGAGAACGCTGAGTTTTTGGTCATATGTCTCAAACATGTATCGGGTCTTGCGTGCCATGCAAATCGCCGTAGAATCCCAAAATTTGGGCAATAGCTCATCAAAACGTCCGTAAGACGCGAAAATGACGACTTATTGGTCGTAACTCGGGAACATGTACCGGGTCTTATGGGCCATGAAAATAGCCTTGGAACCCCAAAATCATGGACAATAACTCATAAAAACAGACATAAAATACGAAAACAACGAGTTTTTGATCATAACTCTCGAACATATATCAGATCTTACATTCATTGTAACTCGCCGTAGTACCCCAAAACTATGGGCAATAGCTCATGAAAACAGTCATAAAACGCGAGAACGCCGAGTTTTTGGTCATATGTCTCAAACATGTATCGGGACTTATGGGTCATGCAAATCGTATTGGAACCCCAAAACTTTAGGGAATAGCTCATAAAAATGACCATAAAATGTGAAAACGATGAGTTTTGGTCATAACTCTGAAACATGTATCGGATCTTACGAGCCATGCAAATCACCCTAGAACCCCAAAACTATGGGCAATAACTCATGAAAACGGTCATAAAACACGAAAATAACGAGTGTTTGGTCTTAACTCTCAAACATGTATTTGGTCTTACAGGCCATGCAAATCGCCCTAGAACCCCAAAACCATGGCAATAGCTCATGAAAAATGATCATAAAACATGAAAACGACGAGTTTTTGGTCATCACTCTTAAACATGTATCGGGTCTTAGGTGCATTGTTAATAGCCAAGGAACAACAAAAGTATGTGTAACCACTCATGAAAACGGTCATAAAACGCGAAAACGACGAGTTTTCGGTCATAACTCTGCAACATGTATCAGATCTTACAGTCATTGTAAATCGTCGTAGAACCCCAAGACTGTGGGCAATAGCTCATACAAACGGTCAAAAAATGCGAGAACACCGAGTTTCTGGTCATATCCCTCAAACATGTATCGGATCTATCGGGCCATGCAAATCATCGTGGAACCCCAAAAATATGGGCCCTCCCGTCTATATCCATCTCCATTCCTCCTAGTGGTCGCGGCTTCCTCTCCCCTCGATCTCTTTCACCTCGTCCTTGGCGGCTGGCGAGGAGGTCATCGAAATCCTTCCTCCGCGTGGGTCCTAACCAGCTCTCGCCATGACAACACCGACGGTAACACATTATCCATGCACGCATCTCTTTCTTTTCACAATGCACAAATGCCGGATGACCGAAAGTTAAACTGCACGATGTCGTGCGTTCATTGCGGTGTGGCTGATGTGGTTTCCCATGTCGTCTTTCTGACCGATGTGCCCAGAGCCAGGGCCGGCCCTGCCCAAGTTCGGCGAGTGGGACGTGAAGAACCCGTCGTCGGCCGACGGCTTCACCGTCATATTCCAGAGATCCCGCGACGACAAGAAGACCACCGGCCTCGGGAACTAGCCGGCCTTCAGGAACACCAATAGCGGCAGCGGCGGCCACTACGGCTCCAACTTCATATCTGGCAATAGCTACCACCAGTACTCGAGGGTGGCATTGCCCAAACGCGTCAAGGTACGTACGTACATGTTGCACACGGGTCGGGCGTGCCTTTGGTTTGTCGCACACCGCTTTGACGCAAAGCAAATTTTGTCTGCAGAAGAGGTGGTTCTTCTGCGGCAGCTTCTGATTCGAACGCCGGGGGGGCGGAGATCTGAAATCATGTCGCGCCAGACCAGAACCACGAGCTCATACTTGATGGGAGGCGATTGTGCAAGCTTTGGCGATCGTCTGGCTATTTAGATCCTCCTAGATCGCCACATTGGATGTGCATCATCATCATCGATGACTGATGGTTCCGGTTCATATGTATGAATCATTTACATCAAATAAAGGGGGGATTAAACTAGTGGATAAAACTATCTTCTAAATTGTGTCCCCTTTTAGTCCGCTGCAAATGACCAAATGTTCATGTTGGACCACCCTTCATATCGCGACTATGCAAGTTCCATGCAGGTGCCTATTTTATTCCGTAATAATTATCATAATCAACATTTTGAACAGAGTCGTAAAGTAAAAGGTACCTGGAGAAACAAAAGAAAGGTATTCATAGTATTACACATATGAGAATAATATCTCCCGGAATTCGAGTCAAAATTTTACTACTAACATCACCTCCTAGAGAAATGTATCAGAACCAAATATCACCAAATAATCAGTTATTTACCAGACCGGACCAGGGCAGAAACCAACTTCGTGGCTGCAGGGACTTAAGAGATATCTACTGTTAGATATTCTGCACCATGTGTAGACAATAGATCAATTACATTGACACAGTAACAACAGAGCTCCACCAAAATTCTGAGGTAAGGCAAGCTTGAGCAGATCGACAAGACCTTGTTGGATTCATGAGACCCAAATTCTGAGGTACATCCGCCCCTGAGCTATTCAGAAAATGGTCTAACATGTTCCCCCAGCACCTGCACTGCACATCCATGATCATATGCCATCCAGGCATCCAACACAATGTGAAAAAAACTATGCTATACTGCTACCCTCAGATCCACTTTATATCTCCTAACTTTCATTGTTTCCGTGCTTCTGTTCACCCATTGGAGATTCCAAATTAGAGCTTCCATCACCTGGTTCAGAATGGACCGTTGAATTAGCATCTGGTGAATCCGGTGATGTCTTTTCTACTGTTGTCTCAAGAACCGGAGATTCAGCCAAATCCACACCCCCTTGTTCTTCTCCTGATTGTGTTGTACTGGAAACAAGTTCACTAGTGGCATCCATTGCATTCTCATTTCCAACCTCAGAATTTAGAACAGCAGCCAACTAAGGTTGATGTGTATCTTGGAAGGCGTTTGACCTATAGGCAGCCCGATCATCTATTCTCTGAGCTCTCCTATTGCATACAACACTCACAAGTTTTTGTTCGACGGAGGTGTGGATGCTATCTACCAACAATCCACTCTCCCTTAACCTTCTGACAAATGCAAAGAATGTAGCTCTGGTCATCCGGAGCATCTGGAGAGCCTCTACATCGTTGAAGTTGAAGATGTAGTTCAAATTAGCCATCCTCTCCTGATCTCGGGCCACCATATGATCGTGCACTAGTCGAGAAAAGGTAGCACGCCTAACAACTCTCTTGTGAAGCGACATGATCTAGGCCTAAATGACAGCTATAAGCGTATCCGTCTGATGGATAAGTGTCATCCTATTGACCTAATGAAGCGGATCTACCATGAGTTCTTCCTAAATTGACATTCCACGCGGAGTCCAAAGAGTAGGGCTGAGGGGCGGTGGTTTTCCTCCGCCATGGCAGACGAGGGAGTACGGAGCCAGGAGACGAAAGGAGATGTGTGGTGACTCTCCCGGCCGACAGTCCGGTGCCAGAGTAGGAGGAATCAGCTGTTATGGTAGATCTATGTCTCAACCGCCAACACTGCGCCGCTGCCACGAGTTTTGTAAGAGGAAGATGCGGATTTTTTTGGTAGCACAAAGGTAAGCGAATGAAGGAGGTGAGGCTACTCTAGGCGTGAAACAGGGTCGTGACTTTTTCGTTTCCCGCATGCACGGTCGCGGAGGCCTCACGCATGTCATCTCCCTATTTTGTAGCTTGGGGGCATGGCTGCACTGATATACTCTCTCCGTTTAGAAATATAAGACGTGTTAGCTTTGTAAATCGAATGTATCTAGACATCTTTTAGTATATAGGTTCGTAGAGATTCGGAATAAACTTATACACTAAAAATAGTTTAGATACATTCATTTTATAAAGCTAAAATATCTTATATTTTTTTGAACGGAGTGAGTAGTTGATTCGGGCGTCGTAGCTGGAATTGTCTCTATGGTGCTTTGCAGACGGTGCAAGCCACGACGTAGACGTGATGTGAGCAACTAATCAGCCCACTTCCGTATCCTCGCAGCCTATTTGGAGGGTATGCAGCTTACCGAAGACGCCCATACATGATGGATGCACAATTCTCTATTCGCTCGCCTCTGTGCATCGATCGTACTGTAGTTGCAACCTGCAGTGCCAGTGCGTTGTCCTTGTCCATTGGCACGGCACGACGCCCGCACTGTTCTTTTGGTTGACCGGTGGGAAATTACCCGAGCCCGGGTCCCAGGGACACGCCGAGAAAGGAACGGACGTGGTGTTCCCCTGCTCCACGGCTATATAAAACGAGCATTCCCCCTCTTCGTCGATCACCCCCTCCCGTCTATATCCATCTCCATTCCTCCTGGTGGTCGCGGCTTCCTCCCCCCTTCGATCTCTTTCGCCTCGTCCCTGGCGGCTGGCTCGGAGGTCGTCGGAATCCTTCGTCCGTGTGGGTCCTAGCCAGCTCTCGCCATGACAATGCCGACGGTAACACATTATCCCTGCATGCATCTCTTTCTTTCCGCAATGCACGAATGCCGGACGACCAAAAGTTAAACTGCACGGTGTAGTGCGCTCGCTCGTGGTGGACGACGGGTTTCCCTTTCCTTTTTTCCTCGCGCAGAGCCATGCCATCGCCAAGTTCGGCGAGTGGGACGTGAAGAACCCGGCGTCGGCCGACAGCTTCACCGTCATATTCCAGAGAGCCCGCAACGACAAGAAGACCACCGGCCTCGGCAACCAGCCGGCCTTCAGGAATGCCAACGGCGGCGGCGGCGGCCACTACGGCTCCGACTTCAAATCCTGCAATAATTACCACCAGTACTCGAGGGTGGCATCGCCCAAACGCGTCAAGGTACATACATACATGTTGCACACGGGCCAGGCGTGCCTTGGTTTGTCGCACCGCTTTGACGCAAAGGAACTTTTGTCTGCAGAAGAGGTGGTTCTTCTGCGGCAGCTTCTGATTCGAACGTCGGTGAAAGAGATCTGAGATCATGCCACGCCAGACCAGAACCAGGAGCTCATACTTGATGGGAGGCGAGGGTGCAAATTTTGGCCATCGTCTGGCGATCGTTGCGATTTAGATCCTGCTAGATCGCCGCATTGGATGTGCATCATCATCATCGATGACTGATGGTTCCGGTTCATATGTATGAATCATTTGCATCAGATAAAAGGGGGGAGTAAACTAGTGGAGAAAACTACTTCTAAACCGTGTCCCCTTCTAGTCCGCTGCAAATGACCAAATGTTCATGCTGGACCACCCGCTGCCACTCATTCATATCGCGGCTATGCAAGTTCCATTCAGGTGCCTATTTTATTCCGTAATAATTATCAAAATCAATATTTTGAACAGAGTCGTAAAGTAAAAGGTACCTGGAGAAACAAAAGAAAGGTATTCATAGTATTACACATATGAGAATAATATCTCCCGGAATTCGAGTCAAAATTTTACTACTAACATCACCACCTAGAGAAATGTATCAGAACCAAATATCACCAAATAATCAGTTATTTACCAGACGGGACAGGGGCAGAAACCAACTTCGTGGCTGCAGGGACTTAAGAGATATATCTACTGTTAGATATTCTGCACCATGTGTAGACAACAGATCAATTACATTGACACAGTAACAACAGAGCTCCACCAAAATTCTGAGGTAAGGCAAGCTTGAGCAGATCGACAAGACCTTGTTGGATTCATGAGACCCAAATTCTGAGGTACATCCGCCCCTGAGCTATTCAGACAATGGTCTAACATGTTCCCCCAGCACCTGCACTGCACATCCATGATCATATGCCATCCAGGCATCCAGCACCATGTGAACAAAACTGTGCTATACTGCTACCCTCAGATCCACTTTATATCCCTTTACTTTCATTGTTTCCGTGCTTCTCTTCACCCATTGGAGATTCCAATTTAGAGCTTCCATCACCTGGTTCAGAATGGACCGTTGAATTAGCATCCGGTGAATCTGGTGATGTCTTTTCTACTGTGGTCTCAAGAACCGGAGATTCAACCAAATCCACACCCCCTTGTTCTTCTCCTGATTGTGTTGTACTGGAAACAAGTTCACCAGTGGCATCCATTGCATTCTCATTTCCAACCTCAGAATTTAGAACAGCAGTATTCACTGATACCTCAGCAGGTTCAGCATCTTCTGTCCACTCAACACACTCAGGCAGACTCTCTTTTACATCTGGAGTTGGCGGTCTGATGTCATCTTCCAACTTATCAATGGGGCCATTTGTCAATACTGTGTGACCAGGCTCTTCACTCAAGTCTATGTCAGAGGTTGCTAAAAGTGAATCCGAACCTTTTGTGCCATCTACAGGTTCACCAAGAATGACCTCATCCATATCGTCATCCACATTTGGTGAAGGCAACTCCAATTTTGCAGAAAGGGAAGCTTCTGGGTCATCGTTCAGTGCTTTGTCCTCATCAAATGCAAACCAATTGGAGTTCGTAAAAAAGGAGCTCCTGCAAAGCATACTCTTCATCAGCAAGTTGTTGCAGACATCAAATAAAATGTACTCCCTCCGTTCCAAAATATAAGATGTTTCGGCAAACTGTTTTAGTTTGGAACGGAGGGAGTACTTATGGGAAAGACATGCCAAATTGTATGGATAAGGAAAATACCTGTCAGGATCATCAGCAAAACGAATATTGGAGATAACTACTTCAGCAGCTTCATCATCAAAATACACATCCTACAGAGGAATAGTAACAATCAAAACACAGATAATCATATTAAATGTACCAGAAAATACAAATATCACCATGAACTTTAGCAAACAAAGCTAGCATACCTCATCATCTCGCTCTTGTGATGGTTGAGCCTGCATATATAACCCACAAAAGAGTTATTTACCAAGTAAATCTGAATATTGTATCCACAGGTTAAGCCCATAATCGCGATAGAAGAGTATTATGCTTTAGAGCTTTACTGCACAAGTTCGGCATTTAATGAGGCAGATACCATGGGAGAGTCCTGTTCTACTATCGAATAAAATACATATAAAAAGAAAGAACTGATTCATATACAGATCATGTGAGTTTGAAAGATCCAAAAAAAAATACAAGACAAATCCAGGGAGCAAATACAACACTTTTACTAAGTGGTTAGCTATACCTTAACAGAAGAGTGATATTCAAGAAGAAAATACTGACCCCGGCAAAAAAGAAAAAGAAAATACTGACCTCATCAACATCTTCATTACTAATACCGTATTTAAATGCCTGGCTCAGATTGCTAGCAAGCGCAGCCACATCATAGTCCCTGTCTCGGAAGTCTTCATCGTCGCTGTCTCTACCTCGATCCTGCAGTGATGTCGGTCGGCTATGACCAAAGAAACGTTTCAGAAGATGACCTTTTCTCCATGGAATGCGGGACATTTTGGAGAGAGATAAGTTAAGCAAGTGGATGAACTCTTCACTCTAGAATAACACCAAAAACTCATATGAACATGCATTATGCATAGCAAGACCTTTTCAAGTTTTTATGAATTGATGTAGACAGAGATATTGCACGATTGTCATATGAGCACAAGGGTATGGTTAAATGGGGAAAAGTTGTCAAGTTCAACCAATTATTAATTGTGAAACATCATACTCCCTCTGTCCAGAAATAATTGACTTGGATTTGTCTAGATGTATCTAGACGGGAGTATTATTCTTCCATTGGTGCAATGGTGTCATAATGAATTTTTTTAAAGCAGCTGCATTCTCATAAGATTCGATGTAAATTGATCATAAACAATAGTCAGCTGTCCATCTAAATAAAAAGGACAGGATAAGACTGGCTGTAAGTAGCTATGGAGCAAAAAAATGACAGTTGTTTGTAACCAACAGTACCAATTAATGCAACCTAATTGTTGAAAAACACAACATTGTTGACAAAAGTTCCTCTAACAAAAGGAAGTCAATGACTGACAAGTCAATGGATATGTGTAATGCATCTTTGGAGATCAGGGCAGCACTGATGGAGTTAAATGCATATACATAATCATGTTCTTAGAGCGATCATACTGACTTGAATCATTTTCATTCAACAGAGCACAGCATTATGATTCATAAGGAAGCGATATGAACAATAAAGAACTCAACTAGGAACATACAGTCAATACCAAAAGTACACACAAAAACAGTACAGAAGATAATAACATGAACAGAAGTCAAATGATACTTACCCACAAACCCATTGGTAAACATTTTCTACCGCATTACGCTTTGTTAGGATACTACCATGCCACTCAGCCCAACCAGAGTTTTGCTGCAATCCAATTAAGTGCATCAGAGTTCAATGTAAAGGGATCAACCAAAGTTCAAAGCGGCCATATAAGCAATAAGGCCAAGAAACAAGGAAATTTTGCAAGACATTATTTGCATATTTACCATACTATCATTGCACTAGGAGTCTGTTAGATAACCAGAAAGGGGCTAGTAACACATCCATTAACATGTGAGACATGGAAGATTTTGGTGAATATAATAAAAAAATAAACCTGCAAATGTGATTGGATTGTGCTGTTGCTGTTGGACAGTTGAATGAGCTTGTTGGCTATCCGTGTAATATGACCAACAAATCCAACCCTTGGGGCAGTTTTTCCCTCTGCAGATAGCGTATGCTGCAAAGAGAGTAACAAGTGAATATATCAGTGGGCAAACTAATAGACCTATCAGCTGGTTGGGTGTACTACCTCTGTTTCAAAAAACAAGGCCTATAAATCTTCTCGATAGTCAAAAATTGTTAAGTTTGACAAAATATATACCAGACAGTATCAATATTCACAATATTTGGTAAATACAATGTGAAAATATATTTTGGGGAGGATCTATTGATATCGATTTAATGTTGTAGAAGTTCATCTTTTTGTCTAGAAACATGGCCAAACTTAGACAACATTGACTTTAGACTAAATTATATGCCTTTTTTTTAATGGAACAGAGGGAGTATATCAAATGGTGAGACATTATTTTGTACCTTGGTCAAATTTACTGACAGAGCAGAGTTTTTCTCAGCTTCCAAAATTCTTGTAACAAGTTTACATTCATCAAGAACATGCGCAATCAGCGGATCCTGTTTACTCTCTAAACAGGAAACAATGATGTTCTCCACATGATGGTGCAAAAAGTTGTTGAAAGGGTACCTGACGATGAATTATTTGTCAGCTCTTTAACAAGTTTATGTGAAACAGATTGTCATATCTAACTTACTCAAAAAATAGATCTATAACATGCTTGATTGCTCCTAGTTGGATCAAACGCATTTCAGCAACTTCACTACCAATTGAAAGTAGGACAGAGATGAACTCAACAATCTGCAAAAGAAAAATAACCACCATCAACAGTAATATAGGGAATAGCAATTACCTGAACCATACAAATTGCAGAACAAGGAAACAAAGAACATCACTGCTTTGTATACATATCTCTGAATACAAACTAACAGTAGCACAAATATCTACGAAGGCTATTAGACAAAGGAACACTAATAGGTTTCCTGCGCTGCGCTCATGTTCATTTCATGACTAGTTCAAATTAGTAAATCTGAACATAATTAATCACCACATACCTTCAAGCGATGTTTTCCCAGAGGAGGCTGTAAGCTGCCATATGTTGTCGGCAGAATATTTTCAGCAGACGAAACATCCAGCAGCTTCAACAAATCACCTGAAAATGACAGACAGAAAATTTAGGATTTTGAATGATACTACCTCCGTTTCAGTAAGTGTCTTAATTTTGTGTAGATTCGCATGTATCTAGACATGTTTTAGTGTGTAGATACATGCGAATCTAGACAAAGTTGAGACACTTATTTTGGAACGGAGGTAGTATTATCCTTGGAGCATTGGTTTTTCTAACTGGTAAATATAGGCAGTGTCTGAACTTCATAATTACTTGACAGAACGAAGTGTAGGAAGAATGGACAGATATAATCGTGTAGGGTTTACAATTAAAATATCTATATCTATACCTAATAATAAAGGACGGACTGTTTCTTGTCGTCCAACACTTTTTTGGACCTTTTTACCCTCCCATAAAACCACGTATTACTCACAACTGCCCCTTAAAACTGCAAACAGATACCCACTGTGCCACACATAAGTCGTATGTTATATATTTTTCCCCTCCTAACGCCGTCTCAGAAATTAACAGCATGCCAGCCTTGATCGATCACTGGAAGCTCCTCGCCGTGCTGCTGGGCTTTCTCTTATGGGCCATGTGGCTATCAACTTCTGATCATAGAAGGTTTCTCTTACCAGTAAACGGGAGAGCATTATGAATATTTTCTACGGAATAGTCCCGCCTCGCTCCTTTAAACAGAGTTCCACCAGTTTATATACCCTTACGAATTGACAGGAATCAGCCGCCTTAGAATATACAAACAAGCAGCATCAGTTTGAAATCCAATGTATCGGATCAGTGGGGGATGTGGTGAGAAGGGGAAAGAGAGAGAGGGGAACACCAGAGACGGGGGAGAACTGTGAGCGAGAGGAGCGGGGGGGACCAGCCGACGACGCAACTCGACAGACGAGGTTGGCGGACTTCTCTGTGTCCCGGTAAAGAGCCAGAGAGGAGCGGGGATTGCAAGAAACAAAACAGGGAAGAAGAGGGGGGAGATGATGACTGAAGAAGAGGACAGGCGGCGGCCTCAGGGATCCACGCAAGCTGGTCCTAGTGTGCGTACAACCTACGGTTTAGGCAGACTTGCTGGCTTGGGCCCTATGCTTCTTTTGGGCTGGCTGGTCCATGGAAATTTTCTCCTCTTTTTTTCCTTTAACCTTTTTCTTTTCTTTTTTGTTTAAAAAAGGCAAACCACCTGAAGTTTTAGGGTTTAAAAAGGGATCAAACAAAATTAATTTGAAAATGCTTGTATTATAATGAAAACAAGTACCCCTAATCCGTACCTGTTATTTATGTATATATCAAAGGTAGTTAGTTGTTTTGTTTTCGACAACTTAAATTGCATTTGCTTATGCCTCTAACTAAATAGGCGCCGGATTATTTCATTCAAAAGTTGTTTTTCTATCCCGTTGCAACGCACGGGTCTGTTTCCTAGTAACTAATAAGGTACCCGTGCTATTTCAGAGATGTATATAAAACGCGTTCTCTAAAAGAGATATATAAATCATTCGATATGTGTATTGTTTGCTATTCATTTTTAAGTATGGATTATGGAAGATACATAATGGAAAACTGGCAGTAAATCATGAATATTTAAATACTGTAGCTATAACGTCTCTCCATATGAAAAGATGTATAGACCACTAACCAAGGCTATCCAGCATGCCGTTGACTGTTTCTGGACTCGCAGTAACCAATGTTCCATGACTTAGTTGACTACGAAAAGCTTGGTAGGACGCCGTTACAAGTCTCTTAGGATCTAACAAAGATATGCACACTGACAATGAGTGGACCAGCACTGATTTAGGTCTTGAATCTTCAAAAGCATGATGAAACAATCTCCCCACAAAGCTGCAAATTTGGAGAAAAGGAGAAAAAAATACAGAGTTCTATTCAACACCAAAGCGAAACAATAAAAGCCCGGGACAACATATTCAATATTGCAATGTAAGAGTGCACAAAAAGAAATCACCTAGGACTGGAAATTTTGGTAGCAAGTGCTGGAGGGGCATATCTAGTCACTGCACAAAGGATTTCAGCAGCATTTGCATGAACCTCAGCAGAATCCTGCAATGAAAATTAGGAGTCACGTAGGCAATAAAAGCATGAACCACGAAATCCCAAGAACAATGTAAATTTTCAACAGCAGAGAAATAACCACCATTCATACATGATTTGTGGAAAAAGTGTGACATAATAATTTGTGAGGATGTAGCTACAGAACGATGCAGCTGAATACCATTGCACCATACATGGACATTAGCCCGGTGGTTCAACATCTTACATTGGTACGGGTGAAGAGCAACTCGCCAACTCAAGGCAACAAGGTGGATGTGAACCAGAAACTCGACAGCAGACTAACATCTAAAGGTTATAACATATTTCTAAAGAGGACTTAAGTCATATAGGTTCAGACTGGAGAGATGTAGCCAACACATTGACCATGTAGAGGTGAACCAGAAACTGGACAGCAGGCTAACATCTGAAGGTGATTACGTATTCCTAAAGAGGACTTCCCAATCATATAGGTTCACATAAGAGTAGATAAACCCAAGCCAATAGCTAGTCAATCCTGAGGTATCAGATATACATAATGTATGTCAGTGTTATGTAGAATTTTGTGTGAGTTTCTGCTAGAAAAGGACGATTAAATTTCAGATACCTCACAAATGGTACCTTTGGAGAATAATGCATGTTGACTAACCAATTTACATCCAAAAGGCTAGTTTTCTAAGGCACTCCTTTGCTAATAGAGTGCATGGTGTGGATAAACATCAGCAAGGCAATTTTGAAATAGTTTGAAAATCCAATAAACAGGACAAGTGAGCGATTGACATGGCTAGATGCTAAAAGTAATCTTTGGTTCTTACGGATGAGCTGAACTTGTCAACAATCATCTCAAGGACTTGTATATCATCTAACCATTGCATTGAATCCGCATAACTTGTATACATAGTTTCATCAGCGCCGATTAAGCGAATTAACACCTGCATTACAAACCGACATACTATCAAGTTACGTTTAATTAATCTTACTTCAAAAGGTCACAGATTCAAATAAAATTAGAACCAGAGCTCCTTTTTCAGTGTTAAATCTGTCCGGCAAGTAAAATAGACTAACCTCCATAATAGAAGTGATTCCAATAAGATCAACAAGTTGGCTAACTATTTCAGGGTGGCCCTGCAGGAGAAATGCAACAGCACACGAAAATTAACATATTAGATTGAAATGCACACAAACAGAAAACCAATTATATGGATACTCTACATGTGCAACTTTTAATAAAAAACACATGTAACAAGGAGATGTCAGAAATGGCTTTACAGATGTTTAGGCCTTGAGCACTGTTAAACCTGAGATGGATGTTAAAGTCATTTAAAAGTATACTTTCAGTTTCCAGCAATGGACTAGTGTTTGATTCTATAAGTACACGCTAAGTTTATGATTCTGGAATTAGCTGATTACTCTAGAACAGCTGCTGCAGCATCAGCATAAACTACACCATATTTGAACTGTTCGATAAAATATATGGCACCTAATACTGTACATGGTACATACTAATGCATATATAAGGTACATGAATGGCTGTCATGCGAGATCTATAGATCAAGCAAATTATGGAACACAAAAAGAAGAGATGACAAATAAAAGGAAAGCTACACAAACCTGCACATAATTCATAAGTGGGAGTGTCTTCCGCAGCATCAAGCAAATAACCACCTGCAGAACGCAATACAGTGATGGCCATTTAAAATGTCAGGCTAAAAATCAGGGCATTACCATTTAATCGGCCAGAGAGAGACCAAAATTTTCCAGGAGTTAACGATTGCATAAAAGTACCTTGCCAAAGTAGCCGGCCAACAAAGTCCCATGAGGATGGTCAGGTTTCAGGAAGGAAAAAAGTAAATTCATAAGCTGCAAAGATAGCACAATTTTCAGTTGTAAAAGAAAATTTACACTGTACTATGAGAATATTATTGCATCAACAGAAATAGAAAGCTAAAATTAAGCACATACATCTTCATCCTCCACTAATGTCTTCAAGATAACATCCACTTCGCATATGAATATTTCACAAGCTATAAAAGGAAACCTGCAAACCAGGCACTAAAGATGGTGAACAAAGTCCATGTTAGGACGCAGAGCATAAAATGGTTCTTTTTAACTAGGCTTGCTATACCTAAATATCCTCTTCTTTTCAGCATCTTCCGGTGTCTCTTCCACAATGTAGCGGAGCAGTAGCTCCACTTGAACTTTGTCTCGTAAACTACAACATCCAGAATGAACAGGTAGTTTATTATAAAAAAAATCTTATAGTGCTCTAATAACTGTAATATCTCAAATACATATATGATTTTCCGTAAGGCCATGTGACATTTCATCTTGTTGTGCACAAACATTGACCAGGTCCAGGTAACAAAAAAAGTGGATAGTGAATTCAAAGGGCAAAACTCCATATGTTTGAGTCAATAAGATTTAGAGATGATCCACTTTAAGACAAGCTCCAGTAGAAACTTCAAGACAAGTTTAACATATATTTCAGCACAGAGAACATGCACAGTATTCATAGTATTAGTAAGTACATATATATGGATAATCACCCACAACCAAAGTTAAAACAATATATCAATAAATGAAGAGGTTCCAACGAGATCTATATTAAAAAAAGCTCAGAGAAATAGAAAATAAATACTAAGTGATCAGGAAGAGAAATAGTACAAATTAATTAGTCGGGTGTTAAGTGCTTTGCACTCCTGGATTATTTCATCCTCGTCTAGAAGGTCTTCCAACTTAAAGTTTTCCTTGTCCAAAATAGTATCCACCTGAAAGAATTAGTAAGATGTCCATTTAGTCAAAATTCAAAATTGTCCCATAAACAAGATATATTCGAAAGTGCAGGCACTCACTGGTGATGCGGCAGAAAGTCCAGGTACGTGCCAAAACATCTTGAAGAATGAGAAAATCCCGTCAGTATCCAGCACACTCACGGTCACACAAACAAAGCAGATTTAATGCTGGGATTTCCACTTTGTGGGCTGGTTCATATCTAGTATTCAGAACAGACCCTGAAATAGCTGATGGTGAGATGAGACAGAGCAAATGTTCAACCACATCAAGAAGAGTCAGCTTTGGTACTAATCATGCATATCCTTTGGCCACAACGATAAACCCATGAAATTCCAGAAAATATTATCAGTATTGCTAAAAAGAGTGTCCAGCCACTTGCATTTTGGTACTTAAGACCTGAAAATACTTGTGGTACAGCAGATAACAAATCGGCAACTCGGCAAGAGCCCAAAACTAAAACATGGACAGAGGAGGCCAAACATTCCATGTAAGCACAACCTCCAAATACCAGCAAAACTGAAAACCCTGCAGAGAAGAAAGTCCTCCCCAGAAAAGTAAACATGTTGTATTCACCACCATTTACTCAGAAACACCCACCTAAACATATATATGCACTACAAGATGCACTCCCCAAATGTCCAGCCTCCAAATCCTCAGACAACCGCACCTAGAGCAACGACCAACACACCAATGATCTCCCCGAACCACATGGCTAGTCCACTCAAAGTATAAAAGCGAAGGCAGCTAACCACGGAACCTGGAACTGATCGCATCAAATCCGGAAGCACAAATAGATACGCCGCGAGCTCCCTGCTTCCCAGTTCCCATCTCCAAAGCCTAAACCGCTTAGAAAAGGCAAAGCAATCCTACGAGCTTCCAGCTCCACAAGCACCAACCCCCGCAAAGCGAAGCAGCTAAAGCGATGACGGACTGACTGACACAACAACACCACTGCCGCCCCCACCCACTCGGACAGGACACGCAATAAAGCAAGCGCACAAACGCGAACCGGCGTCATCTCTCCCAACTAGCTTCCAGCTACGCAGACCAGCTCGGCCTCCGTCTCCGACGCATCGAATCGAGCCCGCGGCCAGACACGGCACGCCGCGGCGCTAAGTGGGTGAGGGTACAGACCGCAGAGCCAGCAGTAGCCGGGAGCTCTAGGAAGGAGCATAGTTTCTCACCGGGTGTCCGGAGGTCCAGCCCAGCTCGTCCTCGTCGTGGCGGCGGTGGTGGCGGCTGACGAAAAGTGGGGGGTAACAGCAGCGAGCGAGTGAGCAGCAGTGCGCGCTCACGCGATCCGAAGCTTTTTGAAGGAGCTGGATCCGGGCTGGCTGGGGCGGCGAGCGAATCCCCCGAAACCCTCGATCGAATTCGGCAATCGCGAGATGAGGAGTGGGAGGAGGAGGAGGAGAGGACGGGTGGGGAGGAGGCGAGACGGGGGGAAGAGGGCGAGGGTTCGATCGCGAGAGAGACTTTGGGGAGAATAATAATCTGAGCTTATTTCGCTTCGTCTCGATGCGGCATGGGGAGCTGGACTGGGGAGTCTCCGTCCAGGCGAGCGGGTATATGCGGCCGTCTCCCTGCAGCAATGGGTCCGACGAAATGCGGGTCCCGCATGGCAGTGGGTCTGTTCTAGATTCCTTGGTGGCGCCGGAGATTTTGCGCGAGCGAGGTGCGTTACAGTCACTCATCTGCCGCACGTACCTCGGTCGTTTAAAACGCCGTTGCCTCCCTGCGCGGTGGGTCCATACCCAACTGGGAACCACCACGCAGTGTGACTGACAGTGGTGCGTGGGGTGCTTTTTGGAGATCCATGACGTGGCAAGTGGGCTGACAGTGGGCGGAGAGCTCGTACCGGCGCGAGCGTCCCGTCCAGAGCAAAAAAGCTGTAGTCCGCGTCACTCTCTGGCTGTGGGTCCACGCGAGTCCGGGGCCCATGTGTCCGTGGGCGGTCGCACTGGCAGTATGGAGATTCGATCTAGGGGGGATTCCGCTCTGCTACAGACACTCCATTGGCGTACGTGCGGTTTGGTTGCAGCTGAAGGCTGCTCCGAACGTTAATTCCTCCGGACACTGACGCGGTGGGGCCACTGCTTTTTAGGTCCCAGTGAGCAGTTGCACGCGCGGTTTGTACGGCCGTGTTCAGCTGTTCGTGTATCTGGGAACCGCTTCTGGTACCACCGGCCATTAGGATAACAACGCTGATTCTCAGACGAATACATTAGAGCTGTGGCTATTGGACATGAAGATTTGAACTTCGATTAGAGTAAGCGCTTACTTGATCTGTCTGTTAGGTAGTACGATCTTGATAAATCAAATGGTCACTTGTGTACTTCCGAGTTTACACGTTTGTGGTTACGGCCAGTCAACAGCGTATTAGATTTTGAAAGTTCCTAATTTTGCCGTGTCTGCCTGGTCATGTGCCCTGTTGTTTAACCAAAGTAGCTATCACTTTATTACATTGTTATATGCCAGGTGTGATGTGTCGCCCACTCACATGTATAACTTTCCACGTCTCGTTTGTATCCTGAATTACTTATCCCAGTTTTGTCCAGATAAACGTATATATGACTAGACGTATTTTCATGTATAGATATACATAAATCTAGATAAATCTGCGACATCTGATTTGGCCAAAGGAAATATTAATATTGTCCAAACACCGCTTGCATATTGAGTTCGACACCCAACCAACGTGATATTAATAATAAAAACATGTGAATCATTTTGCAGCTCTGACGATGAATTGGAGCTCATGTTAAAATGAAATCATATAGAATTACAGTGTAGGAAAGCAATTCACATAAATTAGAGGGTTCTTCCTTTAAATCAAAGAGACCTTAAAGTTTTGGGGTGAACTTGCATATGGTGAGGCCCTACTATCTACTTCCTCCGTTTCAAAATATAAGATATTTTAGTTTTATAAAGCAAATGTATCTAGACTTCTTTTAATACGGGTTTGGAGTGAATCTACACACTAAAAGAAATCTAGATATATTTTTTTCATAAACCTAAAACATCTTATATTTTAAACGGAGAGAGTAGTTATGTGACTGATCAGTCTAGAAACAATTGCCTTGTATTGTTGGTTTTGTACATAGGAAAGTCAAATCTCTCTGCCTCTAATCATATCGATACCTACTGATTTTTATTTTGGGCTGAACTCATACAACATCGCGGTCGGTAGTTTTCTGACAGGTGATGCAAGGTTCCTGCATGGTGGCTTGTGCGGCAACAGCGACGCTGATGCATGATGTTTGGGTCCCGGCAAATGACTTTGGTAATTGGCTCTTGTCCGGGCGTGTCCGACGATTCTTCGCGTTGCCTCTCCCCTGTGAAGTTGGAGCTGTTGTTGGTGTCCTGTGGCGACCATGCCCTGTGGTGGGTGGCTTGGTTGTGATGATCTTCGTTGGTGCAAGTATTGAATATCTCATCCTCGGAGCTCATCATCAGAATCGAAGTTGTTAGTGTCTGCACGAAGGGTCAACTGTTTGGCATGTGTTCACATGGGCTTCATGAGGGTCGCTGAGATGGGGTCTTCTTGATGGCCACACTTTGGTAAAATCGGAGTCACTCGATCATAGAGGAGTAATGACAATGACATCGGCAAGCAACCTCGTCGACGAACCTCACTTTGGGCGGTGTGTTGGTAGCCAGGTTGGTTGTGCGTGCCCTCAAGGTAGCCGTGTTTCACGACGGTCGGCCCAGGTCTTTATATCGGTTTTATGTCAGTTTTCCACTAGTTAACCCGTCAATTTTCTTCTGCCATTTTTAATAAAATGAGGCAATATTACCTGTTTTGTTCAAAAAAAAAAGAGAGAACCAAGTGTATTCAACTTAGTACTCCATCTTTTCTTTTGCATCCACATTTAAGGCACGTTTAGTAGATTGGAGAAAGTCCAGCCAGGTCCTGTGGAGAAGAAATCATTTTGTTGGTTTCATTTGGCTCCTTGTGTGTTGTCCCATACGCGTGTTAAAGCACCTCCGAGGCAAGACTATTGGGAAGTTTATCAGGGGCAGGTTAGGGAGAGCGCAAAAATCATAGGTGACTGCCTCTAGCGATGCAACCTTGGAACCTTCTTCCTCTGTTAAATTTATTCATTTCTAACCTCTTTGAATTAGCACATCATGCTTCGATCCAAAAAATATCTACATGAAAACACATGTACGTTGACGATGGTGTTCTTTTCTGACAATCGGTATCGAGTTTCATTAATTGTATCTTCTCTAATCCGTATTCTTGTTTGGAGTTTTCTTATAGATTTTGTCAGATTCGTCACACTCGGTTGACCGTTCGAAATTGTCTTTGAGGAATGTCTTTGTATCTTTGTTGTGCGCAACTTTCGTATTGCAAGTTTTGTGATTCAGTGATCATAGACCATTCTCTTTTTACCATTGGACTATACTGTGAGGTTCACATATAGTGCTTGAACATCACTCATAGTCTCACATCCACACATAATTTTCGACCATGGCAAGCGAGAGTGAGCACTG
Organism: Avena insularis; assembly: GCA_023614405.1. NCBI lineage: Eukaryota > Viridiplantae > Streptophyta > Magnoliopsida > Poales > Poaceae > Avena > Avena insularis. The sequence goes on along the minus strand of CM042687.1, from coordinate 376,115,355 downwards.
CACTTACAATCGAAAAACTGAGGTCGGCCTAAAGTTAGTACTATGAATAACTATCTAGGTGTCGACATCGGCACCCACTCTAGGAACCAGTGCCACCACTGCACGTCGCCGAGCGTCGTGCTCCCACAATGCCACATATCCCTGCTGGTGTTCTACTTCCCCACTGCCTTTGTCGCGCTACCACCCATGGCCGCTAGCTGTGGTGGATTGGTGGTGTGAGGTAAGTATGTTTAACCTTAGGGTTAGTATGGTTGTTGATGAGCCACCGAACTAGATGCAACCAACCAATCAAAGTGTTATTTGTATACTGATACGTCGTAAACGTATCTATAATTTTTAATGTTTCATGCTTGTTTAGTATCTATTTTGCTTTGTTTTGTCTACACTTCGAGATGTTTTTATATGTTTTCTAGTACTAACATATTAACAAGATGTCACGGTGTCAGTTGCTTGTTTTCTTCTGTTTTTGGTTTCAGAAAAGGCAGAAAATCAATATTTTTGGAATTGGACGGGACAAAAGCCAAAGTCAATATTTTACCGTGGAGAACACGGAGCCAGAGTACGAGACGGAGGGGAGGCACCAGGGGACCACACACCCTAGCGAGGTGTGACCACCCTGGCCGCCCCCCTGCATCGCCTCTTTGATACGTCAGAAACGTATCTATAATTTTTTATGTTCCATGTTTGTTTTCTATCTACTTTGCTTTGCTTTGTCTATACTTTAAGGTGTTTTTATATCTTTTCTAGAACTAACCTATTAACAAGTTGTCACAATGTCAGTTGCCTGTTTTTGGTTCCAGAAAGGCAGAAAATCAATATTCTCGAAATTGGACAGGACAAAAGCCAAAGTTATTATTTTTCCCGGAGCAACACGAAACCACGAAGCAGAGCCGGAGGGGGGCCACAGGGTGGCCGTACCCCCTAGGCGCGGGCAAGCCCTGGAGGCACCTGGAGGGGGTGTGGGCCCCTAGACCCCCACCGACCTTGATTCCTGCGCCTATAAGAAGCCTCCGACCCAAAAACCCTAGGGCATCCATCAGAAAGCTACGAAAACCTCTGTAGCGCCGCCGCCACCGAAGGGGAGATTCAGGGAACAAAAAGTCTCTGTTTCGGCACCCTGTTGGGATGGGGAAGTGCCCCCGGATCCATCTCCATCGATCTCTATCGCCATCTTTATCACCATTGCGGATTCCCATGATGAGGAGGGAGTAGTTCTTCCTGAGGGCTAAGGGCTCCACCGATAGCTATGTGTTCATCTCTCTCTCTATGCATGATCTTGTGGTCATGAGCTTTGTAATTAAGTAGATCTACCTTGCTACTCAAGTGCTTTATTAGATCTCTGCTCTCCCCATGTGTGTGTGAAAGTGACAGCGTACACGCCATGGTGGCACTTAGGTTTGAGTCCACATAAATACTCTTTGTGCTTTAATAGATTTATGCTTTTCCCCACGTGTGTGAAAGTGACAGCGGGCATACCATGTGTGGCACTTTGGCTAGATTGAATATTTGTTATGAGTTATATTTGGAGTTGGATGTCTCTATGAAATTGTGGTGTTTGTTGGAACCATCTAGTGCTCAAGTAGACAGTGTGGGGTTATCTAGATTGGGGAAGACGTACTTTGAGGTGTGCTGTTATAGCCCTATCTTGGATTAGAGTGTCCAACCGGAGAGTAGTTAAGAGTAGTATCATGAAGAGAGGATATTTATATAAGATTGTTCACTAGTGAAACTATGATCCCTAGGCCTTGTTTCTAAACACTGAAACACCGTTTGCTACTAGATCTATTGCATGTTTGCTTGCTTTAGTATTCCTCCACGCCATAAGCTCTTTTCAGGCACAGTTACTACTTGTATTTCACTATCTCTTCGCCGAACTAGTGCACCTATATTTGGGTGTGTTGGAGACACAAGAGACTTCTTGTATCTTGATTGCAGGGTTGCTTGAGAGGGAATACCTTTGACCACTTCCTCCCTGAGTTCGATAAACCTTGGGTAATCCACTTAAGGGAAACTTGCTGTTGTTCTACAAACCTCTGCACTTGGAGGCCCAACAACTGTCTACAAGAATAGAAGTGCGTAGACATCAAGCTCTTTTCTGGCGCCGTTGCCGGGGAGGTAAGGTAAAAGGTACTCACATGCTTCGGTGTGAGTGCTTGAAGTTATTTCCTTTAGATTCTGCAATTTTATCTTTTTGTTTCTTGTTTTCACTAGTTAGGCTTAATGGAAAACAACAACAAAATTAGAGAGATTTATAGTGTTTACCTTGAGTTAGGACATGAAGTGTTTGAAGAGAAAATTTAAAAACCTATGGAACTTTATTTGCATGCTAATAGCAATGTTATTAGTATGAATTCTTTGGACACCATTATTGCTAATGCTATGGAAAAGTCTAAGCTTGGAGAAGCTAGTTTTGATGAAAATGACCTTTTTAGTCCCCCGGCTTTGGAAGATAAGTATTCTATTGCTTATGATGATACCAAACCTCCAATATATGATGATTACAATGATGAATATGATATTTTCAGTCTACCTACTATTGAGGAGAAAATTAATTCTGATTACAATATGCCTCCTATATTTGATGATTATGGTGATGAAAATAACAATGATAGCTATTTTGTTGACTTTACTCCCACTATAATTAATAAGAGTGACTATGCTTATGTGGAGAGTAATAATCATTATATGCATGTGGATCATGATAAGAATGTTTTATGTGATAGCTATATTGTTAATTTTATTCATGATGCTACTGAAAGTTATTATGAGAGAGGGAAACATGGTTTTATGCATCTCAATAATATTAAGTGTCCCCTCTTTATGTTGAAAATCTTGAAGTTGCACTTGTTTTGTTTTCCTATGCTTGTTGCTTTGTGCTTTCAAGACTTGTTTCTTTACAAGATTCCTTTTCGTCGGAAGTGGGATGGACTTAAATGTGTTTTGAATTTGCTTCTTGATGCTCTCTTTTACTTCAATTCATCTTTCTTATGTGAGCATCTTCTCAAGCTTTCAAGCCTAACTTAAAGGCATTAAAGAAAAGTACTTGTTGGGAGATAACCCAAGAGTTTTCTTGAGACTTGGAAGTTATTACTTCAGTAATGACCTTTCCTTATCCTTTTTGTTTGCTTTTTGTGCCAAGAATGACCTCTAATGAGAGGGAAGTAAGATTTGGGGAGTTGCTGTCTCGAAACAGTTTTCTATCCTCCACCAAAAATATTCATGAGGAGTCTATGTAACTCGGATTGAGCTGAAAATTTATGAATAAATCCCCCAGTATGTTAGATAACTTTCGTTAGTTCAACACTTTTTGATTTGAGCAACCGAAGGTCTTCGAAAAAATTGGTTTCTACCTGCTGGTCTGTTTTGACAGATTTCTGCCATTATTTGCATTTGCTTCTTATTGATTCCTTTTTTAGTTCTCTTTAGGGGAATTGAGCTTTTTGAAGGAGTTGATACAGTAGCATGTGTTTTTAGTTAAAAGTCTTGTTGTTCCAAATCTTTACCTAAGGGTCTATTATATTTTGAATACACTAATGTTGCTAATGAAGATTGTGTGAAGTTTTGTATGAAGGAAAAATTTCAGGTGTAGAGAAAGAATGATGTAATGAGATGAAGAATGGAAAAAAGCTTAAGCTTGGGAATGCCACCATGGTGTCACCCCAAGAAATATCCAAGAGGTACAAGCGTCAAAGCTTGGGGATGTCTTGCCCCAAGGCATCCCCTTCTTTATTAATAAAAATCTCAGGTCTTTCTAGACACTTCATTTTTATTGTTTCATGCATTGTTGTGTTGTTCTTGGAGCGTCCTAGTTTTTGTTTTTGGTTTTAATTTGCTTAGTTTGCTTCAGTAAGTTGGTTGGTTACACCACACTTCTTTTGGAGAGAGACACACTCTGATTCCATTGACTAGAACACTCTAGTTTTCACTCTTATTGTTTTGTGAGTGTTCACTTTTGCTAGCATTGCGTTCAGCCTTAGTTTTCTTGTGCTTTTAGCTTAGAACTTTTTAGTTCTTCTTTGTGGATTTGTGACACAAGCTCACTGATCTTTATTGATTATTATCTTTGTGGGTTGTTTCAAATAAGTTGTTTGGTATTAGAAAAGAGTAGAAAGTTTCATGCTTATAGTGGTACACAAGGGAGCTTGTTTTTCCTATAGCTTAGACTTTATCATGTCATGCTAGGTGTTGCTTTGACCTTATGCTTAGTGATTATTGTTGTAGCATGACTTGTTCCAAACAATTGGGGTTGCTTAGTGTGCCTTGAACAAATTATGCGTTGTTTTAGCATGCAAAAGCATAGTATTATGGTATTCTCCTTTGATGCTTTGCTTGGGTTGACTTGGCACATGCTCACACCATGTTATGACTATTACAAGTCACCATTAGCCTCTATGATCATTTAGTCCTTGACTTGTAGTATCACTCTTTGCTTTGATTAGTATGCTTTGTTGCACTGCATGATTATGGCCATTATGCTCTCTTTGTTGGTTGCTCCCAGTCTTTTGCTAGCCTCCACTTGTATAAGTAAAATCTACTCATGCTTTCAACTCCCAAGAAACCAAGTTATTCCAAAGTGTCCACTATAAACTCCCATGCATGGTGTGTTACACCATTCCAAGTATATTCTTGTTTTCAGCTATCTTCCAATTCTAAACTATTTTGTTATGTAAAAACTTAGTGATTAAAGCCCTCACAAACTTGATGGCACATTTTATATTCTTTGCCGCTAATAAACTATAACCATTGTGTCATCTATGTTGTATATACTTGCACTTATACGTTGGAATTAGTAGAACCGTGCTTTCACGGGGAATGTTTTCAACATTGCACTTGTACTTTGTACTCGGTTGATATTATGCTCTTTTGTCTATGGATGTCACCGGTGTGAAATAAAGAGGGAACTTGTAAGTCCATGGAGTTTGTATCCTGTATTAAAGAAACGCTTGGGCCACTAGCCTAAGCCATATCTAATCATGGTGGAAACTTGCAGCATCACCATAGTGACATCTATGAAGCATTCTTCTTATAAAAAAGAGACACATTGAGAAAAGAAGAAAGAGAGAAAAAAGCACCATATTCCCATGGTAAATAAGAAGATTGTTGAGATGCTCATTGTCTGCTTGCCTTGTCATTTTGGTTATGGGATAGCTCATGTACCATGTACATGTTGGAGATATGCCCAAGAGGCAATAATAAAGTGGTTATTATCATATCTTCATACTTATGATAAATGTTTACATACCATGCTATAATTGTATTAACCGGAAACATTAATACTTGTGTGATTTGTAAACATAAAAGAGTCCCTAGTAAAGCCTCTTGTTAAACTAGCTTGTTGGTTAATATATGATCATGGTTTCCTGATCATGAACATAGAGATGTTATTAACAACAGGGTCATATCATTAGGGGAATGATGTGATGGACATACTCCTATAGTTAAGCGTAGCATAAAGATCAAGTCATTTAATATAGTTCATTTGCTATAAGCTTTCTGATACATAGTAACCTAATTCCTTCGACCATGAGATCATGCTTATCACCATCACCGGAAGGATGCTTTGATGACATCAAACACCACACCGTAACTGGGTGGCTATAAAGGTGGCATTGAGTGTTCGGAAAGTATGGGTTGAGACACATGGATCAAGAGTGGGATTTGTCCATCCATATGACGGATAGATATACTGGGCCCTCTCGGTGGAATGTCATCCAATTAGCTTGCAAGCATGTGACCGGCTCACAAGGGATCACATACCACGAACGAGAAAAGAGTACTTATCGAACGAGGTTGAACTAGGTATGCGAGATACCACATCAAAACCTCGGATAAGTAAACTATCGTGAGACAAAGGGAAATTGGTATCGTATGTAAGTGGTTCATTCGATCGCAAAGTAATCGTAGAAATATGTGGGAGCCATATGAATTTCCAGATTCCTCTATTGGTTATTGTTCGGAGAAGTGTCTCGATCATGTCCGCATAATTCACAAACCGTAGGGAGACACACTTAAGGATTCGATGTTGTTGAGTAGTTATGGAATGATGAGTAAGAGAATGTTGTTCGAGTCTCGAATGGGATCCGGATATCACGAGGAGATCCGGAATGGTCCGGAGAATAAGATTCATATAAGGAAAGTCCTGTTTCGGGGTTGGAGAATGGTTCCGGTGTTTTCATCGGGAATGTTCTAGAAGGTTCCGGAATGTCCGGCACTCCGGAGGGGAAGGGTACATGAATGTGTCATATCAAGTTTGAATGATTGCATCATGTACTAGGTGTCATCGCTGAACAAAATAAAGGGTTTAATCAAATCCTAGTTTGAAAAGTCAAACGCCAATTTGAAAAGTCAAACGGCTATTTTGTGAAGTGGAGGGGAAGGTGGAAACCGAGTTGGGGAGGAGTTCCTCCCCTCCACCGCCGGCCCCCTTGGGAAACCGAGTTGGGGAGGGACTCCCCTCCCCTGGCGCGCCCCCTCCACCTATATAAGGAGGGGCGCCTCCTCCCAACACACAACCTCCACCAAACCCTAGCCCTAGCCGGCCTCCTCTGGCCGCCGCCCTAGGGCAAGCCGCCGCCGCCTATCTAACCCTAGCCGCCGGCCAAGCCTCCTCCTCGGTGCGTCTAAACCCTAGATCGCCAAGGATCTCTCTCATAGTCCACCACACTCGCTCCGGCTTAAGGCGAAGCCCTGCGAGATCTCCCCTCTACTTCCGGTACCACGCCAGTCTTGCTGGGAATCGCGAGAGTGCTACAACCTCCGCTGCCTTTGTAACAAGGAGAGGAAGGTCTTCATCGAATCAACGTGTGACCGATCATGAAGCGCCACGGAACGCAGCGCCGGAAGGATCGTCTACGCGATCTTGAGATCGGAAAGAGTACGACTACATCACCCACGAGAATCTGCTCTCGTTAACCGCTTTGGAATCTTCGAGGGTGAGTTCCTCTATCGACTCGTTGCTACAATCTAGTAGATAGATCTTGGCTTGTTTGTTTGCATGCGGTAGAATTTTTTGTTTTCCATGCTACGAACCCCTACAGTGGTATGAGAGTCGTGTCTATATGTAGATCTGTTGCACGAGTAGAACACAATGGTCATTGTGGGCATTGATGCTTTTGTTGTTGATTGCTTCTTGTGTACTTTGCATATTGCGGGATGGTGGGATGAAGCGGCCCGGGCTAACCTTACATGACATCGTTCATGAGACTTGCTCCACGCTTGACATGCAACTTGTATTGCATAAGTGGCTTTGCGGGTGCCTGTTTCTCCCAACATAGTTAAGATTCAATTTACAACGGGTGATTGACAATACTAGTATCAATGTTGTGGTTCTTGTTCGTAAGTTAGAACGACACTTATTGAAAGCCCCAAACCACGTAAAACATGCAAAGAAAATTAGAGGCATCTAACTTTGTTTTGCAGGGGTGTGCTGTGATGTGATATGGCCATAATTGTGATTATATTTGATGTATGCGATGTTCCTTATTGTAAGTTGGCAACCGGCAGGAGCCATATGGTTGTCTTTAAATTATGTTAAGACCTGCGTGTCTATTCAAAGTAGTTGTAATAGTTGAAGCTGGTGGACGACAACCATGGAGCGGCGTCATTGACCTTGATGCAATGCCGGTGATGATGGAGATCATGTTCGTGCTTGAAGATGGAGATCGGAAGCACAAAGAAGAAAGGCCATATCATATCACATATTATGAATTGCATGTGATGTTAATCCTTTATGCATCTTGTATTGCTTAGTTAACGATGGTAGCATTATAAGATGATCCCTCAAGCACACAAATGTCAAGTTTTAAAGTGTTCATCCTTAGTTAGCACCGTTGCTAAAGCTTGTTGTTTCGAAGCACCACGTGATGATCGGGTATGTTAGATTCTGCGAGTGTATACAACGTGAGCAAGCCAGATTTGCTCATGCGGAAGCTAAGGTTTGATCTTGATGAGCCTAGCATGTACATACATGGTCTCGGAACACGGATCACCGAAAGGTAAAGCATGAGTCATATAGTAGATATGATGAACATGATGATTATTCTCCATTGAAGCTACATCAACTCTTGTGATGATCGGTTTTGACGTGGTGGATTTGGTTCGTGTGATCACTAAAACAATGTGAGGGATATTGTTTTGAGTGGGAGTTCAACGGTAATATGATTAAAAGTTGAACACTATTTATCATAAATTAAATCAAAGTGAATTTGCATAGTTGTTGTAGTCATTGGCATCCGTTTACCACCTTGCGCTTAGTTTTAATTGAGATGATAGAACTATAGAATTCTGGTTAGTTACTTTACAAACTGGTATCGTATTGTTTTGAAGTGTTAATCTAAAGTTTAAAAGTCCCATTGCAAACTTTCAGTAAGTTTCGATTACTCCGTGAAGTTTAATAGTTGGTATTAAATCAAGAGTAACAATTCCAGTGTTAGCATATAAGTATCATGTTTATCTTCATGATTCTTGATATTCAAAGGATTGTCTTAATATCAAGGTTATATAGGATCTGAAAGAGTTGTTTTAGAAACCATGATGTGTGGAAGATATTTTGATATCTAAAACAAAGTTTTGGTTGCAACATGATAGAGTATAATATGGCAAAAGTCATGTTCTCATATTTGATGAGAATTTGCAAAAGATTGGAGACACTAGTTGTCCTAATCCTCCAAAAAGTTTTGGAGAGCAACATTATACTCACGATTCACCGTTATAAGTTAAAGTAGCTTGATCATGAATAATTCCATGAGAAGGATGAATATTTGATGTAGGTAAAATGTTTACTACATCAAGAGATTACTAAAGAAAGGAATTTGAAAGAACACCAAGCATTTGATGATGGTAATCTACTTCAAAAGTGCAAGTCCAAAACATTGGTATTTAACTATACACGCTTTGGACTATGTGTCATGTGTATGGCTCCACTGTTGATGTTGATAGATTCTTTCAAACAGAGAAAAGAAATACTGAAAGAGAATCTCATAAATATATGGCAGAAAAGAAAAGACTATAATTGTTCAGTTTAGGTATATAAAGGATATACGTGTTATGGCTATATTCTTTGCTTGTTAAACAATGTGGTTCTTAAGTATTTGATACTGAATTTGTTGATTTAATCGTCATACGAAACAACAGAATTCATGAACTACAATGGCCTAAGTAACTAGCAAAAGAATATGTGATAATGTTCATTGAGAACAAATAAAGGGTTATTGTGTTGCTCGTTGAACATCAAAGCTTGTCTTCAAGATTTCTTTTATCAGGTATTATGAGAACAAAAGGGTTGTTCAAATAATTGCCATAATCCATAAAAGATGGATGATTTACAAATCTAGTTGGATAAATCACATCCATAAAATAAGTGCTAAAAATGTCGAAAGACGATTGATTGAAAGATCACTTAGGAAGTGACGTCGCCGTATAAATTATATTGGAAATAAAACATGAAAAAACTCCATATGGATGGAATTTTGGAGTCTTTTGATTTTTGATCAAATGACGCTTATTAAACTTTCCTAGAGATAATTAAAACTTCGTTCATAGGCCAAAAGGAACGAATGACTGGCTTATTGGAACTTGTACATATTGTTGTATGAAGTCCATTATGTGTAGTCAAGAGTGATGGATTTCAACTTCATATGCTTCCTATGAAAATTTGAGTGAATATATGAATATTTACTTAATAAGGATGAAGTATGAAACAATTGAAAAGTTCAAAGATTTTCAAGATGAAGTGCAAAATCATTGTAACAAGAATATAAATAGTTTATGATAAGATCATAAAGGAAGATATTTGAGTCACGAGTTTAGCATAATACCTAAGATTTAAGGAATCGTTCCGTGGATTTGCATTTCCCGAAACACCATAAGAGTATGGAGCGTTCGAGATATGTAATTAAACCTTGTTTGACATGGTAAGATCAAAGGTGTAATTCATAAAACTGTCATTATATTTTAAAGATTAAAAGCTTTAGAGACTACTGTTTTTCCACTGAAAAGAGCTCCATCATAATCCGTTGAATTGACACCATATAAAGTTATGGTTTGGGATAAAACACAAGTTGTCCTTTCTTAAACATTGGTATGCTATGCATAAGAAAGATGTTTGCAACCAAAGTTGGATGAACCTATCTTTGTATGTTATTTCGAATAACTGTTCCTCCATAACATCGGAGACAAAAATGTTTGTCGCTTAGAACGTCAAGTTTCTTTAAAAAGTAATTTTTCGTGAAAAGTTAAGTGGGAGGACAATAGAACTTTGATAAGGTTAAAAGAACCTTAGCTATATGTGCAGAGTCATGGCAAATAAATGTGTTCCGGAGGCAGCAACAATTCTCATGGCTCACGTGCCTCAAAGGTTGTGGTTACAGGAGATCTAAGTTCCTATTGAAACAAGTAGGTCGGGTAAACAATCAAATACCAAGATTTGAGAGTTAAATCATTATTTGACAATAATGATCTGACTACATGCAAAGAAGCGATGATGGGCCCTGACTCCGTCAAATGGCTTGAAGCCATAGAATCCGTGATAGCTCCATATACGAGAGATCAAGCTTTGAACTTGAAAGACCCTCTAGAAAGGTACAAGACCTTACAGTCGTATTTGGATATATAAAGAAATAGTCGACATGTTGGGAAAGAGTTCACAACAATGTTCAAAGGTTGACTATGACAAGATCTGATCTTTCATTAAGCGATATTTAGTCTAGACGGATTAATGTAGCAACCACTACATATAATTTTGTTATGTGGTAGTTGAATAAACAAAACAAGTTCTTCTAATACAATTGTTACCAAGGACATGTGCATGACATGGTCCAAAGGGTTTTGTTAATTCAAAGGATGCTAAAAGCATATGCAAACTTCAATAATTGAAGTAAGCATCACGGAGTTGGAATCTTCACCATGATGAAACTGTTAAAAGAGTTTAATTTCATCGGAGACGATGAAGATGCTTGCATTTGCAAGAAATTAAGTGGGAGCGCTAAGACATGTTTCTAATACATTATGTGGAAGACATATTGTTGATTGGAAATAATGTATCTTTTATTAACACAGGATAAGAATTTCATCTCGATGAAAGACTTAGGAAAAACCCAAATATTTGGCATCAATAGACGCTGATATGGTTGTGCCGAAAGTACATAGATGATATATTGAATGAGTTCAATATAGAAACTACAAGAAAGGTTCTTGTCGCACAGAAAGGATTGAATGAGTTCAATATTGATGATACATTCAAGTGTATTGACACTTGGTAAGTGAAACAAAGATTCAAGTATAGATTGATACTTGATGTATAAAATCACAGAGAGTATTTTATCAATCATGCTGTGATGTGTACAAATCCAGATATGTCCTATGCTCTAAATGTTATGAGCGTATACCAGAATGATTCATAAGATGATTATTGGACAATAGTAAAGATATTCTTATGATCTTGTAAAAGAAATAAGAATATATTTTTTTGTAGAAGTGGAAAATAGATGATTAGTTCATTGTAAAAGTACTGCATTGATACTAGTTTTGTCACAAAGTACAAATTAAGTTTGTCTCAATCTAAAATAAGGGTGGCACAATATAATGGAAAGTAAGTTCCATAATGGATTTGGATGAGTTCCAAAGTTAAGACATTGTGACAGATACTACAACAAAAGGCTAAGTATATGACTGCTATTATAGCAGCTAAAGAGGGCATTTGTGTCAAGTAGTTTGTTATAAAACTAGGTGTAGTTCACAGCGGGATAATACTATGAAGATATATTGTACGACAATATTATCAACATGTTTTAACCCCAAAGAACTAAAGGTCTCACCAAAGGACCAAATTTATACAAAGCCATCTCATTAGAGAATGAGTGATGCGTAGAGACGCAAAGACATGCAATTACACACGGACTGAAGTGTCGATCCGGAGATCACCGACCACTAGCAATCGTGTACATACAACACCAGAAAGCCATAGGTGTTGAATACACAAAGGTTTGAAACTAGATTATTGACTCTAGTGCAAGTGGGAGACTGTTGGAGATATGCCCAAGAGGCAATAATAAAGTGGTTATTATCATATCTTCATACTTATGATAAATGTTTACATACCATGCTATAATTGTATTAACCGGAAACATTAATACTTGTGTGATTTGTAAACATAAAAGAGTCCCTAGTAAAGCCTCTTGTTAAACTAGCTTGTTGGTTAATATATGATCATGGTTTCCTGATCATGAACATAGAGATGTTATTAACAACATGGTCATATCATTAGGGGAATGATGTGATGGACATACTCCTATAGTTAAGCGTAGCATAAAGATCAAGTCATTTAATATAGTTCATTTGCTATAAGCTTTCTGATACATAGTAACCTAATTCCTTCGACCATGAGATCATGCTTATCACCATCACCGGAAGGATGCTTTGATGACATCAAACACCACACCGTAACTGGGTGGCTATAAAGGTGGCATTGAGTGTTCAGAAAGTATGGGTTGAGACACATGGACCAAGAGTGGGATTTGTCCATCCATATGACGGATAGATATACTCTGGGCCCTCTCGGTGGAATGTCATCCAATTAGCTTGCAAGCATGTGACTGGCTCACAAGGGATCACATACCACGAACGAGAAAAGAGTACTTATCGAACGAGGTTGAACTAGGTATGCAGAGATACCGGCGATCAAAACCTCGGATAAGTAAACTATCGTGAGACAAAGGGAAATTGGTATCGTATGTAAGTGGTTCATTCAATCGCAAAGTAATCATAGAAATATGTGGGAGCCATATGAATTTCCAGATTCCTCTATTGGTTATTGTTCGGAGAAGTGTCTCGATCATGTCCGCATAATTCACGAACCGTAGGGAGACACACTTAAGGATTCGATGTTGTTGAGTAGTTATGGAATGATGAGTAAGAGACCGAATGTTGTTCGGAGTCTCGGATGGGATCCGGGATATCACGAGGAGATCCGGAATGGTCCGGAGAATAAGATTCATATAAGGAAAGTCCTGTTTCGGGGTTGGAGAATGGTTCCGGTGTTTTCATCGGGAATGTTCTAGAAGGTTCCGGAATGTCCGGCACTCCGGAGGGTAAGGGTACATGAATGTGTCATATCAAGTTTGAATGATTGCATCATGTACTAGGTGTCATCGCTGGACAAAATAAAGGGTTTAATCAAATCCTAGTTTGAAAAGTCAAACGCCAATTTGAAAAGTCAAACGGCTATTTTGTGAAGTGGAGGGGGAGGTGGAAACCGAGTTGGGGAGGAGTTCCTCCCCTCCACCGCCGGCCCCCTTGGGAAACCGAGTTGGGAGGACTCCCTGGCGCGCCTCCACCTATATAAGGAGGCGAGCCGCCTCCTAACACACAACACCTCCACCCGCAAACCCTAGCCCTAGCCGCCGGCCCCTCCTGCAGCCGCCGCCGCCCTAGGGCAAGCCGCCGCCGCCTATCTAACCCTAGCCGCCGGCCAAGCCTCCTCCTTGGTGCGTCTAAACCCTAGATCACCAAGGAGCTCTCTCATAGTCCACCACACTCGCTCCGGCTTAAGGCGAAGCCCTGCGAGATCTCCCCTCTACTTCCGGTACCACACCGTTGTGCTGCCGGAATCGCGAGGAGAGTGCTACAACCTCCGCTACCTGCTGGAACAAGGGAGAGGAAGGTCTTCATCGAACGTGACCGAACGGGATCATGAAGCGCTGCCGAACGCAATGGGAAGGATCGCTTCACGCGATCTTGAGATCGGAAAGAGTACGACTACATCACCCATGAGAATCTGCTCTCGTTAACTGCTTTGGAATCTTCGAGGGTGAGTTCCTCTATCGACTCGTTGCTACAATCTAGTAGATAGATCTTGGCTTGTTTGTTTGCATGCGGTAGAAAATTTTTGTTTTCCATGCTACGAACCCCTACAGTACAAGGGGTACCTCGTTGGCGGTTCTCAATGATATGCAAATACGTACAATGACAAGAATTTACATGTGACTAAAGTTGAGTAGCATGAGGTGTAGCCCTCATATTCAAGGGACTTGAGATTGCCAACTTATACTTTGTCAAGCATATACTCCATCTTTGTTCACTTTAACCTTAATCATTCCAAGATGCTTATGATAGGGGCAATGAGGGCTGAAAGCTAACTAGTATCATAATTTTTGGAATCTCTTTTTGAAACTTGTAATCCCTACTTCCTTTACAAAAAGGCCTTTTTGTCACCACTTTTGAGTCTCCACCTTCTACCTTTAGGCACAATTAATAGCGCATAGTTGTCATTCTGTGTGCACTGTTCCAAAGCTTATTAATTGATGCAGATTGTGCTATTACTTGTTCTTGTGCTATTTATTTCTAGTCACCCTTGTGAACTTTAAAGGTGTCCTATGCATCTATATTGCTACTCTATGAGGGACAAGCTGATGCAACTATGCTATGTTTTCCGTATGTGAAACTGTTGGAGATATGCCCTAGAGGCAATAATAAATGTAGTTATTATTATATCTTTGTGTTTATGATAAATGTTTACATTCATGCTATAATAGTATTAACAAGGAAACATTAATACTTGTGTGATTTGTAAACTAAAATAGAGTCCCTAGTAAAGCCTCTTTATAATACTAGCTTGTTGGTTAATAAATGATTGTGGTTTCCCTATCATGAACATTGAGATGTTATTAACAACAAGATCATATCGTTAGGAGAATGATATGGTGGACATACTCCTATAGATAAGCGTAGCATACAGATCAAGTCATTTTAATAGTTCAATTGCTATATGCTTTCTGATACATAGTAACCTAATTCCTTCGACCATGAGATCATGCATATCACCTTCACCGGAAGGATGCTTTGATGACATCAAACACCACACCGTAACTGGGTGGATATAAAGGTGGCATTGAGTGTTCGGAAAGTATTGGTTGAAGACACATGGATCAAGAGTGGGATTTATCCATCCATATGACGGATAGATATACTCTAGGCCCTCTCGGTGGAATGTCATCCAATTAGCTTGCAAGCATGTGACTGGATCACAAGGGATCACATATCACAGGAACGAGAAAAGAGTACTTATCAGTAACGAGGTTGAACTAGGTATGCAGAGATACCGACGATCATAATCTCGGATAAGTAAACTATCGTGAGACAAAGGGAAATTGGTATCGTATGTAAGTGGTTCATTCGATCGCAAAGTAATCATAGAAATATGTGGGAGCCATATGAATTTCCAGATTCCTCTATTGGTTATTGTTCGGAGAAGTGTCTCGATCATGTCCGCATAATTCACGAACCGTAGGGAGACACACTTAAGGATTCGACGTTGTTTGAGTAGTTATGGAATGATGAGTAAGAGACCGAATGTTGTTCGGAGTCTCGGATGGGATCCGGATATCACGAGGAGATCCTAATGGTCCGGAGAATAAGATTCATATAAGGAAAGTCCTGTTCGGGTTGGAGAATGGTTCCGTGTTTTCATGGGAATGTTCTAGAAGGTTCCGTAATGTCCCAGACTCAGGAGGAAGGGTACATGAGTGTGTCATATCAAGTTGGAATGATTGCATCATGTACTAGGTGTCATCGCTGAACAAAATAAAGGGTTTAATCAAATCCTAGTTTGAAAAGTCAAACGCCAATTTGAAAAGTCAAACGGCTATTTTGGGAAGTGGAGGGGAAGGTGGAAACCGAGTTGGGGAGGAGTTCCTCCCCTACACCGCCGGCCCCATTGGGAAACCGAGTTGGGGAGGGACTCCCCTGGCGCGCCCCCTCCACCTATATAAGGAGAGGCAGGGTTGCCCCTCCTAACACCTAACACCTCCACCCGCAAACCCTAGCTCCAAGCAAGCCGCCGCCCATAGCCGCCACGCCTAGGGTTAACCGCCGCCTAGCTAACCCTAGCCGTCGGCCAAGCCTCCTCCTTGGTGCGTCTAAACCCTAGATCGCCAAGGAACTCTCTCATAGTCCACCATACTCGCTCCGGCTTAAGGCGAAGCTCATGAGATCTCCCTCTACTTCCTGTACCACTGCCAGGCCGCTGTAATCGCGAGGAGAGTGCTACAACCTCCGCTCGCTGGAACAAGGAGAGGAAGGTCTTCGCCGAAAATTCAACGATGTGACCGATCAAGGGAGCGCCGAACGCAGGAAGGATCGCTCACGCGACCTTAAGATCGGGAAGAGTACGACTACATCACCCACGAGAATCCGCTCTCGTTAAACACTTTGGAATCTTCGAGGGTGAGTTATTCCATCGAATCGTTGCTACAATCTAGTAGATAGATCTTGGCTTGTTTGTTTGTATGCGATAGAAAATTTTGTTTTCCATGCTACGAATCCCTCACAAGGGTATCGTAGTCGTGTCTATATGTAGATCTGTTGCACGAGTAGAACACAATGGTCATTGTGGGCGTTGATGCTTTTATTGTCGATTGCTTCTTGTTTACTTTGCATCTTGCGGGATGGTGGGATGAAGCGGCCCGGACTAACCTTACATGACATCGTTCATGAGACTTGCTCCACGCTTGACATGCAACTTGTATTGCATAAGTGGCTTTGCGGGTGCCTGTTTCTCCCAACATAGTTAAGATCCAATTTACAACTGGTGATTGACAATACTAGTATCCATGTTGTGGTTCTTGTTCGTAAGTTAGAACGACACTGATAGAAAGCCCCAAACCACGTAAAACATGCAAAGAAAGTAGAGGCGTCTAACTTTGTTTTGCAGGGGTGTGTTGTGATGTGATATGGCCATGATTGTGATTATATTTGATGTATGCAATGTTCCTTATTGTAAGTTGGCAACCGGCAGGAGCCATATGGTTGTCTTTAATTTTGTTAAGACCCGCGTGTCTATTCAAAGTAGTTGTAATAGTTGAAGCGGTGGATCTACAACCATGGAGAAGCGTCATTGACCTTGATGCAATGCCGGTGATGATGGAGATCATGTTCGTGCTTGAAGATGGAGATCGGAAGCACAAAGAAGAAAGGCCATATCATATCACATATTATGAATTGCATGTGATGTTAATCCTTTATGCATCTTGTATTGCTTAGTTAACGACGGTAGCATTATAAGATGATCCCTCATGCACATAAATTTCAAGTCCTAAAGTGTTCACCCTTAGTAAGCACCATTGCTAAAGCTTGTTGTTTCGAAGCACCACGTGATGATCGGGTGTGTTAGATTCCGCAAGTGTATACAACGTGAGCAAGCCAGATTTGCTCATGCGGAAGCTAAGGTTTGATCTTGACGAGCCTAGCATGTACAGACATGGTCTCGGAACACGGATCACCGAAAGGTAAAGCATGAGTCATATAGTAGATATGATGAACATGTCGATTGTTCGCCATTGAAGCTACATCAACTCTCGTGATGATCGGTTTTGATGTGATGAATTTGGTTCATGTGATCACTAAAACAATGTGAGGGATGTTGTTTTGAGTGGGAGTTCACCTAGATTAATTTAACTATTAATTAGAACTCAATTTGTCATAAACTTAGTCTAAACTATTGCAAATATGTTGTAGATCAATGGCGGCCCCTACCATCAATTTTAATGCGTTCCTAGAGAAAGAGAAGTTGAAAACAATGGAAGCAACTTCATGGATTGGTTCCAATTTGAGGATTGTCCTCACACCGGTAATTTGACCTATGTGGATGCACCGCTAGGTGACCCACGCAGCCATCGCTACCGATGAAGTAAAGAATGTTTACCTCACTCGGAAGACTCAAGACTACGCTCAGTGTGCTATATTGTATGGTTTAGAATCGGAGCTTCAGAAAAGGTTTGAGAATTCAGACCCACATGATATTGTCCGTGATCTCAAATTGATCTTTGAGACTCACGTGGCAATTGAGAGCTATGAGGCTTCTGAAATGTTCTTTAACTGCAAGATGGAAGAAGGCAGACAAGTGAGCATGTGCTTAAGATGTCCAGGCACGCAAACAAACTTCAAAGCTTGGGTATAGTGATTCCTAATGCTTTGGGGATTTACGTGTCCTTCAATCACGCCACCAAGTTACAAGAACTTTGTGATGAACTACAACATGCAAAACATTAACAAGACGCTGAACTCTTCGCCATGTTGAAATCTGCAGAAGTGGAGATCAAGAAAGAGCACCAAGTGTTGTTGGTCAATAAGACCACCAAATTCAAGAAAGGCAAGTCTAAGCAAAAGGGACACTTGAAGAAGGGTGGTAAGAAAGTTACCACGCCGACGAAGAAGACCAAGGCTGGACCTAAGCGACATCGAGTGCTTTTACCGCAAGGGAGAAGGTCACCGAAGCGGAATTTCCCAAAGTACTTGGCGGATTTGAAGAACGGCAACATCAAGAAGAAAGGTATATCCGATATACATGTTATTGATGTGTATCTCACTAGTACTCGTAGTAGTGCCTGGGTATTTGATACTGGTTCTGTTGCTCATATTTGTAACTCAAAGCAGTCTTTGCCGAATAAACGGAAGCTAGCGAAGAACGAGGTGACGATGCGCTGGAAACGGATCAAAGGTTGATGTGATCGTGGTCGCACGTTACCCTTCATCTACCATCGGGATTAGTTTTATACTTAAATAATTGTTATTTGGTGCCTGCGTTAAGCATGAACATTATATCGGGATCTTGTTTATTGCGAGATGGTTACTTGTTTAAGTCCGAGAATAATGGTTGTTCGATTTATATGAGTAATATGTTTTATGCACATGCACCTTTGATAGATGGTCTATTCTTGTTGAATCTCGATAGTGGAAATACACATATTAATAACATTGAGGCTAAACGTTTAAATCGAGCGATAACTCGACCTATATGTGGCAATCGCTGCCTTGGTCACATTGGAGTGAAGCGTATGAAGAAACTCCATTCCGATGGACTTCTTGAATCACTTGATTTCGAATCACTTGAAAGATGCGAAGCATGTCTGATGGGAAAAATGACTAAGACTCCATTTTCTGGTATGATGGAGCGAGCTACGGACTTGTTGGAAATCATACATACCGATGTGTGTGGTCCAATGAGTGTAGCATCACGTGGTGGTTATCGTTATGTTCTTACCTTCACGGATGACTTAAGTAGATATGGGTATATCTATTTCATGAAACATAAGTCCGAGACTTTCGAGAAGTTTAAGGAGTTTCAAAGTGAGGTTGAGAATCAACGTAACAAGAAGATTAAATTTCTACGTTCTGATCGTGGAGGTGAATATCTAAGTTACGAGTTTGGCGAGCATTTGAAGAAATGAGGAATACTTTCACAATTGACACCGCCGGGAACACCACAGCGTAATGGTGTGTCCGAACATCATAATCGAACTCTCTTAGATATGGTTCGTTCTATGATGTCACTTACAGATTACCGCTATCATTTTGGGGTTATGCATTAGAAACAGCCGCATTCACTTTAAATAGGGCACCATCCAAATCCGTTGAAACGACACCATATGAATTATGGTTTGGGAAGAAACCTAAATTGTCGTTCCTTAAAGTTTGGGGTTGCGAAGCCTATGTAAAGAAGTTACAGCCAGACAAGCTTGAACCCAAAGCGGAAAAATGCGTCTTCATAGGATACCCGAAGGAAACTATTGGGTATACCTTCTATCATAGATCCGAAGGCAAAATCTTCGTTGCCAAGAATGGATCCTTTCTAGAGAAGGAATTTCTCTTGAAAGAAGTGAATGGAAGGAAAGTAGAACTCGACGAGGTTTTCGAACCTTCTCTCGAACTTGCGAGTAGCGCAGCACCGGAAGAAGTTCCTGTGGTGCCTGCACCAATAAGAGAGGAAGCTAATGATGATGATCATGAAACTTCGGTTGTAGTTGCTACAGAGCCTCGCAGGTCAACGAGAACTCGTACCGCTCCTGATTGGTATGATCCCGTTATGAATGTCATGTTGGTGGACAACATTGATGACCCTGCGACGTATGAGGAAGCGATGATGAGCCCAGATTCCAATAAATGGCAAGAAGCCATGAAATCCGAGATTGGATCCATGTACGAAAACCAAGTATGGACTTTGGTGGACATACCGGATGGCCGGAAGGCTGTCGAGAATAAATGGATTTTCAAGAAGAAAACAGATGCTGATGGTAATGTTACTATCTATAAAGCCCGACTTGTCGCAAAAGGGTTTCGACAAATTCAAGGAGTTGACTACGATGAGACTTTCTCACCAGTAGCAAAGCTAAAGTCTGTGAGGATTATGTTAGCAATCGCTGCATATTATGATTATGAGATATGGCAGATGGATGTCAAAACAGCGTTCCTCAATGGAGACATTGATGAAGAGTTGTATATGATGCAACCCAAAGGTTTTGTCGATCCTAAAGATGCTAACAAGGTATGCAAACTTCAATGATCCATCTATGGATTGAAGCAAGCATCCCGAAGTTGGAATCAACGTTTTGATAAGGTAATCAAAAGTTTTGGTTTTATACAAACTTATGGAGAAGCTTGTATTTACAAGAAAGTGAGTGGGAGCTCTGTAGCATTCTTAATACTATATGTAGATGACATATTGTTGATTGGGAATGATGTAGACCTTCTTAATAGTGTCAAGGAATATTTGAATAATAGTTTTTCAATGAAGGATCTTGGCGAAGCAGCTTACATATTAGGCATAAAGATTGATAGAGATAGATCGAGACGCCTAATATCATTGTCACAAAGTACATATTTGGACAAAGTTCTAAAAAGGTTTGGAATGGAAGATAGCAAGAAAGGGTTCTTGCCCATGTTGCCCAATACGACGTTGAGTAAAACTCAAAGTCCGACAACGGCAGAAGATAGAGAAAGGATGAGTAAGACTCCCTATGCCTCAGCCATAGGATCTCTAATGTATGCCATGCTATGTACTAGACCTGACATTGCATATGCTGTTAGTTTAACTAGCAGATATCAAAGTGATCCAGGAGTGGATCATTGGACAACGGTCAAAAACATCCTTAAGTACTTGAGAAGAACTAAGGATATGGTTCTTTCTTATGGAGGTGATGAACAGCTCGTTGTTAATGGTTACACCGATGCTAGTTGGAACACCGATCCGGATGATTCTAAATCACAATCTGGATACGTATTTACTTTGAATGGTGCAGCAGTTAGCTGGAGGAGTGCAAAGCAAAGCGTTGTGGCGAGATCTTCAACTGAATCGAATACATGGTCGCTTGAGGCTTCACAAGAAGCAATATGGATGAAAGAGTTCATTACAGAGCTGGGTGTGGTTCCAAGTGCGCTGGACCCAATGTCTATTCATCGTGATAACATGGGTGCCATAGCCAATGCGAAGACCAAGGTCACACAAGAAGTCAAGCATATGAAGCTACGTTTCACGCTTATTCGAGAACATGTCCAAGATGGGGACATAAAGATTTGCAAAGTACACACGATCTGAATGTGGCGGATCCATTGACTAAACCTCTCCGAGGGCAAAACATGACCAACACCAAACTGCCATGGGTGTTTGGTATATTACCATGTAATCTAGATTAGATGACTCTAGTGCAAGTGGGAGACTGTTGGAGATATGCCCTAGAGGCAATAATAAATGTAGTTATTATTATATCTTTGTGTTTATGATAAATGTTTACATTCATGCTATAATAGTATTAACAAGGAAACATTAATACTTGTGTGATTTGTAAACTAAAATAGAGTCCCTAGTAAAGCCTCTTTATAATACTAGCTTGTTGGTTAATAAATGATTGTGGTTTCCCTATCATGAACATTGAGATGTTATTAACAACAAGATCATATCGTTAGGAGAATGATATGGTGGACATACTCCTATAGATAAGCGTAGCATAAAGATCAAGTCATTTTAATAGTTCAATTGCTATATGCTTTCTGATACATAGTAACCTAATTCCTTCGACCATGAGATCATGCATATCACCTTCACCGGAAGGATGCTTTGATGACATCAAACACCACACCGTAACTGGGTGGCTATAAAGGTGGCATTGAGTGTTCGGAAAGTATTGGTTGAAGACACATGGATCAAGAGTGGGATTTGTCCATCCATATGACGGATAGATATACTCTGGGCCCTCTCGGTGGAATGTCATCCAATTAGCTTGCAAGCATGTGACTGGCTCACAAGGGATCACATATCACGG
The DNA here is from genome assembly GCA_023614405.1 of Avena insularis. Taxonomy (NCBI): domain Eukaryota; kingdom Viridiplantae; phylum Streptophyta; class Magnoliopsida; order Poales; family Poaceae; genus Avena; species Avena insularis. Next base: position 376,093,267 of record CM042687.1, on the reverse strand, counting down.
GAACGAGAAAAGAGTACTTATCAGTAACGAGGTTGAACTAGGTATGCAGAGATACCGACGATCATAACCTCGGATAAGTAAACTATCGTGAGACAAAGGGAAATTGGTATCGTATGTAAGTGGTTCATTCGATTGCAAAGTAATCATAGAAATATGTGGGAGCCATATGAATTTCTAGATTCCTCTATTGGTTATTGTTCGGAGAAGTGTCTCGATCATGTCCGCATAATTCACGAACCGTAGGGAGACACACTTAAGGATTCGACGTTGTTTGAGTAGTTATGGAATGATGAGTAAGAGACCGAATGTTGTTCGGAGTCTCGTATGGGATCCGGGATATCACGAGGAGATCCGGAATGGTCCGGAGAATAAGATTCATATAAGGAAAGTCCTGTTTCGGGGTTGGAGAATGGTTCCGGTGTTTTCATCGGGAATGTTCTAGAAGGTTCCGGAATGTCCGGCACTCCGGAGGGGAAGGGTACATGAGTGTGTCATATCAAGTTGGAATGATTGCATCATGTACTAGGTGTCATCGCTGAACAAAATAAAGGGTTTAATCAAATCCTAGTTTGAAAAGTCAAACGCCAATTTGAAAAGTCAAACGGCTATTTTGGGAAGTGGAGGGGAAGGTGGAAACCGAGTTGGGGAGGAGTTCCTCCTCCACCGCCCCCTTGGGAAACCGAGTTGGGGAGGGACTCCCCTCCCCTGGCGCGCCCCCTCCACCTATATAAGGAGGGGCAGGGTTGCCCCTCCTAGCACCCAACACCTCCACCCAAAACCCTAGCTCCAAGCCGCCGCCGCCCTCCATAGCCGCCGCCGGCCTAGGGCAAACCGCCGCCGTCGCCTAGCTAACCCTAGCCGCCGGCCAAGCCTCCTCCTTGGTGCGTCTAAACCCTAGATCGCCGAGGAACTCTCTCATAGTCCACCATACTCGCTCCGGCTTAAGGCGAAGCTCATGAGATCTCCCTCTACTTCCTGCACCACGCCAGGCCGGAATCGCGAGGAGAGTGCTACAACCTCCGCTGCCTGCTGGAACAAGGGAGAGGAAGGTCTTCGTCGAGTACCGAATGTGTGACCGACCGCGGGAGCGCTGCCGGAACGCAGCGTCGGAAGGATCGTCTACGCGATCTTGAGATCGAGAAGAGTACGACTACATCACCCACGAGAATCCGCTCTCGTTAAACACTTTGGAATCTTCGAGGGTGAGTTATTCCATCGACTCGTTGCTACAATCTAGTAGATAGATCTTGGCTTGTTTGTTTGTATGCGATAGAAAATTTTGTTTTCCATACTACGAATCCCTACAGAAACAAGCAAACGTTTTTCAATGCATGTTATTCATGATCTTTGTTTTTAGCCTTTCATGTTGCATGCATAATTACTTTGTCCTGCTGTTAGAACTCCATCTTTCATGCACATGTTTAGAGTTCTTTGATCGCAGCTTTCAATGCTTGCAAATGGTTGGATCTTTGTTGTGAGGGTGCATGTCACCTCAAAAATTATTCTTTTTATCACTTACCTACTCGAGGACGATCAGGAGTTAAGCTTAGGGATGCTTGATACGTCGGAAACGTATCTATAATTTTTGATGCTCCATGCTTATTTTGTATCTACTTTGATTTGCTTTGTCTATACTTTGAGGTGTTTTTATATCTTTTCTGGAACTAACCTATTAACAAGTTGCCACAGTGCCAGTTGCCTGTTTTCTTCTGTTTTTGGTTTCAGAAAGGAAGAAAATCAATATTCTCGGAATTCTACGGGACAAAAGCCAAAGTTATTATTTTCTCGGAGCAATATGGAACCACGAAGCAGAGCCGGAGGGGGGCCACAGGGTGGCCGCATCCCCCTAGGCGCGGGCAAGCCCTGGAGGCACCTAGAGGGGGTGTGTCCCCCCTGGACCCCCACCGACCTTGATTCATGCGCCTATAAGAAGCCCCCGACCCCAAAACCCTAGGGCATCCATCAGAAAGCCATGAAAACCTCTGTAGCGCTGCCGCCACCAAAGGGGAGATTCGGGGGACAGAAAGTCTCTGTTCCGGCATCCTGGACGGGGATGTGACCCCGGAGCCATCTCCATTGATCTCTATCGCCATCTTCATCACCATTGCGGATTCCCATGATGAGGAGGGAGTAGTTCTTCCTCAGGGCTAAGGGCTCTACCGGTAGCTATGTGTTCATCTCTCTCTCTATGCATGATCTTGTGGTCATGAGCTTTGTAATCAAGTAGATTTACCTTGCTACTCAAGTGCTTCATTAGATCTCTGCTCTCCCCATGTGTGTGAAAGTGACAGCGTGCACGCCATGGTGGCACTTAGGTTTGAATCTACATAAATATTGTTTGTGCTTTAATAGATCTTTGTTTTCCCCATGTGTGTGAAAGTGACAGCGGGCATACCGTGTGTGGCACTTTGGCTAGATTGAATATTTGTTATGAGTTATATTTGGAGTTGGATGTCTCTATGAAATTGTGGTGTTTGTTGGAACCATCTAGTGCTCAAGGTGATAGTGTGGGGTTATCTAGATTGGGGAAGGCGGACTTTGAGGTGTGCTGTTATAGCCCTACATTGGATTAGAGTGTCCAACCAGAGAGTAGTTAAGAGTAGTATCATGAAGAGAGGATATTTATATGAGAGAGTGTTCACTAGTGAAAGTATGATCCCTAGGCCTTGTTTCTAAACATTGAAACACCGTTTTGTACTAGATCTGTTGCATGTTTGCTTGCTTTAGTCTTCCTCCACACCATAAGCTCTTTTCTGGCAGTACTGGCACCGTTACCCCATGTCAACAATAAGTCAGAAGCTATTTTCTGGCACCGTTACCACCTGTATTTCACTATCTCTTCACCGAACTAGTGCACCTATATTTGGGTGTGTTTGGGACACAAGAGACTTCTTCTATCTTGATTGCAATGTTGCTTGAGAGGGAATACCTTTGACCACTTCCTCCCTGAGTTTGATAAACCATGGGTAATCCACTTAAGGGAAACTTGCTGTTGTTCTAAAAACCTCTGCACTTGGAGGCCCAACAACTGTCTACAAGAATCGAAGTGCGTAGACATCACTCTTCGCCTATAAAGACCCCCCCCCGATGCCAAAACCCTAAGGACCCGATCAATATTCCACGAAACCATCTGTAGCCGTCGCCGCCATCATCCCTAGATCGGGGGGATTTGAAGCTCTTCCTAGCACCCTGCCAGAGGGGAGATCATCCCAAAGGCCTTCTTCATCATGCCAGCCTCCGATATGAAGTGTGAGTAGTTCCACCTTGGACTACGGGTCCATGTAGTAGCTAGATGGTTGTATCTCCTCATTTGTGCTACCATGTTTAGATCTTGTGAGCTCCATTCATGATCAAGATCATATATTTATAATCATGCATGTTGTGTTTGTGGGCATCCGATGGATATTGAGATTACTATGTCAGATTGATTAATGGTTTTGTCTTATTGATTCTATCATGTCTAGGTTGTTTGTGATCTTGTATGCTCTCCGTTTCTAGTAGCTATCTTGGCCAAGTAGATGCTAGTGACTCTAAGAGGGGGTATTTATGCTAGATAGTGGGGTCATGCCTCTATTTAATCTAAGGGAAGTGACAGAAATCTCTAAGGTTGTAGATGTGATGTTGCCACTATGGAGAAAACAACGGTCTCTTGTTCATGGAACAAGTGGATTGTTTACCTTACACACTTTGCTTAAAGTAGTTATCTGTTGCTTGCAACTTAATACTGGAGGGGGTTCAGATGATAAACTAAAGGTGGATTTCTAGTCATAGATGCACTTGGATGACGGTCTATGTATCTTGTTGTATTGCTCAATCGAATCTTACAGGATCATGAATGTCTAGTATTACATTGTTATGCCTTGCTCAGTCCTGTCAATTGCCCTGCTGTAATTTGTTTATCCAGCATGCCATGTTTGTTTATCTTAAGGAGAACGCCTCTAGTGAACTATGGACCCCGGTCCAATCTTTACCATTGATATATCTTCCATTGTTCCTGTTTACTTTCTTCAAACCATTATTACATTCCATACCATACAGTTAATCCTTTGTTACAACAACCGGTGAGATTGACAACCTCACTGTTCGTTGGGGCAAAGTCTTGAGTTTGTGTTATGTAGGTCTCCAAGTTGCTAGCAATACCTTTAAGACATTTCCTTCCTCCTACTGGTTCGATAACTTCGGTTTCTTACTGAGAAAAGACTTGCTGTTGTGCTCATCACACCTTGCTCTTGGGGTATCCCAACCATAGTTGAAAAAACTAGACCGGACCGCCGGTTGAACCGGAAAAAACCGGAACCGACATCCCTGGCGGTTTCTTAAGCGCACTGGACCGGCCAAACCGGCTTGAACTGGACGGTTTTCCTTGAAACCGGACAATAAACCAGAACGGTTGAACCAGTTGAAAACCAATGAGAGTAAAATAGAATTGCCACAACACTAGGATTCGAACCTTGGACCTTGATACGATGTAGCAAACTCGGCCAACTAACCAACTAGGCTACGTTAGTTACGTATCTAGTCACCAAAAATAATTCTATTTGGTGCATGCTTCTGTTCTTATTAGTACATGTTCTCCAATGACTCGAAACTTTTTTTCTGCGAGTACTGCAAGCGCATGGTAGAAACGCTGAGCGATGATTGTTTTATACATAGTAGAAATATGTTTTTATTGTACTATATCATCTACATGGCATATATAAAAATCAAACCAACTGGACAACAAATACAATGCATATGTGTGTTAAATACTTGGCTGATTGTTGGCTTGCTAAAATACGGCAAGAGTTTTTGACATAATAAGTTGCTCAGTTGTCATTACATGAATTATTATGTCAAATTGCATGTATCAAACATTTTCATATATAAATATTGATTTATTACTACATTTATAAATAAATAAATATTATTTTATATCTAAAAAACCAGACAATGAACCGATGAACCAGTGGTCCGACCAGTAAAAACCTGAACCAGCAGCCTCACCGGTTCGGTCACCGGTCCGATTTTTTAAACTATGCTTCCAACGAAGCACTACCTATCATATGCACATTCATGTAATGCATGCAGCAAAATAAAATGGAAACATGGTTTTAGGCTCATCTCCCCATGGCCATGCCCCCCATGGGTTGCCCTAGGGAGACGAAAAATTCCCCAGGCAACCAAACACACCCTTAAGTTATAGAAGATTTTATGAACCTAAAAGTTCCTCTTTATTTAAAAAAAACACCACTTAGAATGGACAAACAGAATATTTGTCAAGAAAAGAGAAAATTATAGGGAGATGATGCTCATTATCCCTTTTGACCAATTCTATTATTTCTTGTGTACTCATGTAGCATATTTTTGTATACCCTTAATGATAGGATTGGTGAGAAAGAAAGTTATAAAATTTTGCACACCAATATACCCAATGTAAAACCTAATTCACCTCTGGTCTATAGGGAAAGCACAAGCGGAAGCGCCAATGATTGCTAAAGTTGTGGCGTCAACCAAGTCTTACAAACACCCGTGATAGTTTGGGGTATTTCAGTTATGGTATCTCGTTCCACAAATGTCTTATATAAAAGTGGATTTTTCTTATTTTGTTGCAAAATGATTTCCTTCATCGACTAATCAAAGGGGAATCAATCATGTTGTCGCACTAGCTTGCCTCTTTGCATGTCTTGTGCTACCTCATTTTCATGCACGCTCCCCCTCCCCGCAATTTTTTCTTGTTTCTCGCCTGTTTCATCCACTTGTCCTTCAAGCTCCTCATATTATCCCCCTCCATTTTGAACATGTTATACATGTGATTGTTCAAAAGGTTGTGCCGATATTTCCACCATTGTTGTTTGACCGTCGAGAAAGATGTTGCATAACATTTCTAAAAGTGTTTCGACAGAGTTTCATGTGGCGATGATTGAAAGACCTAGATATGCGCACTTAAGCAAGATCCAGTTGTTAGGATTATGACAGACCGGTAATTTGGATCACATGACCAACACCCATGGTGCCACACAAGCCCATGTGAAGTAAAAACCATATAAAGTGGCTTTAGATGAATTTTTTAGTTACTGGTTCCTCAGGGGCTTCTGGCGAACATTGGCGACCCCAAAACCCCAATGATGCGATCCCAAAATATCCCAGCCAGAGCCAGTTCGCCGAAATCTTTGCATATTTGTCAGAAAATCATGGCAATCTCTGCGATCCCCCCTAGCCGCCTCGTCCATTCCCGCTTGATTTGGTAATATCTGAATCGAAACTACTATGGTAATTCGTCGGGTAATCGAATCAATCAGAGCAACGGAAAATATGGTATAGCGGGGTGCTTCGGTAGATAGACGATTAGTAGTTCGAACCGCGCGAGCTGTCCTTTGATGGAGATTTGGGATGTGCGGGCATGTGCCCTAGACTAATCTCTGTCGCACATGTCGACCAGTACCTGGCTATCTGCCAAAAACAAAACAAAAAGTGATTCTGCCCTAGTCTGCTGCACATGGTGGTGCAAGGGCGATCGTAGTTTGTTGATGGAACGGCGGTCGCATTTCCTGACCGGAGACGTGAAATTTATCGTGTGCTTCGGTGATCTGAATGATTGGGTCATGAACTGAGCAACCCAAGTAGTTGTAAGGCAAGGAGTGAAGATAGTGTGACGTTGAGATTTCTGACGATGTGAGTTCGGCTTGGCTGGCTGGATAGTTGAGTACGTCCACAATCCAATTTGATCAGCACTTTTTGCAGAGTCACTGTCCATCAGTCGTCGCTGATCATGGGTACTCCCTCCGTCCGCAAATAAGTGTACTTCTGCCTTTTGTTTAAGTCAAATATTATCAAATTTGACCAACTTTATAGATAAATATAGTAATATATATTATATCAAATTGACATACTATGAAAGTAAATTTGAAAACATATCTACTAGTACCAATTTAGAGTCATAAATGTTCATACGTTTTCCTATAAAGTTAGTCAAATTTTACTAACTTTGATTTAAGACAAGCCTAGAAGTATACTTATTTCATGGAGCTGTGCCATATAGGTCTGCAGACTGCAGCCAGCTTCTCCTTGGCACGGAGCAAGGTTAGGATCTGCATTCAGGTTTTCAGAAAATTGTAGATCCTGAATCCTAGGAGTTTGTGCTGTTTGTTGAAATCTCTTTCGTAGTTTCACCTGTATAACTGCAAGGATTTTTCGTACAGCAAAACACCGAGGTTTTTTTATCTTACAACGATCAACCATGCATCTTACCGGAACCATAGGCCACCTCTTTCGTACCCGTACCACTTTTTGTTCTTAAGCTTGATACGTCTCTACATTCAGGCTTCTACATTTTGTAGTTGAGACGATGAGGGGATGCACATATGTGCACTGAGAACTGACAACATCCCATATTCAGTGTCCTGGTCAACAGGTCAAAAAAAGTTTCCTGGTCAACAGGTCAATGTAAGTGCCATACATGTGACGCCATTCCTATCTTGGATTTGTTTCAGCTCATTTTGCAGCATGGAAGTGCGAAGCCTGATGTGAAATGTCAACTGTAGGTTCACAGAGCACTGACTACCGGGCTGCTTTGGACAGCGGAGGACGGACTACTGAAGGTACGGCCACACTACCGGAGCCCATGCTGACACCAAAGTGAGTCACTGAGTACAGCAAATTGCTGCAGGTATTTGTTACGAACTGAATTTAGTACTTTCATCCCACCTTTTTACTCATCATCAGTTGCTGCCCGCTGGTCCTTCCAGTCCATGGCCATCTCTCTGATTCATTCGCTGCATCATGCCCATGTGTTGTACCAATCTACTGCTCCTCGGAGACCCGTGAACGTTTCTGTCTAAAAAGACCCGTGAACAGTACAGAACCAAGACCCATGAGCTACTTTATGTCTTTATGTAAGATCCCAGAAACATGGCACGACCTGTATGTAACTTGGTTCTTCACGAAGAGAAAGGAACGTAAGACAATCCACAACTAATCACTCACTGAAGAACAGCTTAGTACTACTGTCTTAAAAAACCAACTCGTCACATTTCACACTGAGCAAACAAACCCTGCGCACTGGAATTATTTATACGACCACTGCAAGAATGTGTACACCTCAAGTACCTAATCAGGCATTCCTTTTCCATACTAAAACCAAGGAATGCTAACTAAATAACGAGGAAATTAGATTTCTCACGATAGCAAACATATTGAGCATCTAGTGTTTAATAACACACATGCTAGGGTTCACAGAAGCAGCCACAGCATAGGATATGTGACCGTGGGATTCGCCCCGTCACGCGGATCTGATCGGCCTTCTGAACCGCCCTTGCTGCTTGCTTATTCATCTTGGCGTTGGCCGAGGCCCGCTTCTCTTCAGCCAGATGGCGCGCAGTCTCGAGGTTTTTAGCCATCTTCTCCATGGCCTCGCTCCTCATTTTCTCCGCACGTTCCTGACATAGATCGACATTTTTTCAGTAATAGCTTCGCAAGAGTACAATGCATACAAATGATAATAATATAGTGGAAATGCACCTCTAGTCTCTTCATTTCGAATTCAACTTTTGTTCTTTGGCGGCTCTCCCATGCTTCAATCTTCAGCTCTTCCTTCTTGAATCTGAGTAGCAAAATGTACATTTCAGATAAGACATAAACCCCATTATCTAACAATCTAAATACTATGCTTCTATCTCCCTTTGCAGCTGATTACAGGAACAAACAGCCAAGTATCATGTAGTCTGATTGAATATACCTTGCTGTGTGTTTCGAATTCTCTGCGTCCTCGAATGCCGCCGCACGAGCTGCATATTCCTTCTTCATCCGCTCGAGATCAGCAATGGTTGGCGTTGCAGAGACTAGTTCTAGCTCCTCTTTGCTAGCCCATGAAGCAATGTTCATCTTTCCTAGCTGTACACCTAGGGCAGCAATTTCTTTCCTCGCCTTAAGCCTGATCTCATCCTCAGACATTTCATTTGTGCCACCTTTTCTGTTGAAGTAAGGACCATCATCTGCATTGTCTTCTCCTATTGATGCCGTCGACCGTCCTCCTACGGGAGTTGATGGTATAGAACAATTTGGGCTCCGGCTTGGTGTCATAGACCCAAGTGGTGTTCCGGTTCTTGAAGGGTCTTGACTTGGTATTGGAGTCATTTCTGTGCCCACATCTCTCACAGACACTGACTGAACTGTAGAAATAGCTGCATGCAATAATCTATATCAGTTCACAGTAGGCAGACAAATTTAACTGTCTAACCCAGCTCACTTGCATTCTGTTACAATAAGATGCTTGTTACTAAGAAAGTGACAATGCTCACTTGCATTCTCTTACAATAAGATGCTTCTTACTAAGAAAGTAACAAGTGAGAAAGCTACCTTCATGATCATTGCTGGGTTGAATTGCAATTGAGCTGGTATGAGTTAGCACCCCCTTCTGATACTCTGAGGTGGCAGTAGTAGCACTTTCAACTGGACAGATGTCTGCATGCCTGACCACCTTCGGCTGATGTGAGGCAAACGACAACCTCTCTAATATGCTCCGGGAAGCCGAGGAAGCCGGATTGAATCTTTTCATGTTCTGAATAGGGCGAGCAAATGCGCCGCGGTTTGGATGTTTGGGCACAATACCACCCCTGGGTCCAGTGGGATTCGCCTGGTACACACCCTGGTTCTGTGATGCGCCCTTGGTGTTGTTCTGCTGAACAGTTTGCTTGTTCACAATCCATTTCTCCGCATCGTTCCACTTGGAGGAAGCCTGTCTAGAGAAATAACCCGCCGCCGGATTCTGTGCCGCCATTTTTTCGCCTCCATGGAACTCGAAGCTGCTGGTGCTAGCATTGTCAAGACCACTGTCACATTCATTACTGTCTTCCTCGACGGTTCGCACAGGATGTATCACGCTTGAGCTGCCAGGTGCAGGTTGGTGAACCGAACTTTTGGACATGTTCTGAACCTTGTAGCTATCTACTGCTGAATCCTTATCCAAAGCTTCAGCATTGCTAACTGCCGCAGGGCATTTGGAGGCACCAGAGCTGTCTGAAACTGTTTGTGCAGACCAAGATGGCCATTGTGAGTTTCTTCATCAGGAAAACAAATAATTTGGACATAGACAAGCTAGCATTATGTGATTATGTTTGTACCTTCTTCAAGAACATCGCACACTAATAGTCTGTTCTGCGCTTGCGACGGCTCAACGCTCTTCGAAGGCGATGTCCGCGGCGAGCTGTTGCTGATGACCCTCACTCGATTGTGGGCTCCCAGGAGCTTCATCCTTAGCTTTGTGGGAGAAAGGGCACCAGCCTACATGAAGACCAAAAGAGGTAAGTCTTTATCTATGGAAGCATCATAGCTAAAAATGTCTTGATTCAAGGTGGTAACCTCTGTTATATTATTTTGGTCAACAATTTCTAGGAAGGAATAATCTGAGAATTTCTGTAGACCGTTAAGAAATCAGAAATACCAACCTCATGCAAGATTTTAGACATTTGTGACAGTCAGCACCAACTTAAAAGTTAAAATGTCTTGATTCAAGGTGGTTTAAACTTGTATTATACAATTTTGCTCAACATATTTGTAGGTAAGAGTTTCAGAAGTTTATAAACCGTTGAGAGATCAGAAGTACCAGTGCCATGCAAGATTTTAGACATTTGTGACAGTCAGTACCAAGGACAATTAGGCACTAGTATTTCTTCCTGCCCGGGGTACCGTGGTAGTAGTGAAATCGTCACTTTTAGCCTGTACAGCAGTACCAACCTAAATTCTTCAGAATGCGCGTTACAGATTTTTGCCTACAAAACTGCATATTTAGCTATATGCTTACTTTAACTATGTATACTACCTCCGTCCTCCGTTCCTAAATGTAAGCCTCTCTATCAGTTCAAATTGAACAGCTAGAAAGGCTTATACTCGGTTCAAAGGAGTATTTAGGTACAGGGGAAGTAGTTAGTAACCCTGACATCCTAAAAAAAAGGTTGGAATTGTTCCCAAATTTCACAACTCTGACATTCTTACAGAGAGACTAGCTTTAGTTTTTTTATAGACAGAACACAGAAGGGAGACTACCTTGAAACGCAACAAGAGTAAACTTGGAAATGAGGGGGGAGAGCGCATCTACAGCCAGAAAAACGAATTGTTTCCAGAAAAGCAGCATAGAGACAGAAAGGTGCGCCATCCAGAAAGAACACCAACGATGGGTATGAATCGAGTGGCCACTGCAGTGCTGGGTTGGACGGAGCTCGTACCTGTACCTTGTGTATCCTCTCGTACTCCATTGTTCCGTGCTTGTGTTAGTTGTGTGTGTCTTTGCCTGGGCGGCTCTGCTGAGAGGGAGTGAGGGGAGGGAGGAAGAAGGGTGGTGGTGGGTAGGGACTAGGGAGCGTGAGGGGAGAAGAGAACACTACTAGACTACTAGAGCGGTGGGGACTTGGCTAGTGTAAGCAGAGATCTAAACAGGCACGCTGTGATGTCTTGCCCTTTTTTAGCGGATTTTATTACGCCCACTGGATAGGAGTCCACAGGTCAGTTTCCCTGGCCATGACAATTTCCTTGCTGTGTTTTCACTCAGAAAGGTCTCTGTCAAGCGGGGTAAACCACAGCATAAGTTTTTCTTTTTGAGGTTAAAGGCAGTCGCCAGCATAAGTTTACCAACAACCTTAGACGAACTCTTTTCCCTGTTACTCCTACGCGGAAAGTGCACGTCCTCTTTACACCGTCAGCTTTCCATGTGATTAACATAATCCTCCTCCCATTCAGATTAACATACTGTAGGAGTATCTCCTTCTCTGCTCACCAGATCGTACTAGTGTATAGTAGTACTAACAAATTGCAATCATAATCCCAGCTCTCCTCGAGATGCGTGCGCTTTTAACAGCCCAAACCCCAAAGCTCCTTTTAGATTACATATATTTCATCTAAACCACGGCAGCACCGTGGCGTGGTGGTCAAACAGAGGTCCCAAGATTGGACTGGAGCCCTATCCGAGCGAGCAGCAGCAGCAGCAGCGCCACTCTGCAGAAGAGGGATGGGGCGATGGCCCCCGCCACCACCACGCCTCTCTCTCCCTTCCTCCGTGTCACAGCGACACTGCACTCTGCACTCTGCACTCTGCACTCTGCAGGAGGCACAAGTTTTTATTAGTATTACTGCAATCTCTTGGCACTTTTCACCGTCCAGCCCCATGTCATCATGCCCTCACTCTCTCTAGCTAGCCGTGATCACGAGGCTGCCACTGCCAGCATCGGTGTCGTCACCGAGTGAATATACTTTTGGCTTCTACTCCTACCATACGCATGGGCGCCGTTCGCCCAAGTTGACCGAGACTCTGGAACTTTGCGCATACGTAGTTCGTTATTATGGCTACGTACTTCTTCTGATGCTCTCACTCTGATTCTGTGACCGGCCAAGGTCTCGCTCTGATTCTGATTTCATCACCGGTCCGGTGCAAGCGAACACCGGACACGTACGTGATCCAGTGACGAGGCGTGCTACCTGGCTACAGGTCACGCAGTACACTGATAGGGTGGTCTACTACTACACTCGATTGTAATTGAATTGGCGGCATGATTTGTTGTACGGGCGGCGGGGACTGATTACGGCAAATGAATTGGTTCATATCATCAGGGCTGGTAGCGTTAAAAACACGTGGTCCAACTTGGTGGCCAGCTTAGCATCTTTGATAGCAGGTCTGACTGGTCAAACATGCTGATGATTGAGCGCCCAGCTAGTTTTGTAATTATCAGGTCTCCTTAACTAACTAGTAGGGCTTGTGCTATTTTGTCTCTTCTTATAAGAACGGGACCCTGTGCGAGTAATCAAGGAACTTAGAGCATCTTCAGCCACATTCCAACGAGGTTTTAGACTTAGGAAAATAATAATACTTTTGTTTATGTTTAGTTTAGACTAGTCACAATGACAAGTAAGTTGGACTAGTAAGTCTATGTTTTTAGATGTAGAACTTAATCAACATGCGCAGCAATATTTGATGGCAACAAGAAAATGAGACGGGCAAAGGTGGATACTCCATCCGTTTAAAAATCTAAGATGTTTTAGGTTTGTGAACCTAATGTATTTTTAAACCTTGGATTAAAAGGTGTCTAGTATTAAAACTTCCCTTGGAAACCTTGGATTAAAAAGTGTCTAGTATTAAAAAGTTGGACTAGTAAGTTCACAAAAAAAAAAGTTGGACTAGTAAGTTCACAAAAAAAAAGTTGGACTAGTAAACCTAATGTATATTTTTTAGTGTTTAGATTTACTTAACCTTGGATTAAAAAGTGTCTAAATATATTTGTTTCACAAACCTAAAACATCTTATATTTACAAAAGGAAAGAGTACAAGGTCCAGCCATACGGCTTGGGTTTCCGAGACAATCTTTGCACCAAAGCTAGCTAATTTATTACATACCCGTGGGTAACTATGAGATCCAAAAAGAACTATAAGCTAAAGCCTTAATCTCTCGAAAAGCACACTATTTGGAGCAATATCAAAGAATTGATTGCATGGATTTTGAGCGGAGAGGGAGCTCTCCAAATAGATTGCCAACAAAAGAATTCTCCTCACTGGAACCTTGATCTCCATTTGTGACTTTGGCACAATTTATGCATAACTTGTAGGCCGATTTCACTGAAAATTAACCATTGAGGGTCAGGGAACCAAGTCCACTTGTCTTCCTTAATCGGCAAAGCAATAATAAGTTTAGCATACTGCTGTCAAAAAAGCGAGTCCATGAGCTGAATATCCCGACCACCCTGTATAAGATCGTCGAGTTCATCTGCATGCTAAACTAGAGTATTTCTTCTAGGAGTAATTTGTTCGTGTGATAAGTTCCTTGACAGCTAGGGATCGGTCCAAATATGAATAGATGTCCCATCACCCAACTCTCTTGATCACATCCTTCTTAATCACTTCGATCCCCTTTAGGATACTTCTCCATGTATACGGCATACCCTTCTTCTGTTCAGCATGTAAAATTCCAGTATTATGGAGACACTTTGCTTTAAGAACTCTTACACATAAAGAATTCGGGTCATTCAACATCCTACATCCCTATTTGACTAGCATAGCCATATTTAAACACGCACACATCCTTATAGCCTAGACCACCCTCCTTTTTTAGGCATCGTCAATTTTTTCGTGAGAGCCAATGTACCATATTTTCTTGTCTTATTGAGCCTACAAAAATCTAAAAATCATAGAGGAAATCCTCTCACAAAGACCTTTAGAAATATCAAAAACAAACATTGCAAAAGTGAAAATGGCTTAAGCACAAGCCTTTATTAAGATTCTTTTCATGCCCTTGACATCAACTTTTCCTTCCATCCCTGAATCCTTATCCAAATTCTATCTTTCGAGTATCTAAGGACCTCCATCTTGGATCTACCAACATACACACGAAGAACGAGATATCTTTTATTCCATTTCTACCAAGACATGCCCAAGTGTGCCATATACTTTATATCTTTGTATGTATTCTTACTAAACACTATAGATGTTTTATCCATGTTAATTATTTGCCTCAAACAATCCTCACAAAGTGATAGTACATGTTGCAGATGATGAGAGCTATCCTCTGAAACTTTTAAAAGGATTAAAGAGTCATATACAAACAATAAATGATAAAATCTCGGTGCATCTTGACAAACTTTCACTCCTTCGAACCTTCCACCTTTATCGGCAATATTTAGCAAACACGAGAATGCTTCCGCATGGAGTAAGAATAAATATGGGGAAATGGGATCCCCGTGCAGAAGTCTCTTTGATGGGTGATATTCTCAGATAAAGAGCCATTAAACCGAAATTGTATTTACAATTGAGAAACATCTCATAATAAGTTGTACCCACTGATCCACAAACCCCATATTACGCATCATAGCCTCCAAAAAATGTCATTCAACCCGGTCATAGGCCTTACTCATATCCAATTTTAAAGTTGCATATCCAACTACGCTACACCTTTTATTCTACATAAAGTGTGTCACTTCATAGGCCTAGATTGGGCTAGGTTGTAGGTGTCCTATTCACCGCATGGGTTTCCTCTCCCGCTAAAACATTTTTTTATTTTTTTATTTATTCCTTTTCTTTTAAAACAATTTGCAAATAGTATTAGACAAACAAAGAGAATAAAATATGATTTCAAATTTTAAATACATTGGTAAGTACGTAATATATAAATAAAATAGGGTTTCAATAAAAATAATTTAGGACAAAAGTATGCATGATGATGTCATGATAATGCAAAAATAAAAACAAACAACAATTTCTAATACGGAATATTTTCCAGGTGTTACACCCTAGGGGCATGGCCACGCAAAAACGGCCTTTGGACCATGTTGTTCACTTCGTTTGGTACCTTGAATTGCATCCCTAGAACTAAAGTTGGCATGATGATTGGTTGCCTAAGTACAAATGATAATGGCTGTTTCGATGCAACGACCTCAGTTTGTCGTATGCAGGCTAAGATCTGCGGTGACCCAGCATACCACTACATGATGTAGTATAGTATAGTCGTGGACATAACACCAATGAAACACCGTTCACTAGTATTACATCCCTCAGAATGGCACAACAGAAACACAGCGGGTCCAATACATGGCTAAAGGTTACAACTCATTCTTTACACAAGATCCAGAGAACACTCTAGGTTAAAGAGAGAGAAAGAACTTCTTACGAAGAAGAATCAAAGATAAATTATGTAAACCTATTATACTATTAAAACTAGTATTTAACTAAGGAATTTGCATTGCTGCTATTGCAATACACTACAGAATTAGGTTCTTTGGCTACAAAATTATATTCCTATCTAGTTAGTAACTTCGTCTCCACTTGAGTGATGTATATTTTGACTTCATTGAAGAGCTTTAGCTGTTGATGATTCCTGAAGCATAACTTGGTGTAGACATCGTCTTAATGACTTCAGAATCTAGCAAGGGTTAAGAAGATACTTTGAGTACAAGCGTACTCAGCAAATTCACTAGAAAATGAGTGTTTGATGCATTATAACTACAGCCACAGACCGTAGGTCGTAGGCAATGCAAGTTTTCATAAACATTTCTTCAAAGGTTGCTTTTATTCTGAAAAGCTATGTCCGTCAGCCTTCACGAGTTTACCAGAACTTTCATGGAGTTCCTTTCCCGCCGTGTTCGTAGCTCCTTCCCGGAACAGGGAGTAACAAGTTACTGTTCTTACACTCTGCAGAGGTGCGTCACTTTACCCATGAGAGATCAACTCTTTGTTGCACAACCGGGTAGCTTATTCTCGTCCACAATTCCATGATGTGGGGCCCAGAAGATGACCCAAGCCATTCACTGCCCCCTTCGCGACCTCGCATGCCTCCTTGGTGTACACCATGCCCACATAAAGAATTACGGCAATGGTTTGTACAAACCGTTAGATGTCAGAACTATCGTGGGACGTTGAGGATTCCCACCCATATGCTGCATATCCTCTACGAATTACCAATTAATATGCACACTTCGAGGATAACAGCCACGACCTGCACATCCGGCTTCATGCGAGAGGAAGAAGATACAGCTGACTTCTCCGTCACATTCCAAATCTCATGGTCAACGCGTAATATACGGCGCAAGAATCACTGGCGACATTGGTTGTTAAGTCCTAGGTGAAATAGTTCTGAACAATGGTATTCCAACTGTTAGATTTAATAGATTAGCTGATCACCCTGGATCAGTAACCAATAGTTCACATTATTATCAAAAATAGTGTTTTTAGACCTTTTTCAAATGCAGGTGATAACAACACTGGATTTGTAAAATACTTTACAGAAATTAAACAAAGAACATGAGCAAGTGTGAACTTACCTTTTGTGATTGCAAGATTATGCACTCACGGTCTTCGAGTCAGTATAAGATCCAAAATCTGAAATCAGCATCATTGGTCCGGTAAGGACTAATGTTTAAAGATGCAATATGTTTTTATACATGAGTAATGTGATGCACGTTCTAAACACAAATCCCGGGGATAACGTTGTCCTAGGATTTGGATTCCGGAAATGGTTACTTTGGAATGTGTGGTCCTTTTAGATAAGTTTCACATTTGTGCTTCTATTAGAGCTTGTGAGGGTGTGTGAAACAATCATATAATTATGATATCATAAAACAGTAGGATGCACACAAATGTGATATACTACTCAAGATGACTTAAAAGAGTTTTTGTTTGAAGTGGCAAAAAGAATAACATTTGAAGAAAAGATTTCTTTTCTAAGGTTTAAACAATTTTTTACGGTTAGTTAGTGGTGGTCGGTGTTATTTGTGTTTGCTTGAATGGTTTGGATTGAGATGCTTTATAACTTAACTACTTCAGACGAAAGTTTATTATAAAACATCAAACAATGTTTATAGTGTTATATTTAAATTCTTGTAGACTAAAGTTAACTTTAAAACAAAGATAGTTTGAAAGTATAATACTTATAACATTTGTATCTTGTGTATTTGGAATGTTTCCTTTAGGTTACTTAAAATTGGTTATCCTTTTACTTAGTGTAGTGGTTTCTTGATTTTTATAATGGAGTAGTATCATTTACCTTTTATAGATGAGCGGTTATAGTTTATAAATCAAAATATAATATTACCTAACTACTTATGGATTTATTATAGTGTGGTGGTAGTTTATGTAATCTGGTGGTTAAAGTAGATAGGGATGATCTGACTTATTTGCAAGTTATTTTTTATGGTTTTTATCATGAATTGGAATCCTTTAAGAATATAATCTTCCCTCAATGTTGGGGATAATTTAAATAAAAGGGTATTTATAATGGTCTAAACCATTATGGCCTTATATTATTAATATTTAAGACTGATACTATTTATTAGACTTATTTGACTCGTTTTAGAAATATTAATAAATTTTATTTATCCTTATATGAATTATTAATGAAGTAAACAAGTTTAAATTTGAGTTATTAAAATATTTAAAATTTTCTTTAACTCAAAAGTGGAATATTATATTTTTAACATGTAGCTATTCTTTTTGTGATCATTTTTGTATATTATATTCTTTTTTGTGATTTATAAATAATAAGATATGATTTTTATAAGATTTATTATTTTATAAATACTTAATAAATAACAAATCCTCAATTAAGTTGAATTATAATGTATGATTATAATTTTAAATCATAATTCTTATTTTTCTAAGTTTTTTGATATTTTATTCATATTTTTAACATTTATCATTATTAAAATTTCAATTATCAAATTTTTATTACTATTTAAACCTTTATTAAATAGAATTTGTTTAAATAATCATCATAATAATATTGGATAATAAGTTTAAGTTGTAGATTATATTTTTTTGAAAGTTTTCATATATTATACACATTTTTCTGAATTATAAATCAAAATTTATTAATTAAATAAGATATAATAATTTATTTGATTTCTGGAATATTAATAATTGAATTTATAACATTTTATTTCTTTCTTGAACAGGAAATACTTTTTACACCGTACCTAAGACTAGCCTGAGTTAATGACTAGTGGGCCAGTGGCCACCTCAGCACACTGGTTAAAGAAAATGCATTTGTTACTGTCCTACTCTCTACTCCAAGTCGATGACACATGGGCCCTGGGCCACATCACCAGCCACGTGAGACAAAGACTAGTCAAACTGGCTGACTGGGTTCAGGGTGGCGTCGGCATGACGTAGCAATGGCATCAGCACCACCACCGTCGTCAGTGGTTGGTCGCCGGCGACGATCTACTACGCCCTAGCAAACGAAATGCTCCTAGTTCGAATCAGTGCATCGTGTTGAGTCCTAAAGTGGCGGCGCCGCTCGAAAATGGTCATCGGAGCCTCTTCTGCGACGAGCTCCGACGGTGGCCTACGGTGGTACACGGTGAGACGACGATTTACAACGAGATAAGACAATTTAAGGATACTGGAAGGTTCATGAACTCACTCTGATGATGATAGAGAGGTCGGCGAGGACAGGTGCGGTCGGAGGCGATTTCTCTAACAAGATTTCTAACGAACTGCCGCGAAGAAAAACGGCCAAATTCGTCCACTCCAGTGCTCCCCTTGATGCAGGATTTCTCTCAGAGGATCTACGGAGGACGGTGCTTCTCCATGGCTGCTTGGAAGGGTGTGGGGAGATGTGGTTCGACGGCAAGGTGTGGCTCCGGTGAGCTAGGGTTTCGGCCCCATTCAAATCAGAGAGGATAAGGAGGGATTATGGATAGGGATTGAGGCAGGGCGTCGCGGTGGCCTTCTTATCCCCCTCTGGAACGGCGGCGAGCATCTTGGCGCACGGCTGACGACGGCGGCGGCGAGCTCCTCCAGCGAGTTGTATGTGTGCGTGAGGATGACGATGACATGTTGTTTTGCGGATAACCCCCTGGCGTTTCTTTCTTCTCAACCCGCAGTCCTTCTCTGGCCCCACTTGTGAGTCACAGATGGAAATGAGCTGGGCTGGTTACTGGGCTGTTGTGGGCTACACATGGGCGTCAGATAAAAACAAAGATGTTGGGCCACAACCAGGTAATGTTTTTATTTGTTTTACCTTTTCTATTTTCTGTTTTTCTTTTCAGATTTGAATTTGATTTTATATTTTGAACTCTTCTTTGTAGGATTTATTTGCTGGATATTTTTAGTAATACTAAAATAGATTTAGTATCATTTGTGAAGTTTTATTATATAATCCTTTTATTTTTCTTTTATTTTCTTTATATGGACCCCTTTTTAATAATTTGTAGAAACTTTTCTTATTATTTTTGTCTCCTTATTTAGTTATGGATTTCTGGAATGATGTATTCTTATTTGTTTATAAGACTTAACTCTAGTTGGCTCAGAGTTTGAATAAACATTTTTATATGTATAATGATCCTATATCATTATTTGTTGCATGGAATATGAAAAAATTAATGTGGTTCTTACTACTTCCATTGGTTTGGGAAATGGCAATTATATCTATTCTTTTATGATAAACAAGAAAGTTTAGGATTTTGGATTATGATTATTTACCCTAGAGTTTAGGGTTTTTAATATACTTAGACTCCTATATGGATAGGGTTAAAGATTCCATAACTAAGCATATTGTTTTCTGTTTGGGATATTTGATGACATCACTTTTATAATAGAAAGTTATATCGAGAATGTTTTATAGAAATAAATTAGTAAAGATACTCTTAAGCACATTCAATTATGATGGTTGGAATTGTTAGAGATGTGTTTATGTGATTTGCTGTTGAGGAATATTTCTATAAAGTGATGTAGATATAAGATGAGGAATTCTTAATATGAAATGGATATTATACTTGGTTTTAAGATTTAGAGTTAATTGTTTTCCAAGAATTACTATCTTCCATAATTCATAATTCTAGACTTCTTATTAAGGAATTCCTTTCCTAGATGTACTACCTTTTTCTATCTATCATCATGATTAATATGATGAGTTTTACTTCATAGTACTATTCTCATTCACTGATGGACCTTCTAAACTCATGGATGAATCAAATGGTTTTGATACTAAAGTATTTCATAACTTCCTCCTATCCTTGCTTGGTTGTATTTACTACTCTATTGTTGATAGCCTTCCATCCAACAAATAGTTCCTTCAAACTCTACTCATAATCTTCCTTAATCATTCATTACCAATGTATCTCTATTAGTTGTATGTATCCAACTACCTTTCTCTAAAGTTGACTGTCCTTTAAGATGAATAACACCACTTCTATAACTCTATGCTATACTAGCTTTAGCTGTATAATATCATCCTATATTCACTTTAATCCAACCCTAAATTAGATTTATGTGGCTTGCAATGACTACTCTAGGCTAACTTATCTCTACTAAGGTTCCAATCATGTTCTGCTCACCATTATTATTTATACTAAATATAAGCATTCAATATAGGTGGCTAAAGCATTACCATTATAATCCTTTAATCATTTATTGCTTAAGTTCTTAGTTGGCTAAGCAAGGCTTTATCTATCCTACTTTTCCATTATCTTGAAATTATCTTCTTAGTATCTCATATTGGATTAAGGTTATTCATGGACTATGCCCTCTTTAAAAGATTAAAGTAGGTGTTATGATAAGATCAAGAAATAGTAGATCAAGGATTGATAGTTAAAGAATTTGTAAATCAATGGTGGATTACTCAACATTGATGAACAACAGATATTAAGATAAGTTCCATAAAAATTGATATGGAAAGAAAGATATTTAGTGAATGATCTTGACTTAGTCTCTTTCCAAATCAATCTTATTAAAGAGTTAAAGTTAAGTATTACTATGATACTCATAGTAAGAATAGATAAGAATAAGATATGTCACGCTTAGTCATTACATTTTTTTGTTACTTTAGTTTGTAATCTTAACTTGGCACTTATGAATTGTTGTGTTGAATATGATGTTAGAATCCCTTAAGGATCAGAGATTAATTATTTAAGCAATGTATTATGAGTGACATTTTATTATATCTGGTCTACCCTTAGACCAAATCATGTTTAGCTAAATAAGGTTTTAGCAAAAGTCATATTGAAACTTATCACAGTTAACTTGATGATCTACTTCAATTCCATCAAGTTAAAATAAGCTTCAATCAATTTGATAAGTTCTGTTTTAAAAGCGTGAAAATTATTCGGATTTTCTATGCATGAATGCAATGCATACATCTGGGTTCAGCTTATTTCTAAGCTCTAATGCTGGGATGTTACAAGATCATAGTCAGCTTGTCTCTCTATTGGTGACTTTACCATGAACACATGTATGTAACACAACAACTAATGAAGCGGTAGTTCATTCGTAGATATTCATGTACTTAAAAATGAACTCCAGTCCTAGCTACTGTGAAAGGTAGTTTATGAGTACATCCTAACGACGAATCAAATAGCATTTTATAATTACAGAATGGTGGATACGAAAAGGGAAAATGCATCTTCATCTTCTTCTTGCTCCTATTTTTCTTCCTAACCTTGGGTTAGCTATGTCTTGCCACATTGCATGCGACCACTCGAGCCTCTTGTTGTTCTAGCCTTTATTGTCATGTAGCTCTATGTCATGTCCAGTTTCAGCTTTATTAGGGTGAATGAATGCCTCATATGGGAAAAACTCATCAAGACCCCAACCCAATATCTAGTTGTAAAAAATGCAACAAGCAAGCACTAGATTCACTTGAGTCTCAGAAAGTGTGGACATGTTTTGGTTCAAAGGACCTTGAATCCATTTTTTAATGCAGCAAATGACCTCAATGGTGACTCTAAGGATAGAGTGTCTCAGATTGAACAATTCCATAATATTTTGCGGTATATTCCTTGGAGAGTACTTGTTCAAATGGTATATTGTTTTCCTGAAGGGTGGCAGAATCACAGGTCATCATGCATATCCAGCATCTCAAAGATAGAACTTACCATTAGGGATGTTCAACCCATCAGCTCTAGACAAGCTGCCAGAAAGAATGCTTGCATCATGAGCATATCCTTCCAACTAGCTAGCACTTAGATGAACTTCAGATCAAAATCAATAGCAGCCAGCACATGTCGACTGGTGTAGTGCTTCCTTTCTCTATATGCTGCTGACTGTGATTTTGATACTCTAGCAGTCACATGAGTACCATTGATAGCGCCAATACAATCCCCCAAACACACGAGCAAAGCGTTATGTTTTTGAGCAATCTAGTCGTTTCATGAAAACAACACAAGGGAATTAGTACTCACCCTGAAATATGAAAACCATCTACAGCTGGTTCGTATCTTGCTTGGTGTGCGAGCACTTGGTGGTTTGATTATCTCTCCTCTGAGATCTCAAGTTGCATACAAGACTTGTTTGAAATAATGAGCAATACTCTTCGTGAATATCCTAAATGTGTTATGGAGCACTCTAAACTTTTGTTTATGACCCACAACATGAATAAACACAGCAACTTATTCTTCAACAGAGGCTATTTGCTAGCAATCCCTAACCTTTTGATGAGTTCAAAGAAACAGGCCTTGTCGTTCGCAAATTTTGGAGAGCCTCTGCGTTACTAAAGTTTTAAATGTAGTTAATATTTGACATCCTCTCTTCATCTCGGACCATCATAGGACTATATGTGAGCCTAGTAAAGGAATCACACCTAACGTATCTCTTGTTGTTTAGTAGGATCCAGGCCTGAATCACTGCTAGGAGTGTTGCTGGCTGATGGATCCAGATCCAGCTGGTTGACCTAAGAAAATCAATCTACAATAAGTACTCACTAAATCTAACCTACATACTATGCAGTCACTATGTGTGAAGAAAGAACAGTAGGAGAGTCGTTTACATCCGCCATAGCAGGTGCGGTAGAGGAGCTGGCATCGGGGAAGAAAGAGAAAATCCCTTGTTCCACACGACTGCGATGGTCCGATGCTGGAGACGGAGATGAGTCGTGTTACAAAAGACAACGTCGGTCCGGTGCTGGCATAGATCCGCGTCAACGCCGCCGTCGCCGAAGTTGAAGGGGAAATGGAGAATTTTTTCCTAGGCCAAAATGTCAAAGGTCACTGAATGAGGGAGGTGACATCCAGCTTTGTTGCGAAACGACGACCAGATTTTGCGGTCTCCCACCATCTCGCACTGAGCTCCCGCGCACGCGACCTTCTCGCTTTTCGCACCACCGCGACTTGTCCCTAAAAAAACTAATGATTTGGGTGTTCCCCTGGGGCTGGTTGGGAGGTGCTTTAAGACCTGTGCACGTTGCAATATAGATCGAGGCCATCCAATCACCCAATTCTACCATCCAGCAGGCATGTTTAAAGACGTGGCAGCCTACCAAACACGTCCTATGATGCGGAAACACGTTGATTTGCCCCTATTTTTTTAAAAATATTGCAGTATGGACAAAGTGAAAAAAAATGTAGTATAGGATACTAACACATAATATGAGCAGACCTGCAGAAGAAGGAGGTTCTTTTCGAGATTAATCTTGCATTTCTTTTATTCTATACAAAAGTAAATGGTACAAAAGAAAGTAAATACGAAGCTTGTTTCTGTTTTCAATCAATTGATAAAAGAAAACTGGTGAGTCCTGTCCCGGTACGGTTTCAGTCACAATCTGACAGACGGGGTCATCAAATCCATACACACCAAAACGGAACCTATATGCGAACGACAGTTGGGCGTCCGATGTCTGCACGACGAGCAATCCTTGGTCTGCCTTTGCTTCTACCACAGCTGTGTACTCCCCGCAAATAAGTGTACATTTAGTTTTTTCCTAAGTCAAACATAAGCAAATTTGATCAACTTTATAAAGAAATATAGAAACATATATTACATCAAATTGCATATTATGAAACTAGATTTAAAAATAAATCTAATGATACCAATTAAGTGTCATAAATATTGGTACGTTGTTCTAAGAAGTTAGTCAAACTTTACAATGTTTGACTTAGGACAAGGGTAGAAGTACACTTATTTGCGAACAGAGGAAATATAGTATGGTGAGATGCTACAAATTGGACAGAAATCGTACACAGAGTGTCGTGTGTATACATCTCTCATCGTCGACTCCTCCTACGGCTGTAGCCGTACACTTTGGAATCGGCCACAAATGATTGTTTGGAGGCACAAACCCATGGTCACATAGAGAAAGCTTGTCCCGAGCGCATGCACGGACCGGTCCTCGAATAAAAAGGCGTGCGTGCGGCACATCTCCTCTGCCGCCGCCAAATAGTGCCTAGACTGGCCGCGCACCCTCGGTCTGTGTGCGCGCCCATATGTCGCCAATGGCTAGAGACCGTTAGCGCAATTAGACAAAAGCGTGGCTCTTAGTTTGAGGAACTCCCCCCGGGACCAGTAGTTACTGGACCTGTAATTCGGCTCGCTAGGCTACGGCCGGAGCAGCACTGTCCCGATCGAACACCTGTAAACGAAGTGTGGGCTCGATCAGGGCGAGGCAAGTCCATGATGGAATTCCCGTTTAGACCGGAGCTACCACCAATGCTTAACCAATGATTGAAACGAGACAAACTGAGTGTCTGATAATGGAGCCTCCTGATAGCGCCATTACTCCCGGCTGTAGAAGAGGACAGACAGGGGCGAGAAGATATCTAGCGCACCAGCAAGTACAAGCTATGCTCATCCGAGGCGGGGGGGCTCCATGTGTCTCCGTCGTGCTGCGGTTCTCGCGAACTCGGCATGTGAAGCAGCTACTCTACGCTGTCCAGTCTGCTCCGAGGTCGCCCGTCGATGGCGTTTTACCGCCATAACTCTGAAGCACGGATGGGGAAGCTATAACGAGACGTGGTTACGGGAGGAAGCACAGAGCAGGCAATGGAACCTCGCCTGCCCGTGGATCTGCGCTGCGCCGCGCGATATCTTTTCCCCCCGATCCCGTGCCGTGCGGCTCTCCATGCATGAAAGCGAAGGAAAAGGGCCCTGCCCGTTTCGGGCGCCCACGTTGCCCGGACCTCTCGATCGCTTTCCTTCTCGTCTCTGACTGAGAGACTGGCTGCGCCCGCCATGTGCGACGACGTGCGGCGCAGGGTTAAAAACCGAAAAGCGGAGAGCATCTTGACGCGAGCTAGGACGACGGGCGAGGGGTCTGGCGAAAGGCGGGGAGGTTTTCTCTCGGCAACGGAGCGTGGCGAGCGCAGGGGGGGGCCTTTGTCCTTGTCCACGCGGTGACGATGATGAGCTGATGAGCCAAGCCCGAGGAGGAGCAGGTTGTTGCGTCTCGGGTGGCGTGGCGTGGCGTGGCGTACGTTCGTCGTCAGGATTCTATTCCCGTGCAACACGCTGAGCTCGCTACAGGTTCCGGTGCAGTGCAGTGCGCCGCTCAGCCTGTCAGGCGCCTCCTCCTCCCTCAAGATGTGGCCAGCGTCAGCGCGTGAAGTTTTCAGAGCTCGCTCGGTAGCGCTTGCATTATGGAGCTGCAGCCTGCTTCCGGTGGTCCTCTCGACCAAGGATCAGTCTGAATCTTGGGTGACATCACTGCAACCCGGATGGCTAATTCGTAATGCGTGTCAGGCTTTGCACGTCGTAGCATGACGAGAAGAGACGGTTAGCCCAGCCGGCCCACAGAGTGTTAGCCCGCACGGGAGATCTGATTACGTGTTGGCCCATGCCAGGCCGATCCAGTAGTCTATGTAGTGTTTGTGCATTCGTTCCTCCAAATATCCCGGTATTCCGTGCTTTTTAAAACGGATCTTTACGCCACTCAGTATGATTCTGGACTTCCGACGCGTCGAGCTCAAATGATACCTGCTTGTAACCCTAAAAAAAAAAAGATACCTGCTTTGTTCTAAAACAAATGATATTACTGCTCGACCACCACATGACATATTTAGGGCATCATTTGATTCCACCAGTACCCTCCCAATGATTCTTTCCCTCGCATGAGATTGTGCTGATTAGCATAGCCGGTAGGCATCGTGGATGTGTGTCGTGGGATGCGCATAATTCCTTTTTGGTTGGGTGGATGATGGGGAATATAAGTACCCCGTTCTATTTGATGCAAACCATCCTAGCTTTTCATCGCATAGTTGACAACAGGGGTCACTGACAGCTATAAACCGTAGACTGAAGCCATACACACCTCTGGTTTATGTCGACATCACCCAAAAATAGTTCTTTTTCGACTTATAAGGGGCCTCGCCCCAAAATTGCATATATAAACTGATAAAACAGCAAGTATAAGTACAACAGGTTTTACCGTGACTTGGCCGTTATCACCCTCAAACCCACTCAACTCACCTACTACCAAGCACAGGCAGCAAAAGAACACTTCCACGGAACAACAAGCTGCTGGTAGCAAAATTAAAGAAACCGGACACAAAGCTTCATTTTAACAACTTAGCACATCTAAGACAATAGTCCGCTACAAACTGGGAATCAAAGCTAGAACCGACGTCATTTTTTTTCTTCTGAAAAGGAGCATATATTAATATCACAAGATACCAATTACACTTAGCCTCTGCAACAACGCATTACCCTAACGATGCACACAGCAAAAAAAAAGAATTACAAAAAAAAAAGTTCCGCTACAGTGACTCATTCATTGAAACAACGGTACAACCACCACCAAGACAGCACCAGAAGTTCAGTTTCTCCAAAAGCGATGTCTCCAAAGAAAAAACAGTGCACAAACACTGTCATCGCCTGATCATAGATCTTAGGTTTTCACCCTAAAGAAAGTTCACGCTCTCAAAATAATGCATTCAACAATATCATTGCCGGACACAACCAATAAAGGCCAGACCCTGGATTTTCACCCTGAAAGATAGGACTATGAACCTCTTCTTTGCAGTCGCCCCCACTTGTATGCAACTGCTCCAAGTCACACGTCACCAAGTCAATTCCTCATCACCATCCAGACTCGAACCACTATTGTCGGTCCTCAAAACCGGCGTCATGTTTTTGTCATTGCAATCTTCGCATCATCGAATTGCTCTTATGGTACCAGCCAGCTGCCCCTAAGCACCGGGACACATATAAGTGTTAAATTGCCCGATCGATGGATTGGACACCCAAGCCCTTCAACCTTAAGATGTGACGTGGCAAACCAAAATTCAAAGTCAAAAGCACTTGTTTTGTACTATAGGTGCTAAAGTCAAAAAAGCTAACGGTAAGCCCAACCAAACAACTCCTACGTCGTCGTAGATTAAGGAGGCCGCAATAGGTACCGGGCAGCCAGGCATCTCAACAGGCATCTAAACTGTTGAACTCTCTGAGAATTTGTACTTGTTCTGCTTTGATTATTCAGGAAACCGATCTGAAATTGGGCCTTGTAGATCCTAGTACAGGCAAGCATGTATTATATCCTAACCTGAGATTAAATAAACCACATAGTACAATATATTAAAGCGAGTCTTGTGATCCGCTGTCACTAGATCATTAAAGATTCAGCAGGCGTCCTGGGTTGTTGGCCACAAAATCGATCTGTCCGAGCTCACCGAGGAACTTGCTCCCCCATGACACATCGCTGCTGACGATTGTTGTTCATTGACTTGTCAAATTAATCAGTGGATATATATAAAGTTTTATTCATGATCGATCTACAGGAGTGTGCTCTAACCGGTGAATTATTGGAAGCAATGACATGCGTGTGACCACATTACACTACTCGAGTGGTAATACTGTACTCTGAGAGGTAAGCAATGACATGTGCGGCAGCCACCGGGTCCGAGAGGTTCAGGTAGGCAACGACGACTTGCGCATCAGCTACTGAATCTGAGAAGAGAGCTTTGCAAGGGAAGAAATTCCCCACACCTGCACGCCAGACGCCGTCAGTGGATGCTGGAGGTGGTTTCTTTTTCCACGACAGAAATATTTGTGTCGATATCATAGTACTACTACCATACTCGGTCGTCGAATTAGACCGGAGGATAAAAACTTTCTAACTTTCTATGGCTAGTCGAAAGAGTACCGTCTTTGTTGCTCGCTATTAAGAGAAGTCAAAACCTGACACAAAAGGGCAACAAAAAGAACCAGCTCATTTCGCTTGGAAGACCTCCAAACATATTACGGCGCATGTCCCAATCTTTATTCGTGTTTTTTTCTGCGAAATTGCACCGACCTATTAATAATTATCAGTAACAATACAAAGTATTTTAAAAATAATAAAAATTACAAATTGGTCGTTGGATCACCTAGCGACGACTAATGCCTGGAGACGCAAGGTTTCTGTTTGGGATTAAAATTTCAGCAAAGGAGCCGATTCGTGAAATATAAATCGTCTCACGAACACAAGAATTGAATCTATAACTTCCAAAACCCGTTTCTGCTACTTTTACTCTATATTGTTCACATATATTTGGATACATAAGGGAAGCCATGATGTTTCCATAGCCAAATTTCTGATAAAGTACTATTTGGCATTCATGTGAAATATGGCAATAGCTCCACAATGTATCTAGTTCCAAATATTTGTACAAGGGGTTCTACTAATGAATAAAACCACATAGAGAATAGGTGTGCTCTCTCCTCTCCTCATGTATGTGCATGCAATTTGGTGTTGGTAGTTGAACAAAAAGTATAATCCATTTCCTTCAAAAAATAAGTATAAGCTATTGTTTGCTACAATTTGGCATCTGAGTAAGAGCATGCTCCGGTTCCCTCTTTTCCTAATTTAGAACTACTCACACAATGTGAGGAACTAGTTCCAAACGCCAAAAACTAAATTTAAAATTGCATTTAGCTATACATTGTGGGTGCCCTAACTTGTATTGAAACTGAATTATCGGATTTTTGGGTAGCTACTTGTACTACATGGGCTTACAGGGCTGATGACATGAGGAAGACCAGCAATTGGACCACATCATCCTAATGTATGGCCTTGATTCATTGATTCATCATGATCAAGGTATACTAATGAAATGCGGACCAAGGTCAACAAACTGTTACATTGCTATAGTGTATTATTCATCTTTGATCTGTCCGAGTACATTGTTCTGCATTGCTGGAATAGAGAGCAGTGATTTCCAATGAGGTCCATCCAAAACAAAAAAAACATTCCATAAAGATCGTCTCCAAAATTGCATGATTTCTATAGAAAATAAGAGCTTCCTAAACCCTACCCAAACCTCTGCATGAACTAAATCAAGTCTACAGAAAATTCTACTAATTGACCATGTAAACAAACGTAAGGCGCATTGGAGGAGAAAACCGTAACCCCAACGCCAAAAAGATCATTTTCACCCAAGATTTCTGCGCAATTTAGGGGCTCACCGTAGTAGGAAAAAGGGTCAACTTCTAGACGCTATGCAGAGACATCACTGGCAGTCCATCCGTCGGACGAACACCGCGCTAAAACTTGCCACCCGCTCGACGACGATCACCGTCTCCACCACCCTTTCACAGCAGGCCACGTCCTTGGTCTCACCTCAAAACCTTCTCCTTAGAATGTTAAGATGACGGAGACAGTGATGAGCTCACCTGCGGCTTTTGTTGCCATGGTGGGAGGGTCACAAAACTACCACGATATGCGGACAAGGAAACTGCGTAAAGCCAAAACTGCGACGTACCGTTGCTACGACACTATCGTGCATATTCGAGTGACCGTAAATCACGTATCGCGAAGTACAGTGACCATGGCGCACGACGAGACCGAGTTCAGTTGACCAGTGACGTACTCCCTCCGTTCATCGAAGATTATCTGCACGGCATTCAACAACGGTCTTGGGTTGGTGGCTACAAAATCAATCTCCGAGCTCGCCGAGGAATTGGCTCCCCCGGGACACATCGATGTTGACGATCCTTGTCCCTTGACTTGGCAAACTCATTTATTTATTATCAGGACGCTCTGGCTTTGAGATAAACTTACTGAATCTGAGCGGTAGGCGTGATAAGCGAACCCAACCCAGCAGAAGGCGTGGATTTTCTTATATTCTGCTAGTACCTGTACTCAGAGAGGCTCATGTAAGCAGTGACTTGTGCAGCAGCCAGCAGCGACCGATCGAGACAGAGAAGTTTAGGTAGGCAAGGCAACAACTTTGCGTCAGGTACGAATCTGAGAAAAGAGCTTTTGCAAGGCAAAATATCTAGCGACACCAGCCACCGTCGCTGGATGTTCGAAGCGGATTTCCTGTTACAATTGCGACAAGAAGATAACGAAGAACGAAAACAAAAAACACAGCAAGGGGGACACAGATTTAACGTGGAAAAACCTCTCCAACAAAGAGAGGAAAAAACCACGGGCATAACGAAACTTCACTATATCGAGGAGTGTTTACAAACGCCGGGGATTTCACAGATGCAACTATTCCAACCGGCGGCTTACAAGGGGTTTATATATCGGTGGAAACCTAGGTCTTCGACGATCCGTACGGCCCAAGCCTCCCGGCGACGGGCCTCGCTCCACTCGTCAGAAGTTGGCCTATACTTTGTAGAATTTGGATCAACATATAACATTTCCCACGTGAGAAATACTTGGGTCGATAACATCATAGTGTCTGGACCAGACCGGGTGATAACTTTCTCTGGTCAGGGGAAAGCCCATAGTTTTTGTTGTTCGTAAACGGGCAACACGAACAAGTCCATTTCGCGTGGAGAAAAGAGAGTACCAAAGTAATAGTCAAAAAAAGAGAGTACCAAAGTATGAGTAATTGTACTGGAGTTGGAGACGGACAATGCAATTTCCCCGTAGGAGGGCCCCCGGTACCATCTCTACTCTCCATTTGTTGGAGATTCGTGCTATATATTTTATAAAATAGCCCTCCCATCTTACCTCTTAGATCTGTTGCAGTTTTCTATCCACCCCTAGCGTCGTCGGATATTCTACATTTTTTGTCGCTGATTCTCTCCTCACAATCGATACTGTCGCTGATTCTCTCCTCACAAAAATGAAACATCCACAATTTATTTTTTCAACAATCTCATTTGATAATTTTTATTCTTGTACTTTTTATTTAACAATATTTAGACACTCTTACTTTGTTTCATCCTAGATTCAGAAGTTTCATACAAGATTCACATGTTTTACAAACTTGTGTCTGCCGAGTACAGAACTTGTACACTAAATATTTTTTAAAGATTTATAAATATTAATATATATTTATTATTCACTAAACATTCCAGATTCATAAATTTAATCAACATTTTTTTCTACTCACACGTTTCTTTTTCTTTTTCACCTCATTTTCTCTTAAAATTTTAGGAATATTTAACAATGTTTTTATGTACATTTTTTATTCTAAAAATGAAAGAGGCACAATTTGTTTTTTTAACAATCTCATTTGATAAATTTTATTCTTGTACTTTTTATTCAACAATATTTAGATACTCTTACTTTGTTTCATCCTAGATTCAGAAGTTTCATACAAGATTCACATGTTTTACAAACTTGTTTCTGCCAAGTACAGAACTTGTACACTAAATATTTTAAAGATTTATAAATATTAATATATATTTATTATTCACTAAATATTCTAGATTCATAAATTTAATCAAAAATAAATTCTACACACACGTCTCTTTTTCTTTTTCACCTCATTTTTTCTCTGAAAATTTTAGGAATATTCAACAATGTTTTTATGTACATTTTTTATTTTAAAAATGAAACATGCATAATTTGTGTTTTCAAAATCTCATTTGATAATTTTTTATTCTTGTACTTTTTATTTAATAATATTTAGACACTCTTACTTTGTTTCATCCTAGATTCAGAAGTTTCATACAAGATTCACATGTTTTACAAACCTGTTTTCTGCCAAGAGATATTCATATAATTTTTTTACACAATACATGCATAATTTCTGTTCTTTTTTCAACTCATTTTTTCTCATAAAATTTCAGGAATATTCAACAATTTTTCATAGAATACATGCATACCAAGAACGTTTCATACAAAATTCACGAGATTAATCACAATATCTAATCTCATTCATATATTTTTTTCATAGAAAACAACATTTCCCTAAGATTCTTGACCGAAATCATTTTCGTTTTCCCTCTTTTTTGATATTTCATACATAAATCCATAGAAGATCCATACCATGATCCACATTTCACGGAATTTTTCTTACATATTATTTTTCACAGAATGTTTTTCATAGATTTTTCATGTAATAATTTATCACCCAAGATTCACACAAGATTTGAAATGGGTGGAGATCCATAAAGAGATTCACACAAGATCCATAAGGTTTTCACTCTATCAAATCTATATTAGATTTGAAATGGGTTGATCCATGAACAAAATCACACAGATTCATCCATGAACAAAATCTTTTGAACAAACTCAAATGATCCATACATATTTTATTCTGAAAATGAAACATGCATACAAGTTTCATACAAATGCAGTTTCATCACAGATTCATCACAATTAATACAAAACAGGCCATGAGAAAATCCTCGTCCACAATGGTTACAATCTTCAGAGAATCATAAGATTTAATACAAGTCCATACAAGATCGATAAGAGAATCATAAAATTTTCATATATACTTGACGATCTGGAAAGAAGAAATTACATGTTTCATAGAAAAAACAACAAGATAGAGAAAAAAAGTTCAACATGAACTCAAATATGTGTCTCTCAAACAGAATAATCCACTAGACGTTGGTGTATGCTTTCAAGAACAAAATGCAACAGACTTTATACATGTTTCCTCAAAGAGATCTGTGTCCGGACGTTGGTGTATGCCAAGGACAAGGAAATAAAAAAGAAACGAACCGTAAAAAATTCATGAACAAAATACAGCAGATCTTATACATGTTTTCTCGAGGATTCATAAATAGTTCATATAGTATATTCAACTATGTACTCAATCTCCTCTGTTTTATTCGAGAAGCACATCAGATTATCAAGTGTATAAACATAGATTCAACTCAGATTCATAGTAGTTTTCTATAGGTATCACAAATAATATAATGATTCATAACCATATCAACACAAATTCAACTCTTACCTCAAAAAATTAATCATAGATTCAACGCAAAATGTCAAGAAAAAAATAGATGACTAAAAAACTTCAGAGAAATAGAAAGAATCACTAACAAACTTGAAGGAACACGAAAGGAAAAATTGGATTGGAGGCGGTCCAGCTCAGATCCAGGCTTCCATGCCTAGATCACATCTTCCTCCTCGTGGTGCCCCTCTCAATCTTGCTCAGATTGAGGCCTAGATCCGTGACCTCCATGGCCATATCATGCCTTTCATGGATGCCTCGTGGAAAGAAAAAATAGATCAAGCAGGGGAGTGCCATGGAGCGAGAGATCGGGGAAGAACAGCAGGAGAGTGGGAGGGAGTAGAGGGAGGCGGCGCAAGCTCCTGGAGAAAAGGGGAGGCGGCGCCCATGTTGTAGATATGCCCTAGAGGCAATAATAAATGTAGTTATTATTATATCTTTGTGTTTATGATAAATGTTTACATTCATGCTATAATAGTATTAACAAGGAAACATTGATACTTGTGTGAATTGTAAACTAAAATAGAGTCCCTAGTAAGGCCTCTTTATAATACTAGCTTGTTGGTTAATAAATGATTGTGGTTTCCCTATCATGAATATTGAGATGTTATTAACAACAAGATCATATCATTAGGAGAATGATATGGTGGACATACTCCTATAGATAAGCGTAGCATAAAGATCAAGTCATTTTAATAGTTCAATTGCTATATGCTTTCTGATACATAGTAACCTAATTCCTTCGACCATGAGATCATGCATATCACCTTCACTGGAAGGATGCTTTGATGACATCAAACACCACACCGTAACTGGGTGGCTATAAAGGTGGCATTGAGTGTTCGGAAAGTATTGG
The DNA here is from genome assembly GCA_023614405.1 of Avena insularis. NCBI lineage: Eukaryota > Viridiplantae > Streptophyta > Magnoliopsida > Poales > Poaceae > Avena > Avena insularis. Next base: position 376,059,135 of record CM042687.1, on the reverse strand, counting down.
TTGAGACGCATGGATCAAGAGTGGGATTTTTCCATCCATATGACGGATAGATATACTCTGGGCCCTCTCGGTGAAATGTCATCCAATTAGCTTGCAAGCATGTGACTGGCTCACAAGGGATCACATATCACGGGAACGAGAAAAGAGTACTTATCAGTAACGAGGTTGAACTAGGTATGCAGAGATACCGACGATCATAACCTCGGATAAGTAAACTATCGTGAGACAAAGGGAAATTGGTATCGTATGTAAGTGGTTTATTCGATCGCAAAGTAATCGTAGAAATATGTGGGAGCCATATGAATTTCCAGATTCCTCTATTGGTTATTGATCGGAGAAGTGTCTCAATCATGTCCGCATAATTCACGAACCGTAGGGAGACACACTTAAGGATTCGACGTTGTTTAAGTAGTTATGGAATGATGAGTAAGAGACCGAATGTTGTTCGGAGTCTTGGATGGGATCCGGGATATCACGAGGAGATCCGGAATGGTCCGGAGAATAAGATTCATATAAGGAAAGTCCTGTTTCGGGGTTGGAGGATGGTTCCGGTGTTTTCATCGGGAATGTTCTAGAAGGTTCCGGAATGTCCGGCACTCCGGAGGGGAAGGGTACATGAATGTGTTATATCAAGTTGGTATGATTGCATCATGTACTAGGTGTCATCGCTGAACAAAATAGAGGGTTTATTCAAATCCTAGTTTGAAAAAGTCAAACGCCAATTTGAAAGTCAAACGGCTATTTTGGGAAGTGGAGAGGGAGATGGAAACCGACTTGGGGGAGGAGTTCCTCCTCCCATCGCCAGCCCACCTCCAAGCCGAGTTGGGGAGGGACTCCCCTCCCCTTGGCCGTGCCTCCCACCTATAAAGGGAGGGGCAGGGCTGCCCCTCCCAAAACACAACACCTCCACCTCTAAACCCTAGTTGTCGGCGCCACCACCTGCTGCTGCCGCCGCCGCCCTAGGGCAAACCGCCGCCGCCTAGGTCAAACCCTAGCCGCCGGCCTAGCCCCCTCCTCGGCGTGTCTAAACCCTAGATCGTCGAGGGACTCTCTCATACTCCACCATACTCGCTCCGGCTTAAGGCGAAGCCCTGCGAGATCTCCCCTCTACTTCCGGTACCACGCCGTTGTCTTTGGGAATCGCGAGGAGAGTGCTACAACCTCCATTTTCTTTGGAACAAGGAGAGGAAGGTCTTCGTCGAAAACCGAACGTGTGAGCGATCATGAGCGCTGCCGTGAACGCATACCGGAAGGATCGTCTACGCGATCTTGAGATCGGGAAGAGTACGACTACATCACCCACGAGAATCCGCTCTCGTTAAACACTTTGGAATCTTCGAGGGTGAGTTATTCCATCGACTCGTTGCTACAATCTAGTAGATAGATCTTGGCTTGTTTGTTTGTATGCGATAGAAATTTTTTGTTTTCCATGCTACAAAACCCTACAATGGTATTAGAGTCGTGTCTATATGTAGATCTGTTGCACGAGTAGAACACAATGGTCATTGTGGGCGTTGATGCTTTTATTGTCGATTGCTTCTTGTGTACTTTGCATCTTGCGGGATGTTGGGATGAAGCGGCCTGGGCTAACCTTACATGACATCGTTCATGAGACTTGCTCCACGCTTGACATGCAACTTGTATTGCATAAGTGGCTTTATGGGTGCTGATTCTCCCGAGATAGTTAAGATTCAATTTACAACGGGTGATTGTCAATACTAGTATCAATGTTGTGGTTCTTGTTCGTAAGTTAGAACGACACTTATTGAAAGCCCCAAACCACGTAAAATATGCAAAGAAAGTAGAGGCGTCTAACTTTGTTTTGCAGAGGTGTGCTGTGATGTGATATGGCCATGATTGTGATTATATTTGATGTATGCAATGTTCCTTATTGTAAGTTGGCAACCGGCAGGAGCCATATGGTTGTCTTTAAATTCTGTTAAGACCCGCGTGTCTATTCAAAGTAGTTGTAATAGTTGAAGCCGGTGGACGACAACCATGGAGCAGCGTCATGGACCTTGATGCAATGTCGGTGATGATGGAGATCATGTTCGTGCTTGAAGATGGAGATCGGAAGCACAAAGAAGAAAGGCCATATCATATCACATATTATGAATTGCATGTGATGTTAATCCTTTATGCATCTTGTATTGCTTAGTTAACAACGGTAGCATTATAAGATGATCCCTCATGCACATAAATTTCAAGTCATAAAGTGTTCACCCTTAGTTAGCACCGTTGCTAAAGCTTGTTGTTTCAAAGCACCACATGATGATCGGGTGTGTTAGATTCCGCAAGTGCATACAATGTGAGCAAGCCAGATTTGCTCATGCGGAAGCTAAGATTTGATCTTGACGAGCCTAGCATGTACAGACATGGTCTTGGAACACGGTTCACCGAAAGGTAAAGCATGAGTCATATAGTAGATATGATGAACATGTCGATTGTTCGCCATTGAAGCTATATCAACTCCCGTGATGATCGGTTTTGATATGGTGGATTTGGTTCGTGTGATCACTAAAACAATGTGAGGGATGTTGTTTTGAGTGGGAGTTCACCTAGATTAATTTTACTATTAATTAGAACTCAATTTGTCATAAACTTAGTCTAAACTATTGCAAATATGTTGTAGATCAATGGCAGCCCCTACCATGAATTTTAATGCGTTCCTAGAGAAAGAAAAGTTGAAAAACAATGGAAGCAACTTCGCGGATTGGTTCAGAAATTTGAGGATTGTCCTCACAGCTGGTAATTTGACCTATGTGCTGGATGCACCGCTAGGTGACCCACCTGCAGCTACTGCTATCGATGAAGTAAAGAATGTTTACCTCACTCGGAAGACTCGGTACTCCAAAGTTCAGTGTGCTATCTTGTATGGTTTAGAATCGGAGCTTCAGAAAAGGTTTGAGAATTCAGACCCACATGATATTGTCCGTGATCTCAAATTGATCTTTGAGACTCATGCGGCAATTGAGAGCTATGAGGCTTCTGAAAAGTTCTTTAACTACAAGATGGAAGAGGGCAGCTCCGTCAGTGAGCATGTGCTTAAGATGTCTGGGCACGCAAACAAACTTCAAAGCTTGGGTATAGTGATTCCTAATGCTTTGGGGATTTACCGTGTCCTCCAATCACTACCACCAAGTTACAAGAACTTTGTGATGAACTACAACATGCAGAACATGAACAAGACGTTGCCAGAACTCTTTGCCATGTTAAAATCTGCAGAAGTGGAGATCAAGAAAGAGCACCAAGTGTTGTTGGTCAATAAGACCACCAAATTCAAGAAAGGCAAGTCTAAGCAAAAGGGACACTTCAAGAAGGGTGGTAAGAAAGTTACCGCACCGACGAAGAAGACCAAGGCTGGACCTAAGCCTGATACTAAGTGCTTTTACTGCAAGGGAGAAGGTCACTGGAAGCGGAATTGGCCAAAGTACTTGGCGGATTTGAAGAACGACAACATCAAGAAGAAAGGTATATTCGATATACATGTTATTGATGTGTATCTCACTAGTACTCGTAGTAGTGCCTGGGTATTTGATATTGGTTCGGTTGCTCATATTTGTAACTTGAAACAGGTGCTGCAGAATAAACGGAAGCTAGCGAAGAACGAGGTGACGATGCGCGTTGGAAACGGATCAAAGGTTGATGTGATCGCGGTCGGCACGCTACCCCTTCATCTACCATCGGGATTAGTTTTATACTTAAATAATTGTTATTTGGTGCCTGCGTTAAGCATGAACATTATATCGGGATCTTGTTTATTGCGAGACGGTTACTTGTTTAAATCCGAGAATAATGGTTGTTCGATTTATATGAGTAATATGTTTTATGCACATGCACCTTTGATAGATGGTCTATTCTTGTTGAATCTCGATAGTGGAAATACACATATTAATAACATTGAGGCTAAACGTTTGAAATCGAGCGATAACTCAACCTATATGTGGCACTGTCGTCTTGGTCACATTGGAGTGAAGCGTATGAAGAAACTCCATTCCGATGGACTTCTTGAATCACTTGATTTTGAATCACTTGAAAGATGCGAAGCATGTCTGATGGGTAAAATGACTAAGACTCCATTTTCTGGTATGATGGAGCGAGCTACGGACTTATTGGAAATCATACATACCGATGTGTGTGGTCCAATGAGTGTAGCGTCGCGCGGTGGTTATCGTTATGTTCTTACCTTCACGGATGACTTGAGTAGATATGGGTATATCTATTTCATGAAACATAAGTCCGAGACTTTCGAGAAGTTTAAGGAATTTCAGAGTGAGGTAGAGAATCAACGTAACAAGAAGATTAAATTTCTACGTTCTGATCGTGGAGGTGAATATCTGAGTTACGAGTTTGGCGAGCATTTGAAGAAATGCGGGATACTTTCACAATTGACACCGTCGGGAACACCACAGCGTAATGGTGTGTCCGAACGCCATAATCGAACTCTCTTAGATATGGTTCGTTCTATGATGTCACTTACAGATTTACCGCTATCATTTTGGGGTTATGCATTAGAAACAGCCGCATTCACTTTAAATAGGGCACCATCTAAATCCGTGGAAACGACACCGTATGAATTATGGTTTGGGAAGAAACCTAAATTGTCGTTCCTTAAAGTTTGGGGTTGCGAAGCCTATGTAAAGAAGTTACAGCCGGACAAGCTTGAACCCAAAGCGGAAAAATGCGTCTTCATAGGATACCCGAAGGAAACTATTGGGTATACCTTCTATCATAGATCCGAAGGCAAAATATTCGTTGCCACGAATGGATCCTTTCTAGAGAAGGAATTTCTCTCGAAAGAAGTGACTGGAAGGAAAGTAGAACTCGACGAGGTTGTTGAACCTTCTCTCGAACTTGCGAGTAGCGCAGCACCAGAAGTAGTTCCTGTGACGCCTGCACCAGTAAGAGAGGAAGCTAATGATAATGATCATGAAACTTCGGTTGTAGTTGCTACAGAGCCTCGCAGGTCAACGAGAACTCGTACCACTCCTGATTGGTATGATCCCGTTATGAGTGTCATGTTGGTGGATAACACCGATGACCCTGAGACATATGAGGAAGCGATGATGAGCCCAGATTCCAATAAATGGCAAGAAGCCATGAAATCTAAGATTGGATCCATGTACGAAAACCAAGTATGGACTTTGGTGGACTTACCGGATGGCCGGAAGGCCGTCGAGAACAAATGGATTTTCAAGAAGAAAACAGATGCTGATGGTAATGTTACTGTCTATAAAGCTCGACTTGTCGCAAAAGGGTTTCGACAAATTCAAGGAGTTGACTACGATGAGACTTTCTCACCGGTAGCAAAGCTAAAGTCTATGAGGATTATGTTAGCAATCGCTGCATATTATGATTATGAGATATGGCAGATGGATGTCAAAACAGCGGTCCTCAATGGAGACATTGATGAAGAGTTGTATATGATGCAACCCAAAGGTTTTGTCGATCCTAAAGATGCTAACAAGGTATGCAAACTTCAACGGTCCATCTATGGATTGAAGCAAGCATCCCGAAGTTGGAATCAACGTTTTGATAAGGTAATCAAAAGTTTTGGTTTTATACAAACTTATGGAGAAGCTTGTATTTACAAGAAAGTGAGTGGGAGCTCTGTAGAATTCTTAATACTATATGTAGATGACATATTGTTGATTGGGAATGATGTAGACCTTCTTAATAGTGTCAAGGAATATTTGAATAATAGTTTTTCAATGAAGGATCTTGGTGAAGTAGCTTACATATTAGGCATAAAGATTTATAGAGATAGATCGAGACGCCTAATATCATTGTCACAAAGTACATATTTGGACAAAGTTCTAAAGAGGTTTGGAATGGAAGATAGCAAGAAAGGGTTCTTGCCCATGTTGCCTAATCTGACGTTGAGTAAAACTTCGAGTCCACGCGTAAGATCGAGAAAGGATGAGTAAGACTCCTATGCCTCAGCCATAGGATCTCTAATGTATGCCATGCTATGTACTAGACCCGACATTGCATATCTTTGTTAGTTTAACTAGCAGATATCAAAGTGATCCAGAGTGGATCATTGGACATGATCAAAACATCCTTAAGTACTTGAGAAGAACTAAGGATATGGTCCTTTCTTATGGAGGTGATGAACAGCTCGTTGTTAATGGTTACACCGATGCTAGTTGGAACACCGATCCGGATGATTCTAAATCACAATCTGGATACGTATTTACTTTGAATGGTGCAGCAGTTAGCTGGAGGAGTGCAAAGCAAAGCGTTGTAGCGAGATCTTCAACTGAATCAGAATACATGGCTGCTTCGGAGGCTTCACAAGAAGCAATATGGATGAAAGAGTTCATTAGAGAGCTCGGTGTGGTTCCTAGTGCGCTGGACCCAATGTCTATCTACTGTGATAACATGGGCGCCATAGCCAATGCGCGAGAACCAAGGTCACACAAGAAGCTGAAGCACATCAAGCTACGTTTTCACGCTATTCGAGAACATGTCCAAGATGGGGACATAAAGATTTGCAAAGTACACACAGATCTGAATGTGGCGGATCCGTTGACTAAACCTCTCCTGAGGGCAAAACATGACCAACACCAAACTGCCATGGGTGTTCGGTATATTATCATGTAATCTAGATTAGATGACTCTAGTGCAAGTGGGAGACTGTTGGAGATATGCCCTAGAGGCAATAATAAATGTAGTTATTATTATATCTTTGTGTTTATGATAAATGTTTACATTCATGCTATAATAGTATTAACAAGGAAACATTGATACTTGTGTGAATTGTAAACTAAAATAGAGTCCCTAGTAAAGCCTCTTTATAATACTAGCTTGTTGGTTAATAAATGATTGTGGTTTCCCTATCATGAACATTGAGATGTTATTAACAACAAGATCATATCATTAGGAGAATGATATGGTGGACATACTCCTATAGATAAGTGTAGCATAAAGATCAAGTCATTTTAATAGTTCAATTGCTATATGCTTTCTGATACATAGTAACCTAATTCCTTCAACCATGAGATCATGCATATCACCTTCACTAGAAGGATGCTTTGATGACATCAAACACCACACCGTAACTGGGTTGCTATAAAGGTGACATTGAGTGTTCGGAAAGTATTGGTTGAGACACATGGATCAATAGTGGGATTTGTCCATCCATATGACGGATAGATATACTCTGGGCCCTCTCGGTGAAATGTCATCCAATTAGGTTGCAAGCATGTGACTGGCTCACAAGGGATCACATATCACGGGAACAAGAAAATAGTACTTATCGGTAACGAGGTTGAACTAGGTATGCAGAGATACCGACGATCATAACCTCGGATAAGTAAACTATCGTGAGACAAAGGGAAATTGGTATCGTATGTAAGTGGTTCATTCGATCGCAAAGTAATAAAGAAATATGTAGAGCCATATGAATTTCCAGATTCCTCTATTGGTTATTGATCGGAGAAGTGTCTCAATCATGTCCGCATAATTCACGAACCGTAGGGAGACACACTTAAGGATTCGACGTTGTTTAAGTAGTTATGGAATGATGAGTAAGAGACCGAATGTTGTTCGGAGTCTTGGATGGGATACGGGATATCACGAGGAGATCCGGAATGGTCGGGAGAATAAGATTCATATAAGGAAAGTCCTGTTTAGGTTGGAGGATGGTTAGGTGTTTTCATCGGAATGTTCTAGAAGGTTCGGAATGTCCGCACTCGGAGGGAAGGGTACATGAATGTGTTATATCAAGTTGGTATGATTGCATCATGTACTAGGTGTCATCTCTGAACAAAATAGAGGGTTTATTCAAATCCTAGTTTGAAAAAGTCAAACGCCAATTTGAAAGTCAAACGACCATTTTGGGAAGTGGAGAGGGAGTTGGAAACCGACTTGGGGGAGGAGTTCCTCCTCCCACCGCCGGCCCACCTCCAAGCCGAGTTGGGGAGGGACTCCCTCCCAGCCGCCTCCACCTATAAAGGGAGGCGGGCGCCTCCCAATACACAACACCTCCACCTCTAAACCCTAGCCGCCGGCGCCACCACCTGCTGCTGCCGCCGCCGCCTAGGTCAAACCCTAGCCGCCGGCTTAGCCCCCTCCTCGGCGTGTCTAAACCCTATATCATCGAGGGACTCTCTCATACTCCACCATACTCGCTCCGGCTTAAGGCGAAGCCCTGCGAGATCTCCCCTCTACTTCCGGTACCACGCCGTTGTGCTGCCGGAATCGCGAGGAGAGTGCTACAACCTCCGCTGCCTGCTGGAACAAGGGAGAGGAAGGTCTTCGTCGAGTACCGAACGTGTGACCGACTGCGGGAGTGCTGCCAGAATGCAGCGCCGGAAGGATCGTCTACGCGATCTTGAGATCGGGAAGAGTACGACTACATCACCCACAAGAATCCGCTCTCGTTAAACACTTTGGAATCTTCGAGGGTGAGTTATTCCATCGACTCGTTGCTACAATCTAGTAGATAGATCTTGGCTTGTTTGTTTGTATGCGATAGAATTTTTTTGTTTTCCATGCTACGAAACCCTACAGCCCAAACCCTGGTGCTTGATGTGGGAAGGCAGGGTCGGTGTGCTGAAGCTGCTGATGGTAAGGATGGCCTGGGGTACGGGTTGATTTCAATATTTGGAAAGGGTTAAATTGCAGAACTCGCTGAGGCTTTGACCAGAAGACTTTTGCACGAATCTCCAACTAATCTGTGGTAGAGATGGTGCCGGGGGGCCCTCTTACATGTGGAAAATCCATTTTCAGTTGGAGACCATAAACTACCAAAGATTTCGGTTTGGACAAATATAAGGCATTGGTTCCATGGACAGATCCAATATAGGTCAAGGGTGTATAAATGTACACCCAAAAATTTATGCAAAAAAGTTCATGTATAGTATATGGTGGACATATGTATCACTTGTGGTATTCCCTAGCTAGCATGTATGTGTTGCGTTTTCTCATACAAATCGAGCTCAAATCTACATTTGGCAAATAGTAGGGCCTAATAAAGAGCCTATTTTCAGATTTTTGCTTTTATGTTTTGTGTTTGTTGAAATTTGTACACCCAAAATTAAATTTCTAGATCTGCCCTGATTGGTTCGCAATATTCTGAAAACCCAGAAATAGGAAACACATATAAATATGACATGTGTACATGTGCAAAACAGAGTGTTGAAAAAACAAAACAAAAAACTGAGTAAGCTTGGATGTTTCATAGAAAAGAAAAAAAACATGAATTTTAATGAACATGTGCAAATCAAGGTCAAAATCACCGGAGACAATGTACACCAAAGATATTATTATGCCAATAAAGACCTTGATCTCGTTTTTCATGGTAGAAATTTGAAAAGGATAGTATTGGAAAATATAAAAACTTTGTAAACTTAGGTGTTTGGTTCACAAGAATAGAAAAACTCATAAATCCTACTCATATAAAAACTTTGTAAACTTTGGTAGTAATAAACAAGGTCAAATTTAAATCAAACCACACGAGAAATTATAATTAGGATGTATCATGAAAACAGAGTCCTTTAAGTACCTTCATTGATTATTTTGTGTTTTTTCTTTTAAAACCGAAATCGTTGGTTTTTTCCTCCATTTTTTCCTTTGCTGCATACCTTTGAATATTTTTTTGCGGGTACATGCCTTTGAATAATTTACTCCAATAGTACCATCACAACAAAATTCCCTATTCACATGCAGTCTCAACTTTTCCCTTAAGGGCTACTTTGACTAGATTTAGGGGTGCGCCTTGGTGCACGACCCCGTGATATGTTAATTTATATTATGTGTTGCGAGGATAAATACCGAGAAGGGAAAAACCATTTATTGTGCAATCACCAGGAAAAAAACTATAGAGAAACATTGTAATGAGTAAGCACAGAGGACTGGCAAAAGTAACATTCACATCATGTCTCGGTTGTCTCTTAACCCATCATATTGTTTGCAGAAATCTTTGACAGTCATCGCCTACCTAAAGTAGCACTTGAGAATCCATCGACAACCAAAATGCCAACAAATGTTAAACGGGAAGAACATGCACTTGAGAAATTGGTGGCACATAGCTTCTCTGCAGACACATTCAGTATATGATAAATCAGACACAAGTATGGCAGGCAAAGAAAAGAAAACCAAAATCAAAGGTATAAAGGATAAGATTTGAACTTAAGGTCATAATGTACTACAGTCCTAGTGGAAGGCTTGTGTGGCGCCCCGCAAAACCACTGCTAGAAAATCGCGTTGATTTTGTGCATTGCATCATCATGACATCAGCATGCATCTATTTGATTAAAACTATTTTTGCTAAAAGACCTACTTTGTTTTCCTATATTAATATCCTCCCCCTTTGTTCAAACCAAACCGTCGGTCCAGCCGGGTCTTTTATTTATCTAAAACTATTTACAAAATTTATTTTAAGATAAAAGAAAATCCGAATCAAAATATCTAGTCCTAATCCTACCTACCACTAATCTACCCAGCCCCCTCCACCTCACCCCAGCCAATCGCAAACTGCCACCTCATCCTCTCCATTCCCCCTATCCTATCCCCTCCCTCCACCTCATCCCTCCACCCTCTCTCCCTCCACCCAGCAGCCATCTCACCCGCCTGCCCCCACTCTCCCTGGGCCCCACCCCTTGCCCAACCACACCCAAACACCACACACGCCATTAAAACCACCTCCACCACCGCACCTCCCCACCTCCACCTCCACGCCTGTTTCACGCCACCCATGCCTCCTCGCGCAGCCCTGCCCCACCCCTGACCCCATCGCCTGGCCTCCCGCAACCCTCCTCGCCACCCACGCCCGCCGTCCCCCAGATCGAAGTCCCACCCGGCGCGGCACTGTTCAACCGCCCGTCGACGGCCGCCCTCTGTGGACCTCCTCTCCTCCGGCCGGCGTGCCGCTCCACCCCGCGTCTCTTCTCCTCGCTTTCGCTTCGCCGGCCGCCAGGCTCGCCAGTCCTCCTTCGCCATGGGTCCCTCCTCCGTCTCCCTTCGACGAGACCAGCCCGCCCGTCCTCGCGCCGGCCTCCTCCTTCCTCGCCGGGCCGTCCGCCTTCGCCGCCCTCCCGCTGGCCTCCCTGCCTCTCTGGCCAGGCGCACTCCCTGCTACCCCTCTCCCGACGCTCCCCCGTGTCCCACCCCTGACCCCACCTCGTCCCGCGATCCCCTCCTTCTTGCTAACCTCCGCCGCCGCTCCTCCCCTTCCTCCTCTCGACCTCGCCTGCCGCCATCTTCCCCTTCGGCCCGCCGTTGCCAGGCTCCTCCCTGGCCTCTTCCCCCCGCCTCCGGCCGTCTCCCGCCGTCCCTCCTCCCAGCGGCGCCTCGGGCCGGTCTCCCCTGCAAGGCTCGCCGCGCCGCCGACCTCCTCCTTGCCCATCCTTGTAGTCCCCGTCTCGGCCTTCGTGACCTCTGTTTTTCCTAGTTCAGGAAGTTGTTCCGGGTAATTTTTCTAGTACCCATGCGTGTGTGTTGCTCTTGTCTAGCAGATTGCATCTGAAGTCTGAAACCTGTTCCTTGGACCTGTTAAAGCTAGGTGGTACTGCTGCAGGCCTTTCAAACACAAGACCGATCACTCGACCAAGTTTCCCCGATGACACCGGAGCCTCAAGATCTTCACGGATCCGATGCCTCGGTGTCGTACCCGAAGCCGAGAACCCCTACAGGATCAAGACCCCGACAAGGTCTCCGCTCGCCCGTGTGTGCCATAATATGTCAAGACCTTCTCGTCCACAAGACTAAAGAGGCGCGGATCCAAGATTGACACCAACCTGTAAGGATCCGGTGAACCATCGGTGTTGAACCTGAGTCTGCCACCAACGCCACGACTTTCGACAAGGATCCGAAGACCGAACCCTGAACCCCGTCGAACCCCTGAACCAAGTGCGCCGAAACCCAGATGTGTGACCCCTTTATCCGAGACCCTATTTTTATAATATTACATTATCATCTTGTCGCATATTAATTGTTCATGCATGCATACTTGTCTGTGGTTTGGGGGCATTAAGCCAATTCATCTCATAATTAAATATGGAGTCTATACACGGGATATCTTTGTCTTATTCCGGACTCCATTTAAATTGGTGTAGCGAACCGATGCCATGTTTTATCTTGTTGTTACAACATTTAATTGGCGGGGTAGATAAATAACTTGAACCGTTTAATTAATTGTCGGAACCCCTGTTCCGCTTAATATGGCCTAATTGCATCGCATCCTTGCCATGCCATACATCATACATGCATCATGCCCGATCTTCTGCCGTAGTATTAAATCGTGCACTCGGTGTTTTCTTCTAGTGCTTTGCTTCTTCGCGGATAAGGCCGTTGAGTTGATGCGAGTGTCGATCCGATCTTCGGATGAACCTTCGGCAATGCTTTCAGGCGAGCATCTTCCCCTTTCTACCTATCTTACTTTTATAGTATTTATTCCCTCCTGTTGATCTTTTGCTATCTGTGTTGCGATGCTCTAGTTTCGTACCCGTGATATCCCTTGCAGCCTCATATTGCCTTGGACACATCCTATTACCTGTTGATTGGTAGATAGTTGGACTTGCGCGTCGTAGTCGCTTGCTCAAGTGCTGTTGTGTGTCGTCCAGCACCACAGTTGTTGGAGTATGGCCATGTGTTTAAAGTTGGAGATGATCTTGGCCTTACTTACCGTTTAATAACTAAAAATTGAAGTAGGTAAATGCAGAGGCACCGGTGGGTGATAGACAATATTTGGTTTCCGACCGCTCACTGGTGTCCCGTAGGACCCCGAGTTCTTGACACCTGTTCCGAGATCGAGCGCGCTAACCACATGTGGGATGTGTGGGCACCCCATCGATTTAGTACCGATTCCAAGTATTGTCTTTGGGGCCACAACTAGTTTGAGGTTTTATTTACTATCTGTACTTATGCCATGCTTTCTTGCTTAATTTAAATTGTGCGCATCGTGTCTTGTTTAGCAAAGCGGAGTGTTTTTGATATCGACAAGCCAGTCATCTTTTCGGGTTCCAGTCGTTTCTGACCATCAGCGCAAATCTGAGTCGTCTGAGCCTTACCGACTTTGTTATGGTAGACTTAGTGGGGTGGCCCCCATGTACTTGCTTTGGGTCTGGGAAACGTCATGACTTAGGCCCCGCCGACATACCGATGGGTGTATGTTAGTTGATCTGGCAAAAAGGGTCGAAGTGCGTGTGGATATCTCATGCTAATTGCGTGTGGATACTTTGGTGCACCCCTGCATGGTTAAATCTTTTCGAAAAGCCGTGTCCGCGGTTATGGACGACTTGGAGCACAGTTCTCGATCATAGACAACTATAACTAAAGTTTACTGTTATAATTTGACTTGTATCCGATGTGACTAGTAATCAGCTCAACTGCAATGGAATGGCTAAATGAAAGTACCAACAACTGCTGGGTTTTGGGATATCTCATGCTAATTGTATTGGACTAGTAAGTGTCGCAACTACAACGGAATGGTAAATAAAACTGCCCACTGCTTATTTTATCAGGATGACTATCTATATTTGACTAGTAATTGCCGCAACTATAACGGAATGAATAAAACTGCCAACTGTGTGAGTTCCTCGGCTGACTTCCTCGTTTGGTCTCGAGAGGGAAATACCAGGATGGGTATGTTTGGTGGTAGTATCAGGTTGGTTTCGAATAGGTCTTTCTTATCCCTCTCTGATAGCCGGCAGTTATATCGAGTCTCTATAGGGTGTTTAGTGCATCTTCACGCCGCTTGATCCACCATACCTATGTAGGCGAGGACCGAATTCTAGCCTCGCATCTTGCCTCGATCTTGACCGCTCTCTCTTTTTCCTTTGCCCTTTGTCGGCACCCCTTTTGTTTAAGCAGGTTTGAGATCGACGTCGTTAGCAGGGTTACCCTTCCGGCTTGGCCTGGGCAGGGTTATGGACGCCATTGGTTATTCTTCAGGGCTCTTAGCCCCATTTGCATCTTGTCCGTAGTCGGACGCTCTATCATCTTCAAGGTGATTTGGATCTTTGTATATTATACCTGAATTCTTGACTCCGTGAGTCGCTGTTGTATATATATGTTCTGTGGGTCCCATCGAGGACTGTTGTGTAATGTTACTACTTCATTTTCCACCCGCACGAAAGTGCCTGGTGGGCGTCCTTGAATCGTTTCTATGCGGGTTTGGCGGGAAGCGCTAAAACTTGCATAGGGCCGATTCTGAGGGTGTTACAGCTTGCTATGCTGAGAGTTGTGTAGACTGAAACTGATGGATCATCGATCAAAGACAACTGAATTTGAAAAACAACAAACGTCAAATACTAAACCAATAAATAGGAATGGTATGAACATATCATAGCAAAGTAAGTCAGGCAGTGTAGAGTAAACAGAGAAATATATTATACATGTCGATCAATTTATAACTATACCATAATATCCTTATTAAATAAGATCGGGGATGTCCTATATTTTGGATAAGCAGAGACCGAACTTTTGCTGTAAAGGGTGAGATATCTGACACACCTCCAAGCAAAGTATTTGATGTGACCAAACAAACCCTGCATAGATTCCGTAGTAGCATAAACATAGATTACTAAATATTTCTACGAATACAAACTAAACATCAGAATAGATGTCTGTTGGAATCACAAGTTCAACTAAAGTAAATATAAATATATAAACACTCATACGGATCACAAATATAGACATTCTTAGATCCTACGGTATTTATCTACACAATGTGCATGATACCAATTAAGACAGTCATATATGAAAACGTCTACTTGAACATAATACCGAGTCATGGCGTGTGTCAGGGGTTTCAATGACTCAAAGCTACTTGTATCACAAAAAACACAAATCTCTCATACAAGGATATGTAAAAAGTGATAAGAAGAGAATACATTACAAATCAAGATATTATAAGAATCACCTTATTTTCAACAAATTATCATGAATATCTTATGTAGGATAATCTAGAAGCAATACAACTTAAAGCTACATTTTTGGGTTAACAAAATAATGAAAAACCACACAATTAACCAATTTATAAGAAGGATATATTTGTACCTATAGCAGAAACCACTCATTCAAATGCTAACATGTCCTGCATTATAAGCAATTCAAAAAGCAAAGAGAAACCATATGAGGCGTGAAGGAAAGATAGGCAACCAAAGTACAACAATGCTTCTGAAGTTAAGTTCAGAATATCATTCACCCTACATGACAAAATAATAACATTTTTTCTTGTGTCAGTTGACCTAGGGCTCTAAAAACGACAATAAAATAAAAAATCCTAGTATATTTTCAAATATTGTGTTGACATATTTAGCTTTGATGCACCTGCGTGAACTTGATAGATTTTAAGATGCATAATTTTCTTACAAAGCCAAGATAAGAAGGAGAAGAAGCTCTAAAAAGAAGAAACATCCTCATGTACTGCCTATTATAGCTTCTTCAGAAAAGGAAATGAGTCTTATGAATCAACACGAAGTACCTGCAATATTTTGTGGTGTACTTGTGCCTAGGTATCATCGACCGATTGATCCATGGCAGAAGATAACCAGCAGAATACTGTTCTACGACCAACAAAGTATGAACTACAGTTTGAGAACTACACAAAGCATGAGATAAAAAATTGTACAACAGTCCAGGTTAGCGTCGTTGGTTTGTGGCCTCCGTGCCCTATAGCTCCGCACGGACTGCGTTGGTCGCCATGGACACTGCCGACGAGGCACTTCGTGCAGCCGAACATGGCTACACTTCTCCTGCTGGCCACATGCCATTCCTCCGTCGACCGCTAAGCCGTGACCTCCTGCTGGCTTGTTTCTACCCACCTGAATAGAGGATCCATGGTTTTCAACACCACAAAATAACAGGAACAAAAAATACAATAATATGATAAGCTGACATGTAAGAAAGGAGGCAAAATAAACTAAATCTTCACTGACCTTGAGACTAATGAATCAAGTAAAAAATATGTTCAGCAAGGATTGAGAATTTTTTATATCGACAACAACAGTGGCATCACCACATCCTTGACTACACTTTCCACACCATGCAATTGGCATAAATTTCAAAACATGAAATAGATTTTTTTCTCCTTAATTTTTTCGTTGGATAATAATTATGGAAATATGAGAGTTAGGTAGTAACTATCAAAAAAAGGCACTGAAAAATGAAAATTGCAACTTATAAGAGGAATTATCTGGAAGAATCTTGCAATGCTACCACTTTCTAAGTATGAGATAACTGTCAGGCCCTCTATGCACACTTTAAGTAAATAAGCATATGCAAATGGTACCTTGGGTCCATTTCATGGTGATCAGCGATCTTGAACCCATTTTGCATGATATTCTCAAGAACATTGTACTTTCGCATAGTTTCGTTTGCTGCATACCTCGCTCCTATTCTAGCTTAGTCTAAAAGAAAGATGAATAATTCCAATCAAAATATGTCTAGGATATTGCCCAGGTTGAAAGGAAACGCGTCCTATTTAGAAAGAAAAAAAGACACCATCAATATCCCGAGAATACTGTTTCTAACGTAGGGTGCAACCATAATACTGGGCGAAACAACAACCTAAGAATCACATACACAGTTTTTATGTGACGTCCCTGGTTCTAGTTGATCATAATCGACACTGAATGTACATTCACAGTACTCAAAAGTAAACATGATACTTCACATTCTGTCATGTTAGAGACCACATCACCCTTTAACCTTCATATTTTGCGACAACATTATCAGGACAAGACGCCTAGATCTGAACAGGAGGCCTAATTTCGGAGATGATATGTGTGCTTCGCAAAAGGATAAACAAATAGTATCTGAATGGACCTACCACAGGTAGCGACGTGCGCTGGGCATGCTAAGGTGCTTCCGGTTCCAGCTCCGACCAAATCTCCGATGGTGTATTTTGACTACCGATAGAGGTAGCTAGCAAAGATAGTAGTACAGTACTTGCTTATCACCAAGCAACGATGCTTGCCCTGACAACGTCTTGCCACACATTTCTTCAGTAGGCATAGCTACAGATCTCTTCTATCAGACTTTCAAACCTGGGCAATACAATAAGTCACGAACACCTTTAAACTATAATAAGATTCAAATAAACTTATTGCCACTGGAGCAATGCAGTTGAAAGAACCAAGCTAATATAAACGAAGACGATGATTTGCTTCTAAAAGAAGTGAGCTACCACAATATCTGACTAATATCATGTATCAGAGATCATATAATGCACAACGATCTGATAGAGTATTGTTCTGATTGCAAGGAAATAATCAATCTAATATCAGAAATTGTCTACGCTTGAAATTGTCTATGTCTGATTGAGTCCCAAATTTGTATAAGAGGGTACATACCTATGAGATGAATTACCATGTTACCATAAATAACTTGTTTACCAAATGGATGTAAAAAGAGTATACGCAGGTGACAAATAAAGTACCAGATCGTGTGTACTCTTTATCTTATGAATAACTAAATGATTCATCTGCACCACGCCTCTAACAGATGAAGGCAAGATGAAGAGCGGGTCTCAGAATTTCAAGAAGGTATTAACCTATTTGATTATCATTCTTTCCAGCGACAAAACTACGTGCCGCAACATGCCCAAATGCGCCATCCACATCTGGCGCCTGCTCGCTGCGGCCGCCGTAGCCACAACCTGCGACCTCAATCCCGCTGCACGGATGTAGGGTTTTCCTCCACCGCCTGGGATAGATGCGCCTGTCGCACCCCTAAATCTAGTTTAAAATGCATATAGAGAAATGGTAAACAAGAAGTAATTATAAAGCACAAAAAAGAAACTACCGAGAAGAGAAACTATCAACAGCATATAGCAGCACACAACCTGAGACAAAGAGAGGTTTATGTTACAATGCTTCCTAAATATATGTAAACCACACCAAGAAAAATACCCAAAAGCAAAACAGAACAAGGCTGACCATCTCATAAGAAAGCATGCCCTAAAGAACAAAAGATTCAACCCTACACATCAAATAAAAAAGAACATTTTGCTAACACGACTGCTCAAATCTAACCGATCAGCTTCTCGGCACTATTACATGTCAAAAGGAAAACTTCAAACAATTGCAAGGAAAATAAGCACATTGGAACACTGGTAGGGCAAACCTCTATGAAGGTAAACCGAGTGTACCCACGGCACACAAAAGATCAATAAACACCGCTACTTTATCCGGCCATCTGGAATACATAGAATACATTCCAATCTATTTCTTGAACCAAATGAACCACAAAAAAATACTCTTAGTCTAAGTACTAACCATCAGTAAATAATTCAGGGAAGCATACAGTCACCACCAGAAGAACACAATCAATAAAGTTTTTACTTCGGTTACAAATGAGATAAATATTTTTACTTCGGTTACAAATGAGATAACACATAGATTTTTTTTCTAACACTACATTTTCATGTATATTCAACATATGCACCACTATAATCCTAGTAGTAATAAAAGCATGGAGTTCATCGTACTCCCAAAGATGAGCGAAATTGTATATAAACCAAAAATACTGTTCTTATATTGTGTTGGACTCATTATCCAAGTCATGAACATCAGAGTGTCTTGGTTTGAGGCTATTGTTGCAAGTCACTTTAATGTTATGACCACTTTTGCATTCGTGAGACAACATATCGCTCGTGTAACAAATTCCTAAACGGACATACATATAATGATACCCCTTCTCAGAGAGTATCTACATGGATGACACAGATTATGAAAAAGTCTGCAAAAAACTCAATATGCATGGAACACCAATAGAAAGAGCATTGATGCAGCTCATCTAAATGTCCTGATTCAAACAAAATATCAGTTGAATAACTCAAAATGAAATGTGAATTTATTTCCATGGTCGGATAGAGATACCATACATCAATGTTTTCATGCTTTATACATGAGATCGGACTGAAGCGGTTAAATTTCAGAAAATCATATAGGAGAGACGAACAAATCAATTTGCTCACCTGAGTCTACACATTTCAGCAAAACTGAATAAAAATTTGTAGCCATATGTTAAGAGCATAGAAAATGTGGTGCAGCATAAAAATCAATTTATTAGTTATCCAAAGCTCGTACTTTGCAAATCGTTGTCCGAGGTCCACACGCACCTGGAAGAAGCAATACCTCATACTTGGTGTCCGAGGTCCACACGCACCTGGAAGAAGCAAGTAGTATTAAATCCAAGAATAACCGTCATGAGCGGAAAATCAAAAAAAATAAAAAAAATACGGGATGACACTCATACATTGCAAATCATCTGGAGGTAATCGACCATGATCCTCCTCCTCCTCCTACTACGGCGCCTTCTCCATCCTGCATCAGCCGCCGGGCAGGTGCCGCTCCGCACGCACGTTGCTGCTGCTCGCAGGGCAAGGTGGTTGACTCAGCCCCCACCTTCTCCTCCTGCTCATATGTCGCCTGCTCTCTTCCACGTCATCCACGGCCCTAAGTCGTGCGCTACTGTCGCTCCTGCAGCGAGGCCAGCTTTGGCAGCGGGAGCGCGTGGCTATGACGGCGGCACGGAAATGATGAGGGGGAGGGCGAGGAGGACGTGGCTGTGACGGCGGCGCGCAGACATGGCGCCCTTCTCCTGCTCCTCCATGTGCCGCCTCCTCTCTCCGCTCGGTGAGGTGGTTGTTGCTCCTACTGGCGAGGGAGAGTTGTGTGGCAGAGGAGAAGGTGGATGAGTCGGCCGCCATGGAGAGAGAGAGGAGGGGGAGGGGACACGACAGGGAGGTGGGGAGGCGGGAGGGGCGAGCGAGGAAGAGGATTGAGGAGGAGCTCGTGGAGGAGGACGGCGAGACGTTGCGGCGATTGAGGGGATTAGGGTGGGCCTTTTTTCCGGTGCGAGGAGTCGCTGCCCCTGCAGCTCCGTTCGTCCCCAAATTAAATCGCCACAGACACAAAAACTACACGCTGATAGGTGGGGCTGGGATCAGTTGGTAAAATTTCAGTATGCATGCAACTGCATCGGTGTGTAATTTGTAGTGCTTGGAGCAGAAGACCTTGCGAGGTTAGAAACGTCCAGACGCGAACGGAAGGTCCGGATACACCTTGAGAGCCCGATCGAACGGCTAAAAATCTCTAATCAATGTGGTAACCTCCAGGGGTCTCCCCTATTATACTTTTAGATTCATGAGATTTTCACGTGATTTGTATTGAATTGAGACCCTATGGATTTCCCCCCATATAAGGTGCTTGATTTACGGTATCATATCCCACATGAACTAACCCCATAAGGCCATAACAATCTTGAAGTGTAAATTTCACTAGAAATTCCATTAGGCGAGAGTTCATGGAAAAAAAATCCTTCATTACAGTCTGAAGAAAATTCTTATTCCCATATGATTTAATTAGACAATGCACCACAACCCAATATGTTTCCTATTCTTGTAATATTTCTATTATATATGAAATCTACTAGAAATGATTCCTTACGAAATATTCCTATGAGATATAACCCTACGGATGAAAAACGACATAATGTTTCGAATCCTCTATAATTGCTATGGAAAATCCTTTAAATTATAGAGGCCCTGAAATTTAGATTTGAGGATGTTTTTTTTGCGTGTGTGTTTATCTCAGCGCAACTCCGTTGAAACAGACACATGAGTAAGTAATGGCACCGAGGGAAAAATTTCTACTTCTCATGTAAAAAGAAAAACAATTCTACTTCTACGTTATTTCTCCATATTTAAAAACTAGTGCCGTATTATCACATACAATGCTTATGTTCATCGGTGCGCGAGTCTTTTAGTATTATATCTTCGTTTTGAATTAGTTGACGCAAACATAGTCTTTTAGTATTATATCACCATTTAAAATTAATTGACGCCAGGTTTATCTTGATACAGATGTATCTACGCTTAGGTTTATTTAGATACATCTGTATCTGGAAACACGAATGTATACACCGTGTATAGAGAAAATTGTGTTAATCGATTTGAAATGAATGTACTACTATTACTCCCTCCTTCTCGGTTTATAAGACCTACGCGTATTTCTAGGTCGATAAATTAATCAACTTAGCATGAGTTACATAAGATAAAAACTATACTCCCTCTGTTTTTTATTACTCCGCGTTCTAGGATTTTTCAAAGTCAAACTTTGTCAACTTTGACCAAGAATATAGGAAAATATATAAACATTCATTATTCCAAATGCATATATTATGAAAATATAACTTACGAAGATTCCAATACTATAAGTTTTATATCGTAGATATTTTTATTTTTTGCTAAATATTTGGTCAAACTTAATTTTTTTGACTTTGACTAAACCTAGAATGCGATCTAATTGTGAACGGAGGGAGTACTATTAGAAACTTCAAATGTTATATTTTCTAATAATATAATTTTTATATTATATAGCTCATGCGGACGATCTAGGTATACGCGTAAGTCTTATAAACCGGGATAGAGGTAGTATGTTTTATGAGAAATCGCGGATCCATGTCTTTATGTCGGGCATCGTTTTCCTACTCC
The DNA here is from genome assembly GCA_023614405.1 of Avena insularis. Classification (NCBI taxonomy): domain Eukaryota; kingdom Viridiplantae; phylum Streptophyta; class Magnoliopsida; order Poales; family Poaceae; genus Avena; species Avena insularis. Next base: position 376,037,687 of record CM042687.1, on the reverse strand, counting down.
GCACTAGAGTATACACGAGTACTCCCTCTGTTCGGGATTATAGGTCCTACGCGCATACCTAGGTTGTTAATTTGACTAACAAAACATAACTTATATATCACAAAAATTATACCATTAGAAAATATAACCTCTAAAGTTTTTAATGGTATAATTTTTATGCTATATTATTTATGTTTTGTTGTCTAAATTAGCAACCTAGTTATCCGCGCGGGACTTATAATCCCAAACGGAGGGAGTATATGATACTGGTATATCACAAGAATCCGAGCTCCGACAAGGAGACGCGCATCAGGAAAAGGGATCTCTCTTTTGACTTTGTGCGTTGTCCCACTGTTCAAGGGACCCAACCGACCGTCAGCCCTGACGTCTCCTCCCCAAGTCCATTCCCGCACCAAACCATCAAACACAGCAAACACCAAACATGGTCAGGATTATATATGTTTAAAAAATCATCGGGGTAGGGCAAAGCTACTCCCTAGCTAGGATTAACAAAGGCCTAACCACTGAAAGCGTTGCTTGGATTCTAGTAATCCGCAGCTTCCTTCGCCGCACCCTTTTTTTTGGTACGTGGAAAAGGGAACACCATTGCAGAGAATTCGAAAAAGAATTCCAAGGCCAAGTGCTGCTTGGGTTCCAGAAAAGTGTGGTTCGTTTCGCTTTAGGACGTGGAGGAAGACAACCACTTCGATCTTTTCTAGGACGTGTTCTTGCGAGACGCCGGCAGCATATTTACCGGTACCCCTTCGTCATGGCCGTTCGTTCACTGGCCCGATCCGTGGAGCTGACGTGCCACGTTGGCCTACGCAGCGCAGCAGAGCAATGCGTAGAGCAGATCTCAGTGAAGACAGAGCGGGACCGTGCAAACTGTTCATTCAGTCAATCGTACAGTAGTAATATCCTACAGTAAAAAAAAACGGGCTGAAAAATCGAAGAGAATCAGAACAACTACTCCTCCTCCCAAAAAGAAAAAAAAAATTGTGTAAAAGAAAGAAAAAACACATCGAAATAAAACAGGTAGCAGCGCTACTAGTCTCCCCCCACGGAAAAAGAGAGTGCAGCCTCTCACTTTTATTTCCCCACGATGGCAATCGCCTCAAATCCAAACCCATAAATAATTCGCCCTCTCTCCCCCTCTCCTCCCCACGACCACGAGAGAGAGGCGCGCCCGCCACCTGCCTCTGCCTGCCGCGAGAGATGCCCGTGCTTCGGTCGCGCCGCCTCCTCCTCTCCCTCTGATCCGCGCGCGGCCGAGGTAAGCTCCCGCCGCCGCCCCTCGCTCCTCCCACCCCCCGCTCCGTCTGCGAACTGTGCGATCTCCGAGCGGTGCTTTTCTCCGTTGGATTTTTCTGGTGATTCGGATGCCTAGCTTGTCGTGTAGCCCCTCGAACTCTGGGCTGGGCTTTGGGTGGCTCTCCTTCCGTCTCATCCTTTTCCTCCCCGCTACGAGAGAAGATAATAACTCGGCGCGGTTTGTTTACCCAGTAAATAAATCAGCACAAAAGCTTCCTTTCCACCTCACGGCCTTTTATTAGCAGTGCCTAAAGCTGCAAAAGCTCGCACGAATTCTCTCGGGATGATAAGCTTTTCTCGCAGAAATCCTTTCTGTAACTTGCGATAGTCAGGTTCCGTGTAGTAGTAGTGCTCGTGTCCTGCTTGACTGCTTCCCCATGGATTCAGAAGGTAAAAAACAGTTCGAAGTTTCCGTGATTTGTCTTCTCTGTGTGTTGTTCCTCCTTGTTCTCGGTGGATTCAGGAGGTGGCAAATCTTGAGTACTGTTTGTGGTTGTGGAGAGATCACGCTTGAATGATGAGCCTTGTGCTTCATGCTCTGGGTCAACGGGTAGGGGTTTAGTGAGGATTTCTTACTTATCTGTATGCAACGAATTGTATGTGCTGGATTGGTTAGCTACCGATGTTGCTATGCGTTGACCATTCAGTGAACGAAGACATTTGTGTGTGTATTGATGTTGCAACTGCATTTATTGGTTGGCTACCCAAGTCGTTGTTGACCATTTTAGTTAGTGCAGAAGTTTGTATAGGTGAACTGTTGTTGCAGGTCACTGGCTGAATTCTGTCTCTCGTTTCGTGTGTTGTTTCTGAATACAGGGGAAGATCAGGACTGATCAAGGAGACTGACGGGGAATTGCTGAGGGAGAGGTGCCAAGATGGGGTTCAAACCACTGGAGTGGTACTGTCAGCCTGTGAAGGATGGGACGTGGTCTCATGCTGTCGAGAGCGCGTTTGGGGCATACACGCCCTGCGGCATCAACACCTTGGTGGTGTGCATCTCGTACCTCGCTCTATTCGGCGTCTGCTTCTATCGGATATGGAGGACGACCAAGGACTACACGGTGCAGCGGTACAAGATACGCTCGCCGTACTACAACTATCTGCTTGGGCTGCTTGTGGTTTACTGCATTGTGGAGCCGCTGTATCGGATTGCCACTGGTATATCCATCATGAACTTGGATGGGCAGTCCAGCCTTGCTCCATTTGAGGTGAGAATCCTTACATATAACATCATCGTTGTCAATTTTCTGCTTGATTCATATGCTGATGGTATGTTGTTCCTGCTTGACAAGTATATTTATTCAGAACTGCGGGGCTAGCTTACCTATGCCTATGGAGTGAAAACATATTGTGTTTAGTATGCACTCACAAGTAACTGGGAATATGATTCTGTTTTCGTTACTGCAAACTGATAAGCGGTTTAGTCATCTAGCACCTGCAGTATGCAGAGAAAAGATGAAGGAGTACATAAGATTAAAAGTTATAGTGTGACAAATAGTTTGGCAGTGACTTTATATGCAATCCTTTCAAACCTTTACTTCTACGATATACTTGTCCACTTAAGCCTTTTCAGTTACGACGAGTTCCACCTTTCTACAGATTACTTCACTGGTCATCGAGAGCATTGCTTGGTGCTGTATGCTCACAATGATTTTGCTGGAGACAAAAATTTACATCACCGAGTTCAGATGGTACATCCGGTTTGTGGTCGTATATGTATTGGTTGGAGAAGCTGCTATGTTCAATACCGTGCTTCCAGTGAGGCAGTACTACAGTTCAAGGTATAGTACATTTGTAGCATAATCATTCTTAATGAAACTTATTGGATGGTAACCTAAACATTTTATCCTCTTTACATATCTTTATATGTAGGCTAACTTCTTTATTTTGCTTTTGCAGTTCAATATTCTACTTATACTGCAGCGAGATAATATGCCAGGTTTGCCTCTTTGTTTTCTACTCCTTACGTTCTTTTATGCAAGGTGTATTTTGACTACCTGAATTTAAAGCTCTGACCAATACTTGGTCCAATAATATTTGTATTACGTTACACCGGAAGGCTACCATTAGATTCATCATCCAAAAGACTTTCTTATGATTGTGATTTTGTAACCATAAACAAAATAATTACAAGAAATTTGTGGTCAAGGCTCATACATAGTTGAAATATGCCTTACATTTCAAAATGGATGGAGTAATAATCATATTCTAGTGATCTCCGTTATATACTGAATGCATTTTTCTGCAGTGCTTGTTTGGAATTCTCATGGTGGTGTATCTGCCTAGCTTGGATTCCTACCCGGGTTATACCCCAATCAGAAGCGAGGTGCTTGCTGATAATACAGATTATGAACCTCTGCCTGGAGAAGAGCAGATTTGTCCTGAGAGGAAGGCCAGTCTATTTTCCAGTAAGTAGATATAGATCATTGCATACTATCGGATACTCGCATAGTACTTATTTCTGTCCTAGCGAGTTCTCAGAAGTATTTTGACATAAGTTTTCTTGCCTCACTGTTTTTGCTAGGGATATTCTTTTCATGGATGACTCCTCTAATGCGACAAGGATATAAAAGACCCATCGTCGATAATGATATTTGGAAATTAGATAATTGGGATGAGACTGAAACATTATATAACCGGTATGTTGTGCCACTGTTTTGAAAGAGGAGTACTTGTATATGCAAATCTAACATTGGGATCTTATTTTAGATTTCAAAAATACTGGAACGATGAACTTCAAAAACCAAAACCTTGGCTTTTACGAGCTCTCCATAGCAGCCTTGGCGGAAGGTAAAGTTATACATCTGATTACTATATTTCTTGAAACCTCTGGGGTGTCAGCTCATTGCCACTTCGGTTTGTGCTTACACGATTGTTTTGCCTGACTTTCAGGTTCTGGCTAGGAGGATTTTTTAAGGTGTGTAGATATATCTAGGCTCTTATTTTAGAAGATCCGTCCTTCAGTTCAGTGTTTATATTTGTTCAATGACAATCATCTTGTGTTAATCTGGTAACCCATCTTTGCCTTCAAATTTGTAGATTGGGAATGATGCTTCTCAATTTGTTGGCCCAACCGTATTGAGCCTCTTGCTGGAGGTATGCTACTCATTTCATGACATCTCAGAGTTATTGTTGCAAAATATTCTGTTATTCATTTATTTATTTATTTTCACTATACACAAACTAGTAAAGTGATTGTATAACCCACTGAGAAATCGTGCAAATCTTAAATTCTGAGTCTTAAACATAAGATTACCTTTTGCTCTTGCCTACTACAGATATTTTTGTTAGGAAATCTTAATTCCTAATCTGAAATGTTAGATTCCCTTGGCTCTTGCCAGTAGAGATGCTATTGGCCTATTATTAGTTCTTTGTGCCACTAATGGCTGGTGTTTTTCCGGCAGTCTATGCAAAAAGGCGATCCTTCTTGGAATGGGTACATCTACGCTTTCGCAATCTTTGCTGGAGTGGTATGCCTTATTTTCGTTTCTTACACAATACATTTCCTTGCTAATCCGTATGCTTGAACTCCCAAGCAACAACCGTTCTTGTAACTTGGAGAACTCTTTATGTTGTGTAACACTTTCTCTACTATTCTTCAGTCGCTGGGAGTTCTTGCTGAAGCACAGTACTTTCAGAATGTCATGCGTACTGGTTTCAGATTGAGGTCTACATTGGTAAGTGTTCTATAAGAAAGTACAATCACATGCTGTATAGCTTTGTGTTAAGATGTGGAGTCACCAGGCAACCACATAATCCCTTGTCCCACTCTGTTTCGAGTCCCATGTCTGCTTATGGCTCAACTGGGACCAGTGGCGAATTAGTGAAGGAAAAAATATACAAGGCTTAGAAGAGGAAATTTACTACTTTATACTTCCCTGCAAATAAACTAGCTCAACTGCCCGTGTATGAAAACATCTCGTTTCTGAAATAATTCCTGGTTAGTTGGTTATGCACTTCTGGCCAATAGTACTTTAGGCAAAGGATCATATATATTAGTGTGCTGTAAAAGAACCTTGTAATTTTGTTCATATTACTTCTAGGCATCTTTGAATGTTTTTATTTATAAGAAACTGGCAGGAGCACTGCCTTCATTGAGAAGAGATCAGAATTTGTAAATGCGGACGCATAGAGCAAGTCTAAAAATCACTCTAGCATCTATACATGTGGAGTACTCCCTATGGTTTAGGTATCACTTCATCGGTTCAAAGGAAGTTTGTCACTTTTTCTGTTGTTCCACAGATTGCTGCTGTTTTCCGTAAATCCTTGCGACTGACCAATGATAGTCGTAAGAAGTTTGCTTCTGGGAGGATAACAAATTTGATTTCAACTGATGCGGAGTCTCTTCAGGTATGTCATTAGGACTCAATCATTATTATGTTATTAGGGAGGAGGGAGAAATGGTGTGCGTGCATACCATAAGTGCTGGTCATTTTTCTCATTTTGCACGCTTCTAATTTATATCTTCACATTTGCAGCAAGTATGCCAGCAACTTCACAGTCTATGGTCTGCTCCTTTCCGTATTGTTATTGCCATGGTCCTGCTATACGCACAACTAGGTCCTGCAGCACTAGTCGGTGCCCTTATGCTGGCCCTTTTGTTCCCAATTCAGGTATTTTTTTTGTTAGGCATGTGCAATTATGGAAACTTCTTATGTTGTGTCTTGAAGTGCTTCTATGCCTTCCATTTTAGTCCCAGGCATTACTAATATGTGAGTGATGACGGCATTTGGGTGCTACACATGTTAGAGAAAGATGTTTTTCATGTAAAAATGTAGATTCAATAGTTTGCAGTTGGATATTACATTCTATTCATCCGGGATGATATATCTTTGTTGAGTTAAACTTGTTTTACTCTTAGTTCTCATATTTTAAATACTTATTTAATGCTCTGAACATTGGTTTGTCTGACTGTCTTTTCCCTTATTTATTTTACCAGACAGTTATCATAAGCAAAATGCAAAAGCTCACTAAAGAAGGGTTGCAAAGGACTGACAAGCGAATCAGTCTCATGAATGAAATATTAGCTGCTATGGATACTGTCAAGTATGCTTACGTTTTCTTAAACCTTCATTGGAAGTAATACTTGCATAATATGTATTAGTATAAACAGTCCCAAATGTTTCCTTGTTCAGATGTTATGCTTGGGAACAAAGTTTCCAGTCAAAGGTGCAGGACATCCGTGATGATGAACTTTCTTGGTTTCGCAGTGCTCAGTTGCTTGCTGCGGTATGTTCCTTTTTGTACTTGCATAAGTTTTTTGTAGATAAGTTGTCTTCAACTTTTTCCAAGCTTCATTGTGAAGTTTATCTGTCTGTTCGTTACTGTGTTGTTTATCATGTGGCAGTGACTTCTTTGCCTTGTCATAAGAGAATCAGAGTTTCATATTATAGCTCTATTTTTTTTTTCACACGGCTCCCTGAAACGGGACCAGGCTCCACTATCGTTATGATAAGGGAAGAGCAAGCATATTATAGCTCCAGCTCCATTGGTGCTTCTGGAATCCTGATCCTATGAGGGTTACTTTACATCAAAATTGACTTGAGAGTTTTTACATTCACTATGTTTTGGTAGTCACATTTTTTTTCTTACTTTTCCTTGCTTATTGCAGCTGAATAGCTTTATCCTCAACAGTATCCCCGTCGTTGTCACTGTGGTTTCATTTGGTGTGTACTCTCTTCTGGGGGGTGACTTGACAGCAGCAAAGGCTTTTACCTCTCTTTCACTATTTGCAGTGTTAAGGTTTCCACTTTTTATGCTGCCGAATCTGATAACTCAGGTGAGCAAAATGATGTAAATCTTGTTTCCTGAAGATTTTTCTATGCCAGAGAAAATTAGATAATTTGTAGCATTCTTTATTTCAAACAAATGATGGTCAGATGGTTTGCTGTTTTTTCTTCGCAATTCTTTCATATGGTTGCCTTATCACTTATTTTTCATTTAAATTCAACAGGTTGTGAACTGCAAGGTGTCACTAAAACGACTGGAAGATCTCCTTTTGGCTGATGAGAGATTACTTCTGCCAAATCCACCTATTGACCCTGAGCTTCCAGCTATTTCTATTAAGAATGGAAATTTTTCATGGGAATTGCAGGTACATTTATTCCACCAGAGATGATAAACAGTCATAGCCTCATAGTCTAGCATGCTTCGTTAATGGGAATGGCTACTGCGAAAGAGTAGCTAATTAATGAACAGTCAAATGTCGTTTTGTTTGTAATGAATTGGTTGTTATTTTGAGGGTGCTATTCCCCGTCAATTCTGACATGAAGATATTACCATTTTCCTATTATTTTGTGATATTGCTTGAAAATGTATGTTTTAAATATTGGTAGGCTGAGAGACCAACATTATCAAATGTCAATCTGGATGTACCTGTCGGCAGTTTAGTTGCAATAGTAGGAAGTACCGGGGAGGGAAAGACGTCTCTTATTTCTGCAATGCTTGGTGAGATAGCACCAGTATCAGGATCAGATGCCTCGGTGGTCGTTCGTGGATCGGTGGCTTATGTTCCTCAAGTTTCATGGATCTTCAATGCTACCGTGAGTACTTTTATTGCTATAGTTCTGATAGTTGAATCCTTTGTGACAGTACAGAGATATAATTATTATCTCTACAGGTCCGGGACAACATATTGTTTGGGTCTCCATTCCAACCCCCACGTTATGAGAGAGCAATAGACGTCACTTCATTACGGCATGACCTTGACCTGCTCCCAGTAAGTTCTAACTGTCTCCAGTTCACAAAAATCACTGTGGGTATCTTCGGAAAATCTATCTATTTATTTGACTGAGTGACCCTTGCTAGAGATTACGTTCTTTGTTTGCCTGGTTACCCTCTATCTGTGTCTTGTAACACTGCTATATTCAATTTATTTGCAAAATGACAATGGATTTGCCTGTGCTTGTTCTCAGGGTGGTGATCTCACAGAGATTGGAGAAAGGGGAGTTAATATTAGTGGTGGGCAAAAGCAAAGAGTTTCAATGGCAAGAGCTGTTTATTCTGATTCAGATGTGTACATATTTGATGATCCACTGAGTGCATTAGACGCCCATGTTGGTCGACAGGTGCATTCTTCATCTTGCGTTCTTTGCAGTCATGTTTTCAATTATCTCTGTTCCTAAATATAAGATGTTTTCGTAGCCTACTAAAACATCTTATATTTAGGAATGGAGGTAGTACTTTATAATATTCTTGTACTCGCAGACTTAACAATTAGGGGTTGGTAATGGACTAATGGTGCTTGTTTGGTTGATACAGTCATCCTTTTATCCTTATCTTTTCATACCCACAGGGCCAATAGACAGAATCAACTGCCGCTCTTTCTCCAGAAACTGTGCAAGACATGTGCATTGACACTTAATTTGATTTCAACACATTTCCAATATATCCTCGCAATTGAACTCACAGTTCTTAGTTATTTTAGAGATGCAATTCATAGTATAAACACCTAATAATGTCCAAAAGGAAGGAAAATGTTGCACAAATAGTCCAAATGGTTTCCAGATTCTGGATATCAAAGTTAAAATGGTAAGACATGAGTTTATATGGCATTGTTCTGGCATGTTTAGGAGCCAGGTTTCTGGTGCCTGTGTATATATTTCTCCAGGACCCCCCCCCCCCCCCCCCTGCTTAGTACTTACATCTTATTACTAATGCTCTTTATGAATTCAGGTATTTGATAAATGTATCAAAGAAGAACTACGGCACAAAACTCGGGTCCTCGTTACCAATCAGCTCCATTTCCTGCCATACGTGGATAAAATACTGCTAATCCATGATGGGGTGATTAAAGAGGAGGGTACCTTTGATGAACTTAGTAACACTGGGGAATTCTTCAAGAAGCTCATGGAAAATGCTGGAAAGATGGAGGAACAAACGGAAGAAAAACAAGACGAAAGCAAACCACTGGATGACATGAAACAAACGCAAAATGGGGGCATTGTAATTCCTGCTGATGGTCCACAGAAGAGCCAGGACAGTTCCAGTAAAACCAAACAGGGAAAATCTGTTCTTATTAAGCAAGAGGAGCGTGAAACTGGAGTTGTCAGCACAAAGGTTCTTTCACGGTAAAAATTACAATTGTGTAATTCATACTTGATGTATAATATGGAATAGGGAAGGAAAAAAAGTATAGAAAGGAACACGAAATAGACTGATAATTGCACACTTATCTATATTTGATTTTTCTGTGTAGCATTAAGCTCAGTGCTGCTTAATGTTTGGTCATTCATATATAAATTTCAATTAGATTTGTCATGTTAACACATCTTGATAGATATAATCAGTGTTAGTGCTGGTTATAGATCATGATGCCCTGGAAAATATGCTCACTTTCTTTATTTTGCAGCTACAAAAATGCAATGGGAGGGATTTGGGCGGTGACTGTTCTCTTTTTGTGCTATACATTGACTGAAACTCTGCGCATTTCAAGTAGCACTTGGTTGAGCATTTGGACTGAGCAGGGACCTCTGAAGATCCATGGCCCTGGATACTACAATTTAATTTATGGCATTCTTTCTTTTGGGCAGGTACTTATACACATAGATTTTTGTTTTGTTTTGCCCTTGTTTTTGTGTGTGTGTTTGAGTGATTACGTGTGAACTGACAAAGAGACAATATTTTGGATTAGGTTCTAATCACTCTCACGAATTCTTACTGGCTAATCATGTCAAGTCTTCGAGCAGCCAAGAGATTGCATGACTCCATGCTCCAGTCTATATTAAGAGCTCCCATGGTATTTTTCCACACCAATCCACTTGGACGTATCATCAACAGATTTTCTAAGGATTTGGGTGACATAGACCGGAATCTTGCTGTCTTCGTCAATATGTTTATGGCACAAATATCTCAGTTGCTCTCAACATTTGTTCTCATCGGTGTTGTCAGCACCATGTCCCTTTGGGCTATCATGCCACTTCTGATTTTATTTTATGCAGCCTATCTCTATTACCAGGTAATTTCACAACTGATTACTGTCAAACAACTGTCATTTTGTTGTTACTTTTACCTTATTGACATTTTATAACTGTATTTTCAGGCTACATCACGTGAGGTGAAGCGCATGGATTCCATTACCAGGTCTCCTGTGTATGCTCAGTTTTCAGAGGCATTGAATGGTCTGTCCACAATCCGTGCCTACAAAGCTTATGATAGAATGTCAAACATCAATGGGAAATCAATGGACAACAACATCAGGTTCACACTTGTGAACATGAGCTCAAATAGATGGCTAGCCATCCGGCTGGAAACATTGGGTGGTATCATGATATGGTTCACAGCAACATTTGCTGTCATGCAAAACCAACGAGCAGAGAATCAGAAGGCCTTTGCTTCCACAATGGGTCTACTTCTTACTTATACTCTCAATATAACCAATTTGCTCACAGCTGTTCTTCGTCTTGCTAGTCTAGCTGAAAATAGTATGAATGCTGTTGAGCGTGTGGGAACATATATCGAGTTACCTTCTGAGGCTCCTCCTGTCATTGAGGATAGCAGGCCACCTCCTGGTTGGCCGTCGTCTGGTATCATCAAGTTTGAAGACGTTGTACTTCGGTACAGACCGGAGCTTCCTCCTGTTCTTCATGGAATATCCTTCATTATTAATGGAAGTGAGAAGGTAGGAATCGTTGGCAGAACAGGTGCTGGTAAATCTAGCATGCTTAATGCGTTGTTTCGTATTGTGGAACTGGAACGGGGGAGGATATTGGTTGATGATTGTGACACTTCTAAGTTTGGAATTTGGGACCTGCGGAAAGTTTTAGGAATAATACCACAGGCACCAGTCTTGTTTTCAGGTTTGTTACTGAAAATACATGAGCTTTTCATATGTAAATTATTCTATAAAGACTTCTATTATTTATTGTAATGATGGTATTGTGAATGTCTATCCAGGTTCTATTCGATTTAATCTGGATCCTTTTGGTGAGCATAACGATGCAGATTTATGGGAGGCTCTTGAAAGGGCTCATCTAAAGGATGTCATAAGGAGGAATGCTCTAGGACTAGATGCTGAGGTATGCTGCATGTTTGCCTTAAATCTAATGCAGTTAATATTTTCTTGGATATGTTGTTCTTTTGACAAATGATAAATGCTTGCACATGGAAGTCGTAAGCGGCTGGCAATCTATATAGTCCTAGGAGTTTCATTAGAATATTGTAAGGGTTTCCTGGACAATAGACTACTGCTGTTGTCAGCATCCAGAATTTAATGCTGAATAAACATTTAAACCAGAGACTTTGGGTCCATTTTACCTCTTACAGTAGCTCCCTCGTTCTTTAAGAATAAGCGGTACACAAAATTTGCATTGAGAATTACTTTGCTGGCAGGTTTCTGAGGCTGGTGAAAATTTTAGCGTTGGACAGCGACAGCTGCTGAGTTTAGCTCGTGCATTGCTACGAAGGGCAAAGATACTTGTTCTGGATGAGGCAACAGCAGCAGTTGATGTTCGAACTGATGCTCTTATACAGAAGACAATCAGAGAAGAATTCAAGAGTTGTACAATGCTAATAATCGCTCACCGTCTGAACACCGTCATTGACTGTGACAGGTTGCTTATTCTGAGTTCTGGGCAGGTATGATTCTTAATAGAGCTTTGTTCTTTCACTCTAGGGCATTCATCCCATTTGAATAGAGCTTTGTTCTTTTCATATTCAATCATATATGGTTTATTCTACTTGTTCCAACTGCACAACACTTGGTATCTCAAACTCAATTTTTAAATCATATGATTTTGTTTCCAGATTGAGGAATTTGACACTCCTGAGCATCTTCTGAGCAATGAGGAAGGTGCTTTCTCTAAGATGGTTCAGAGTACAGGGCCTAGCAATGCAGAATATCTCAAGGTAATATGCATCTGCTACCATGTGCATCGTCTATAATCTTGTCATGTGTTATTCTGCATAGAATAGAGCCAACAACACATGTTTATCGTTAACTTGGGACTACTGCATGTCTACTACTACTACTACGTACATGTAATCCATGATATACTCCTTGGCATAAGTTCATAGCTGCCTTACTTTCAGTTATCACATTGATATGTATTCTGATTCAGTTTTTTCTATGAAAAATTGACAGAGTCTCGTACTTGGGGATGGTGAGGAGAGGATGCGGAGGGAAGAAAGTAAGTTGCAGGATATTCAGAAGAAATGGGTTGCGTCTAACCGATGGGCTGCTGCTGCCCAGTTTGCGCTTGCTGCTAGCCTCGCGTCATCACACAGTGACCTTCTCTCACTGGAGGCCGCCGAGGGAAACAATATCCTGAGGAAAACGAAGGAGGCGGTAATCACCCTGCAGAGTGTTCTTGAAGGGAAGCACAACACCGAAATCGAGGAATCACTCACCCAGTATGAGGTTCCACCTGACAGGTGGTGGTCGTCACTTTACAAAGTCATCGAAGGTACCGTCACTGCTCAGTTTCACTTTATGACATGCTTTCACACTTTTCCATTTTAGTAATACTTTCAAAATGCTACAAAAATGTGCGAAACGGAAGGTAGCTACATTTATTTAAGTACCATGGTCATTGGCATCAAAGATACCTTCCGGCTATCACTGCCAGGGTCTTCCCAATATTCTGTACCTGCTAATGTGTTAAAATTGTATATGTTGCTTTCAGGCCTTTCCACAATGAGCAAACTGGGACGCAACCGTCTACGGCAACCTGGGTATAGTTTTGAAAACCACGGCGCTATTGACTGGGATCAAATGTAGATGTAGAACACCGCAGTGCAGCATGACTCTGAATCCCTGGAACCGCATCGTGCAGTAGGCTGGAGGTGCAGTTAATCAAGGCCTGTTTAATTACTAGTCTGTGTACATTGTGGCACTGAGTGTGCTTGAGTCAGAAATCAACCAGTAGAACCTCTGTCCAAGGCGAATAACAAGGGGATTTTGCAGCAGCAGGACGATTCTTGTACTGACTCTACATGGGTTACATTTTTCTTGTGCACAATCTTGGTAGTCTGAAATTTTGATAAATTTGTGGCAATGCAAGTGTATGTCCTGGTCACCTATCTACTTTGTGCAGTGATGATTGTCTTCGTTGAGGAGGTTAATTTTCTCCTGCACATAGCTGGGAGCATGGGAGTATGGGAGTCTGCGATATGTAATCTCTTGACTGATTGGAACGTGGAATGTCCAGCCGTGTGGTTACTGGTCTCGTCGTGTGGCCGATGCTCCTGCCCTAGCAGGCACGGCAGCATGGCAGTCCCTTTCTTCTCGCGCGGCGCCGTATCAGTCAACGGCATCCTAGCCACCAAGGCGTGTAGTCCCGTCGACGCGGCACCGAGTTGCTTGCAGGCTCTTGCTGCTACTAGGGTGCTGACTACTCTGTCCAGGTGCGCAGCTCTTCAACGGTGCTGGTGCCAAAAACTGTACCGCTAAATGCTCTTCTGAACCTGAAACCCATCAACTCTTGCTTCCAGCTCACATGTACACACACTTATCATTACACTCTATAAAGAGTACATTTAAAAGCGAAAGAGCGCACTAAAGAACAGCGAGTGCTGCTTCCTGTTTATTGGAGCGAGATCCATCACTCAAATCGAGTGGGTCGGTATGACTGATGATTACAAGCAAAACAAATAGTGCGATCCTGTCCTTCCGCAGCTGCAAATCTAAACCTAACCAGCTCACCGATATTACAAAACGAATAACGGGCAAGGGGGGACACTCAAATCAAAACTAAAACAGACGACAAAACATTCTGTATATCAAATCGAGCACTCTATGTAAATCTCTGCTGCTGCCGCTGCCGCTTCAGTCGAAGAGCTCCCACTGCGTCGTGACAGGAGGGGCGCTGTCGAAGGTCTCCCATTTCGTCGTCACCACCACCGCCGTCTTCTGATGCAGCCGCGCGTTCGACGCCTTGAGCACGTCCAGCGCCTCCACGCACTTCTGCACCCTCTTGGCCTGCACAAAACAGTCAAATCGATGAGCTTCTTTTCCTCCGACACTCGAGAGCCACACTTTCTCCACCGGCACTAGGCACTATATGCACAAAAGTTTCAGAGGAGATTGTTTATCTGCAAGTCATCATCTCGGGACAGAAAGAGGATGGGCTTTCTGGCTCCGATCTCCAGGTGGCATGAGGATATCATCTCAGATCATGATAAAAGTCTCCACACTCTCCCCCTCTAATCAAACAGTCCCCAGACTTTCGGTCTCTTTGCTTCTTCTTGTGACCTACCCAACAGTCTATGTCAAACTAGTACCTTTCTTGCCATCTACTCCTTGCACACCACATCCAGAAAGCACAGCATACCCTTTAACCAAGAACATTTGCTCGAAGGATCAGCTTAGAAGCTACTAGGCTGCATGCTAGGCGTCCAGGGTACAGTACAGTCCAGGATCGGCTAGCTGGCATCAAAAGGGTTCGATCTACCTAACCTAACATCTGCATCTGGGGGAAAAGGTTGTTGGTACTAGTACAGTAGTAGAATTCATGCGCTTGTCCTGGACCATGTGTGTTCCAGAAAGGAACCAATGAGGCTGCGACGGCTCCGGGGGGCATGTAGGGCACTCGACACCCACACCACACAGGTCATCTTCATCGCGAGATCACTTGTCCTACTGCTCATGGCACTGCTCGCATTACATGCAAGCGCAATGATGTTAAATCGTGGAAGCTGACAAGCCCAATTACGCCACCCATCAGAGGCGGGAATTGTACTAGTACTAGAACCAGTGGCATGATGATGATGCCCCTGGAAACGGATCCGCCTCGGTTGTTGCTCTTCTGTAGTGGGGTGAATGGAGGGTGTACCTGAATGTTCTTCTGCGAGGAGTCCCCGTCGGCGGGTATGCTCTCCAGCTTCACCGCGTGTCGCATCAGCAGCTCTACCAGCGTCGTGATCTGCACCTCCGCCACCTTGCTCCCGCCCGAGATCGACTTCTCGATGCTCGTTACCTGGAACCAGATTTTTTATCATCCGGTCAGTTTCAGAATCATCAGAGGCAGGCAGAGTCTGGTAAAAGAAAGATTCAGATTTGCATCGTCAGAGGCAGGCATCCGGCTGCTTTGCGCGGCAATGAAGAAACTGCGAGCATCCTTGTCAGGGATGGACCGAGATACAGCCTGATGGTTACGATGAATGAACCTTGCTCGGGGACCATGCGGAAAATTCACCGCTGCTACATGACTTGAGTACACGGCCACAGCGCATCGATCAACAGCCACGCACACGGCACACATCATCAATTCTGTATTTTGGACGAGCTCTCGGCGTCAATTTGTTCACCTAATCCCCTGGACCGGACATGCGAGATTCAATGCGAATGCGGCAGCATCCCGTCTTCTTCCCATGCCCGCGTGTCTCACTGACTGACTGACGCGTCACAGACTGAAACCACAACTAACTAATTACCCTCGGAAAAACGACAATGCCTTCCATTTTTACCTACTACTAGATCAGCTCTAGCTAAGCAGCTGCTCTGAAACTGTCTCTAACATTCGAGAACTTGTTTGGTCAGTGACCGCTGGTGGTGGTGGTCGGGAGAAAGATCGAGTGTGTTATAATACCTGGTCGGCGAGCTTGTCGACCTCGAGCGCGATGACGCCAATGGCGCGGTTCGCCGACTGGATCCTGGCGCTCCGCTGCCGCTCGATGAACCGGCGCTCGAGGCTGGCCGGGTCCTCGGAGACGACGAGCTTGGACTTGTTCTTGACGCCGCACTTGTCCAGGTACTCGGAGTTGCCCCGCTCCCGCCCCTTGTACGTCACCTGCTGGTCCGCCGCGTGCAGCCCCGTCCTCGTCGCCAGCAGCTTCTTCAGCTCACCTGCACCGCCAGCCCACACGCAATTAAAATCAGGAAACCGTTATTGATGATCTCCCGTGCGAATTTCCCACCAAGATTTTGCATGAAATAACGCGTGTGATAAATATTCGGATCTTGCTCTGTACTTTTGCCGGTGAGTGAAGGGTGACGTTTGATAGTTCTTGACACTGACACTGACACGGATTTTTTTTTCGTTTTTCAGTGCCACCTGCCGACCGGATCCTCAGTGACCAGGCATCCCATTGTTGTGGCAGAGCAAATTTTTTTACACAGGAAATTAGAAGCATGGGCTACTGCGAATCTGAAAAAAGAGAACCATGGGCTATTTTTAATCCATTCCTCTGCTCTCTCTCCACCATTTTCCAAAACATTTCCACGGTTTAAAACGTCAAGTACGAATGGGTTTTGGAGGACGAGACTGGTGAACGTGGTGGGCGACGCCTCTGGCCTTTACATTTCGTCCCAACAGTAGCACCATCATGTGGAGCAAAAGGTGTCGGTGCAACGGGACAAACGAGCCGTGCCCCACACGTAGCTGGCCGTCCGATCGTACACGTGGACCCATCCTGCGCCAGGATCCCCCGGAGTAGAATCTAGCAGCAGTCACTGCCTCTGCGGTCTGCGCGCGCCAACTGGAAGTCACTGCCTCGTCGTCTCGTCGGGCAAAAGTAAAAGCAAAGCGACGACGAGCCAATCAGGTCGGTCGAGTTTAGCCTCGTAATCCATCCCCAGCCTGAAACTCACCTGGCTGCGCTTTGCGTCTGAATTCTGAACTGCGTTGGAGCTGGAGCTGCAGCGGCCAATGGATGCATCCCGGGATCTCGCGGCAGATACTGCTGCTAACCGTCGTGCAGTTTGGGAACAGGAACTGAAGCTTACATTAGGAGTAGTAGCTTTGCTTATATACTCTACTAGCACTAACCTTGTGAAGCTTAAGTTGGAAGAGTTAAAATGAAGCCACGGCGCGTCGTAGCTGAGGAAAAAAAATGGTGGGAATGGGGGATGTCTCACTGTCCCAGCATCGCGGCGGCACTAATTCCTCCACGCGGCACTCATGCCCATTTTTTAAAGGACGTGTTTATTAAAAATGAATTCGGTATGTGAGACTATTATTTCTTATTTTAATTTATTATCCAGTGGTGGTCGTGGGCTCACGATTGGCCAGCACGGATTTTCATGCCGTGCGAAAGGTCAGAACTTCCCTGAAAATATGTACTCCTACTCCTACTTGGCGACCTGATTAAGTTAATCTTTTGGCACGACAGTGTGCTAACTAACTGAAACCCAAAGTGATAAGCAGAAAAAAAACTTCAGTTTCGGCTCTTTCGCAGAGGAAACGACGACAGGAAAGTTAAGCCCCAATTAAGCGCGGTTTAGTAAGGAAGGAACGAAAAATATGGCTAATTACCCGGGCAAGAAGAGGGAAACAGATTGACACAAGGGAAATAGCAGCACTGACCGAAGGTGGCAATGGAGGAGACGGCGACCTCGTGGCGGGCGGCGCCGTGCTTGACCCGCACCCTGATCTCCAGGGGCGGCGGCCTCGGCGGCACCCCTGCCGCGCCGCCGTCCTCCCTGTCCCTGGCCTGCACCACCATCCCGCTCGGCCGGACCTCCCACCCGGCCCTCTCGTCCTCGCCCGCAGCCGCAGCCACCGCGGCCGCCGCATCAGACCACCCGCTGCTCGACCCACCGTCCGAGCTCGACCGGTGCATCACCGTCGCCATCCCCAAGTCAAGAACACTCCCCCACGGCTCGCGCAGTAGCTAGCAGCAGCCAGGCGAGGTGGGGTGGGGGAGAGAAGCTTCCACGGGGAGGAAGGAACAACCTGTGTGGGCTTGGTCGGTGTGGTACCGTGCCGTGCCGCTTCGGGTGTGGTGATGTGGGATGGAGGGAGAAGGGCGATGCGAGGCGAGAGAATGCGGGGGAAGGGGGGCACGCACGGGACGCGCTTCTCCTTTTACTTTGCAGGCCGGTTTGGGGCATATAAAGCACGGCAGCCACCTCCGGTTTTCTAAAATTAACATGTCACTCGAAAAAGTATGTGCCTGCCGCTCAGGTACATTTCTGTTTTGGATGTGGCCAATAAGCACTTCTAAATTTTATTAGGTGGCTTCTTTTCTGCATACGCCCTTCCAAAAATCTCAGAGCCGACTTGATTGTGCGACAAATAGCTTCTTTCATGCACGAACACACATACATACCAAAGCCGGGTTACAAGATGACAAATAGCTTCTTTCTGGCAAACAACGGATGAACCCAAAACCGCCACAATGTCGACATTTTACTTTACATCAATATATGTCCTCAACAATTGTCTGATCTACGCGAAAGCTATGCCTTAGGTTCATGTGACCTCCCACGACAAATTTGTTCGAAAGGAGGAAGTGTATTTTTAGTAGGCACATGCGTTACTATTTTTTCAAAGAACCCCAGTGTGTTTATGTTAAGGTTCGTGTTTTTGGGCCAAAACAAACACCCAAAAAACCTAGGGTGGGCTTTTGAGAAGTAGTTGTAGAAAATGAACCAGACAACCCTAAGCACAACACACGTGCTTCTCGAGCCCAGAACCAACTTCCCAAGTTCCATAGGATAAGAATACCCTCTATAGTTCGCATTATGTTCATACTATGCCACACGTACATATAGAGCACCAGCCCATTCATTTGGCCCACCCGCACATCCTTACCCCCATTTGCCCATTCTCCTTGTCTTCACATGGTTCCCGAGCTCAGCTAGGGTTTCAAATCCACCCTCCGCTGCCACCCCCTCCCATCACTGGAAACGAGGTCCTTTAACTAGCTTGGTGAGCAACAACTTGTTGCTACTACCTCTATCTCAGTTTATAAGACTTACGCGTATATCTAGGTCGTCCGCATGAGCTATATAATATGAATTATATAATATAAAAATTATATCATTAAAAAATATAACATTTGAAGTTTCTAATAATATAGTTTTTATCTTATGTACCTCATGCTAAGTTGGTTAATTTGTCACACTAGAAATACGCGTAAGTCTTATAAATCGAGACGGAGGGAGTAGTGTTGTTGCCATTTTGGTTACTTTCCATCTCTTTCAATTTTGAGCTAACTATGCACGTGTCACTCAGGTACATATCCGTTTTGGATATGGCTAATAAATGTTGGGTGGGGTATTTATTCTTTCCAGATACGCCCTTCCAAAAATCTCGGAACATAATTCAGTTATGCGACAACATTTATTGAAAAAAAGCGAGCTCCTTTAACTAGCTTGGTGAGCAACAACATGCTGTGAGGGTTGTTGCCATTTTGGTTCCTTTTCATCTCTTCTAATTTTGAGGTAACTATGTGCGTGCCACTTAGGTTCGTTTTAGTTTTGGACATGGCCAATAAATTTTAGGCGGGGTGTTTATTCATTCCGGATATGCCCTTCCAGAAATAGCAGAACATAATTCAGTTATGCGACAATATTGTCCGGTCTGGGTGTCATGGGACGCGCGCACCCACCTTTTGTTTTAAGAAGCATGTACACGTGTACTTTTTATTTACAATTGTTTCTAGGCAAAAAGTTATACTTAGGAAGGATGTGTCTTTTTGGTAAGCACATGTGTGTGAGTATTCCCCTACATATCTTAGTACTATCTTATTAAGACACATGAACTTACATTCCATTACGACACTAATATGATACTACAGTACTGGTATGATTCCACGGCATGATCTAATACAAATCTACAATTCCGGTAATGTTAGAGAAAAGCATGTATCTAGTATCCCAATACTTGAGTTTGGATTTCTGGATTTCCACAAAAGAGCATCACTACTTTACTTTTTTATCCGTACATTTACAATACGCAAACATATTACCATTTTATATTTTTTTTTGGTAAAGGGAAACTCAAATGCATGGATGGGGATGGAGATTTTGGATATTGTTGTTTTCTGAGCCGGCCAAGTTGAACCATATACATTCATATGTAAGTTAAGGTGTAAACCTGTTTGCGCAGTCGTGAAGCTAGGGCACATAGTTTGTAAAACAAACCCAATATTTCTTACTGGAAAAAGGAAGAACGATGGTCACTAAAATTTCTCTGTGAATTATGATACACACAATCGTGCTCGCTTTTTAGTTGTTGAACTCGCAGACACTTAGATAACTGATAATTTTTTATGTAATGCAAAATAGTGTTGTTCAATCTCCATGCAATTTAGAGCATCTCTAACAGTCTCTGTACTCGTAAAAACTGCAAACGCGAGTATAGGGCGCGGTAAACGTGTTTTGCGGGGCGAAAAAAAGCCAGCGCGGATCAGTCCCCGCAAAGGAAAACTGCAAAACAGAATATCTGGAATATTCTGTTTTGCAGTTTTTCAAAACAGAATATCTGGAATATTCTGTTTTGCAGTTTTTCTTTGCGGGGACTGATCCGCGCCGGCTCAGTCCGGACCCGCAAAACAAGGGTTTTGCGCAAAATCAAAACTAGATTGATGAACAAATATGCAAATTATCCAAATTTTACAACAAATAAATGTCTCATATCAACATAAAATCATCCAAATTATTACAACAAATGTCTCAACCAAATTACAAAAACAGTTCTTGAATGAATAAACAAACAAATAAATGTTTCGAGCGGTTCATCTCACACATAACAGGAAAACATGGTAAAAAGGAAAACATGACAAGATCAAGGGTCCGCGTTGGGGTTGTGGTGGCGACGGCCATGCATCTGCCAGTGGTGCTGCTTCAGATCCTCCAGGAGCTGGTTGTGAGTTCGATCGTCCTCAATTTGCCGATGTATTTGCAGAAAAGCTTGAATGCGATCGGGATTCCTCTCAGGGCGAACTCGTGTACCAACATTGTCATAGAAACAGGGCAATCTTAACCCTCTTTCATCTTCTATGATCATCACGAACAAAGAACACCGCATGCGGAACCGCCTACGGAAGAGATGTGCCGGATAGGTAGGTACCTCGGCGAAGTAGTCGTCCATGAGGGTTACGTGGCCGAGGGTGCGGTTGCGGTAGATGTAGTTGCGTCCCATGACCGAGCCGCGCCTCCGATTCAGCAGCCACGCGCGGTCCTCCAGCTCCTTGACGGCGAGGAGGAGGATGGTGATCTCGGAGTCGTCGTCCTGGAGCAGCTCGTCGAGGTCCGAATCATCCGAGGAGGATGAATCGGACAAATCGAGCTGCGCCGACGAGCTCATCCTCGATTCGGGCGGCGGCGGCGGAGGATGGGCCGCGAAAGCGAGGAAGAAGAGGAGGAATAGGTGCGGGCAGGTGCGGGAGGTGGCGGCGTGGCGGGATCTTGCGGGGGGCGGCGGCGGCGGGATCTCGCGGCGAGTGGGTGGAGCGGGGAACCCACACCTTCCCCGCAGGTCACTGTTAGCGGTAATTTTGATTAGGGAGAGATTGTTAGAATTAATGTTGATTAAAGAGTCTGGTTTATTTTCTAACTAGTGCGTAGTGTCCTAGTAGGACATGGTGTCCGTGTGTAGGGTGTCAAGCGGGCGGGTTTACGGGCAAATTATTTAGTCTCAGACAACTACACGCAGTATAATATATGTACTTTTTATCTATGCATGTAGTACAATTTATACTAGCCATTTAGATTAGACTAGGAAAGATACCCGTGCGTTGCAACGGGATAGAAAACCTCTTTAGTGAAAACATTCTGTGCATGTGTTCAAACAATTTCAAACAAATAATGATTTGTTATAATAAAATACAATTGCAAGTTGTTGAAAACAAAGGAACTAATTGCCTTTAATTTAAATTATGCATAATTATGGATTAGGGGTACTTATTACAAATGTAGTGCAAAAAATTTCAGATTTTGTTTGTACCCTGAAACTTTCAAACCTTGTCCTTTATTTTTAAAGGGAAAGAAAAAAAGTAAAAAGAGTAATTTTGGCCCAAGAAACACCGGGACACGCACGCACTCCCCAACCCAAACACACACACGACGCTCTACACGCACGCACAGACGACCCCCCTCCCCGAGAGACCCAATTCCCATCGCTCGATAATCCCCAACACCCGCCGCTCCACCCACTTCCATGATTCCGGCCGCGTGTGTGCCCTGCGGCGGACACCTCTGAGGTGCTCCCTCCTACGCCACCCCTACCCGTTGGTGGTGCGCCTCCAAGGCGCTTGTTCACTCCGCCAAGTTCGACGCCACCAGTCCTCCTCCGCCGGTCACCGATTCCAATCGCCACGAGTCCATGCCACGATGCCATGCCGGAGCCTCGCCACTGATCAGTTGGATGGAGGGATGCGACCTTGAGCTCGAGTTTGTTGACACCTTGGTGCTTGCTCCCAGTCATGATTCGGAGCCACAAACTCCCTTACACGTTCGAGTTCAAGCGGCCACGCCTCCTACACAAGCTTTGCCCTAGCTGCAGCTCACGCCTCTCTTCGTGCCAGTCCAAGCTGCTCCGCTACCAGCACCCAACTCGACGCCTCCCAGGCTACCTAAGACAAGAAGGAAGACGCTAGCTTGCTGGCATCGCTAGGTTTGCCGGCTTCCCGGTGCATCGCTCTAGCCCAAGGCTCAAGCCTCAAGGCAAAGAAGAGAACAATGCCGATAGCCAGACTCGCTGAACAGGTGCTTTGCCAGCGACTTGGTATTGTGGGAGAAGGGGGCAGATAACTCAAGCTGCCATTGCCCGGTTTGTGCAACTGTTCAACGGACAGCTCCCGGACATAGCTATAGCAGCCTTGAGGGTCCTTTTTCGCTTGGACGACTGTGACCTTGCGACGACGGTCGACGAAGCGCTGGTGAGCACGGTACGGTGGAGCGGCAGCTGTTGATCAAGCTGGGGACACAACCACAGGAGCTAGCAACCAGCCTTGATGACCTTCTGTACGTCTACAAAGTCACAGTCGTATCTTTAATCCAATATGTTACTAGATGAAAACCTATTGCAGCTGCACCGTTTTACTTCCGTGATAATTGCTTGTAAAATTCAAAGATAGTATGCCTACTTGCAACCTGATGGGGTTGCGTCCATTAGCCTTGGCAAGGCGGCACTCTAGATGATCAACGGGAAATTGCTACGGGAAAAAGACTTACGGGATGACGTGCGCTTAGTTAGTTGGTTCTGATTTTTTCCTCTCCCGTGATTGAAGGACTCTGCTCCAACTGAATCATCCCACGTCTTCGCGTAAATAAATTCCGTAAGATGCAGTTCGTACGTCTAGCATTACTGATATTAATTGCATTAGTTGGATTGCTGGAACCCAAGAGGTCTCAACTGTCCAAAGCGCCGCGACATCGTTGGCAATTTAGTTGCCTCCTCTACCTGCTAAATAGTCTGTCTCCAAGAAAACGAAGCTACAGCACGTCGAAGCTTTCATCGCTGCCTAGCACGGTGGCCAAAGATTACACACTTTTGCACAAAGACTGGCGGGCGGCACCAAAGGTGGCATCCTCATACTCTGAGATGACAGCATTGTTCAAATCTTGAGTGTGGTTGTTCGCACGTACTCCTTAAGCTGTATGGGCTATTTTATTTTATTTTGACCCATCGAAACCCATATCAAGGCACTACAGGAAAAAATGACGCTGCCGTGTAGACATGTCTTTGCCGTGCGCCAAACGGATCAGAACACGACAAAGTCTGTCTTTGTCGTGTGTAACTCAGAAAATACACGACAAAGTGCGTGAACACGGTAATGACAAAGAAATATACACGGCAAAGACCCATAAAGGAACACGGCAAAGAAAATACACTCGGCAAAGTCGACAACGGCACACGGCAACGAGGTGGGACCCGTGACCCCATAGGTACATTTAACGGGAGGAGCTAACGGCCGTAGACGGTGGTCTCTTTGTCGTGTGCCCTCGCCGGTCCTTTGCCGTGTGTATTTCGTAGTACACATGGCAAAGGGGCTTTGCCTTGTGTATTCCGCAGTAACGGTAAAGTCCTTTTTTTTTTTGCCTTTTATCACATTACTCTTAGGAAAATCATAAAAAAATCATTCTAATTCATAAAAATACAAATAATATATCAAAATTTGCAGAAAAACAAGATCTATCTATCTACACTCAAATATTAGATTTTATATTGAATAAGAATTTTCATGCTCGTTGTTTTAACCATAGTTTAAAACATGCATAATAAATTAAAAAATGATCGAAACAATGCGATGGTGTCATATTATGTGACATAGTTGGTAGGAAATATATCAAACTTCGTATATTGATTATGTCTAAAAAAACCTTCACAAAATGATCTATCTCATTCGAGGTTTCCTAGCTTTCGGGTCAAATGACCAATGTTATGGCTAGAATCAAGACATAGTTTGTGATAATCTGCACATATTGTGCATGCATGTGCATCATGGAATGTCAAACAATGTTGCAGGAGGAAGTTTTCCTTTTCATCGCACCAAAAAGCTATTTTCTATTTTACGAGCATAAAAAACGGGGGATTCTATGAAGCAACCACCAAATGGCTAATTCAAAATGCTACCACCCTATTTTTAAAAAAATACTAGACCACCTTAAATGGACAATGTCCCAACGGGGGGGGGGGGGGATATCAAACCTTTCTGTCCACTCCAGGTAAAAAAGATAAATTCATGCTGAATTGATAGGAAGTGGGTCAGATATGAACTACAGGCACATGATCTGATGGGCATGATTTTTCACAAAAATCATTTTTAGGTTCACAATATGCTATTTCATCAGAGATCCAATGAAAGTTTAGAGAGGCTCAGCTCCAAGCTAAGAATCTTCATACCCATCGTTCGACAAAGTTTGTCGATAGTTTAAAAGAGTCATAAAAAAATCAAAAAGATCGAAACAATGCGAAATATTCGCGTGGTGTCATATTATGTGACATGGTTGCAAGGAAAAATATCAAACTTGTTATATTGAATATGTCTCAAAAAACCTTCACAAAATGATCTATCTCATTCGAGGTTTCCTGGCTTTCGGGTCAAATGACCAATATGATGGCTAGTATCAAGGCATAGTTTGTGATAATATGCCCATATTATGCATGCATGTGCATCATGGAATGACGAACAATGTTGCAGAAGGAAGTTTTCCTTTTCGTCGCACCAAAAAGCCATTTTCCATTTTCCGAGCACAACAAAATGGGGTTTTATGAAGCAACCACCAAGTGGCTAATGCAAAATGATACCACCCTATTTTCACAAGATTATATGGATGTCATATTTTGATTCCTCACATTTTCTGATCGATTTAGACATTTTATTTGTCGAAATCCGATTTACGGATTTAAATATATAAATTAGTTCATATTAAATAGAAAAACAAAATAAAATAAAATCATTTTATTTTTTATTTGGATTCAAGATTATTATTACTTTTCATTATTGTTTACTTAAATAATTGTTTGTAATCTAAAACTGAGATGTGTGACATCATGGTCCAAGAGTTAATAGGATTGATATAAAAGTATTATCAATAAGGTATGATTTCTTTCTCGGAAGCTCATTCGAAAGGAACAAAAAAGTTAAGCGTGCTAGAGCTTGAGTAGTGTTAGGATGGGTGATCACAGGGAAAGTTTGATTATGAGTGCAATTTGACCTAATATTTAACATACAAAGGGTTAAATTATCCTATATGAGATTATCAAGTAAATAATATTCAAAAAAGTTTGAAACAAAATTGATTTTTTTAAAGAAGTTTCTATGCCGTGTACTTTTTCCACGAGACACACAGCAAAGCCAACTTCTTTGCCTCTTTGCCGTGTACTTTTCGAGGAGACACACGGCAAAGACAACTTCTTTGCCGTGTACTTTTCGAGGAGACACACGACAAAAACAGCTTCTTTGCCGTGTACTTTTTGAGGAGACACATGCCCCCCCTCCCCGAGAGACCCAATTCCCATCGCTCGATAATCCCCAACACCCGCCGCTCCACCCACTTCCATGATTCCGGCCACGTGTGTGCCCTGCGGCGGACACCTCTGAGGTGCTCCCTCCTACGCCACCCTACCTGTTGGTGGTGCGCCTCCAAGGCGCTTGTTCACTCCGCCAAGTTCGACGCCACCAGTCCTCCTCCGCCGGTCACTGATTCCAATCGCCACGAGTCCATGCCATGATGCCATGCCGGAGCCTCGCCACTGATCATTTGGATGGAGGGATGCGACCTTGAGCTCGAGTTTGTTGACACCTTGGTGCTTGCTCCCAGTCATGATTCGGACCCAACAAACTACCTTACACGTTCGAGTTCAAGCGGCCACGCCTCCTACACAAGCTTTACCCTAGCTGCAGCTCACGCCTCTCTTCGTGCCAGTCCAAGCTGCTCCGCTACCAGCACCCAACTCGACGCCTCCCAGGCTACCTAAGACAAGAAGGAAGACGCTAGCTTGCTGGCATCGCTAGGTTTGCCGGCTTCCCGGTGCATCGCTCTAGCCCAAGGCTCAAGCCTCAAGGCAAAGAAGAGAACAATGCCGATAGCCAGACTCGCTGAACAGGTGCTTTGCCAGCGACTTGGTATTGTGGGAGAAGGGGGGCAGATAACTCAAGCTGCCATTGCCCGGTTTGTGCAACTGTTCAACGGACAGCTCCCGGACATAGCTATAGCAGCCTTGAGGGTCCTTTTTCGCTTGGACGACTGTGACCTTGCGACGGCCCGACGGTTAAGCCGTGAGCACGGTACGGTGGAGCGGCAGCTTTTGATCAAGCTGGGGACACAACCACAGGAGCTAGCAACCAGCCTTGATGACCTTCTGTACGTCTACAAAGTCACAGTCGTATCTTTAATCCAATATGTTACTAGATGAAAACCTACTGCAGCTGCACCGTTTTACTTTCGTGATGATTGCTTGTAAGATTCATAGATAGTATGCCTA
Organism: Avena insularis; assembly: GCA_023614405.1. Taxonomy (NCBI): domain Eukaryota; kingdom Viridiplantae; phylum Streptophyta; class Magnoliopsida; order Poales; family Poaceae; genus Avena; species Avena insularis. The sequence continues at coordinate 376,010,802 of CM042687.1, read as the reverse complement.
CTTGCAACCTGATGGGGTTGTGTCCATTAGCCTTGGCAAGGCGGCACTCTAGATGATCAACGGGAAATTGCTATGGGAAAAAGACTTAAGGGATGACGTGCGCTTAGTTAGTTGGTTCTGATTTTTTCCTCTTCCGTGATTGAAGGACTCTGCTCCAACTGAATCATCCCACGTCTTCGTGTAAATAAATTCCGTAAGATGCAGTCCGTACGTCTAGCATTACTGATATTAATTGCATTAGTTGGATTGCTGGAACCCAAGAGGTCTCAACTGTCCAAAGCGCCGCGACATCGTTGGCAATTTAGTTGCCTCCTCTACCTGCCAAATAGTCATCTCCAAGAAAGCGAAGCTAAAAGCTTTAAACGTCAAGCTGCCTAGCACGGTGGCCAAAGATTATACATTTTTGCACAAAGACTGGCGGGCGGCACCAAAGGTGGCATCCTCATACTCTGAGATGACAGCGTTGTTCAAATCTTGAGTGTGGTTGTTCGCACGTACTCCTTAAGCTGTATGAGCTATTTTATTTTATTTTGACCCATCGAAACCCATATCAAGGCACTACAGGAAAAAATGTCGCTGCCGTGTAGACATGTCTTTGCCGTGCGCCAAACGGATCAGAACACGACAAAGTCTGTCTTTGCCGTGTGTAATTCAGAAAATACATGACAAAGTGCGTGAACACGGCAACGGCAAAGAAATATACATGGCAAAGACCCATAAAGGAACACGGCAAAGAAAATACACTCGGCAAAGTCGACAACGGCACACGGCAACGAGGTGGGACCCGTGACTCCACAGGTCCATTTAACGGGAGGAGCTAATGGCCGTAGACGGTGGTCTCTTTGTCGTGTGCCCTCGCCGGTCCTTTGCCGTGTGTATTTCGTAGTACACACGGCAAAGGGGCTTTGACTTGTGTATTCCGCAGTACACACGGTAAAGTCCTTTTTTTTTGCCTTTTATCACATTACTCTTAGAAAATCATAAAAAAATCATTCTAATTCATAAAAATACAAATAATATATCAAAATTTGCAGAAAACAAGATCTATCTATCTACACTCAAATATTAGATTTTATATTGAATAAGAATTTTCATGCTCGTTGTTTTAACCATAGTTTAAAACATGCATAATAAATTAAAAAATGATCGAAACAATGCAAAACCTTCGCGTGGTGTCATATTATGTGACATAGTTGGTAGGAAATATATCAAACTTCGTATATTGATTATGTCTAAAAAAACCTTCACAAAATGACCTATCTCATTCGAGGTTTCCTAGCTTTCGGGTCAAATGACCAATGTTATGGCTAGAATCAAGGCATAGTTTGTAATAATCTGGCCATATTGTGCATGCATGTGCATCATGGAATGTCGAATAATGTTGCAGGAGGAAGTTTTCCTTTTCGTCGCACCAAAAAGCTATTTTCCATTTTACGAGCATAAAAAATGGGGGATTTTATGAAGCAACCACCAAATGGCTAATTCAAAATGCTATCACCCTATTTTTAAAAAAAATACTAGACCACCTTAAATGGACAATATCCCAACGGGGGTGGGGGGATCTCAAACCTTTCTGTCCACTCCAGGTGAAAAAGATAAATTCATGCTGAATCGGTAGGAAGTGGGTCAGATATGAACTACAGGCACATGATCTGATGGACATGATTTTTCACAAAAATCATTTTTAGGTTCACAATATGCTATTTCATCAGAGATTCAATGAAAGTTTAGAGAGGCTCAGCTCCAAGCTAAGAATCTTCATACCCATCGTTCGACAAAGTTTGTCGATAGTTTAAAAGAGTCATAAAAAAATCAAAGACGATCGAAACAATGCGAAATATTCGCGTGGTGTCATATTATGTGACATGGTTGCAAGGAAAAATATCAAACTTGTCATATTGAATATATCTCAAAAAACCTTCACAAAATGATCTATCTCATTCGAGGTTTCCCGGCTTTCGGGTCAAATGACCAATATGATGGCTAGTATTAAGGCATAGTTTGTGATAATATGCTCATATTACGCATGCATGTGCATCATGGAATGGCGAACAATGTTGCAGAAGGAAGTTTTCCTTTTCGTCGCACCAAAAAGCCATTTTCCATTTTCCGAGCACAAAAAAGTGGGGTTTTATGAAGCTACCACCAAGTGGCTAATGCAAAATGATACCACCCCATTTTCACAAGATTATATGGATGTCATATTTTGATTCCTCACATTTTTCTGATCGATTTAGACATTTTATTTGTCGAATTCCGATTTACGGATTTAAATATATGAATTATTTCATATTAAATAGAAAAACGAAATAAAATAAAATCATTTTATTTTTTATTTGGATTCAAGATTATTATTACTTTTCATTATTGTTTACTTAAATAATTGTTTGGAATCTAAAACTGAGATGTGTGACATCATGGTCCAAGAGTTAATAGGATTGATATAAAAGTATTATCAATAAGGTATGATTTCTTTCTCGGAAGCTCATTCGAAAGGAACAAAAAAGTTAAGCGTGCTAGAGCTAGAGTAGTGTTAGGATGGGTGATCACAGGGAAAGTTTGATTATGAGTGCAATTTGACCTAATATTTAACATACAAAGGGTTAAAATATCCTATATGAGATTATCAAGTAAATAATATTCAAAAAAGTTTGAAACAAAACTGATTTTTTTAAAAGAAGTTTCTTTGCCGTGTACTTTTTCCACGAGACACACAGCAAAGACAACTTCTTTGCCTCTTTGCCGTGTACTTTTCGAGGAGACACACGGCAAAGACAACTTCTTTGCCGTGTACTTTTCGAGGAGACACACGACAAAAACAGCTTCTTTGCCGTGTACCTTTTGAGGAGACACATGACCCCCCTCCCCGAGAGACCCAATTCCCATCGCTCGATAATCCCCAACACCCGCCGCTCCACCCACTTCCATGATTCCGGCCGCGTGTGTGCCCTGCGGCGGACACCTCTGAGGTGCTCCCTCCTACGCCACCCCTACCTGTTGGTGGTGCGCCTCCAAGGCGCTTGTTCACTCCGCCAAGTTCGACGCCACCAGTCCTCCTCCGCCGGTCACCGATTCCAATCGCCACGAGTCCATGCCACGATGCCATGCTGGAGCCTCGCCACTGATCAGTTGGATGGAGGGATGCGACCTTGAGCTCAAGTTTGTTGACACCTTGGTGCTTGCTCCCAGTCATGATTCGGAGCCACAAACTCCCTTACACGTTAGAGTTCAAGCGGCCACGCCTCCTACACAAGCTTTGCCCTAGCTGCAGCTCACGCCTCTCTTCGTGCCAGTCCAAGCTGCTCCGCTACCAGCACCCAACTCGACGCCTCCCAGGCTACCTAAGACAAGAAGGAAGACGCTAGCTTGCTGGCATCACTAGGTTTGCCGGCTTCCCGGTGCATCGCTCTAGCCCAAGGCTCAAGCCTCAAGGCAAAGAAGAGAACAATGCCGATAGCGACTTCATTGAGCAGTGCTTTGCCACAACTTGGTATTGTGGGAGAAGGCAGATAACTCAAGCTGCCATTGCCGGTTTGTGCAACTGTTCAGCAGGACTCCGGACATAGCTATAGCAGCCTTGAGGGTCCTTTTTTTCGCAGACGGCGTGACTGGCGGCGGCGGTCGACGCTGTTAGTGAGCACGATACGGTGGAGCGGCAGCTTTTGATCAAGCTGGGGACACAACCACAGGAGCTAGCAACCAGCCTTGATGACCTTCTGTACGTCTACAAAGTCACAGTCGTATCTTTAATCCAATATGTTACTAGATGAAAACCTATTGCAGCTGCACCGTTTTACTTCCGTGATGATTGCTTGTAAGATTCAAAGATAGTATGCCTACTTGCAACCTGATGGGGTTGCGTCCATTAGCCTTGGCAAGGCGGCACTCTAGATGATCAACGGGAAATTGCTACGGGAAAAAGACTTACGAGATGACGTGCGCTTAGTTAGTTGGTTCTGATTTTTTCCTCTCCCATGATTGAAGGACTCTGCTCCAACTGAATCATCCCACGTCTTCGCGTAAATAAATTCCGTAAGATGCAGTCCGTACGTCTAGCATTAGTGATATTAATTGCATTAGTTGGATTGCTGGAACCCAAGAGGTCTCAACTGTCCAAAGCGCCGCGACATCGTTGGCAATTTAGGTGCCTCCTCTACCTACCAAATAGTCTGTCTCCAAAAAAACGAAGCTACAGCACGTCGAAGCTTTCATCGCTGCCTAGCACGGTGGCCAAAGATTACACAATTTTGCACAAAGACTGGCGGGCGACACCAAAGGTGGCATCCTCATACTCTGAGATGACGGCGTTGTTCAAATCTTGAGTGTGGTTGTTCGCACGTACTCCTTAAGCTGTATGGGCTATTTTATTTTATTTTGACCCATCTAAACCCATATCAAGGCACTACAGGAAAAAAATGTCGCTGCCGTGTAGACATGTCTTTGCCGTGCGCCAAACGGATCAGAACACGACAAAGTCTGTCTTTGCCGTGTGTAACTCAGAAAATACACGACAAAGTGCGTGAACACGACAACAGCAAAGAAATATACACGGCAAAGACCCATAAAGGAACACGGCAAAGAAAATACACTCGGCAAAGTCGACAACGGCACACGGCAACGAGGTGGGACCCGTGACCCCACAGGTCCATTTAACGGGAGGAGATAACGGCCGTAGACGGTGGTCTCTTTGTCGTGTGGCCCCGCCGGTCCTTCGCCGTGTGTATTTCGTAGTACACACGGCAAATAGGCTTTGCCTTGTGTATTCCGCAGTACACACGGTAAAGTCCTTTTTTTGCCTTTTATCACATTACTCTTAGGAAAATCATAAAAAAAACATTCTAATTCATAAAAATACAAATAATATATCAAAATTTGCAGAAAAACAAGATCTATCTATCTACACTCAAATATTAGATTTTATATTGAATAAGAATTTTCATGCTCGTTGTTTTAACAATAGTTTAAAACATGCATAATAAATAAAAAATGATCGAAACAATGCGAAACCTTCGCGTGGTGTCATATTATGTGACATAGTTGGTAGGAAATATATCAAACTTCGTATATTGATTATGTCTAAAAAAACTTCACAAAATGACCTATCTCATTCGAGGTTTCCTAGCTTTCGGGTCAAAGGACCAATGTTATGGCTAGAATCAAGGCATAGTTTGTGATAATCTGCCCATATTGTGCATGCATGTGCATCATGGAATGTCGAACAATGTTGCAGGAGGAAGTTTTCCTTTTCGTCGCACCAAAAATCTATTTTCCATTTTACGAGCATAAAAAACGGGGGATTTTATGAAGCAACCACCAAATGGCTAATTCAAAATGCTACCACCTATTTTTAAAAAATACTAGACCACCTTAAATGGACAATGTCCCAACAGGGGGGGGATCTCAAACCTTTCTGTCCACTCCAGGTGAAAAAGATAAATTCATGCCGAATCGGTAGGAAGTGGGTCAGATATGAACTACAGGCACATGATCTGATGGGCATGATTTTTCACAAAAATCATTTTTAGGTTCACAATATGCTATTTCATCAGAGATTCAATGAAAGTTTAGAGAGGCTCAGCTCCAAGCTAAGAATCTTCATACCCATCGTTCGACAAAGTTTGTCGATAGTTTAAAAGAGTCATAAAAAAATCAAAAACGATCGAAACAATGCGAAATATTCGCGTGGTGTCATATTATGTGACATGGTTGCAAGGAAAAATATCAAACTTGTTATATTGAATATGTCTCAAAAAACCTTCACAAAATGATCTATTTCATTCGAGGTTTCCTGGCTTTCGGGTCAAATGACCAACATGATGGCTAGTATCAAGGCATAGTTTGTGATAATATGCCCATATTATGCATGCATGTGCATCATGAAATGGCGAACAATATTGCAGAAGGAAGTTTTCCTTTTCGTCGCACCAAAAAGCCATTTTCCATTTTCCGAGCACAAAAAAGTGGGGTTTTATGAAGCAACCACCAAGTGGCTAATGGAAAATGATACCACCCCATTTTCACAAGATTATATGGATGTCATATTTTGATTCCTCACATTTTTCTGATCGATTTAGACATTTTATTTGTCGAATTCCGATTTACGGATTTAAATATATGAATTATTTCATATTAAATAGAAAAACGAAATAAAATAAAATCATTTTATTTTTTATTTGGATTCAAGATTATTATTACTTTTCATTATTGTTTACTTAAATAATTTTTTGGAATCTAAAACTGAGATGTGTGACATCATGGTCCAAGAGTTAATAGGATTGATATAAAAGTATTATCAATAAGGTATGATTTCTTTCTCGGAAGCTCATTCGAAAGGAACAAAAAAGTTAAGCGTGCTAGAGCTAGAGTAATGTTAGGATGGGTGATCATAGGGAAAGTTTGATTATGAGTGCAATTTGACCTAATATTTAACATACAAAGGGTTAAAATATCATATATGAGATTATCAAGTAAATAATATTCAAAAAAGTTTGAAACAAAATTGATTTTTTTAAAGAAGTTTCTTTACCGTGTACTTTTTCCACGAGACACACAACAAAGACAACTTCTTTGCCTCTTTGCCGTGTACTTTTCGAGGAGACACATGTCAAAGACAACTTCTTTGCCGTGTACTTTTCGAGGAGACACACGACAAAAACAGCTTCTTTGCCGTGTACTTTTTGAGGAGACACATGACCCCCCTCCCCGAGAGACCCAATTCCCATCGCTCGATAATCCCCAACACCCGCCGCTCCACCCACTTCCATGATTCCGGCCGCGTGTGTGCCCTGCGGCGGACACCTCTGAGGTGCTCCCACCTACGCCACCCTTACCTGTTGGTGGTGCGCCTCCAAGGCGCTTGTTCACTCCGCCAAGTTCGACGCCACCAGTCCTCCTCCGCAGGTCACCAATTCCAATCGCCACGAGTCCATGCCACGATGCCATGCCGGAGCCTCGCCACTGATCAGTTGGATGGAGGGATGCGACCTTGAGCTCGAGTTTGTTGACACCTTGGTGCTTGCTCCCAGTCATGATTCGGAGCCACAAACTCCCTTACACGTTCGAGTTCAAGCGGCCACGCCTCCTACACAAGCTTTGCCCTAGCTGCAGCTCACGCCTCTCTTCAAGCTGTTGCTCACCAAAGCTCCAACTCGGCGCCTCCCGGGCTACCTAAGACAAGAAGGAATACGCTAGCTTGCTGGCATCGCTAGGTTGTTGGCTTCCGGTGCATCGCTCTAGCCCAGCTCAAGCCTCAAGGCAAAGAAGAGAACAATGCCGATAGCGGACTCGCTGAGCAGGTGCTTTGCCGACTTGGTATTGTGGGAGAAGGGGCAGATAACTCAAGCTGCCATTGCCGGTTTGTAACTGTTCAACGGACAGCTCCGGACATAGCTATAGCAGCCTTGAGGGTCCTTTTCGCTGACGACGGCGTGACCTTGCGACGGCCCAGTGTGACGGTGAGCGGCAGCTGTTGATCAAGCTGGGGACACAACCACATGAGCTAGCAACCAGCCTTGATGACCTTCTGTACGTCTACAAAGTCACAGTCGTATCTTTAATCCAATATGTTACTAGATGAAAACCTATTGCAGCTGCACCGTTTTACTTCCGTGATGATTGCTTGTAAGATTCAAAGATAGTATGCCTACTTGCAACCTGATGGGGTTGCGTCCATTAGCCTTGGCAAGGCGGCACTCTAGATGATCAACGGGAAATTGCTACGGAAAAAAGACTTACGGAATGACGTGCGCTTAGTTAGTTGGTTCTGATTTTTTCCTCTCCCGTGATTGAAGAACTCTGCTCCAACTGAATCATCCCACGTCTTCGCGTAAATAAATTTCATAAGATGCAGTCCGTACGTCTAGCATTACTGATATTAATTGCATTAGTTGGATTGCTGGAACCCAAGAGGTCTTAACTGTCCAAAGCGCCGCGACATCGTTGGCAATTTAGTTGCCTCCTCTACCTGCCAAATAGTCTGTCTCCAAGAAAACGAAGCTACAACACGTCAAAGCTTTCATCGCTGCCTAGCACGGTGGCCAAAGATTACACAATTTTGCACAAAGACTGGCGGGCGGCACCAAAGGTGGCATCCTCATACTCTGAGATGACAGCGTTGTTCAAATCTTGAGTGTGGTTGTTCGCACGTACTCCTTAAGCTGTATGGGCTATTTTATTTTATTTTGACCCATCGAAACCCATATCAAGGCACTACAGGAAAAAATGTCGCTGCCGTGTAGACATGTCTTTGCCGTGCGCCAAACGGATCAGAACACGACAAAGTCTGTCTTTGCCGTGTGTAACTCAGAAAATACATGACAAAGTGCGTGAACACGGCAACAGCAAAGAAATATACACGACAAAGAAATATACACGGCAAAAACCCATAAAGGAACACGGCAAAGAAAATACACTCCGCAAAGTAGACAACGGCACACGGCAACGAGGTGGGACCCGTGACCCCACAGGTCCATTTAACGGGAGGAGCTAACGGCCGTAGATGGTGGTCTCTTTGTCGTGTGCCCTCGCCAGTCCTTTGCCGTGTGTATTTCGTAGTACACACAGCAAAGGGCTTTGCCTTGTGTATTCCGCAGTACACACGGTAAAGTCCTTTTTTTTTGCCTTTTATCACATTACTCTTAGGGAAATCATAAAAAAATCATTCTAATTCATAAAAATATAAATAATATATTAAAATTTGCAGAAAAACAAGATCTTTCTATCTACACTCAAATATTAGATTTTATATTGAATAAGAATTTTCATGCTCGTTGTTTTAACCATAGTTTAAAACATGCATAATAAATTAAAAAATGATCGAAACAATGCGAAACCTTCGCGTGGTGTCATATTATGTGACATAGTTGGTAGGAAATATATCAAACTTCGTATATTGATTATGTGTAAAAAACCTTCACAAAATGACCTATCTCATTCGAGGTTTCCTAGCTTTCGGGTCAAATGACCAATGTTATGGCTAGAATCAAGGCATAGTTTGTGATAATCTGCCCATATTGTGCATGCATGTGCATCATGGAATGTCGAACAATGCTGCAGGAGGAAGTTTTCCTTATCGTCGCACCAAAAAGCTATTTTCCATTTTACGAGCATAAAAAATGGGGGATTTTATGAAGCAACCACCAAATGGCTAATTCAAAATGCTACCACCCTATTTTAAAAAAATACTAGACCACCTTAAATGGACAATGTCCCAACGGGGGGGGATCTCAAACCTTTCTGTCCACTCCAGGTGAAAAAGATAAATTCATGCCGAATCGGTAGGAAGTGGGTCAGATATGAACTACAGGCACATGATCTGATGGGCATGATTTTTCACAAAAATCATTTTTAGGTTCACAATATGCTATTTCATTAGAGATTCAATGAAAGTGTAGAGAGGCTCAGCTCCAAGCTAAGAATCTTCATACCCATCGTTCGACAAAGTTTGTCAATAGTTTAAAAGAGTCATAAAAAAATAAAAAACGATTGAAACAATGCGAAATATTCGCGTGGTGTCATATTATGTGACATGGTTGCAAGGAAAAATATCAAACTTGTTATATTGAATATGTCTCAAAAATCCTTCACAAAATGATCTATTTCATTCGAGGTTTCCTGGCTTTCGGGTCAAATGACCAATATGATGGCTAGTATCAAGGCATAGTTTGTGATAATATGCCCATATTAGGCATGCATGTGCATTATGGAATGGCAAACAATATTGCAGAAGGAAGTTTTCCTTTTCGTCGCACCAAAAAGCCATTTTCCATTTTCCGAGCACAAAAAAGTAGGGTTTTATGAAGCAACCACCAAGTGGCTAATGCAAAATGATACCACCCCATTTTCACAAGATTATATGGATGTCATATTTTGATTCCTCACATTTTTCTGATCGATTTAGACATTTTATTTGTCGAATTCCGATTTACGGATTTCAATATATGAATTATTTCATATTAAATAGAAAAACGAAATAAAATAAAATCATTTTATTTTTTATTTGGATTCAAGATTATTATTACTTTTCATTATTGTTTACTTAAATAATTGTTTGGAATCTAAAACTGAGATGTGTGACATCATGGTCCAAGAGTTAATAGGATTGATATAAAAGTATTATCAATAAGGTATGATTTCTTTCTCGGAAGCTCATTCGAAAGGAACAAAAAAGTTAAGCGTGCTAGAGCTAGAGTAGTGTTAAGATGGGTGATCACAGGGAAAGTTTGATTATGAGTGCAATTTGACCTAATATTTAACATACAAAGGGTTAAAATATCCTATATGAGATTATCAAGTAAATAATATTCAAAAAAGTTTGAAACAAAATTGATTTTTTTTAAAGAAGTTCCTTTGCCGTGTACTTTTTCCACGAGACACACAACAAAGACAACTTCTTTGCCTCTTTGCCGTGTACTTTTCGAGGAGACACACGGCAAAGACAACTTCTTTGCCGTGTACTTCTCGAGGAGACACACGACAAAAACAGCTTCTTTGCCGTGTACTTTTTGAGGAGACACATGACCCCCCTCCCCGAGAGACCCAATTCCCATCGCTCGATAATCCCCAACACCCGCCGCTCCACCCACTTCCATGATTCCGGCCGCGTGTGTGCCCTGCGGCGGACACCTCTGAGGTGCTCCCTCCTACGCCACCCCTACCTGTTGGTGGTGCGCCTCCAAGGCGCTTGTTCACTCCGCCAAGTTCGACGCCACCAGTCCTCCTCCGCCGGTCACCGATTCCAATCGCCACGAGTCCATGCCACGATGCCATGCCGGAGCCTCGCCAATGATCAGTTGGATGGAGGGATGCGACCTTGAGCTCGAGTTTGTTGACACCTTGGTGCTTGCTCCCAGTCATGATTCGGAGCCACAAACTCCCTTACACGTTCGAGTTCAAGCGGCCACGCCTCCTACACAAGCTTTGCCCTAGCTGCAGCTCACGCCTCTCTTCGTGCCAGTCCAAGCTGCTCCGCTACCAGCACCCAACTCGACGCCTCCCAGGCTACCTAAGACAAGAAGGAAGACGCTAGCTTGCTGGCATCGCTAGGTTTGCCGGCTTCCCGGTGCATCGCTCTAGCCCAAGGCTCAAACCTCAAGGCAAAGAAGAGAACAATGCCGATAGCGGACTCATTGAGCAGGTGCTTTGCAGCGACTTGGTATTGTGGGAGAAGGGGGGCAGATAACTCAAGCTGCCATTGCCCGGTTTGTGCAACTGTTCAACGGACAGCTCCCGGACATAGCTATAGCAGCCTTGAGGGTCCTTTTTCGCTTGGACGACTGTGACCTTGCGACGGCGGTCGACGGAGCGGCAGCTGTTGATCAAGCTGGGGACACAACCACAGGAGCTAGCAACCAGCCTTGATGACCTTCTGTACGTCTACAAAGTCACAGTCGTATCTTTAATCCAATATGTTACTAGATGAAAACCTATTGCAGCTGCACCGTTTTACTTCCGTGATGATTGCTTGTAAGATTCAAAGATAGTATGCCTACTTGCAACCTGATGGGGTTGCGTCCATTAGCCTTGGCAAGGCGACACTCTAGATGATCAACGGGAAATTGCTACGGGAAAAAGACTTACGGGATGACGTGTGCTTAGTTAGTTGGTTCTGATTTTTTCCTCTCCCGTGATTGAAGGACTCTGCTCCAACTGAATCATCCCACGTCTTCGCGTAAATAAATTCCGTAAGATGCAGTCCGTACGTCTAGCATTACTGATATTAATTGCATTAGTTGGATTGCTGGAACCCAAGAGGTCTCAACTGTCCAAAGCGCCGCGACATCGTTGGCAATTTAGTTGCCTCCTCTACCTGCCAAATAGTCTGTCTCCAAGAAAACGAAGCTACAGCACGTCGAAGCTTTCATCGCTGCCTAGCACGGTCCAAAGATTACACAATTTTACACAAAGACTGGCGGGCGGCACCAAAGGTGGCATCCTCATACTCTGAGATGACAGCGTTGTTCAAATCTTGAGTGTGGTTGTTCGCACGTACTCCTTAAGCTGTATGGGCTATTTTATTTTATTTTGACCCATCGAAACCCATATCAAGGCACTACAGGAAAAAATGTCGCTGCCGCGTAGACATGTCTTTGCCGTGCGCCAAACAGATCAGAACACGACAAAGTCTGTCTTTGCCGTATGAAAGTGCGTGAACACGGCAACGGCAAAGAAATATACACGGCAAAGAAATATTCACAGCAAAGACCCATAAAGGAACACGGCAAAGAAAATACACTCGGCAAAGTCGACAACGGCACACGGCAACGAGGTGGGACCCGTGACCCCACAGGTCCATTTAACGGGAGGAGCTAACGGTCGCAGACGGTGGTCTCTTTGTCGTGTGCCCTCGCCGGTCTTTTGCCGTGTGTATTTCATAGTACACACGGCAAAGGGGCTTTGCCTTGTGTATTTCGCAGTACACACGGTAAAGTCCTTTTTTTTGCCTTTTATCACATTACTCTTAGGAAAATCATAAAAAAAATCATTCTAATTCATAAAAATACAAATAATATATCAAAATTTGCAGAAAAACAAGATCTATCTATCTACACTCAAAAATTAGATTTTATATTGAATAAGAATTTTCATGCTCGTTGTTTTAACCATAGTTTAAAACATGCATAATAAATTAAAAAATGATCGAAACAATGTGAAACCTTCGCGTGGTGTCATATTATGTGACATAGTTGGTAGGAAATATATCAAACTTCATATATTGATTATGTCTAAAAAACCCTTCACAAAATGACCTATCTCATTCGAGGTTTCCTAGCTTTCGGGTCAAATGACCAATGTTATGGCTAGAATCAAGGCATAGTTTGTGATAATCTGTCCATATTGTGCATGCATGTGCATCATGGAATGTCGAACAATGCTGCAGGAGGAAGTTTTTCTTTTTGTCGCACCAAAAAGCTATTTTCCATTTTACGAGCATAAAAAATGGGGGATTTTATGAAGCAACCACCAAATGGCTAATTTAAAATGCTACCACCCTATTTTTAAAAAATACTAGACCACCTTAAATGGACAATGTCCCAACGGGGGGGGGGGGGATCTCAAACCTTTCTGTCCACTCCAGGTGAAAACGATAAATTCATGCCGAATCGGTAGGAAGTGGGTCAGATATGAACTACAGGCACATGATCTGATGGACATGATTTTTCACAAAAATCATTTTTAGGTTCATAATATGCTATTTCATCAAAGATTCAATGAAAGTTTAGAGAGGCTCAGCTCCAAGCTAAGAATCTTCATACCCATCGTTCGACAAAGTTTGTCCATAGTTTAAAAGAGTCATAAAAAAATCAAAAACGATCGAAACAATGCGAAATATTCGTGTGGTGTCATATTATGTGACATGGTTGCAAGGAAAAATATCAAACTTGTTATATTGAATATGTCTCAAAAAACCTTCACAAAATGATCTATCTCATTCGAGGTTTCCTGGCTTTCGGGTCAAATGACCAATATGATGGCTAGTATCAAGGCATAGTTTGTGATAATATGCCCATATTATGCATGCATGTGCATCATGGAATGGCGAACAATGTTGCAGAAGGAAGTTTTCCTTTTCGTCGCACCAAAAAGCCATTTTCCATTTTCCGAGCATAAAAAAGTGGGGTTTTATGAAGCAACCACCAAGTGGCTAATGCAAAATGATACCACCCCATTTTCACAAGATTATATGGATGTCATATTTTGATTCCTCACATTTTTCTGATCGATTTAGACATTTTATTTGTTGAATTCCGATTTACGGATTTAAATATATGAATTATTTCATATTAAATAGAAAAACAAAATAAAATAAAATCATTTTATTTTTTATTTGGATTCAAGATTATTATTACTTTTCATTATTGTTTACTTAAATAATTGTTTGGAATCTAAAACTGAGATGTGTGACATCATGGTCCAAGAGTTAATAGGATTGATATAAAAGTATTATCAATAAGGTATGATTTCTTTCTCGGAAGCTCATTCGAAAGGAACAAAAAAGTTAAGCGTGCTAGAGCTAGAGTAGTGTTAGGATGGGTGATCACAGGGAAAGTTTGATTATGAGTGCAATTTGACCTAATATTTAACATACAAAGGGTTAAAATATCCTATATGAGATTATCAAGTAAATAATATTCAAAAAAGTTTGAAACAAAATTGATTTTTTTTAAAGAAGTTTCTTTGCCGTGTACTTTTTCCACGAGACACACAGCAAAGACAACTTCTTTGCCTCTTTGCCGTGTACTTTTCGAGGAGACACACGGCAAAGACAACTTCTTTGCCGTGTACTTTTCGAGGAGACACACGACAAAAACAGCTTCTTTGTCGTGTACTTTTCGAGGAGACACACGACAAAGAATAGACATCGTCATCTCTGCGAAAACGTCATCTTAATTTACTTTACCGTGTCTACCCATAAGACACATGGCAAAGCCTTTGCCGTGTCTTATTTAGAAAACACACGGCAAAGGGCCTTTGCCGTGGCGAACGTTGCCATGTGACATTTGCCGTGTGTATACACACGACAAATCCTTTGCCCTGTTCCGAAAGAACTTTGCCGTGTCTTCTGCCCACATGGCAAAGAGCGTGTGTGCCGTAGTGAGGCCACATATATCTCCGTATATGTGTACTTGGTCGAATTGGATATAATCCATGTTTTGGTCGGCTGATTCCACCTCCCATTATAACGATTAACGTCTTTGCATTTCATATTTTAAATTTTTTTGTTGCTATTATATAACTTCCGATTTTTGCCTTTCGCAGTCACATAAGTATACGTATACGGTGAGTATACATCTAAGAGGACCATAAGGACTTCGGTTGGATTCGTAAGGTCTTCTAAACAATCGGTATCGAGTTTTTATTTGTTAAAGTTTGAAAGAAGGGGGGACCGAAGCAAAAGTGCCGTCGCAATTGTTGGATCGGACGTCACATTCAAGCTCACCACCGTCTACGGGCCAACCTATGGGAACCTAAAATATGCTTTCTTCGCAGAACTCGTTGCATCAAAACCGCCAGATAGTACAAGGTGGATTTTCAATGGAGATTTCGAGCAAGAGACAAGAATAGAGCCAACGGAAGTCGAAGTCGTATTGTCCGTTTTCGAAATGCCCTCAATATTTGCGACCTCAAATAAATTCATCTCCAAAATCGGAAATTCACTTGGAGCAATGAGCAACAAGACCCAACTATGAGGAAGCTCGACACCTTTTTTTGCAATGAAGATTGGGACATCACTTTCTCTAACCACATCCTTCACGCCCTTTCATTATCCTTATCCGATCATTGCCCATTACTCCTTGCAAATGAGTTTGGGCCAAAGAAGTCTAAGTCCTTCAGCTTTGAGAACTTTTAGATCAAAATGTCCGGCTTCATGGAGGTGGTAAATAAATAATGCAATGAGTAAACTATTCATAGGGAACCTTGTCAATGCCTATTTCACAAGATCAAGAGCACCTGGAAAAAGTGGAAGATACGGAGTAAAAGCATCTTCTCCAAAGCCAAAGTTGAGATCCATATGGCGTTGGAGGTTATCCTTCTCTTGCACATTGCACAAGAAATTAGAGCCATTAACAATGATGAGAGAGAGCTTAGGACAAGATTAAAGAGGAGGGTCAGTTGGGTTGACGACGCTTGAAAGATCAAGAAAAAACAAGCCTCTAGGATCACCATTCTAAAGGAAGGCGATGCAAACACGCGATACTTTCACCTCCGCGTTAATGCTCAGACGAGGAAAAACCACATTCACCGCCTCAAACACAATAGTGGTTGTGTCATGGAGCATGACCAAAAGAAGACCATTATCCACAACCACTTTCACAAAGAGGATCCCCTCGCACCAAGGACTTTAATTGGGTTATAATCCCAACCCTCCAATGCGACCTTAGTGGGATTTGTGATCCTTTCTCGGAGGAGGAGGAGGTCAAAATCGCGGTGGACAACACCGCTTGCGACAAGGCTCCGGGATCAGATGGCTACACGGGTGCTTTCTTCAACGCTTGTTGGAACACAATCAAGACGGATATCATGGTGGTCATCAACCAATTCTCAAACATACATACTGATGAGCTGCATTGGCTCAACTCTGCCAACATCGCCCTTATACCAAAAAAAGAGCGAGCCGATGATATCACCGATTTTCTCCCCATTAGCCTCATTCATGCAATAGCAAAGCTAATCACGAAGATGATGGCTAGTAGACTTGCACCTCACATGTGCAAGCTTATCTTTAATGCCCAAAGTGCCTTCATTAAAAAGAGAAGCATTCATGATAACTTTCATATGTGAGGAACTTGACAAGGAAATTCCATAAGACAAAAATGCCAGTCGGTTGGATTATGGCCATAAAAAAAGTATTCATGCTGCATTGGCATTTTTTTATGTCAAGCTTGAATTATGGCCATAGTGTTCATGCCAATCGGTTGGGTTATGGCCATAGTGGTGAAGCTTGACATAAAAAAAGTTGTTGAATCGGTTAGATGGGACTATTAGATGGATTTGCTTCAACACTATGGCTTCCCAAGAAAATTACGGGATTGGATTATGGCCATCCTCTGCACCTCAACATCGTGGGTGCTCTTCAATGGCATTATCGGTGACCTAATGAAGCATGGTAGAGGACTTCGTCAAGGGGACCCCCTCTCTCTCCTCTCCTTTTTGTGCTAGCCATTGACCCTCTTCAGCACATTCTCCGCTAGGCAACCGAGCAAGGACATCTTAAGAAGCTTCGTGGAAGGGCTCCATTGTCCG
This sequence comes from Avena insularis, assembly GCA_023614405.1. Lineage (NCBI taxonomy): Eukaryota > Viridiplantae > Streptophyta > Magnoliopsida > Poales > Poaceae > Avena > Avena insularis. The sequence goes on along the minus strand of CM042687.1, from coordinate 375,994,059 downwards.
AACCTCTCTCTACGCCGATGATGCAGCCATCTAGTAATAATAGTGATGATGCTAGATCATCTAGTGTGAACCTTGGTGTGATGAATATAATTAGTTAAGTATTGTTTGGTGATTGTGTACCTCATATTTATTTATAGACGCTAGTACCGACCAAGGATATGAGGATAAAGGAGGATACTATGAGGAAGAAGCCGAGGAGAACTTCAACCACTGCTCTGCACAAGGCAAGCTAACACTTGCAACTTAGCAAGCTTATACTACTATCTTAGCAAGCTAAACCATGCAAGTTTTACTTGCAAGCTTACACCACTTGATCCCCAATCCTAGTTTTATTTGCAAGCTTAGATATTTTATTTCTTTATCAAAGCTTTCTATTAGAGTTTACTTAGTGACTTGTAGATTTTAGAAAGATATTTAAAGGTAGCATAAAGAGCATAAAACTTGGCCTAAGTTAGATAATCTTGATGTCATCCTGTGGCATGAGATTGAAAATTAAATATAGATCAAAATTTGAGATACTTTCATTAAATTGCGGTAACGCCATTATGTTCTACAAATATAAGCATGGAGCTTGAACATTATTGAAAATTCCCTAAACCCCTAAACCCTAAAACCCTAAAGACTTAAACGACCTAACCAAGCAGGTATATCATCCACTTATAGATCAACATTTGAGATATACTTTCATTAAATTATGCTAACGTCATTCTATTCCACGAATGTAAGCATAAAACTTGAACATTATTGAAAATGCCCTATAAGCTAAACCTTAAACCCTACAACCCTAAACCCCTCAACGGACCTGACCAAGCCGGTATATATCATCCACTTATATATAACCATTTGAGATATACTTTTATTGAAGTATGCTAAAGCTATTCCTTTCCACGAATCTAAGCATAAAGCTTGAACATTATTGAAAATGCCATAAAACCTAAAGCTTAAACCCCTAAACCCTAAACCCTTTAACCCTAAACCCTGACCAAGCAGGCTAGGTATCATGCACTTATAGATCAAAATTTGAGATACTTTCATTAAATTGCACTAACACCTTTCTATTTCACGAATATAGGCATATAGCATGACATTATTGAAAATTCACTAAACCCTAACAACCTAAAACCTAAACCCTAAGCCATATACCCTAAAACCTAAAACCCTAAACCCTCAACCCTAATCCCTATACCCCTAAACCCTAAAAACCGTAAACCCTCAACCCCTAACCCTAACCAAGCATGTATCATGCACTTATATATCAAAATTTGAGATACTTTCATTATTAAAATTGGTGTAAGTGATTCTATTCCACGAATATAAGAATAAATCTCGAACTTTGTTGAAAATTCCCGAAACCCTAAACAACCCTAAAAACTTAAAACCTCAACCCCTAAATTCCATAAACCCTAAACAACCCCTAAAACCAAAACCCTCAGCCCCTAAATACTAAAACCCTAAACCCCTAAACCCATAATTAAACCCTAACCAACTAGGTAGCATGCACTTATAGATCCAAATTTGAGATACTTTCATTAAATTGCAGTAAAGCCATTATGTTCCACAAATATAAGCATAAAGCTTGAAGATTATTCAAAATTCCCCAAACCCTAAACCCCTAAACGACCCTGACTAAGCAGGCATATCATCCACTTATAGATCAACATTTGAGATATACTTTCATTAACTTATGCTAACACCATTTCATTCCATGAATCTAAGGATAAAGATTGAACGTTATTATTGAAAATTCCCTAAAAACTAAACCTTAAACCCTATAACCCTAAACCTTGACCAATCAGGTATCATGCGCTTATAGATTTAAATTTGAGATACTTCCATTAAATTGCGCTAACGCCATTCTAATTCACGACAGCTCAAACATTATTGAAAATTCCCTAAACCCTAACCCCCTAAAGCCTAAACCCTAAGCCCTATACCCCTAAAAACCGTAAACCCTCAAACCCTAACCCTAAGCTCGGACATAACCCTAAATGCTAAACTACCCCTAAAAAACGAAAACCCTAAACCCTCAATACTAAAACCCTAAACCCTCGACCCATAAACCCTAACAAACCATGTATCATGCACTTATAGATCAAAATTTGAAATACTTTCATTATTAAATTATTGCTAAGTCATTCTTTTCCATGAAAATATGCATAAAGCTCAAACTTTATTGAAAATTCCCGAAGCCGTAAACCCTAAACCCCTAAATACCTAAAACCTAAACCCGAAACCCTAAAACCCAAAACACGTATCATGCATAAAAGCGCAAACATTACTGAAAATACCCTAAACCCTAAATCCCTATCCCGTAAATGACCCTGACCAAGCAGGGCATTATATATTTATCAAATGACCTATAATATCCTTTTGTAAACATTGCTTGAAATGCCAAGATGCACCGATCTACCAAATATGGACACGTTATCATAAACTATGGAAGGGATATGGCCGTGACCTTGGTCATCTTGTTTGAAAGCTTTCAAAATATAATGCTTATCAATTTCGGCAAATGTGTGGAAACTCATTTAAATGCTGGTAAGCATGTTGTCGCTGCCATGTGGGTCCAGACAGGGCCAGCACACGAGTAGCGGCTATGTTGGAGTAGTGTACGTCGGAAGCTTCAACCTCAAAATTTCTGCACAGCACCAAAACATCCCTCGCATCTATTCAAAAATCCCGCCCCTTTTTTCGAATGAAAAATTCCTCTTCTATCCCTTACCTGGAAACAAGGACCAGAGGAGCACTTCAATAATAGAGGGGTATATGTGGTAAATTTGTGTCATCCCACCTATATCCCCCATCGCCTCTTTGCCTCCCACCCCCTCCGACCTCCACCTTCCTCTAGCTGCTTCATCGCCAGCCCTCTCTTCCACATCGGAGCTCATTCACCGCCGACGCTCTCTTCTACACGAGAGCATCTTCACCGCTGACGCTCTGTTCCATACCGGAGATCCTTCCCCTTCGGTACTCTCTTCCACTCGGGAACATATTCACCACCCAATGCATCGGATCCACCTTGAAACGCCCAACCGACGCGCCAACCGTCCTCTTGCGCGTCTAACCCTCCCTCGCTGCACAGCGGTAATTTCGCTTGCCCGTCTGCTATTTTTCAGTACTCGTAAGCTACAAAAGCGTTAAAATGTTGCTCGATATCCTGGATGCTATTTCCATTTCATTTGCGCCCACATCTGGTAGTTCTTATCCACATCATAAGCTTGTCGCTATTATTTGCTTTCTTACATTCTCACACTATTGGTGTAATCCTACAACGCTAACTCATATATGCTATTCTTTCCGAGCGCTCCAATGGGTCATGGAATAGCTCATAAAGGATCAAACACTGGCAATCTGACACCAAGCAAGGCTAAAGTGCGAGGTTTCTGTGTATTAAATAGGGCAATTTCTTGTCATGTTAATAAGTTATATTACCTGTATGCATATTAAATTAATAAGTCATTCTACCTGAAAACCCGCCATGACATTTCCATTCATGTTTTGTTGTGTTTCTATTGCGAATGCTTAATTCAGAAAATGTCCATCTTGTCATTTGTAATGCTATCTTTTTGGTATTTTAAACTGCTTTCATCCTTCCAAACCAGCTAGCAAGTTTGAATCATACATCTAGTCATTTTGATGCTATCTTTTTGGTGTTTTTCAAGGGCTTTCATCCTTCCAAACCAGCTAACTCGGTTTTAAATGTTATGATTAATGTAGAGAAAGAACAATGGAGTACATGGACCAGAGTTCCAGCTACTCGATGGAGATACTACTGGCAGATTCACTAGGAGTCGCACCCGCTTGATAAGGAGCAAGTGTCAGCCTAAACGAGCTAATGTAAGTTCATACTTACTTAAAACTTATGGGTCACCCTTAAGCTTTTTGGACAAGGTCCACTATGTGTATATATAGCTCTGAAGTTGCACCTTTTGGCTTATGGTGTGGTTTATTCATACATAGTGGATGCCTAGCATGTGCATCATTGGAAATGCTTGGTGTCTAGAGAGTCTTTTTCACTGGTGAGGGTGAGTCTAGTAAGTTTTTGTAGACCCTGGGTCTAGTACAAGACCCATGTCTTTATTGTTTCTTTCTACTCGGATGAGTGGGTCCCCTATCTAGTTTAAAAGGCGGAGAAGATTTTAATTTCTTAGACACAAGCCTAGTAAATTTCTTAACCATATCTAGTATGCTTGCTCTTAAATGATCTCTAATTTATATAATACTACCTTTTCCCCTTATTATTTGTTTTAACCCCTTTCACCATATTGTACCAGTGTAGTTAAAACAAAGCAGGAGTCCTCAGAAGGCAGGACTGAAAGTTATGATCCTTCTTCTTATTCATCCACCCATTGCATTTCTAAAGCAAACAACTTACTTACCAGTCTACGTAAAACAGCTCCTGTATGTGATATATATACAAAGGCTGTGTTGCATGCAGAAAGAAAGAGTGTATCTGCTCTTAGATATGTAGCTAAAATGTTGAAGAAGAGGACAGATGATACATTGAAGAGAATTGCCATGTACCGATCTCTTATTGAGGATACCAACACTTTGTGATTTTTAGAATGTAGATCTTGTTTAATGATGTGTTATAATAAAATTTTCTTGTTGTGTAATAAGTAGTTTAAATTTTCGCATGTGTAATAATTAACGTCTTGGCATTCGTGTGCTATTCTACAAAATTAGTCAGAGGTTCCAAAAAAATGACAAAACAGTAAAAGGCTAGAACATAACGATGAATGAAACGAAGCATGGACGTGAACATGAACAAAAAAAAGACCAAAGCATTAAAGGGCCAAATATAAAAAAGCAAAAAACAACGAAAAAGTATGAGTAATAATTGGGCAATGAAAAGGTCGGAATAGTGAATGGACATAATGGTAACATGCCTGAACTATACCCGGTCAAAATCCTGATGGGATGAAACAGTAACAATCCTGGATACTAATATACCCAAACATTAAAAGGCTAGATAGTCCACATGCCGGAACAGTAAAAGGCTAGATAGCTGGCAGGACGGAATAGTAAAAGGAGAGATAGTCAGCATGCCGAAATAGTAAAAGGCCAGAATCACAGCAGGCGAGAATAGTAAAAGGCTATATTGTTAGCAGACCAGAACAGTAAATGGCCAGATTTATAGCAGGCCGAAACAGTAAATGCCCAGATTCACAGCAGGTCAAAACAGTAAAAGGCTAGATTGTCAGAAGGCCAGAACAGTAAAGGGCCAGATTTATAGCAGGAATTAAATGGCTAGATTCACATGCTAAATAGTAGAAGGCCGGATACGCAGCAAGTCGGAACAATAGAAGGACAGATTCAGAGCAGGCTGGAACAGTGGAAGACCAGAATAACATCAGGCTAAAACAGTAAAGGGCTAGAATTTCAGCAGGCTGGAACAGTACTGGGATGGAATGGAGCAGGCCGCACAGTGTTCGGTTACAGTGGGCCTTATGTATGTCGAAACAATGGCGGGCCAAAAAGTATATGGGCCCAACTAATGGCCCATTTCAAACAGTGCTGGGGAGAATAGTAACAGGGTGACTTACTATTGGGCTTTTTTAATGGGCCGACCCACTTAATAATTATCAGGCCTTGGCTGGGCCTGGCTTTCTACCACGGTTTCTATGATAGTTAACGATGCTAACTGGTTGTTAACGACGTTTGCCACGTCGCAGTTTGCATGAAGTCAGCAGTCAACGGCTAGCGAACAGATCTACAATAGAACATGTTTTCGTGGCTAAAGGGTGCGATCCGCCACGACCAGAAAAAAACGGTGGTAGATTCATTTGTGACGAGACTTCTACCACGAAGGGCATCGTCTCGTAGAAGACTTTTTAGCCACGAAAAACGGGCCTTCAACCACGAAAATCGTCCGTTGTAAAAGGATATTTTTCGTGTACTGTATTTTGGGAAGCCTCATGGATCAATGGAAGACGGCCTAAATACATTGCTCCTCTCATTTTCGAAATATCCAAGAGAAAGAAATGCTTCGTTAGTAAATCTTTGGAAGATGACTCTTGGGTCTCAAACATCAACAATCAAGATGGCCTCTCCTTTGACCACATTGTTCAATTTCACAACCTTTGGGAGATGTTGCAACCGATACAATTGGATGCCAACACTCCGGATTCCATTACATTGAAGCTCAAAAATGATGGTTGCTTCTCGTCTAAGTCGGCATATCAGACACAATTCTTGGGGCATACTAGCTCCCCTTTGCCATCCCTGGTTTGGAAGCCTTGGGCGCCACCAAAATACAAGATCTTTGCTTGGTTGATCATCCAAATAGAGTTTGGATGGTGGACATGATTGAGAAAAGAGGATGGCCAAACTGTGGACAATGCAATCTGTGTCACAATGCAAAAGAGACTACCTCTTACCTCCTATTCAAATGTCGTTTCACCATCCGAATATGTACCAAGATTAAGGAATGGCTTGGACTGCTTGATGTTAAACCAAATAGTTGCGCCCAATGCACTCAGTGAACGAACGGTGGAGGAAGATGATTCGTAAACAAGGGAAGTCAAAGAAAGCTATGGCTTCGCTTGCCATGTTGGTGTCATGGGAGATATGGCAAGAAAGGAATGCATGAGTCTTCCATAACAACGCCTCCACCCATAATAAGCTTGGATCCCAAATTAAAAACGAGGTGGATATGTGGAGCCTCGCCGGTGCTAAAGCGTTAAGTATTGTAATGCCGCGAGAGTAGGCTTTTGTGGGCTTGGCAATGTTGCCAAGCATCTTGGGTGGGTAAGACCTCTAAAAATTCTCCTTAATCGATGAAAATGGAAAATCTTTTGCCTTGTTTGAAAAAATAATCATCACAGCCACACGAGGAGTCTGATCTTTATATCATGGACCATTTGGATCTAGTAGGTTCAAATATTCATGACTCATGCTAAGGGTGTACTAAGTGCATATTGACATAAATCTCGTAGCCCTATCAGTGTGAAAGTAGTCAAATATAAGTATGTGTTGAAGAAAATTTACTTTGGATAGGAGCATGCCTTGCCGAAGTACAATTATAAGAGTACCAATATAAGTCAGGGATGCTTGGATTATTTTTAAATTGCTTTCAATATGCAATGAAGTTTCGTATTATCCAGGAAATCTTCTTCTTAGAAAATAAACATTTGCTCGATCAGAGCAATTGGCATACCTAACTGAGTCTTGACAACGTCTTTGTCCTTTGGTCTATTGTAATGCATGTTTGAAGAGCCGTAATATTATTCTTTTAGTACTTGCGTTGATTAGAACTTGATCTTGAAACCTTCTGCTCTGATACCATATTGAATTGCACACACCATCCAACCATTTCTAAAGTCCGAGCTGATAAAAATAATTAGGCAATTTATTTGATGCAAGCAATTTCTAAGCAAAACTTTAAGGGAGTCCAGTCCAACTTCCTTAAAATATCATTTTTTATTTCTCTAACTACAGTGTTAAGCGGCTAAACCATCCGAACTGTTTATTGTGCTGTTCTATGGTCCAGGCAAACAACCTATATTTTATATTACCTCAGTCCAGAAATAACCGATTTGGATTTGTCTAGTTTTAAATGTATCTATATATCTAGATACATGAAACTACACAAACCTCGCGCAATAAGAATCATCGCAACAATTACCGTACAAGCTCGATGGATCTCTGGACTGATCTGATTTTTCATCGCGGTTACCTTTTCCCCGTTTGTTTTGCTGTCGAGTTACAGAATCATGTTAATGTTTATTTGCGTGTCAAAGAGCTGTATGTTGGTCACAGTTATAGAAGAGCTAGTTCTCTGAATTCGTGATGCAAAGTGGTGCTCCATGAGTCCATGTTATATCCGACTGTAAGAACAATGAAGAATATAGAACATCATCGGCTGATTAGAAGAAAATGCCAAAACAGAAATACTCATAAAAAAAACTCAGTTTCAGGTCGTTTCGTGATTGACTATGTGCGCCTGGCTGACCTCTGTCAAAAATAACAAGATACACAAACTAACAGAATATCTAAAGCCTCTTGAAACATGATCCGTGCATATTTAGAGTGCATGACAAGTAAATACAGTCAACTTGATATTCCGACTAAATAAAATCAACTAAATTTGTGCGCCTTAGTGAAAGGCCCTCGGCATTGAGACTAGCATCAGGTTCAGGACTCAGTATTGGTCCAGGTCGAAGGCAACAGTTTCTTCTATAACACTCACAATCTCATCAACCTCAACCTCCTTGCCTTCATTCTTCACTTGTTCCTCGTCGCTCTCCTCCCCACCCCACAGTGCCATGCTGCTCCTGCAGGATTGTTCCTCCTGGTGCTGCTGCTTCCACTTAGCTAGCCAGCCTTCCCACTCCTCCTGGAACTGCCTCCGCCTATTGCGTTTCTGCTCACTCACTTGGTTCAACACGTCTTGGTCCTCTTGTTTGTACTTCTTGCTGTACATCTCGAGGTTTTCGGAGATCTCTCTCTCCTTCTCGGGAGTAAGTAGCGACGGTTGCCTTGGACGCCATTGGAACTGCACCATTCAGATCCAGGTAAATGGCAGGCCATTATAATTACTAGTAATAAGGCATGGGTTCAAAGAACTAATGATGGATGCTCTACCTGATAGAAGTGGTCCTTTGACACCTTGTAAATTTGTTTGCCATTGAAGGACCAGATTTGAAAACCATTTTCCATCTCACGGACTGAGGTAACTGCAGTTGCGATATATCTGAAAAGGACAGGGTCCTAGAAGCATTTAATACAAAAACACACACTATTTACAAACTAATTAGTTTCATTCAATTAGTGGATCTAAGAAATTCATGATTTTATTTTCATAGATCAATTCAAAAAATTCTCTATTCCAGGTGAGAGTTGAGTATGTGTAAATTCCTAACATGTTATAGCAGTGTTGTAGCAGTGTGTTCAAATGAACTCGTGTGTGTTTAAATGATCTCACAAATTTTAGAAACTAGTTACTATGTCCCAAATATAATTGACTCAGCAGTTAGCTCACCTCCCGGTAGGATCCCACATGACGTCAGTGGCCATAACATGCTCTGCTGTCGCCATTGTCTCAAAATCATCAACATTGTAGAACTCCAATTGACCATTGAAACCCTTCAGCCCAGCGAGAACAATGAAACGGCCAGAAGGACACCAGAACAATGCATTAGCTTGCCTGCCCTTGATTGTTCTGAGTTTGGAAACACGGCCAGCCTTGTCAGGTGTGCGCACGGAATAGAAACTTATATCGGGCTCAGGTGCATCACCGTGAATAATAGCAAAGCGGTGACCTCTGGGCTCCCAAGCAAAGGCAATTATGTTATCGTTCTTGTTATCCAATTCAAAGACCTCAATTGGGATGTCTTTTTCCTTGATTCTATACAGCTCGAATCCAGTGTAAATGCCCTTTTTTGTTTTTCTGTACCTATCTACCTGGACAGCAAGATATTCTCCATTGTTTTGCCAGTACATCTTACAATCACTCACACTGAAAAGGTTTTTCTGCCGCAGCTCCTGTTTGCCAGGAATTTGTACAAGGCTCACCTAGCAAGACAAAACACATATAGTTTATTTCGGTATTAGTTTTATAGACATCTTAAAACAGACCAACTGCACAAAGCTGCACTTACCTTGGCAGGCTGATTTCCACCACACAATTCAGGCACAAACACGGATATGATAGGGTCAGTGGGCGACCAGCTGAAGTCTGCCACATTTTCTACCTTCAAGGACTTCTTATCAAGAAGAGTGAATGTCTCAGTTTCGTAGACAGATATAACATTCTTACCAAGCCTAGCAAAATATTTATCATCCCTCCCACCACCCCACCTTCAAACACAATAAAACTATAGTAAAAACCTTGACCGCTAGGATTTAATAAAATTTAAATGAACGAATTAAGTAAAAAAATACTAGTTATTTTACCTGAAGATAGGCCATGGAACACCAATACTTCCACCAGTAGTGAAATCATCAACACTTCCCTTGAATCCTCGCATAACTTTCCCGGTATGTACATCGAAGATATTTAAAACGACCCGCTACAAATACAAGAAATCAAGAATGCAAGTCAGATAGGTCTGTATATATGAATACAAAAATAATAAATATATGGCAGTCTCTTACATGTGTGTTTCTAGGGTCGGTGGGCTCATGGCTGCTATATGTGACCAAATACCTCTCACCGGGAGAGAAATCGATCAGTTTCAGCTGTCACAGGCAAATGTCAGCTCGAACAACATTAAACATTGTACATAATTTATTGCTAACTGTTAAGTAAACTAGTACCTCTGGATGAGAAAATTTCATTAGACGCTGAAACTTATCATCGCCACCCCACACCTGTGCGCCCTGCCTATGTACTGTTGCCAAGTATGTTCCAAGAGGGGACCACTGAACATAACTATCCGTCCAGTACTGGCAATCAAACAAATGATTAAATAGGTATTATAAGATATATGTGCTATAAGTTCTAACAACAGAAGATGCACGTCATGGGCTTATTTAAAAAATAATTTCTAAGGAAATAAATCGAAAAAGTCAAATACCTGCTTTTGATATACAAGCTGAGGCATTGCCTGCCTGGCATCATTCCAGTACACTTCCGTGAACATACCAGCACAGATCACAAACTGATCTCTGGCTTTCTTATCAGTAAGCCACTTCAGCAGATTCTCCTGTAATAATACAGATGAAACATCTGGTTATGTCAGCATACTATCGCTGAAAATAAATGTACTTGTGGGTGTTTGAAAAGCAAAAAAAAAAAAGACATACTCCAGGAGCATATGGCTTGAGTTCAGCAGGCGTCCATTCATCATCAACTTTCATATACTTCTCAAAGTCATCAAATATATTAACTGCAAGCATGTGTGCCCTGTCAAGTCTATAACCATTTCCTTTTTCCTTAGCAAGTGCGGCTTCCTGGCACGTTGTAAAATAATGTCATTCAATCATCCAACATGGATATGAATAATTTGACAGAACACATGAGAATTAAAAAAAAGGAAAATTATGGACACGCAGTAAGTCAAATGTGAAGAAAATAGATTCCCTGAAATTAATCTCACTGTCGTAATTTGTTTGATGTATGTTTTTTTTTGTTGAGAAAACGCAATAGACTATTGTGTTTCATTTCATTGAAAAGGGAGAGTTCAGTGTTACACATCCCCTAGGGGATTCCAGGGAACAAAAAACAGAATTCCTAGGAAATAAAGTTGTGACATTCCTCCACCTTTTCCACTCTGTTTTTTTTCTGAAATATTTATGTTCTTGTTGATTTAAAAGGTGTTCAAGTCGGAAAAATTAAATCAGTTCATAGATCTTAAAAGTAGCACTAAGTAATAATACTCCATGGAAATAAAAGTCTAAGATTTCCTAGTGTTCTACAAAAAAAATCCTAGTGATTAACAATCAGAGTTAAGCAATCAAACAAAATCTAAGAGTGATTACACACTAATAAGACAGTTACACGCTGCTCATTAGCAAGCCTAACCACCAGGCTGAGTAGAATTTAGGAACAAGGGAAGTGCCAGATTTTCCCGGAAAAGTTAACAGGCAATCATAGAAATTAGATGACCTTCTTATAGAAGAAGGAAAACGGCTGACTGTTTGTCATACCAAATGAACGCCACTGGCAAGAAGCAACACATACCTGCGAAGTGCTGTACTCAAGGAAGCAGCAACCATAGGTCTTATGTTTCTCTGGATCTGTAGGCATCCAAAAATAAACAATCGCACCATACTTACTATAGTTTCTGCGTACAACACTCTCCAGCTTCTCATACTTCTCTGGAGAAACAACCGGCAGATTGTCTACAACAATTATGTTAGAAAGTCCTATTTCAAGCTCTGGAAGGTCTCCGTTCTGAAGTATCTCCTTATCCTCGCTGCGAATAATAATTGAGCAGTAAGATAAATAACAAAATTAAGAAATACTCTGTACTGGGCAAACTATGAGTGAACTATTTGAACATGCCCCAGATTTAGATTGACTCGACGGTGCAAACGATGGAACTAGTTGAGCAAGATATTTAGTCAAACATGCTTAACATATGATGTAGATAATTTAATATTTAGTACTTCCTCCGTTTTAAAATAGATATATCAGACTTTTCAAATTTTGGATGAATCTATATGCTAAACAGTGTCTAGATTCGTCCAAATTTTAATAAATCTAAGACATCTATTTTAAGACGGAGGGAGTAGATTATACTAGACCCTCCTGATAATTTAGTGGCATACAACAATATCAGTATTACATCTAGATTAAACCATCAAAAGATCAATGGCATCCGTCAACCAAATAGTTATGCACAACGAAATAGCATCATTAACTAAACATCAGGTAAATGTAAAAGTATTTTCCATCAATAGCGCCAGAGGACAGTAAAACAACCACGGCATAAAGCATTGTGTGCATAGCGTGTATCCGCTCGGTTAAGAAAAGCAGACGTTCAACCACAACCGCACGAGCTACAGCTTGGCTGATCGGGAAGCAGGCAGAGGACGTACGGGCAGTAGGCTACCTGAGTATACCGAAGTCTTCGCCGGCGGGGAGGGCGATCGAGTCGAGATCGATGGCGGAGAGGTTGACCTCAAGGTCCCGCGCCTGCGCTTCGATGGCGTTCATCGAGATTGCGATCCTGATGCTCTCCTTTGGTACGCAGCCAGAGAAGGCGCGGCGAGAGGAGCGAGAGAGAATATGCGACGATGGAGAGGGTGTTAGGTTTCGCCAAGGATCGATCACAGGCAGGTGTCGCGTTTTCTTTGTGTCTCCTTTTCTCACGTTACAACTTATACAGATACACAGATTGGATACGCTTATTATACACGCAAGCCAGAGACCAAGACCTAGACCTACATGGGACCGACACGAATACAAACTCCTAGCTTTACACGGATATACGAGAACGGAGAGCGGTGATCGAAGACAATGCCAGGTGGGTAAATAGAGGGCCACCGAAAACGTCTCACTAATAGAAAACTGACCTTTGGTCCAGAATATTAGTCTCGGTTCTGATACAAACCGGAAATAATGCCCTGGTTCCAACAGCTAGAAACGGCCACAGGCCCAGAAAACATTAGTCCTGATTCGTAGGGGGCCTTTTAGTCCCGGTTCGTGTCTGGTGCTAGAAAGAAGCGGATGTGTGGACTATTAGTCCCGGTTTGTTAAACGAACCGGGACTAAAGGTTTCGACTATATCTGCTTTCTCTCCCTGCCCGAGCCATTTCAATCTCACACAAGCATCTTTCTCAAATTTCTTCCCTCAGGAGCTCGAGTTCATGTCGTTTTTCTCAAGATTTGTGAAGATTTGTTGGCTCCACATCTATCTAAGGGTCCCAAGAGGTTAGCAACTTCATCTTTTCATCTTTCATTGCTAGTTTAGCTCATTTCATGCTTTAGAAATAGAGGGATCTGTGTGGATTCTATCTCTATATATCTGGTTAATTTGGCACATATAGTCCTCGAAATCCATTTGATTCATCGAAGCACAAAGATACATGAGCTCGTCCTATCTATATATCTTGGTTTGGCACATAGTCTCAAAATTCAGACGATTCACAGATGCATCATGCCACCGCCGAGCAACAAAATATCCTTCTTCTTCTACCTGCCATCACAAAATCCATTGCAACAAAAATAAGAACTAAAACTATGAAGACACACATATATATAGTGACGTCCTTGCATTTTAATCATCGACAGTTGAAGCAAGTAAGAACCAAAAACATGAACACACCGGGGAGCTACCAAATTAAATTAGAGAGTGCCTCTATGGCGAGCTCCTTGAAGATGTCTGAGGACGGGGTCCTAAGACATCTTCGAGAAGCTCTATCATAGTGGTGTCCCTGCTCTCGCACACCATCTTTCAGTTTATATCTTCTCTAGCTAGATCAGTATGCTGGTGGAGCTAACTAATTTCACATATTAGGGAGTGCCTCTACGGCGAGCTCCTTGAAGATGTCTGAGGACGAGGTCCTAAGATATCTTTAAGAAGCTCCGCCGTAATGGTGTCCCTGGTCTCGCACACGATCTTCCTTGCAGTTGATATTTCACAAGGAAGCCTATTTATAGACACTCACGACATAATGTCGACACTCACCCCTGTCATAGTATCTCCACCCACTGAAATAGTGTCGCCACTCACTAGCATAGTGTCTCCACTCACGACATATAGTGTCGTCATCCACTTTTAGTCCAGATTGGAGTCTCCTTTAGTCCCGGTTGGAGACACCATCCAGGACTAAACAGGCTCACGTCGGCCCTAGCCTGCCGCAACCCCTTTAGTCCTAGTTGGTGTGTCCAACCGGGACAAAAGATGGAGTATAAAGTTTTTAAATCAGTGCATAGTTGTTTGATGTATATGATGTGTGCTTTATTTTTAGACTAGTACTAATCTTAGCATCATGATTTTGTTTGATGTACTTATATAATGCAGATGATATGGCAATGGATGTACGCTGACCGAATCTCTAGCGAGTTCATTAAAGGCATGCGTTCTTTTCTCGATGTGGTAGAGGCAAACAGGCGGAATGGTTTTATGTGTTGTCCATGCGGTGAGTGTCAGAATCAGAAGGAATACTCTTCCTCAAGAGTCCTTCACGGCCATATGTTTCGGTCCGGTTTCATATCTGGCTAGAATTGTTGGACCAAGCACGAAGAAAGAGGGGTTATGATGAAAGACAATAAAGATGAAGAGAATGATGACAACTATCCTATGTCTCTTGAATATGGTGATACTACAATGGAAGACAATGATGAAGAAGGAGCAGAAGAACGTGCATCATATGAGCTAGATGATGATCTTGGTCGGGCCATTGCTAATGCAAAGGGAGAATGTGATAGCGAAAGGGAGAGGTTGAAATTTGAGCAGATTTTAGAGGATCATAACAAATTGTTGTACCTAAATTGCGAAGATGGCCTTAAAAAGCTAGGTAGCACACTAGAATTGCTGCAATAGAGGGCAAAGATCGTTGTGCCTGACAAGGGATTTGAAAATTTGTTGAAGATAATGAAGAAGGTGCTTCCAAAGGATAACGAACTGCCCACCAGTACTTACGAAGCAAAGAGGGTTGTCTGACCTATAGGATTAGATGTATAGAAGATACATGCATGCATTAATGACTGCATCCTCTACCGCGGTGAGCAGTACGAGAATTTGGATGCATGCCCGGTATGCACTGTATTGCGGTATAAGATCTGATGAGATGACCCTGGTGATGTTGAAGGGGGGCGCCCCAGGAAAAGGGTTCCCACCAAGGTGATGTGGTATGCTCCTATAATACCATGGTTGAAACGTTTGTTCAGAAACGAAGAGCATGCCAGGTTGTTTCGATGGCACAAAGAAGACTGTAAGAAAGACGAGATGTCGAGACACCCCGCTGATGGGTCGCAGTGGAGAAAAATTGAGAGAAACTACCCGGACTTTGCAGGTGACGCGAGGAACTTATGGTTTGGTCTAAGTACAAATGGCATAAATCCTTTTGGGGAACAGAGCTGCAGTCATAGCACATGGCCTGTGACTCTGTGTATCTATAGCCTTCCTCCTTAGTTGTGCATGAAGCGGAAGTTCATTATGATGCCAGTGCTCATCCAAGGACCGAAGCAACCCGGCAACAACATTGATATGTATCTAAGTCCATTAGTTGAAGAACTTTTACAGCTATGACACGGACAAGGTGTATGTGTGTGGGATAAGCACAAACATGAGGAATTTAACCTACGAGCATTGTTGTTGGTAACCATCAATGATTGGCCTTCTTTTAGTAACATTTTAGGATAGACAAACAAGGAATACAATGCATGCACACACTATTTAGATGACACTGAAAGTATTTATTTGGATAAGTGTAAGAAGAATGTGTACCTAGGGAATCGTCGTTTTCTTCCGCCCACACATTCCCTAAGAAAGAAAGGCAAGCATTTCAATGGTAAAGCAGATCAACAGAGTAAGGATATCTGTTGTACTGGTGATGATGTATTTGATATGGTGAAGGATTTAAAAGTAATCTTTGGAAAGGGTCCTGGCGGACAGTCCATTCTAAATGACGCTGGCGGACACGCACCCATGTGGAAGAAGAAATCTATATTTTGGGAGCTATCCTATTGGAAAGTCCTAGAGGTCCGCTCTGCAATCGACGTGATGCACATGATGAAGAATCTTTGTGTGATACTGCTAGGCTTCTTCGGCATGTATGGAAAGAATAAAGATACACAATAAGCACGACATGACCAACAATGTATGAAAGACCAAGACGGCACATGATAAAGAATCTTTGTGTGATACTGCTAGGCTTCTTCGACATGTATGGAAAGAATAAAGATACACAATAAGCACGACAGGACCAACAATGTATGAAAGACCAAGACGACATGCATCGAGAGTTGTTTCAAGGTACTGCCAGCTACGCTCTTACCAAAGAAGAGAAGGAAATATTTTTTGAATGCCTGAGTAGTATCAAGGTCCCCTCTGGCTTCTCGTCGGATATAAAGGGAATAATAAATATGAAAGAGAAAAATTCTAGAACCTGAAGTCTCATGACTGCAGATGCTTATGACGCAGTTGCTTCCGTTTGCATTGAGGGGGCTTCTGCCAAAAAATGTTATAGTACCTATTATGAAGCTATATGTGTTCCTCAATGAAATTTCTTAGAAGGTAATCGATCCAGAAATTCTACCAGGGTTACAGAAAGATGTGGTCCAGTTTCTTGTCAGCTTTGAGTTGATGTTCCTACCATCCTTCTTCAACATAATGACGCACCTCCTAGTTCACCTAGTCGAAGAGATTGCCATTCTCGGTCCTGTATTTCTACATAATATGTTTCTTTTTAAGAAATTCATGTGAATCTTAAAGAAATATGTCCATTTACGCGGGATCTCTGCAAACTGTACCCACAGTTTAGCGGTTATTATGTGTGTTTCGTCCATTTAGAGGAATTGTTAGAGATATTGTTAGACCAGCAAGAGTTAAAAGACAGCACAATCTGTCTGCAAGCTCGAATGGGGCCTGCAAGCCACGAATGGGGCTTGCCAAGTAGAGGCCCCCGGGCCCAGGCAATCCCTGGGAGACAGCTAGAGGTGGGGCCCACGCCAGGCTGCGTGCGGGCACGTCCGAAGCACCATTTCCCGGCCCACCTGCGTATGTAACGTGCATACTCCCATGTTTACTCCTGGGAGAGATGTACCGCATTTCGTGTTGCGACGTGCTTGGTTGGACCTTGCGTGAAACTCGGTGGGCCATACGGTGTGGCCCTGACGATGCTTTGGGTTAGACCGGCCTATGTTAGCATGGCGTGCGTGAAGAATATTTCGTAATTACACACACCCGTTAGCCCGTAGGAGCATTCACGAGAGCGTTCTGCCTTGATCAGACTATGCACAGTCAGTCAGGTGTTGGGCCCAAGGATAGGTCGGTCGATCACCCGTGGCCTCTCTATGGTCTCTGCGCCGGCCATCTCCATCGCGCAACAAAAAAATGCAAGCTCATGCTACGAGATCCTTGACAAATTAAAGGACGCGATAAAAAAAAAGGTACGACTGTGTGTGCGTAGAAATGGCAGGGAACGCGGTCGGCGCTGCATCCAAATTCAGGCAAGAATCTCTTGTCCGATATGATGGCCCATGATCACATGACGACGATCCATCCACTCCACGTCCATGCTAGATGACATATTGCTGACACCATCATCACGGTGCAAAGTTTCCTGCTTAATTACGTGTAGCAGGGTAGGTGGTGCTTGTACTTTGCGGGTGACAAGTATGTGTGGTCGCTTTGCTCGTTCCTCCACGGAAGCACACGTTGTCGATCTCGGCTGAAAAGCGGCTTAGGGTACATTTGGTAACGTGCATGACCCTGGGCTGCATCAGCCCGTATGCTTGGGGAAAATGCAACTCTAGCATACACGTTAGGTCCTGTGCATGCTAAAGACGTTCATCTGCTGTTTTTGTTTTGATATTTGCATAAAAAAAATCTTTTGCATGCATATAGTACAATATCTGACAATCTATGACACTCTTTCCCATTTCTTTTAACTTTCAATACTAGATTTAAAAGAGTCATATAATTTAAAATAATTATTTGATTAAAAATCTTTTTGAACCAGTGTATTTATTTTTATTACATCTTTTAAACAAGCCCAAAATTAATAAAATTGAAAATTTAAATTTTGAAACATAATGAAATGTCATGATTCACAATGAAACATATTGTATTATTGGTTTTTTGTTTTTCTTTAATATATTTTATTTTTTCAACTCGAAGGATTTTGTCAACTATTTTCTAATTATGATTGTAAAAGTTTGAAACATAAAAGAAGAGACTGTTTTAGCAATAAAAAACCAACAAGTTTCATATAATTTTTTTTTGTTTTATCAATTTCAAAATCGATTTTTAAATATTGTCAAAATATAGTTAATATTAGTCTTATTTTGAAGCTCTCTCCGTTAAAAACCCAGATGTGCAAACGGTTTTTAGTAAACTTACAATTAAAAATCTATAAGCGTTTTAAATTATACAACAATATGAAAGAAAATAGGCTAATCTACATAAAGATTGCATGCATCAGAGGAGAGAGAGGATGGGACCATGCACGTGATATAGCGTCCACGCCAGAATCGCCGTTTTAGTATGCTCGACCTGTTTGGATGTACCCATGCTCTTTTGAGCTACATCAGCCCGAACCTCAAAGCAGGTCCGGGATATGCTTATTTTTTCGAGCAACCATTAGAAGCATTGTCTTTTAAAAAAGAATTTGTCGGTTTAAAAAAGAAAACGGTCGAATCCTGATACATACGTACATACACACGGGTTCGATTAAAAGGGGAATCGGACAAAAAAAAGATACTCAAGCGACACAGTTTTTAGAAAAAATCGGCAAAACCAAGATGAGGCCACGCGACCTAGCTCGACTAGGTCTCGAGCACCAACACCAGCACAACAGCAACAACGCCGCCGCACTGGCAGCCACACCGGTCCCGAGGCCACGCACACTCCTAGCCGACGTTGCAGCAACCAAACAACACAAACCCAATCGCCTAGCGTAGCACCAAACCTCCAAAGACATCGCCCCCACGAGGGGAAACGACGGTGGAGCCGCCGATGCTCGCTCCGGTAGAAACTAGAGGGAGGTGCAAGAGCTACTCAATGATGACTCCAGCAAGGGAAACGGCGTCCGTGGACGCCGACATCGATGGCATAAACCTAGGTCGATGTAGTGCTTTCGCGAGAAGAACACCAAACCTGAAGCCAAACAAGCCGGTCGACCAAGGCGAGGAAGCCATTCCCGCTTTGCAGCGCACCGGCACCACCACCTCATGCCGCATGGAACCCACCTAGGTACCTCCTCCCGCGGTGCCCCTGCCATGACCACCGCCACGGGGCCGCCGCCCCGGTGTCCACTCCGCAGACACCATCTATCCCCACTGCCACCAGACCACCAAGCAGGAAGGAGGAGAACCCGCCTAGCCGGCTCCAAGGGCACCACACCACGTGTAGAAGACTGAACCATCGACCATGGCTTCGGCCAGCACCTCGTTGGACGGAGAACCACCCCGTCCCAAAAGGGCACTCGAGCAGCAACAACAACATCCTCCAAGCACGTCCGCTATGCCCCCCGCCTGCGGCCGCGCCGACGGTCGCCTCAGCATCCCCCTCTAGCCGTCGAGGCAGAGTCGACCCATGGCCCGCCAAGCCTATCTGAGCCCCGGACGGGCCCGACAGCGCCAATACCTCCAACAGTGCCGGCCGCAAGCGCCACCCCACCACGGTGCAGCGATGCCGCCTACCACCGCCTTCCCCCACTCGCTGAGCCCTCTTGTTGCCACGCCGATGCATCCATCGGAGGAGATGAAGAAGAAGCCGACAGGGCAAGGACACGTCCAGCACGGAATCCTCCCATCCACCTTTGGCAGCGGGGGCCGCCGCCACCATGGCTAGGACGGCGGAAGCGGTGGAGGAGAGGAGGTGGTGGGTGGGGGTCAGCGGCGACGCAGGCACATGCCCCTTGAGTCGCTTGTGGGGGCGACGTGAGGGTCCGGAGACTGCTTTCCCGACCTTTTTATCACTCTGTGGGGGACAATTCTTATATTGGAATGTTTGTCCGGAGTAAACCTCGTTGGTGCAAAATCAGGAACACGACGACGAAGCTTGTGTAGGAAGGGTTATGGGGGAGCTCGCTCGCAGCTGCAAACATCTGACAGGACAAATTCGGTCACCGCCCATGTAATCCGCTCCCTGTATAGATGCAGTGCTCTACATCTGAAAATCCAAATCCATCATTTCCCCCCTTTTGAGCTATTTCACCATCAGATCTAAGGCGGTGATGGCTGAGTCTTCAATGTCGAGCACGAAGATGATGGGCCTGCCGGATTCACCGAGGAGCATGACGACAGTGGGCACGCTAGCTTCACCCTCGAGCACGATGATGGTTGTACTACCCGCATCTCCCTCTACCACGGCGACGAAGGTCTTTCCGTCTACTATATCAAGCACGACGATGGTGGGCATGCTGATATATCCCTCGTCCCCGACCTCCTTGCCACATCATCTTGAATCGACTGTAAGAAACCTCTCACCTTGTTCATAGATGTGCCTAGATCTATAAACATGTGGTACATGTGTGTATATCTATCATCGTGAGGGAGAGCGGATCAGGCTAAATAGTTTCAAAGGGATGGTAGCTAGCTCTCGCGACGCCCCTGGAAACGTGGGCTACCCGCGGCGGGAACCACTCCGGTGCCCGCCGGCCACGCCGCAGCCCTACCGCCTATGCCATGCGCCTCACCACCGCCCCTACCCACACCCACTGCCGATGCCCTCGCTCCATCCCGTGGCGCCGTCTCGAAGCTCGCTGCTCGCGGCGCAGATCGTGGGCGCTCTTCCGTTGCGGCGGGCAATCCCGGTGAGAAATTCCAGTCCCACATCCTTTCCCAGTTCCAGTGCATCGTATCCTTCTCTCCTGTCGACCCCTTGTGCTCTTCCTCCCCTAGGGAGCTGTGGCTGATGCCACCGTTCCTCTCGCCGTGTTTCTCCCATCACTGTGTCGAAAACATTCTAATTTTTTGTCTATGTGCGCCTCCTGAACGTCTCTCGGTCCTTTCCGTTGCCCCAAATTTGTTCAAAACCTGCTTTGCTAGTGAGGATGTTGCTCGGTACATTGTGATTTGGGGGTCTTGGCAGTTGACTAGATTTGATTTTGGGCTGCACTTGGACCTTAGTTCTGCCATGGATGCTGCTTCTCGGGTTGCTGCCAGGGACCCGTTACCGGTCACAACTGCGAATAAGTCGGCCTGGCCTCCACCTACCAGGGCAGCTGCAACTAAATGGAAAGTTCCCCCAATAACTCCTTCTGATGGCTTGCTTCCCCTTCCCCTGGCGCCCTCAAATGTCCCCTCACCTGGACAGGGCATGGCGCAAAGCTCTGAGCCATCTTCAAATCCCTCTACACCGAAAGACGCGTGCGAAAATGGCGCGGGCTGCACGGGGCACGAGGCACCGCCCACCCCATCCTCATTCACTGCCCTGCCTGCTGCCACCCAACTCTCGTACCTCAGCACCCTGCTCTCCCCTGGGAGACCAGCTCCGTCCTTCCCTTCAAAATCCACACCAGTCCGCTCCCTGGAAGGGAACTGCTTCCGCTGCCTTGCCTCCCTCAAACACCACTCTGTCTCTGGGTGCCGCGACCCCGTTGTCTACCGTGGGTGCGGCCGGTCCAACCACCATCTCCGAGAGTGCGGCATGCCTCGCCCTTCGCCCATCGTTCTCCCTCCCTCGCCGCCTAGTACGCCTACCTCCGCCCCTCCATCCCCTCGCCCCACCATTCCTTTCCCATCCGCTCTCGGCTCTCCACGCCTCCGTCCTTCCACTGCCCTTGTCCCCATGATGCCTCTGTCCCCGGTGTCCCTGTGTCGTGGCTCGAGGACCTGCTACCCTCCCCACCTGTTCGCGATATTGAAACTTACCCTTCGCCGCCGCGCGCTCCCCGTGCGGCCTCCATCGACTCCGCGGGCCCACCTACGAACTGTCCTGCTGCCCCATCCTTGGTCATCTCGGGCGGCTCGCTCTATGAAGAGGAAGAAGTCAACAGGGAGTCCTCTACTCCTGCCTCGTCGGAGCACCCTGACTCCCTAGAGGTTTTCATGCCGCCAGGGGATCTGGAGGCCGCGCGCCGCCTGGCCGTGGTGTGGCTAGAACCCCCCCAATGGTTTCTTCAACCCTAGCCAATCCATCACGAAGGCCCTCTTCCAAAGCATTCCCCACCTGCAGTTCGAGCTGGTCCCCTCAGGCATCGGGGCCACGTATGTGCGCTTCCGTTCGCATGCTACACGTGAGATGGCAATGGCCCTCCCTGACATCATGCATGAGGATGTGCGCATCCGTCTGGAGCAGGAGGAGGATGCCCAGTGCGTCCCGCTGCACATCAACACCTGCGCTCTGCTGTGGGCGTCCCCCCTCGCTACCGAGCATGTGACCCCAGACGGCGTCATTGCTTTCTTTCGCCGCTTCGGGGAGGTACGGGAGATCGACCCCATATGCTTGCTGGGGAGAGACATGTCTGTCGTCAAGGCCATTGTGCTGCTGGAAATGGCCCGTGGCATGCCGAATGATGTGTGGTCGGTGCGTGGCCCATGGGGGACCAGGGTAGTCTGGGTGGAGGTCGTAAAGGTCTGGCCGTATGAGCGGTCCTTTGTGGATGGCGAGTACCTCCGCTACTTTGTCCCGCTGTCGCCGCTGTCGTTCCGCCATAGCCACATGCTGCCTCTCTACAGGAGGGTCTCTGCCCGTGGCGGCGCCTACCCCGACCCCCTGCCCGACCATGGGGGTGCTGTCCCGCCTGTCCAAGGGCGGCGTGCCCTTTCTCTCCTCCTGGAAGCTGCCTTCCCTCTGACGGTGGCTACCCGTGCTTTCGCTCCCCGCCTCACCTTGGCAGAACTCTGGGCTTCGCCGCTCCACCCCCCTCACCGCTCTCATCTCTGTGTGGTTCGGAGGCCCGGTCTGAGTCGTGGAGTGACTCGGGATGCTCAGTGATCACCTCTGCTGCCTCCTCGCCAGATCCCTACAAGCGGAGGGTTATCATCACTGAGCTTGCTGATGGCGACGCGGAGAGGGCGACTGGACCCGTCACTGCTGGGATCGAGGATGCGCCACGGTGCTTACATTCTTGAGCCGCTGGCTCGAAAAACTCCAGCAGCATGAAGGAACCAAAGATGTATATGGACATGGTGAATAAAGCTGTGACATTTCGTGAGCTCAAGGATACCCTGAAGAGCTGCTCGGTCAGGCTGCAGGCGCACGTTGCTAAGAACAAGCTGCTGACCAAGTTGTCCCTAATGGGTATGAAGTCTGTGTTCGTGCTTAAGGCAGCAACATTTGGCAGCAACTCCTCGGTGCCTGCAGGTGCCGATGATTAGCAAGACCAAGACCCCCATGATCGTCGTTGCATGCAATAGGCGTGCCTTTCCTTTCCCCCCGTTAATCAAAAGGAGCAGTGCTGTTTTCTGCTCCTCCATTGTGTCTGTGTCCCCTCTGCTGGTCAAGCTAAGCGGTGTTGTTCGCTGTCTTCCTGTAACCTGTGTGTCCTAGGTGTCCTAGGTGGGATGGATAGAGCAACCCAAAAACTCTTGTTGATCGCCTCCTGGAACCTGCGGGGTCTGGGTGATGATGATAAATTTACCGTTGCTTGCGATGCGTTATCCCATGCCTGTCTGTTAGTTGTCTGTATCCAGGAAACAAAACTTTTGTCTCTCGACTCTGCCAAGGCAAAGTCCTTCCTCCCTTCCCACCTCTCTGATTTCGTCACTATAGACGCCGTGGGCAGTAGAGGTGGCATTGCCACTGCCTGGGATGGCTGCCTCCTCTCAGTCTCCACGATCACTCGTGGTGCCTTCCACCTATCCACCCTCCTTGTCTCCACTACCTCCGACCTTGCCTTCACACTCGCGAACATTTACGCCCCTCTGACCACAGCCTCACTACTGATTACGTCAGTGAGATGAAGGAGCTCTCCACATCTATCAATGGCCCTTGGCTCGTCGTCAGAGATTTTAACCTCATTCGATACCCCAATGAGAAAAACAATGGCAATTTTAACCAGGGGCTCATAGCCACTTTCAACGCACTGATTAGAGAGGTTGGTTGGTTCGAGCTGGACCTGCGTGATCGTTGTTTCACCTGGTCAAATGGCCAGGTTGCATCGGTCCTGGCTCGTTTGGACCGTGCCTTCTTCAAACCTGCGTGGAACGCTGCTTTTCCCAACTCTTCCCTTAGCTCGCTACCTCGCCCCACCTCCGACCACCACCCCCTTATCGTCACCGCCTCCACCTCTATCCCCATCTCCTCACACTTCTGCTTCGAAAATTCTTGGCTCCTTGATCCAACCTTTCTCCCTTCCACCCTATGCCGCTGGGTCTCCCCCACGCCCGCCCGGGACGCCGCTCTAAATCTGGCTGCCTGCATTAAGTGGTTCCGAGCGATCGCCAAGGTTTGGAAAAAAGTGTTGGAGATATGCTCTAGAGGCAATAATAAAAGTGGTTATTATTATATATTTGTGTTTATGATAAATGTTTACATTCATGCTATAAGAGTATTAACCGGAAAAATCAATACTTGTGTGATTTGTAAACTAAATTAGAGTCCCTAGTAAAGCCTCTTTATAATACTAGCTTGTTGGTTAATAGATGATCGTGGTTTCTCGATCATGAACATTGAGATGTTATTAACAATGAGATCATATCATTAGGAGAATGGTGTGATGGACATACTCCTATAGATAAGCGTATCATGAAGATCAAGTCATTTCAATAGTTCGTTTGCTATAAGCTTTCTGATACATAGTAACCTAATTCCTTCTACCATGAGATCATGCTAATCACCATCACCGGAAGGATGCTATGATAACATCAAACACCACACCGTAACTGGGTGGCTATAAAGGTGGCATTGAGTGTTCGGAAAGTATGGGTTGAGGCACATGGATCAAGAGTGAGATTTGTCCATCCATATGATGGATAGATATACTCTGGGCCCTCTCGGTGTAATGTCATCCAATTAGCTTGCAAGCATGTGACTGGCTCACAAGGTATCACATATCACGGGAACGAGAAAAGAGTACTTGTCGGTAACGAGGTTGAACTAGGTATGCAGAGATACCAACGATCAAAACCTCGGATAAGTAAACTATCATGAGACAAAGGGAAATTGGTATCGTATGTAAGTGGTTTATTCGATCGCAAAGTAATCATAGAAATATGTGGGAGCCATATGAATTTCCAGATTCCTCTATTGGTTATTGATCGGAGAAGTGTCTCGGTCATGTCCGCATAATTCACGAATCGTAGGGAGACACACTTAAGGATTTGATGTTGTTTAGTAGATATGGAATGTAAGTAGGGATACCGAATGTTGTTCGGAGTCTCGGATGGGATCCGTGATATCACGAGGAGATCTAGAATGGTCCGGAGAATAAGATTCATATAAGGAAAGTCCGATTCCGGAGTTCGGGAAAGATTCTGATGTTTTCATCAGAGAGATTCTAGAAGGTTCTAGAAGGTTCACCGGACTGGAAGGGGAATGGTCCATGAATGTGTCATGGGTAAGTGGAATGATTGGACCATATCCTAGGTCACTTGGTGTGGGAATTTGCAAGAGAGAATTAAAGCTCTAAATTGAAAGTCAAACGGGAAGTTTGAAAAGTCAAACTAGAACAATAGTTTCCTAGTAGAAGAAGGAACGAGTCCTTCTCTCAATCCAACTTGGGTTTGGGTTTGGATTCAAACCCACCCCTCCCAAGGCTGCCTCCCTCTCATAAATAGAGGGGAAAGGCTGCCCCAAAGACCAAGCCCTAGCCCCTCTTCACCCGCGCCGCCGTCGCGCCGCCGCTGCCTCAGGCCGCCACCGGCCCGTCGCCGTCGCCCTAGCCACCACCAACACCTCCTCCTCATCCCGGTCTTCTAAACCCTAGATCACCAGGAAACCCTAGATCCACCATAACTCACACCGGCTTAGGAGAAGCCCTGCGGGATCTTCCCTCTACTTCCGACACCATGCCGTCGTGCTGCCAGAATCGCGAGGGGAGAACTACAACCTCCGCTTCCTGCTGGAACAAGGGAGAGGAAGGTCTTCATCGAGTACCGAACGTGTCACCGACTGCGGAAGCGCTGCCGGAACACAGCGCCAGAAGGATCGTCTACGCGATCTTGAGATCGGCAAGTGTACCATTTTGGAATCTTCTCTCGTTAACCGTTTTGGAATCTGCTCTCGTTAACCGTTTTGGAATCTTCGAGGGTGAGTGCGTCTATCGACTCGTTGCTACAATCTAGTAGATAGATCTTGGCTTGTTTGTGTGCATGCGGTAGAATTTTTTTGTTTTCTATGCTACGAACCCCTACAAAAAGGTCATCGATTCATCCCCTTTTTCGACAATAATTGTTGTTTTGTTATTGCTCTTCTTGACGCCCTCGAAGAGGCCCGTGTTCTTTCAGGTCCTAAACGTGATTTGTGCCTTGAGGCAAGGACGAAACTGGAGAAGTCGGTGTGCCGCTCCGCTGCTCACTGGAAGCAACGAGGCAAGTTCCGTGCCATCAAAGAGGGGGATGAGAACACGCGGTATTTCCATGCTCGTGCCTCTCAGCACCTCCGCCGCAACATGGTCCGCAAGCTGGAGGTCGACGGTGCAATCGTCGTCGCCCATGATACCAAGGCGGCGGCACTGAGCCGCTTCGACGCAGACCTCCTAGGCCACGAAGGCCTGTTCAGTGGGGCTTCGACCTGGGCAGCCTCTACCGTGGTGCCGCCCGTGTGGATGGGCCGGCCCTCACAGCCCCGTTCAAGGAGAAGGAGATCAAGGTCGCGATCGACGGCATGGACCGGACCAGTGCCCCTGGACCGGATGGTTTGGGCATGTCTTTCTATCGGGCCGCTTGGTCCACTATGCAGCCTGCTATGCTATGGCTCTTCTCTGCGATCCACGTGAAGAACACACAGCTCGGGGCGATCAACAGGGCCCGTGTTGTGCTGCTTCCCAAGACCGAGGGCCTGCTCTCACCTAGTCTGTTTCACCCCGTCTCGTTGCAAAACTGCTCGATCAAGACTGTCTGCAAGGCGCTCACCACGAGGCTGCAACTGCAAATTGGCTCTCTGGTCGATGAAAATCAGTCGGGCTCCTCTCTAGATGGAGCATCTCGGAAAACTTTGTGTTTGCGACTGAGCTGGTCTAGTGCTGCTTCAAACGAACGAAACCGACCTTGGTGCTGAAGCTAGATTTCTCAAAAGCTTTTGACTCAATCAATTGGGAGAGCCTGCGTGTTATCTTGAGTGCTCGTGGTTTCCCCCCTCTATGGTGTGACTGGATGGACATGATTCTCACCTCTTCCAAGTCTGATGTCTTGCTGAATGGTATTCGTGGAGCCTGGATTGATTGCAAATGGGGGCTTCGGCAGGGCGACCTGCTCCCCCCTACCTATTTTTGTTGGTTGCTGATGTGCTGCAACAACTAATTCGGTAGGACCCGCTGCTGTGCCACCCACTGCAGGACACCTTTCCCTGCCATGTGCTCCAATATGCCGACGACACCCTGATCCTCAAGCGTGCTGGGTGCGGTTGGGCGCCTCAAGGCTCTGCTTGAAAAATTCACTGCTGCTACCAGACTGACAATCAACTTCCACAAAAGCACCATGGTCCCTATGCATGTCCCTGCCGATGAGCTCGCGGGCATCCAAGCTGCGCTTGGCTGTCGTGTGGAGGGCTTCCCGCAAACTTATCTCGGCTTGCTACTGACTGCTGAGAAGCTCAGGCTTACCCACTTCACGCCCCTGATCGCTAAGGTCGACAAATACCTCTCGGGCTGGAGCGCTATCCTCTTCTCCGCTGGCGGTCGGATTGTGCTCCTCAACGCTGTGCTAGATGCCCTGCCCACCTTTGCCATGGGCGCTGTCGAGCTCCCTGCCCCCCTGCTTCGGGCCATTGAAGGGCTGCGTCGTGCTTTTCTGTGGGATGTGAAGGATAAATTCAGTGGTACCATGTCTCTCGTTGCCTGGGATGCGGTCTGTCGGCCAAAATATGAAGGTGGCCTAGGGATCAAGAACCTTGCCGAGAAGAATGAGTGCCTCCAGCTGAAACTGGTCCACCGCCTGCATACCGACCGTGGTGCGCCCTGGCCTCGCTGGGCCTAGAGCCTGGCCGAAGGGAAAAGGCTCGCTGGTCACCATTGGAGCTGTCTGAATAAGCTGATGCCCCTGTACAAAAGCATCTCCTCCTCGGTGGTGGGCGACGGGTTGTGCACGGCTTTCTGGCTAGATACTTGGATCGAAACACAACCACTGTGTGATCGCTTCCCTGCACTCTTCTCCCATGCGCTCGACCCTGATGCCAACTTTTGCTCCGTCATCACTGGGGGGGGGGGGGGGTGCGCCGTGCGCTGGTCCCTCGTCTGAACTCGACGGGTGAGCGGCAGCTGTAGTCCCTCCTGCGCTTGCTCTCTCCACTCCACCTCACTGCTGAGGCTGATGTGCGGGTGTTGACGCGCTGTCGTAAGAAGATGGGTGCCCTGGATGCTGCGGGGTTCTTCAAACTCCGAAACTGGGGTGGCGTTGGCACGCCGTTCCATGACTTTGTCTGGCTGAATCACGCCCCGTCCAAGGTGCAGTTCTTCGCATGGCTCCTCTCGCGAGGCCGTATCCAATCTAGGGCTGCCCTTTTTCGGAAAATAATCCTCTTGGCGAAAGAGGCTGACTGCCCCATCTGCCATGCCCCCCTCGAGACTGGCAATCACATTATGTTTGGTTGCGGCCTCGCTTGGAGATTCTGGGAGTCTGCTGGTTTCGGTTTCCCCCCTGAGGCTGAGCTGTGGATGCTCTACTCCTATGCCCCTCCCTCGTCTGTGCCTGCCGCTACCGCCTCAAATTTCACCTTGTTGTGCTGCTGGAACCTGTGGAAACACTGCAACGCCGTGGCCTTCAGAGATCAGGACCCTAGCATCCCCCTTCTTCTTCGGATGTGTCGCGATGATGCTGTACTTTGGAGAGTGCGTTTGCCCCCTGAAAATGCACAGGATGTTGACGCTTGGCTCCGCTGTCTTGGAGTAGCCTAGTGTCTGTACCCTCTGTTTTCTCTCCTCTGTCCACCTTGTACAATCACACGGGCGTTTTGGACCACCTTACATATATATGAAAATTCAGGTGGAGGGTTTTCTCCCTCCCCCGGTGACCATCAAAAAAAAATCTATCATCGTGATATGATGCTTTGTGGTAGTCAGGTCCTAGATGTGTACTCAGTTAAATATGCTACCGAAATCTTGCTCACTGACTAAAATGGTGGTGATTGTTTGCTGGACATCAAGCTTACTGTGTTCTTCGGTACTCTAGAACATCATGCTAAGTGTGTCTTTCAACCAGTAGGACAAATTTCTGGATATGTCTCTCGATCTTGTGCTTTCACTGCTCCATCTTTGGAGGCTGAGAATGGATTTCAGATTTGAGCTATGTACATGCACTCAGTTTCAATGCAGTGAAAGCCTTCTGTGTCGTTAGTGTTCGTCCTAAATAGGATTTGTGAGGTCGTCAGAAATGGGATTAGGTGTGATAGAGGCTTCAAAGAAATGTACCTACATCGTGTATGTAATAATATTCTTAACTTCACTGGAAGACAATGACCCCAACTCAGATTTACAACCATCCGAGAAGGTCGAAGAAGAAGTGGGCGCTACCGTGCAAGCTCAAATATACTTATGAAGTCCGTTGGTGTGTGGATACCACGACCTTTACAATGGAGGATTACAAGTTGAGGGAACTCAACAAGGTTAGAGTGCTAACAATTGTTTTCTTGATCAGGGGTTCATGGGGTATTTTACTAACACTGATTTCTTGATCTTAGAATTTTTTGATGGAGCTCCTCAACAAGCCTGTGGTCAACTATCAGCAGATAGAGACCATCTTCACGCGTATGTTTGTTCCTACAAAGGATATGTATAGTGCCCGCTTACTAATCTAGGGTATGGACGCCTTGCTGATAACAAGACCCAAGGTACGATGTATGCTTCCATGATAGAACCTGAGACAATGTATTGCTACTCTGGTGCTTTGATGTGTGATGATGTAGATGGTTTTTAAAGATGAAACTTGTATATTTTGGGAGGTGGTGAGATTTTTTCAGTGTCAAGTGCAGTTTCAACTGAATTCCTCGGTGCAAGTGGGTCCTAACTAAGTTCCCAGGTGCAAGTGAGGTTGTAGTTGAGTTTTTTTCCAACTAAAAGCCAAGTAGTAATTCATACTCAAGTGTCGTTGCAAGTGAGTTCCCAGTTGCAAGTTGGGTTCCAACTGAGTTTTCCGTAGTTACAAGTGGGGGTTTCATGAGTTTTCCGTAGTTACAAGTGGGGGTTGCAACTGATTTTTTTCCGGTTCAAGCCGAGTAGCAATTGAGTTCTTTCTAGTTGCAAACGAGTTTGATTTTGTGTCATGATTCGTTCTAAACGGGAGTCGCAAGTGAGGTTGCAACTTATATGTGGTTACATAAATTTGATTCAACTTTTTGAAAAAGAATATATGTGTCGTTGAGTAACTATAAAATAGTCATTAGACCTAAACACCAAATACATGGACAGTTAGCCGGGCGCATAAAATGGCCTTGCTGTTACAAAACTCACGCGCATAGCACCAAGTACCCAACTATAGGATAGTCTAATTCTTTGTTTCCGATGAGACCTATCAAATTCACATTTTTTTTATACAAGTGGACTTGCCATAACCCCACAACCAATGAAGGCACCAAGTGACAAAGTACATGTTTTTCTCTTGCTGTATGATTACATCTGTATGCTAAACTCAGATTTTCAGGGGTCAGTTTACAACATAAACTGAGGCAGGGCTACAAGTAGGGGAGACCA
Organism: Avena insularis; assembly: GCA_023614405.1. Lineage (NCBI taxonomy): Eukaryota > Viridiplantae > Streptophyta > Magnoliopsida > Poales > Poaceae > Avena > Avena insularis. Next base: position 375,963,210 of record CM042687.1, on the reverse strand, counting down.
ACACAATAATGACTTGATCTGTTGGCAGTTCATTCGACCATACTATCAGCAGCACCATCAGGCTCCCCAATCTCCGAGGGTCGTTTCCTCGAGTGCTGAGACCTGACAAACTCTTGGATGCGCAACTTGAGATCCGTGTCAGGTAACAGCATGTCTTGTGTGAGATGAGAGCGGTTGAATGGATCCGTACTGTCACTGAGCAGATGCCGGACAATGACTGGACGGTCTATTGTGACCCGCGACGACGGTAGTATCACTGGATCTTCCATAAGAGTATACTGAATTGGATCCAAAAACTCATCTGGTATGTCCCCAAGGATAGCTTCAGCATCCATTGCCTCAGAGGCGGCAGCTTTTGCATTATCGGCGAGTTGTGTGAACTCCTGTATGATTTGGCGATCTACCCCGATCTTCCACAAAATTTGCACTGCGCTAGCAAACAGCTGCTCGCTGTATGATCGTCCATCTTTTGAGATCGCAACAGGGAAGATAGCTTCCTTATTATCACCCCTTGCAATGTGGACATAGATGGTAACAATCTGTTTCAATAGCTGCTTCGGTTTGAACTCATACTTTTCTGGATCCTTTACTGTCAGTGATTTTCTGTTGGGACCAGCAAGTTGCAAGAGGAAGTAATTTAACATGCTAGCCACCCTTTCCACCATTTCCGGAAGAAGCAGAGGTGCTGGAATTTGTTCTGACGTGAAGGCGAGCATCCCAACATCCTCGTTTGCCAGCTTCATGTCAAAACGAACAATATTCTCTGACTGATGAAATACACGCAAACGCTCCTCTCTTTCTTGAGCGGGTCTGCTACTCCACGCAACGGTGTCGGCCATTTCAGCCTCTATTTCCTTGAGTTGGAGAATTTTGTTCAAACTCTCATCGAGAAGATAGATGCTGTCGTTGATAAGGAAGTTCAGAAAATTCAAGTATACGCCTTTCTCCTCTTCTTTAGCTATTTGTCTCCAAGCATTTCGATGACTGGGAACATCCCATAAATACTCGAGAAGCTCAGCAATATTGTGTCGAATATTAAATTTGTCAAAGAATTGTGTATGCGAGCCAGTGAATTCAATATCCACATAAAGCTTCAGAAGGTTTTTTACCAGATAATCAAGGCATAGTTGGTGCCCCTCAAATAACGAGGCTGTGGATTCCAAGCCGCTTCTTTGTGGCATCCAGCAATTCAAAACTTCAACCATCTTCGCTTTCAGATAAGGATTTTTAATGTAGGAAGAACTTGCCATGAACATGATGTTAAAGTTGAGAAAGTCATCCAATGGGAACCCTTCCAAAGCTTTAGGAACTCTAGAGGTTAGAGCAAGTAAATCCATTGCATCATCAAGAAAATGCTCCGGAATGCAAGAGAACTCCTTAGGGCATTGTGATGGCAAAGGCATCTTAAATCCGCCAACCAGATCTGCCGACCACAATATCATTAATCTGTAGAAAGATAGTGCACGCTGAAGAAATGCACCGTCTCTTAGTATCTGAGCTTCATAGCAGAACTTGTCTTGTGATAAAACCGCGACTATCTTCTCCAAGCGTTCTATATCTTGCTCAAGCTGTGGTGAACTTTGTCCTTGATCTCGCATTGTTTCATTTGATTCCAAATCATCTTCATATCTTGCAAGATCCTGAGAGAGGTGTTTGAAGTCTGCTACAGCTTTCATCAACCCCATATTAAGTACCCTTGCTGTCATGAAGAAACATTCGCAGATAAACGAGAAGTTGTCTTTCTTTGAGCCCCTCGCTCCTTTAGAAGGGAGAGAAACTGAGCTACTACTTTTGCCTGAGCTTGTGGCATCATCTTCAGCAGCATGTGCATGGCTCCAGCTCTCTATCCACGACGACACTTGTTCTGAAGAGGCGTTTATTGCGGTCAAATCCTTGAAATTGATTCTGTCATTGCAGAAGAGGTACTTGACATCAATCTTGTCCTTCTTAGACTCCATCTGATCCAGAAATGGCTCACATAGACGGAGCATCACAGCACTAAGATTGAGAAACATACCCGCACTAGCACATTTAAAAGGGTCCACCTGCATGCCAGATCTTCCCACATTTGTATTTATCACCTCTGCTAGATACTCCAGGACCTTGTCTCGAGTATCCAAATTTTTAAGCAGGACTAGAAGAACATCCCTTAGTCCATCCTGCAAGTTATTCATAACACTCTTGATAGTTGCAAAAGATGACAACAAGTCAGCTGGCCGACATGAAGATGCCTCGGAGAAGCACTGCTGCCCAACGTCAGGCTGGCTTGGAAACTCGCGGTCGGGGATTGCACTGACGTGGAAGAAGGAACCGAGCAAGCTGGAGAGCTCCATGACTCTCCCTTCCCCGATGAGCATAATCTGATCCTTATTAGGAATCCACTTTGGATGTTGCACAAGAGCCTTGGCGCAGCCTGGGATTCCCACCAGCCGCCTGAGCACTCGGAGTGGCCGCTGGAAGTCGCCTAGCGCTGATACCTTATCGACACTCTGCCTGAGACGCTCGTACAGCTCGCCCATGACCGGCTCGATGGTCTCGTAGTCGACGTTCCCGAGGAGCTCGTCCAGAAATCCCGGCGGCGGCGGTGCCCCGGGGGCCGGGGTAGGGTCGAGCGGGTCGGCGGCCTCGGCGAGTAGAAAGATGAGCAGCTCCGCGGCCGGGTGGGGCGCATTGGGGGGCGACGGGAAGGTGTCTGGGTTACCGGCGACGACGCGAGAGTAGGAGAGGATGAGTCCGCGGATGTGTGCGATGGACGCCCTGAGGCGCGCCTGGAGGCCGGCGTCGCGGATTGTGGAGATCTTGCGCGCCTCGTCGGCAGCGCGTCGGAAGGCGGCGGCGAGGAAGGCCAAGGGTGGAGGAGAGTTGGCGGGCGGGTCCGGGAGGGAAAGGCGGCCGATGAGGACGCGCTCGGCGTTTTCGCGCAGCGCGAGGAGGGGGCGCGACTCGGAGAGGAGCTCGGCGGCGGTGAGCTCGAGGTAGGCGACGGCGGGGTTGGGGGAGGATGGGGGCGTGAGGGAGACGAGGAGGATCTTGCGGAGGATGATGTCCTCGACCTCGTCGGGGGAGCGCTGCGGCCGCGACGGGGACGCCATCGGATGCGGCGGTGCTGGCTGCGGACTGCTTGCTTCGACTTGAAATCGCGTGTCGTGGTGGGTCGGGCGGGTCGGGGAGTCAATGGGGGTTTGGACTTGGAGGTTGTTGTTTAAAAGGACAAGACAAGAAGGGAGGCCTACGCCGATTCGTAGCAGAGTACCGAGTACGAGTAGACTTCTTTCTGCTGCTGCTTGTAATACGGTACACCACAGTGCTGTATACTCCGTACGTAGTGCTGCAGTATTTGAGCATCCAATACCGTCGCAACTACTAGAAGTATCTTTCTTTTATCAGGAAAAAGATATTTATTAATTTAGGATATAGTAAAAATCCGAGTCTGTGATCGTGGCAATAAATTAATGTCTAAATTCTTTGTTCTATATCAAGTGTAAATGAGGCATGATTACACGAACGGCAGATCCATTTCTAGAGCTCACTACAAGCCATACCAATGAATGTTACTCCAACATGGTGCGGTAATATCTCAAAAAGAAAAAACATCGTGGGGCAATTAAAGCAAGACTAGCAGTACCTATAAAAATCTGCCACCTAAAACCGGAGTACAGGTCGAGCAGAAAGCGTTTTGCGAGCCTAAAACTGCCTGTGCAGATCAGTCCCCCTACTCCTAGCCTGTAAAAAGAAAACTGCTCGTGCAAATCAGTCCCCCTACTCCCTAGTCCCCCCTTATTCCTACATCGAAGCAAAGTTCAAATTCCAGTGTACGAGGAGGAGACGAGGAAACAAATCCGGCGAAGGGATTACGAGGAGGAGACGAGGAAACAAATCCGGCGGAGGGATTACCTGGAGGAAACGACGGGCGGCGGAGGAGACGAGGAAACGACTGACGACAGGGTCGGAGATGGAGGCGTCGACGGGGGTTTGCGGACCGCCGCCCGCTTTACCTTCGGCTTTGGCCCCGCAGAGAGCAACTTGGTCTGGCCACGAGGAGGGAGCTGTTGTGCTGCAACGGGTGCCACCGCCGGGGCGGCCGTCATGGCCTCCGGCCATGCCGCTTGAGGAACGACGTGGTGGCCTGCCCGTTTCCTTTTCTTCACGAGGTGGGTGGAGGTGATCATGACCGCGACGTCGGCGCTGGTGGGGGCTCCGACTGTGGTGGATGGCGCGACAGTGACGGGGACATCCACCACGGTTCACAAAACCGGCGGCGGTGCATCTCCAGCGTTCAACGCGGCATCAGAGAAGTCCATGGCTAGAGATTTGGCAGCGATTGTGGGGCGAGGAGATTTGGCGGCGGCGGCACGGAGGCTGGAGCTGAAAACTCCCACGCACGCAAAGGAAAGGGGAATAGGGGCTAGGGCTCAGTTCGCGCTCACAACCCCCACTAGTACAGGCTGCGGCTCGGAATTGGGTCGGGCCCTTAAAATTCTTTTACAGTTTGACGTTTTACGGGCCTTGATCTGCGCCGGGTTCGAAACCATAAAAAATTGATTATTATACGGGTTTGCCGCTTTTACACGTATTGCTAGTCTTGCTCTTAGGACATCTCCACCGGGTCAACCCATCTGTTTACCCCAAATGGTCCATTTCTATCCGTTTGGTTCGGGCTGCGGTCGATATGGGGAGGTGGTCCGGCCTGTCCGGTCAGCCACGCCTAGCGGCACGATCCATTTGTCCGGTTTGGGCGTGGCATTTTTTGTAAATTCAAACATAATTTACATTCAAAATAAAAAATAGAATTTAAACTACTCCTAGCCCTAGCTACCGATCTTTGCGCGCTGGTGCCGCCACGTCCATCTACGGGTCGAGGTCGATGTACTCCGGCGGCGTCCCGAGGTTGGGCTGTGGCAGGGCCAGAACGGGAGCGGGCACAGACGGATTGATCGCCCGCATAGGCCACGGCGCCCAACCATGCGGGAGGTGTGCCAGCTCCATCCCCACCTCCGACACGATCGGAGGCGCCCATCTCGGCAGCGGCGACGGTGAAGGCAGCTAGGCGTTCGCCTGCGCCACCATGCCGGTAAGCTGGACGGCTTCCTCGAAGCCGACCCACCGGGCTTCCTCCTCCCGCGTGCTGGCCGCGATGGCCTGCTCGGTGAAGGCGTCCGCGTCATAGCCCCGCGCCAGCACCTCGCGGTACTCTAGGGGCAGGTTCGCGGCAACGTCGTCCATCGCCTCCTGCTTGACGATGATGGCGTCGTCCTCCTCCTTGTTGTTGCCATCCTCGCTATCAAGCTCGGCGTCGGAGTGGTTGATGGCGTCCTCGTTGTCCGAGTCAATGTCGGGGACGGGGTAGACCTCCCCCGGCATCAGGTCACGGCAGATGGTGGTGGCGCACCACACCTTGTGCTCCCACTTGAGGAACTCCTTCTAGTACACCTCGGATTGGTAGGCAACATCCCACCGTTGGGATGGCGGGAGGCTCCTGATCCGGCGACGGATCTCCTCTTCGAGCCCTTTGTCGGCCTTGGGCACGGGCGGCACCGGGACGCGGTCCCGGTTGAGGTGCCAGCCGGTGGGGAGGGAGACATCGTTGTGTCTGATGCCCCGGCCCTCCCTCTAGTGGTACTCGCACTCCGTGATGCGGAAGTACTGCCGCTTGTGGCGTTCCCCCTCCTGTGGTGGCGGGCGAACCTCCACGGGGTGGCCCCGGAAATCCTCTGGCCACGACAGAGGTGACATGGATGTGCCGCAGAGGAAGGCGGACAGCCAGCCAGAGTGTTGGCTTCTAGATCCAGACGCCTCGTGGTTGTTCTTGCTCCTCCCCTTCTTCAACCACAACGGCGTCTTCATCGTCGGTGGTGGTGGCGGCGGGGTAGGGTTTGCGATGGAGAGAGGTGAGTTGGGCGGCACCGACGACGCAGGGTTAAATAGCCCAGCCGCCCGTGAATGCGCGTAGCTTCCCGCTCCTTCGCCATCAATGCCGGCGTGGGAACACAAACGGCCCCCAGTGGGTTAGTGCGCCGTCTCGTCGCCATTGATGGCGCAGGATGCCGCCGGTCAACCTTCCGTACAGCGCCTCTAAATCGCTGCCCGGTTGCGTCTCAATTGGTGCCGCTGACCGCGTTTGAATGCCGCTGGTAAGCGATGGCTGACGGGTGAGCCAGTGGACAAGTTTGCGTCCGGACCAATACAACCATTGCTCAGATTTAATACACGGATAGATTAAGCCGGACATATTTATACGAATAAATCGGTCTACTAGGACGCTGTGCATTCACGGACACGCTCGGACGGGATTAGGCTTATCGGGTCGCTCACAGAAGTAGGCCGTGCGTGCAAGAACGCGCGTGCGGCCGGGCCAATCCCAGCGCGTTGACAGGCGACCGATCTCACAAGGTATAAATTAGGCTGGCCTTTGAGGACGTACAATGGTTTTATGTTAACAGTGCCATATAGGACGATTGTTTAGGTAGAGAAGGGAGGGGAAAAAAATTCTGTTTTCTTTTATTCAACAGATGATCTCTTAGCACGATATGTCTTATCACATATTTAGCGATATTTGTCGTCGAAGAAAAGACTAAAGGGTGACCAATTGTAAATAATTTTGTCATTATATTAAGATTACGTGCCTTGTATAAAATAAGACTGCCTTATCAGAGCTGACCATTGTAAAATTAAGCCCTTCTTGTGCTTGAAAAAAGAACTCATAAGCCTTAACTAATCTGACTGATCCAAAGTACTTTCTGCATTATTCACCATTACTATATAATAAGAGCTTGCAGACGTTTTGACGTGGACTACATACGGGCCAAGATAAGTGAACCTATATATACATAAAAGTGCGTCTAAATATATGTATTTTGATCCGTATGTAACGTAGTTCTAGTTGTAACTGCACTCAGCCGGCAGCTTGCTGTTCTTGAACCGATCCTTGTCGTTACAGTAGTCGTAGATCATGTACGTCTTCTTGACGTTCTCGTAGGCCGCCCTCTGCTCGGCCGTCAGCGTACTGTAGTTCTTGGCGTTCCACCAGCGGTCCGGCGAGCTGCATGGCGTCAGGCTGGCGCTGTCGCAGGCGTCGACGCTGAATCCCTGGAACTCCGCCGTGAAGGGCGCGCGGTTCCAGTCGACCATGGTCTTGCCGCCGTCCGTGGCCCAGGCGGAGCCATTCCACAGGCTTGCTCGGACGCGCATCGGCTTTGCCGGGAACTCGTACTCCGGCACGCTCGCCGTCAGGTTCCTGAGCACCCGTATTGGCGTCTCGTCCACGAATACCCTGCCAATTGAAAACATGACAGTGATTATTCATAGTGTACTGGATCTGATGAAGGCCAGAGTAGGTAGGGTTTTTGGGTCATGCATATAGTACGTACACGAGCTGGTAAGGGTTCCAGAGTATCTTGTAGTCGTGCAAGTCGGCTGCTGGGTCGAACCACAGGTGCAGCCTCTGCTCCCTGCTGCCGTTGCCGTTGACGAAGACGTTGGTCTGGAGGGTGATGGGCTTGCCGTCCACGTTGCCCAGGAACTCGAAGTCCACCTCGTCGTGGTTGCCGTCATCAGGCTCCGAAGTCAGCTACACGTACATAAAACAAGGAAATTAATTCGGTTTGAACAAAGTAAACCAACGACAAGGCAAAATAAACTGATCGATCAGATCGGCAATGTAACTCACATAGAAAGCAGTGACAACTCCGGCCGTGTACCCTCCGGGCACCTTGATCCTCATGTGGAAGAAGCCTGAACCGTACAACGACTTGGACCCGAACCCAGCGCCCGAGCTCTTGTCCATGGCGAGACGGACCTCCGTCCCCTGGTTTACCAGGTGATAGCCATCTGCGCCCCACGCAGGCACGTAGTTCTCGTCGAACGCCGGCGTGCTCGCCGGCGCCATGCTAGCCAATACGGCCGGGAGGAGGACGATGAGGAGAAGAAGAAGCGGCGGCAGCTGCACATTGGAAGCCATTGCTGTAGATTAGCCACGCAATGTACAAGTAAGGGTTTGCTGCTTGACAGATTTTTGAGTCTCGCCTTGCACGCACGTCCTTATATAGGCTTCCACCCCCCAGCTGGCGCCTGCTGGAATTTGCCCAAACATGCCATGTTTACCAAGACGTGGATAAGTTTTTACTCCTAGAAATTAGAGATTAGCAATAATTGTTGATTCGGCAAGGTTGCATGAGTCACCCTCCGTGTCCTTATTATCCCAGTAGCGTTTTTACTCCTAGAAATTAGGAATTAGCAATAATTGTTGATTCGGCAAGGTTGCATAAGTCATCCTCCGTGTCCTTATCCTAGTAGCGTTGCGTGAGTCAGGGTATCTCCAAATATGTTCATCATTTTTTTCGTCTGATAGGAAAAATGTGACAAAAACATATACTCCTCCTCGAATAGCCTTTCTCTATGCTTTATAAATAAATCAACCATCGAGACAAATTTACAAGGTTCATCAGAAAATAAAACAAGAGTACCACAACACAACAAGGCTCAAAAGGAGGAGAGCAAAAGCATGCTCTCAAACCAGAACAACTGGAAAAGGTGCGCTAGGGGTGAAGCTGGACTAGGAGGGGATCCGCCGTCCCGCTTCCAGAAGACATCAAATAAGCTCGTCCAACTGCGTCTTGTCCTGCTGTCTACATAGCGGGTACCACTGTTGCAAACACGCCAAAATTTGAACACCGAGTCACAAGCACTTTAAGGGAGGATTTTTTTCAATAACCATCTTATTGTTTATGGTCTATAGGGACCAAGTCAACGCGGTAAACACTAGTAAAAAAGATGTGGTGGCCCTTTTCAACATTGTTTGCCCGGGCTTCTAGGAATTCACCAAGGTCATGGGCAAGCCAATCCGGGCCCAACGCTTCTCTAGTGAAATTCTAAAGAAACCTGGCCACATGAGGTAAACTTTATGTGGATTCTCTATTCTAGGACCCCACATAGTGGACATAATCCATCCCCGGCCCATGTCTTTCGCCACTTCAACCCTAGTGGGAAGTCTGTCGTGTAGCAGTTGCCACCAGGGACGGAGCTGGAGGTCAAGCACTCTGATGCACCACTTTACTACAACATTATTTTTTAAGCAATAATCTACTATATAAAGGTATAGTTTGTAACTTCTAATATAGATCATACAACATAATAAGAGACAACATATAGATACCAAAGAACTAGTAAAAATATTCACATCTTGTGATGGTGCTTTTTCTTTTGAGAATAAACTTGTCCATAATGTAGACTTGGTAAATAAATATTTCACATTAGATTTGAAAATTTGCCTAAGAAAATGATACATACAAGTATAACCTATATTGTTTTTTAAAGATTCACCGATCTATTAATAATCATCAACAACAGTACAAAGAGGCCTAAAAATAAAAAAAATACAAATATGTCATTAGACCACCTAGCGACGATTATAGACACTAACGCGAGACAAAGGCGCGCCACCGTTCTCGCCCCTGTATCACCGGAGCCAGGCAAACCTTTTTGTAGTAGAGCTTGTTGTAGTAGATAGATAGGAAGACGTCATGCTAAGGCCACAAAAGACCAGCACACTAGAGCAACAACCATCGCCAATGATGAGAACCGTAGATTGGAAGAGACTAACATGAAATCACACAAATAAACATGAAAATAGACTGTATCCCAAGAGATCTTCCAGACAAACGACTCCATGTGGCCTCCGACGGCCCTAGATGCACCATCGGAGCGAGGATAGAGCGGGAAGTACCTTATTCTGACTTCAAAATGTAGCCATCACCTCAACATCCCAAATTAGAGATTTAAAACCCTCCTAGCGGAGGTTAGATCATATATGGGTGAGTGACATGCTCACATAGAAATCTTCACGGTCCATATCCGCGACCTTGAAGGTATCCTACTTTACACCCAAGAGGATACCCCCGAGTGTCCCGAGGCCAGGAGCCAATTCCAAGTGAACTTGTGTTGGCTTAGACCTTGTAGCTCAGACATCAGGAAGAATGTTTGATTGTTTCCTGTAGATCCACAATATCTACATCTTCTTGTCGCATGTATTCCTTAATTTGGCGTTTATGCCCGTCATTCCCAAACCCCTAATGTTCCAAATAAATGATTTGATTATGGGCCAATTCATTGGATAACTTTTTTGAGGTTGGTCCCCTTACGGGGAACGGGGTGAGGCTTCCTTGCAGTCGGGGACCTAGAGCTCGGCCTAGGAGGCCTCCCTTGCGTCCCCCAGCTAGGGGGTTTGCCTGGGTCGCATCCTTGAGATGCCGCTAAGGATAACTACTCGACCAAGTTCCAGGAGCTCGTGCCCCAGATCTAGGTTGTATTGTGGTTTTCGCTCGCTCGTGTGTAATGCATGCACAAGCCTTTGTGAGGGATCCCTCGCAATTATCCTTACCTCTAATCGCCTCAATATGCTCTAGTCGGGCTTGCTCTCACCACGGAATACGACACAACTATAAGGTTCCACTTGTGTCAAATGCTCCATAGATGCCTCTCGAAGTACCAAGAAGTGAGATCCAGAGGAGGGGGAGGGGGTGGGGAGGGATAGGGTCGGGTCGAGAAGTACTAGGTCGAGGTTATGGGACACCATTAACTGAGCTGCTAGCTCCTGTACAGTAAGCTCTGGTCCTGTGGTCCTCTCCCTGTAGCGTGCCAGCCGGGCACTATGGTGACATGGCGGGGACACTGGGCGCTCGTGTCGAGGATAGCGATCCTTGGGGCCAGTAGCGATAGTGGTGAGGAAGACAATCACTAGCTCCTTAGCATGAAGCACCATGGTCATCAGGAACGTGGTTGGGGATCCCCTGCACGAGGTGGAAGTCGATCCTAGGGACATCATGTATCACACCACTCCAAGTGAGCACGGGGATGAGGGTCTCGTGACCGTCATCCCCACACTCCCTTCTTCCTGTTCGTCTCACTCTAAGGCACTTGCTAAGGGTCGTCAAGGTGCTCGAGCACGGATGAGGTCATGTCCAAGTGACCCATGAAGCTAGTAGTCTTTGTGAACTTGCAGCTATATTGGGAGATCGGGAAGGTGAGGTGGTTGATACCTTCGATCCAGATTATGGATGTAGTATATCTCTTTTTCCCTAGTAGACTTAGGTTATCGAATCCCCGGGAAGTAGAAATCATGGTAGAGTTACTTTAACGGACCTTCAGGAGTTTTAGAATACTTTTTGTGTTTTACCGGACCAAGAGTTTGCGATCGTTTGTTGTTGTCTATGATGGAGAGAGAGGACATGGGGTTTTCGGTTTCACCTATAGCTATGCAAAACATCTGATGGGAATAAAAGATAATAATAAAGTATGCATGAAATTGTTAGAGCAAGGTAATTATATGTGGGCAGTGCATCCATAATTGCTATTGCCTCCACAACCGCTTCTAGCAATAACCTACTAGTCTCATCCATAGAATAAAGAGAACTAATGATATGCATAGTGACGTCACCGTTAATCCCAAGTAAATCCCTCACATACAGCCGTACTACCCTTTCTGTCACTAGGGTTCCCATCCTGCAGATTAGTCATTACTCACACTCCCTATACCTGGATCAATCCTTGGGGTCTTGGGTACTTGACAAGTCCTTAGATTGAGGCAAGAGAGGGTACAATAATCATCATGTCATACAAAACAATACATGATCCCATCTATGATAAATAACATGCACAAAGATACATGGCTAGGCCGAATCCCTTAGCCCAAGGAGAATTACTCACACATAGATATGAAATCAACAATCATAAACATTGTAATGGAAATCATGAGATTGATAGTAATAGTCTTACAATGCAGACAATTGGAGATGAGATCTACTATTACAAGTTGTGGAATATGGCTATGGTGGTGGAGAAGGGTTTGGAGATTAGATCTAGATCTATTCCTTCGGTGTTGTGGTTTCTGATGGCTGGGTGTCGTCGGGGGCGAAGCGAGCTAGTTTTCCCGTCGCTCGAGGCCTCTTTATATAGGGGCCCCTTCATGAAAGTTGTTCTGTTTAACCTAGCCGTGCAGGTGGCAACTATACGGCCGGAACTATACGGCCGGAACTATACGGCCAGAATTTTATTCCCGCCATATAGTTGGTCGTTAAAGCTTCTTCCTCCACTTCACGGCTCCTAGTTTCTTTGGGTTGTTGAAAATCTCGTATCTTTGACTTTAATGTTGTGGTTCCCATCATCAAACATCATTATCTATGCACGGAAAAATAGAAAGACATGATTGCAAACCCCTTTGATCATTAGGCATTAGTGGCAGGATTTAGAGAGATATTTCATCAAAGGTATGAATAATGTCCAGTTTAAATATGGACAGAGATGGCTATATTTCACAGCCATCAGTGGTCCTGCGTTTCAGCCACTAGCAGAAGGGTGTGAGTCATGGACGATGCAAGAGAATATGCACCCTCCCGAGGAGGTAGGGGATGGGATGCCATCAAGGTCCTAGTCTCCCCTAGCCTCGTCATCCTTCGAGGCCTTTTTTCCCAGAAAAGGCATCGTCTCTCCCAGAAGTCCCCTCCGACAGGGGTTCAGAGGGGCAAGGCGGGCTCCCGTCGACGTCTTAGTCCACATCGAGCTCCAGCACCAAGATCCTTGCAACCCCCAAAGTAAAATGGGGGGGAGTGGACCTAGAAGTAGAGCAGGGTCCAGGATCATGGCCCGAAGACGGATTGGTCCATTCCTAGAACGATATGCCTCGTCAACCTCGATGAGCTTGCCTAAGGACTATGAGTCGATCTCGATGATCGGTAGCGTTTGATGATGGAAATATGCCCTGGAGGCAATAACTAATGTGTTATTATTCATATTTTTGTTTCATAACTAAGTTTATCGTTCAGTGCTATAATTTTATTAGTTCCGAATAATGTGTATTTGGAGGAAAACCCTAATACATGTGTGGTATGATAAACACCATATAAAGATATCCATGGTCATGCCTCTATGACTAGTATGTATGTCAACGATAGTTTCGGTTTCCTAACTATGGGCAAAGTGACAATGAGATTGTGGTGTTGCCAGTGACATATGTGATCGGAGTTGTTGGAGAACAACGATGATGGATAGAACCAAACATGAGATACCGTGAAACGCATCGATACAGTTATCGGTTTAATCTCATAAAACGATGTATTGCATTTACTAGAAATCGTTTGACCACGAAACACATGTGAACTTGGGAACAATATGGATGTGGCAAGATTCTCCAAATCGTTGCACTTAATGGAGTAATTATAAATTTTATGCTTGTTCGTATCGGATGGTTCGCCAATCATTCACATGGTGTGAGCCCCTAACGCATGGCTTAATAGGATTGATAGTATACCCATACCAACAAGTTGCAACTTATTTTCCGGAAGCTCATCTAAAAAAACTCTGAAGTTAAGCATGCTTGGACTAGAGCAATTTGTGGATGGGTGACTGACCGGAAAGTGGGTACCAGGTGTGCACGAGTGAGGACAAAGTGCACAAAAAAGACTAGTGTTGTTCTATGGGGTTAGTCTAAAGATCCTATTGAGCCTCCAGGAGTGACAGCCGCCGGTCCGGAGAGGCCGGGGTGTTACACAGTGGTATCAGAGCCAACCCTCGTGGTTACACGGGCGTGTGCGGGTTAGTGGTGGACATGTGGAGCATGGCGCTTGTGGCCCGAAGTGGAGACGACATGGCACATGTCTTGGCACTGGACGCACAAACTTATGCCAATAGGGGACATTTCTTGTTTGTGGTTGATCGACGAGGGCGTCGATCTTCTAATGGTGGGTTTATGTGAGATCCTGGAGAATGGCTTAATAGGATTGATAGTATACCCATACCAACAAGTTTCAACTTATTTTTCGGAAGCTCATCTGAAAAAAACTCTGAGGTTAAGCGTACTTGGCCTAGAGAAATTTGAGGATGAGTGACCAACCGGGAAGTGGGTACCGGGTGCGCACGAGTGAGGACAAATTGCGCAGAAAGGACTAGTTTTGGTTAGTGGGGTAATTCTAGAGATCCTATTGAGCTGCTAGGAGTGACATTCGCCGGTCTGGAGAGGCCGGTGTGTTACACATGGTGTGCTTGTGGGAATTGATACTCCTAACGATGGAGAGATACACTCTGGGCCCACTCATGTATTATGGTGTTCGTCCTCGTCTGGTCGGACATGTGATCAAGTTGTTGGAAGTCTTGATATGTAGCGAAGCGGTTTGGTGGCTGCTCCTCTTGATAAGGAACTTCTTGCTCCTCTTCTTGGTCCTCATCTATTGGAGATATGCCCAAGAGGCAATAAGAAAGTGGTTATTATCATATCTTCATGCTTATGATAAATGTTTACATACCATGCTATAATTGTATTAACCGGAAACATTAATACTTGTGTGATTTGTAAACATATAAGAGTCCCTAGTAAAGCCGCTTGTTACACTAGCTTGTTGATTAATATATGATCATGGTTTCCTGATCATGAACATTGGATGTTATTAATAACAAGGTCATATCATTAGGAGAATGATGTGATGGACATACTCCTATAGTTAAGCGTAGCATAAGATCAAGTCATTTAAATAGTTCACTTGCTATAAGCTTTCAAATACATGGTAACCTAAATCCTTCGACCATGATATCATGTAAATCACCATCACCGGATAGATGCTTTGATGATATCAAACACCACTTCATAACTAGGTGGTTATAAAGGTGGTATTGAGTGTTCGGAAAGTATGTGTTAAGGCACATGGATCAAGAGTGGGATTTGTCCATCCATATGACGGATAGATATACTCTGGGCCCTCTCGGTGGAATGTCATCCAGTTGGCTTGCAAGCATGTGACTGGCTCACAAGGGATCACATATCACAGGAACGAGTAAAGAGTACTTATTGGTAACGAGGTTGAACTAGGTATGCAGAGATACCGACGATCAAACCTCGGATGAGTAAAGTATCGCGAGACAAAGGGAAATTGGTATCGTATGTAAATGGTTCATTCGATCACGAAGTAATCATAGAAATATGTGTGAACCATATGAATTTCCAGATTCCTCTATTGGTTATTGATCGGAGAAGAGTCTCGGTCATGTCTGCATAATTCACAAACCATAGGGAGACACACTTAAGGATTCAATGTTGTTTAGTAGATATGGAAAGTGAGTAAAGAGACCGAATGTAGTTTAGAGTATCAGATGGGATCCGGGACATCATGAGGAGATCTGGAATGGTCTGAAGAATAAGATTCATATAAGGAAAGTCCAATTCCGAAGTTCAGGAATAGTTTTGTTGTTTTCACCGGAATGTTCTAAAAGGGTCTAGAAGGTCCACCGATCTGGAAGGGGAAGGGTACATTGATGTGTCATGACAAAGTGGAATGGTTGCATCATGTCCTAGATCACTTGGCTAGACACTTGGAAGAGAGAAATCAAACTCTAGTTTGAAAGACAAAAAGCCAGTTTGA
This sequence comes from Avena insularis, assembly GCA_023614405.1. Taxonomy (NCBI): domain Eukaryota; kingdom Viridiplantae; phylum Streptophyta; class Magnoliopsida; order Poales; family Poaceae; genus Avena; species Avena insularis. The sequence goes on along the minus strand of CM042687.1, from coordinate 375,947,809 downwards.
AAAAGTCAAACTAGGACAATGGTTTCCAAGTGGAGGGAGGGAAGGAATCCTACCTAAGGGAGGATTCCTCCATCTCCCTTGCATCGACCACATGAAGTGGAGTTGGGGGATGACTCCCTCCCCCTTGGCTCCTCCCCACATATAAAAAGAGGGGTAGGGCGCCCCTACCCCTCACAACAAACCCTAGCAATATGCAAGTAATAAACACCACCTCTCCTAGTGAGCATTCCACAAGCTTTTAAAGTAAAGAAACCAACACATTGCTCACCTAGCAATGGTTGCAACTCACCTAGGTCGAGGCCTAAGGCCATGGCAAGCACGGTGATGATGCCTCCACCTATGATTGGTCCTTGTCTTTGGGAGGATTGGTGCTCCAAGTAGCGCACAAGAATTGCACCCAAGTTGAGTGACAAATTGTTGTTTGAAAGCATCTTTCGCAAGGACTAAGATGTACTCCTCATTGAGTCTTATAAACTCATTTCTTGCCTGCAAGGTGTTATCAATAACATAGAACAAATAGCGAATAGCAGGATGCTGAATATTCTTCCCCATGTTGACTCTAGAAGTAAAACTCATTTTGTTATAATAATGATCCGGGGAAGGTTGCATGTCGGCATAAGATGTGCGTAAGGCATTAACATCATTGTTTGGTAAACTAAAACAATTGCACCATTCATCAAGTGTTAATGTATAATTATTGTTCATAAGTTAGAAAGATATCATGTCCTCTCCATGCCATGTTTTAATGGTACCTTGCAAAGAACTTAAGAATTCAAGAGTTAATCGGCGAAAAGTAGGCACATCATGGAATACAAAGTTTTGCAGGCCAACCCTATTGCAAAGTAAATTGAAGTCATTATAAATACCGAGTTGGTTCAATATAATGGGGCAATCCCACTTGGTTGTCTTCACATCTCGGTTCTTGATCTTGTTGCAGCGGCAACCTGAGAAGAACTCGCGGTGGCACGAGCACACATTTGTCTCCTTGAGTTCCTCTTCTAAAATAATAAGAGAGACAAAAATAAAACTTTTTGATCCAACAGTAATAAGCATAACATATTCCTCATCATAGCACACTAAAGAATCTCCTCAAAATAATAATCTAGGCAAGATAAACATGGCAATTAGTTCATAGTAGGTCTCACCCTAGATTGATAATGAAAATAGATCGGAGATGAATTTTAAAAAGTAATTGGAGGATCGAAGGAGAAACATATCGTAAATCACTTGTGTGCGAGGAAATCAAACGAAATTGAGTAGAGATGAAGATCCCTTGAGGTTTTGAGAGAGTTTGGAGGTAGAAGAGAAAAAATGATTGAAGTTTTGGTGTTGGGGTACCTTACCGTGGCATTTTTGTGGTCGGACGAAACTATACGGTCGCAACTATACGGCCGGAACATTTTTTTCCCGCGGTATAGTTGGTCTGACGGAAATATTTTAGGGTTTCTTCCTGGCGGCGATATCTATACGACCGTAACTATACGGCAGTGATTTTTATCCTCACCGTATAGTTGGTCATTAAACCTTATGTATCTGGAAAATAAAATTTGGCGATGGCATTGTAGGGGTTCGTAGCATGGAAAACAAAAAAATTCTATCGCGTGAACACACACAAGCCAAGATCTATCTACTAGATTGTAGCAACGAGTCAATAGAGTACTAACCTCGAAGATCCAAAGCGGTTAACGAGAGAAGATTCTTGTGGGTGATGTAGTCGTTCACTTGCCGATCTCAAGATCGCGTAGACGATCCTTTCGGTGCCGCGTTCCGGAAGCGCTCCCGCAGTCGGTCACACGTATGGTACTCAATTAAGACCTTCCTCTCCCTTGTTCCAGCAGGAAGCGGAGGTTGTAGCTCTCTCCTCGCGATTCTGGCAGCATGACGGCGTGGTATCGGAAGTAGAGGGGTGATCCCGCAGGGCTTCGCCTAAGCCAGAGCTGGTATGGTGGAGTAGAAGAGGGCCTCGGTGATCTAGGTTTTATATGCCGAGGGAAGAGGGCAGCCGGCGGCTAGGGTTTAGGCTAGATGGCAACAGCGATTTAGAGGGGATCTAGGGCGCCGACGGCTTGGCGGGGCAGCGACGGCCTAGGGATTGGGTCTTGGGCGCCTAGGGAAAGGGGGATACCTTGGGGTGCACCCCCACCCCTCCTTATATAGGTGGGGGGCGTCCAAGGGTGTTCCCATCCCAGGTGGAAACCCTCCCTAACTCAGAAACCCTCCCTAACTCGGAATCCATGTTGGGATTTGATTTTTTCAAACTGCCTTTTTGACTTTCAAATTAGAGTTTGATTTCTATCTTCCAAGTGTCCAGCCAAGTGACCTAGGATATGATGCAACCATTCCACTTTTTAATGACACATCCATGTACCCTTCCCCTTTCAGTTCGGTGGACCTTCTAGACCCTTCTAGAACATTCCAGTAAAAACACTGAAACCATTCCCGAACTCCGGAATTGGACTTTCCTTATATGATTCTTATTCTCCGGACCATTCGGGATCTCCTCGTGATATCTCGGATCTCATTCGACACACCGAACAACATTCGGTCTTCTTACTCACATTCCATATCTACTAAACAACATCGAATCCTTAAGTGTGTCTCCCTATGGTTCATGAATTATGCAGACATGACCGATACTCTCCTCTGATCATTAACCAATAGAGGAATATGGAAATTCATATGGCTCCCATATATTTCTACGATTACTTTGTGATCGAATGAACCATTTACATACGATACCAATTTCCCTTTGTCTCGTGATACTTTACTTATCTGAGGTTTGATCGTCGGTATCTCTGCATACCTAGTTCAACCTCGTTACCGATAAGTACTCTTTAATCGTTCAAGTGATATGTGATCCCTTGTGAGCCAGTCACATGCGTGCAAGCCAATTGGATGACATTCCACCGAGAGGGCTCAGAGTATATCTATCTGTCATATGGATGGACAAATCCCACTCTTGATCCATGTGCCTCAACACATACTTTCCGAACACTCAATGCCACCTTTATAACCACCCAGTTGTGAAGTGGTGTTTGATGTCATCAAAGCATCTATCTGATGATGGTGATTAACATGATATCATGGTCGAAGGATTTAGGTTACTATGTATTTGAAAGCTTATAACAAGTGAAGTATTTAAATGACTTGATATTATGCTACGCTTAACTATAGGAGTATGTACATCACATCATTCTCCTAATGATATGACCTTGTTGTTAATAACATGTCAATGTTCATGATCAGGAAACCATGATCATATATTAACCAACAAGCTAGTTTAACAAGAGGCTTTACTAGAGACTCTTTTATGTTTACAAACCACACAAGTATTAATGTTTCCGGTTAATACAATTATAGCATGGTATGTAAACATTTATCATAAGTATGAAGATATGATAATAACCACTTTATTATTGCCTCTTGGGCATATCTCCAACAGTCTCCCACTTGCACTAGAGACAATAATCTAGTTTCAAAACTTTGTGTATTCAACACCTATGGCTTTTCGGTGTTGTATTTACACAATTTCTAGTGGTCAACTGATCTTTGGATCCGACTCTTTCAGGTCTATGTGTAATTGCATGTCTTTGCGTCTGTACGCATCACTTATTCTCTAATGAGATAGCTTTGTATAAATTTGGTTCTTTGGTGAGACCATTAGTTCCTTGGGGTTAAACCATTATGATAATATTGTCGTACAATATACCTTCATAGTACTATCCCGCTATGAACCACAGCTAGTTTGATAACAAACTACTTAACACAAATGCCCTCTTTTGATGCTATAATAGCAGTCATATACTTAGCCTTTTGTTGTAGTATCTATCACAATGTCTTATCTGTGGAACTCATCCAAATCCATTATGGAACTTACTTTCCATTATATTGTGCCACCCTTAGTTTAGATTGAGATAAACTTAATTTGTACTTTGTGACAAAACTAGTATCAATGTAGTACTTTTACAATGAACTAACCATCTGTTTGTCACCTCTACAAATATATTCTTAGTTATTCTAAAAGATCATAAGAATATCCTTACTATTGTCCAATGATCATCTTATGAATCATTCTGGTATATGCTCGCAACATTTAGAGCATAGGACATATCTGGATGTGTACATATCACAGTATGATTAATATGCTCTTTGTGATTTTATTCATCAAGTATCAAAATACTCGAATCTTTGTTTCACTTAACAAGCGTCAATACACTTGAATTTCGATTTAATCCTTTATGTGTGGCAAGAACCTTTCTTGTCATTTCCATACTAAACTCTTTCAATATCTCATCTATGTACATTTGGCACAACCATACTAGCGCCTCAATCTATCCTTATAGACATTGATGCATAATATTCGGGTTTTGCCTAAGTCTTTCATCGATATGAAATTCTTAACCTATGTCAATAAAAGATATATCATTTCCAACCAATAATATGTCTTCCACATAATGAATTAGAAATATGTCTTAGCGCTCTCACTTAATTTCTTGCAAATGCAAGCATCGTCTCCGATGAAAATAAACTCTTTAACAATTTCATCACGGTGAAGATTCCAACTCCTCGATGCTTATTTCAACCATTGAAGTTTGCATACACCTTTAGCATACTTTTGAATTAACAGAACCCTCTAGATCGTGTTATGTACATGTCCTAGGTAATAATTCCATTAAAAGAACTTTGTTTTGTTTGTTCAACTACCATATAATAGAATTATATGTAGTGGTTGCTACATTGATCCGTCTAGACTAAATATCGCTATGAAAGATCAAATCTTGTCATAGTCAACCTTTGAACATTGTTGTGAACTCTTTTTCAACATGTCGACTATTTCATAGATGTGAAACATCCATGTCTATTTCTTTATAGATCCAAACACGACTGTAAGGTATTGCACCTTTCCAAAGGGTCTTTCAAGTTCAAAGCTTGATTTCTCGTGTATGGAACTATCACGGATTTTATGACTTTAAGCCATTTAAAGGAGTCAGGGACCATCATCGCTTCTTTGCATGTAGTCGGTTCATTATTGTCAAATAATGATTCAACCCTCAAATCTTGGTATTTGATTGTTTACCCGGCCTACTTGGTTCAATAGGAACTTAGACTTCTGTGACCACAACCTTTGAGGCACGTGAGCCATGAGCATTGTTGCTGCCTCTGGAACACTTTCGGTGCTGCGCAACTTTGCACATATAGCTAAGGTTCGTTTAACCTTATCAAAGTTCTATTGTCCTCCCACTTAACTTTTCACGGAAAATTTCTTCTCAAAGAAACTTGACGTTCTAAGCGACAAACATTTTTGTCTTCGGCATTATGGAGGAATACTCAACGATTTTTCGAAATAACATACAAAGACATGTTCATCCGACTTTGGTAGTAAACATCTCACTTATGCATAGCATACCAATGTTTAAGAAATGACAACTTGGGTTTTATCCCAAACCATAACTTTATATGGTGTCATTTCAATGGATCGTGATGGATCTCTTTTCAGTGAAAAAGCGGTAGTCTCTAAAGCTTTTAATCTTTAAAATATAATGGCAGTTTTATGAATTACACCTTTGATCTTACCATGTCAAACAAGGTTTCATTGCATATCTCGATTATTCCATACTCATATGGTGTTTCGGGAAACGCAAATCCGTGGAACGATTCCTCAAATCTTAGGTGTTATGCTAAACTTGTAACTAAATATTTTTCTTTATGATCCTATCATAAATTCTTTATTTCCTTGTTATATTGATTTTGCACTTCATCTTGAAAGTCTTTGAACTTTTAAAATGTTTCACACTTCATCCTCATTAAGTAAATATTCATATATTCACTCAAATTTTTGGAGAAAGCATATGAAGTTTGAAATCCATCGCTCTTGACTACACATAATGGGCTTCATACATCTATATGTATAAGTTCCAATAAGCTAGTCATTCGTTCACTTTGGGCCTAAGAATGGAGTTTTAATTATCTCTAAGAAAGTTTCACAAGCGTCATTTGATCAAAATCAAAAGACTCCAAAATTCCATCCACATGGAGTTTCTTCATGTTTTCTTTCCAATATAATTTAAACGGTGATGTCACTTCCTACGTGATCTTTCAATCAATTTGTCTTTCGACATTTTTAGCACTAGTTTTATGGATGTGATTTCTCCAACGAGATTTGTAAATCATCCATATTTTATGGATTACGGCAATTATTTGAACAACCCTTTTGTTCTCATAATACCTGATCGAAATAACAATTATTGAAACAAATCTTGAAGGTAAGTTTTTATTTCAACGAGAAACATAATAACTCTTTATTTTATTTTCGATGAATATCATCAAAAATTCTTTTGCTAGTTACTTAGGCCATTGTAGTTCATGAATTGTGTTGTTTCGTATGACGATTCATACCAACAAATTCAGTATCAAATACTTAAGAACCACATTGTTTAACAAGCAAAGAATATAGCCATAACATGTATATCATCTATATACCTAAGCTGAACAATTCTAGTCTCTTCTCTTCTGCCAAATATTTCTTAGATTTCTCTTTCAGTATTTCTTTATCCTTTCAAAAGAATCTATCAACATCAACAGTGGCGCCATACTCATGGCACATAGTCCAAAGCATGTATAGTTAAATACCAATGTCTTTGGACTTGCACTTTGAAGTAGATCACCATCATAAAATGTTTGGTGTTCTTTCAAATTCCATTCTTTAGTAATGTTTTAGTGTAGTAAACATTTTACCTACATCAAATATTCATCCTTATCATGGAACTATTCATGATCAAGGTACTTTAGCTTATAACGGTGAATCGCGAGTATAATGTTGTTCTCCAATACCTTTTGGAGGATTAGGACAACTAGTGTCTCCAACCTTTTGTAAATTTTCATCAAATATGAGAACATAAATTTTGTCATATTACACTCCATCATGTTGCAACCAAAACTTTGTTTCAGATATCGCAATATCTTCCACACATGATGGTTTCTGAAACAATTCTTTCAGCTCCCAGATAACCTTGATATTAAAACAATCTTTTGAATATCAAGAATCATGGAGACAAACATGATACTTATATACTAACATTGGAATTGTTACTCTTGATTTAATACCAATTATTAAACTTCACGGAGTAACCAAAACTTACTGAAAGTTTGCAATAGGACTTTTAAACTTTAGATTAACACTTCAAAATAATACGTTACCAGTTTGTAAAGTAACTAACCAGAATTATATAATTCTAGTATCTCAATTATAACTAAGTGCAAGGTGGTAAACGGATGCCAATGACTACAACAACTATGCAAATTCACTTTGATTTAATTTATGATAAATAGTGTTCAACTTTTAATCATATTACTGTTGAACTCCCACTCAATACAATATCCCTCACATTGTTTTAGTGATCACACGAACCAAATCCACTACACCAAGTCCAATCATCACGTGACATGATGTAGTTTCGAAGGAGAACAATCATCATGGTCATCATATCATCTATATGACTCATCCTTTACCTTTCGGTAATCCGTGTTCCGAGACCATGTCTATACATGCTAGGCTCGTCAAGATGTAACCTTAGTTTCCGCATGAGAAAATCTAGCTTGCTCCCATTGTATACACTCGTAGAATCTAACACACCCGATCATCACGTGGTGATTTGAAACAATGAGCTTTGGCAACAGTGCCTAGTAAAGACGAACACTCTATAACTTGATATCTTCTGAGAGGGGTCATCTTATAATGCTACCGTCGCAATCTAAGCAATACAAGATGCATAACAGGATTAACATCACATGCAATTCATAATATGTGATATGATATGGCCTTTCTTCTTGTGCTTCCGATCTCCATCTTCAAGCACGAACATGATCTCCATCATCACCGGCATGGCGTCAAGGTCAATGGCACCTCTCCATGGTTATCGTCCACCATCATAAACTATTACAACTACTTTGAATAATAGACACGCAGGTCTTAACGAAATTAAAAGACAACCATAAGGCTCCTGCTGGTTGTCGACTTACAATAAGGATCATTGCATACATCACATATAATCACGATCATGGCCATATCACATCACACCCCTGCAAAACAAAGTTAGACGCCTCTAATTTTCTTTGCATATTTTACGTGGTTTGGGGCTTTCAATAAGTACCATTCTAACTTACAAAGAAGAACCACAACGTTTATGCTTGAACTATCAAGTGCCCGTTGTAAATTGAATATTTACTATGATGGGAGATACAGACACTCACAAAGCCACTGCAATTCAAGTTGCATGTTGAGAGTGGAGCAAGTCTCATGAACGATGTCATGTAAGGTTAGCCCGGGCCGCTTCATCCCACCATTCCGCAAGATGCAAAGTACACAAGAAGCAATTGATAATAAAAGCACCACTGCCCACAATGACCATTGTGTTCTACTCGTGCAACATATCTACATATAGCCACGGCTCTCATACCACTATAGGGGTTCGTAGCATGGAAAACAAAAAAGTTCTATCATGTGAACACACACAAGCCAAGATCTATCTACTAGATTGTAGCAACGAGTCGATAGAGTACTAACCCTCGAAGATCCAAAGAGGTTAACGAGAGCAGATTCTCGTGGGTGATGTAGTTGTTCACTTGCCGATCTCAAGATCGTGTAGATGATCCTTCCGGCGCCGCATTCCGGCAGCGCTCCCGTAGGAGGTCACACGTATAATACTCGATGAAGACCTTTGTCGTGGTATTGCCGATGAGTACGCCATGGAGGGGTCCTCACAATGCGTATTTAGATATGTGGGGGAAGGCAGACGGTTGACGGGTACGAGGTAACACAGCTTACCAGGTTCAGATCCTACGACGGTGGCGGAATCCTACTCCTTCTATAAATCACTATAAGGGCAATACGCCGAGTTACAGGGATTGGTTCGCTGTGCGAGGTTGTATGAATCGATACTACGTTGTCTATGATCGTGCCCTAAAGGATCCCATAGGCCCGACTTATATAGTCGCCAGGTCCTAGGGTTACAGGGAAAAGTCCTAGCCGGACAGGTTACAGAGTCCTACACCGTCTATTACTAGTCTTGTGTATCTTGCACTCCAAGGCTCTGGGTACGCTGGTGACTCCACCGTAGCCTTCCTTTATCCGGCATGAGCCTCCTACGATCCATCTAATGGGCACCAAAGAGCCATAGGCCATGCTACCAACTGTGGGCCACCCAGGTTATCCGGATAGGTGACATGCTATGAGGATACCCATATAGCATATCCCCAACAACCTGTTGGAATTATGCCCTAGAGGCAATAATAAAGATGTTATTATTATAATTCTTGTTCATGATAAAGTTTATATTCCATGCTAGAATTGTATTAAGCGGAAACTTTGATACTTGTGTGGTTTGTGAACAACACCGTGTCCCTAGTATGCCTCTATGGACTAGCTAATTGATTAATGACGGTTAAGGTTTCCTAACTATAGACATGAGTTGTCGATTAATAATGAGATCATGTCATTGAGAGAATGATATGATGGACAGACCCAAACTAAGCAGAGCAATTAGATCATGTCATCGTGTTCATCTTTGCGAAGCTTTTCTTATGTCAAATATTGTATTCCTTAGACCATGAGATAATACAACTCCCTGGTATCGGAAGAAAGCTTTGAGGTCATCAAACGTCATCCTATGAGAGGGTGATCATAAAGGTGTCTCTCAGGTGATCGGAAAGTACCTGTTGGGTTGTATGTATCGAGATGGGATTTGTCCCTCCCAAGTCGGAGAGATATACTTCGGGCCCACTCGGTAATCGATATCAACACCGCTTTCAAGCATGTGGTTAAGGAGTTAATCACAAAGTCATATCGGATTACGGAATGAGTAAAGTACTTGCTGTGAACGAGATTGAACTAGGTATGACGCATCGACGATCAAATCTCGCAAGTAAAATATCGCGAGACGAAGGGAATATATATATGGGATTGATTGAATCCAGCATCGTGGTTCATCCGATCTGATCATCGATGAATTTGTTGTAGACCATATGGGTATCCAGACCCCGCTGTTGATTATTGATAGAAGATCATGTCTGCATGTTCTCGAACCCGAAGGGTCACACACTTAACGTGTCTCGACGCTAGGATAGATTGGATAATTGGTTTATGAGTTTTTGTTTGGAGTCTTGGATGGGATCCGGGACATCACGAGAGGTTCCAGAATGGTCCGGAGAATAAGATTCATATAAGGCAATGTAGTTTTTGGAGTTCGGAATTGTTTCGGGTTAATCGGTATTGTACCGGAAGCTTCTAGAACCTTCCGGAGGGGGACCAACGTGGCCCCACCTGCCGGGAGGGGGCATGGGCCTATGAGGGAGTGCCCTGGCCGCATTGGGTCAGGGGCACAAGGCCCCATAGGGCCCAGCCGGCCAAACCTAGGGGAAACCCTAGGGGAGCTTCTAGAAGGAGGGGGGAAACTTGCCCCCACTCTTCCCTCCTTGGCCACCGGCCTAGGCTTGGGGGAGGGGCTAGGGTTGGCACCCACCCCTCTATATATAGAGGGCTGGGGTGCACCCTCCCCCAACACCTCCTCCTCAAGCCCTAGCCGACCTGCTGCCCTCCTCTCTCTCTCCCTCCCGACTGCACGTAGGCGAAGCCCTGTTGCAGAAACTCTCCACCACTTGCACCGCGCCGTCGCGTTGTAGATCCAATCCGTCTCTCCACCATACTTGCTGGACCAAGGAAGGAGGAGACGTCGAGGTGCCGCATGTGTGCATCTCTCGGAGGCATCGCCACTTGTGGTGTTAGATCGGAGCGGATCGCGAGGAGGAGAAGGGAGTACGACTACATCACCCACGTTCCGACGAACGTTCCGCTGTGCGAATCTTCAAGGGTATGAAGATCTCATCTAATCTCTCTCGTTGTTTGCATCTCCTAGATTAGATCTTGGCTTTCCCGTTCGCATCCGTAGAATTTTTTTGATTTACTATGCTGCAAAACCCCTCAGTGGTATCAGAGCTAGATCTATGCGTAGATGTGTTTCACGAGTAGAACGCAACATGGTTGTTGCAGGCGTTGATGTTTTCTGTTGCAAGCCTCTTGTTTGTGTTCTTCTTATGACACGGGATAGTGAGATTGAAGCGGTCCAGGCCAACCTTACGCTGACGCCGTCACGAGACCGCTCCACACTTGACGTGTGGCTTGTTCCACACATGCGGCTGGTGGATGCCCGTTTCTCTCACTATAGTTGTCATGGGATTTACACCGGAGTTTGGCAACCATAATATCACCGTTGTGGCTTTCCGTAGATAAGAATCGTTCTTAGCTTGCTACTCCCATAAGCCACGTAAAACATGCAACAACAAAGTAGAGGCGTCTAACTTGTTTTTGCAGGGAGTGTTTTCTGTGATATGGTATGGCCCAAGATGTGATGTGTATGTTGTATGCAATGATCATGTTTTGTAATGTTTCACGACTTGCATGTCGATGAGTACACAACCGCAGAGCCATATGGTTGTCTTTATAATTGTGTATGACCTGTGTGTCAACTTCTTATACGCCATGTAATAGTTTCACTTTATCGCTAAGTAGTTAGCAATAGTTGTAGTTGCTATTCGTGGTGGAGGAAATCATGGTGGAGTGATGGAGATCATGCCGGCACGCACAAGATGGAGATCATTGCGCGAAGATTGGCTATACCATGTCACATAAAGTTATATGCATGTGATGTTTATCCTTTTATGTATCTTATTATGCTTAGATCGCGACGGTAGCATTATAAGATGATTCCTCACTTAAAGATCAAGATAAAAACTGTGTTCTCCCCATGTATGCACCGTTGCGAAAGTTCGTCGTGTCCAAGCATCACGTGATGATTGGGTGCTATAGACTCTATGTTCACATACAACGGGTGCAAGCCAGTTTTGCACACGCGGAAATACTTAGGTTTGACTTGACGAGCCTAGCATGTACAGACATGGCCTCGGAACACAAGAACCAAAAGGTTAAGCATGAGTCATATGAATGATATGATCGACACTTCGTTGTCCACCATTGAAACCACATCTCTTCTCATGAAGATCAGATTAGGTGTGGTGAATTTGGATCATGTTCACTAAACAACTTGAGGGATGTTGAATTTAGTGGGAGTTCATCTAGTAATTTGATTAAAAGTTGAACTAGTTATCATGAACATAGTCTAATTTGTACTTGCAAACATTGTAGATCAAATGGCTAAGTCCAACTTCAACTTCAACGTTTTTGCTGAGAAGGAAAAGCTTAGAAACAATGGGTCTAACTTCACCAACTGGTTCCGCAATCTGAGAATCATTCTCTCTGGCGGTCAAAAGGACTATGTCCTTGAGAAAGCGTTAGGTGACGCCCCTGCTGCAACTGCGCGGGCTGATGAGAAAGCTGTCTATCAGTTGCGCAAAGATGATTATGGTGTGATTAAGAGCACCATGTTGTTTGCTATGGAATCGGACCTTCAAAATCGTTTTGAAGACTATCCCGGGCCCTTTGAGATTCTTGAGGAGCTGAAAACTATGTTTCAGACTCAGCCCGCTCGAGAGATATGAGATCTCCGAAATTCTTTAACTGCAAGATGGAGGAAGGAGTTCCGTTAGTGAGCACGCCATTAAGATGTCGGCTACACTCAACGCCTTGAGCTATCGGATCAAGATTCCAGAGGAGTTCAAGATTGACAGGGTTCTGCAATCACTCCCTCCCAGCTACAAAAGTTTTGTAGTGACTCATAATCAGATTGGTCCCACTGATACGATCACCGAGCTCTTCGCAAAGCTGAAGGCTGCGGAGGTGGACATCGAAAAGGATAATCATGTGTTGATGGTCAACAATCCCCCCACCTTCAAGAAAGGCAAGGGTGCAAAGAAGCCCTTCAAGAAAGGCGGCGGCAAGCGCGTTGCCCCTGCTGAGAAGAAGCTCAAGTCTGGACCCAAGCCAGACACCGAGTGCTTCTATTGCAAGGACAAGGGTCACCGAAGCAATCGTCCAAGTACTTAGCGGACAAGAAGGTGGCACTATCAAAGGTATATTTGATATACATGTTATTGATGTTTTCCTTACTAGCCCTCGCTAGTGCACGGGTATTTGATATCGGTTCGCTAATATTTGTAACTCGGAACAAGAGCTACGAATAGATGGCGGCTTATAGGGATGTGGTGACGCGCGTTGGCAACGGATCAAGAGTTGATGTGATGGCCAAGACGCTCTCCTTAGTTTTACCTTCGGGATTAGTTTTAAACCTTAATAAGTGTTATTATGTGCCTGCGTTGAGCATGAACATTATTTCTGGATCGTGTTTATTGCAAGACGGTTATTCATTTAAATCGGAGAATAATGGTTGTTCTATTTATATGAGTAACATCTTTTATGGTCATGCACCTGCTTTGAATGGTTTATTTCTTCTGAATCTCGAAAGGGATGAAACACACATCCATAACATTGAGGCTAAGAGATGCAAAGTAGATAGTGATAATACTACTTATTTGTGGCACTGTCGTCTAGGTCATATTGGTGTAAAGCGCATGAAGAAACTCCATTCTGATGGACTCTTGGAGTCTCTTGATTTTGAATCATTTGACACATGCGAACCATGCCTCATGGGCAAGATGATCAAAACCCCGTTCTCTGGTATGATGGAGCGAGCAACGGACTTGTTGGAAATCATACATACCGATGTATGCGGACCAATGAGTGTTTCGACGCGCGGTGGAATCGCTATTTTCTCACTTTTACCGATGACTTAAGTAGATATGGGTATATCTATTTAATGAAACATAAATCTGAAACATTTGAAAAGTTCAAGGAATTTCAGAATGAAGTGGAGAACCATTGTAACAGAAAGATTAAGTTTCTATGATCCGATCGTGGAGGTGAATATTTGAGTTATGATTTTCTCACGCATCTTAAAGTAAGCGGAATCGTTTCGCAACTCACGCCACCCGGAACATCACAGCGCAATGGTGTGTCTGAACGCCGGAATCGAACCCTATTAGATATGGTCCGATCAATGATGTCTCTTACTGATTTGCCGGTATCGTTTTGGGGTTATGCATTAGAAACCGCTGCATTCACTTTAAATAGGGCACCATCTAAATCCGTTGAGACGACACCGTATGAACTGTGGTTTGGTGCTAAACCTAAGTTGTCATTACTTAAAGTTTGAGGAAAGTAGAGCTAGACGAGGTTGTTGAACCTTCTCTTGAATTGGAGAGTAGCGCAGCACCTGAAATTGTTCCAGTGCTGCCTGCACCAACAATAGAGGAAGCTAATGACAAGGATCATGAAGCTTCGAACGATGCTGCTACTGAACGTCGCAGGTCGACAAGGTCGCGTGCCCCTCCTGAGTGGTATGGGAACCCTGTCTTGATTGTCTTGTTGGTAGAAGACAGTGAACCTACGAACTATGAGGAAGCGATGATGAGCCCAGACTCTGAGAAATGGCTAGAGGCCATGAAATCCGAATTGGGATCCATGAGAGAAAACCAAGTATGGACTTTGGTAGACCCTCCTAGCAACCGAAAGGCCGTTGAGTGCAAATGGATCTTCAAGAAGAAAATGGACGCGGATGGTAATGTTACCGTCTATAAAGCACGACTTGTCGCAAAAGGTATTCGACAAGTTCAAGGCGTTGACTACGATGAGACTTTCTCTCCCGTATCGATGTTTAAGTCCATTCGGATTTTATTAGCAATTGCTGCATTTCATGATTATGAAATATGGCAAATGGACGTCAAGACTGCGTTCCTCAATGGCAACATTGATGAAGAGTTGTATATGATGCAACCCGAAGGTTTTGTCGATCCTAAGGATGCTGATAAAGTGTGCAAACTTCAGCGTTCCATTTATGGACTAAAGCAAGCATCTCGGAGTTGGAACTTCGTTTTGATCAAGTGATCAAGAGCTTTGGATTTGTTCCAAATTTCTACGAAGCTTGTAACTACAAGAAAGTGAGTGGGAGCTCGGTGACATTTCTGGTACTATATGTGGATGACATATTGATTATTGGAAATGACATTAACATGCTTAACGATGTGAAGAGTTATTTGAACAAGTGTTTTTCAATGAAAGACCTAGGTGAAGCTGCTTATATATTGGGCATCAAAATCTATAGAGATAGACAAAGACGCCTGATAGCTTTAAGCCAGAGTACATACCTAGACAAAGTTCTGAAAAGGTTCAGAATGGATAAGGCAAAGAAAGGTTCACTGCCTATGTTGTCAGGTAAGATATTGAGCAAGGCTCGGTGTCCAGCTACGGTAAATTATAGAGAAGCTATGAGCAAAGTGCCTTATGCCTCGGCCATAGGTTCTATCATGTATGCCATGCTGTGTACTAGACCGGATGTGTCCAATGCCCTTAGTTTGACGAGCAGATATCAAAGTGATCCAGGAGTGGAACACTGGACAGCCGTGAAGAACATCCTAAAGTACTTGAATAGGACTAAAGAAATGTTCTTAGTCTATGGAGGTGATGAACAACTCGTCGTAAAAGGTTACGTCGATGCTAGTTTCGACACCAACAAGGATGATTCTAAGTCTCAGACAGGATACATTTATATTTTGAATGGAGGAGCTGTGAGCTGGAGAAGGTGCAAGCAAAGCGTGATCGCGGGATCTACAGTAGAAGCGGAATACATGGCTGCTGCAGAAGCGTCAAGTGAAGGAGTTTGGATCAGGAACTTCATCACTGAGCTTGGCGTGGTTCCAAGTGCATTGGACCCATAGGAGATATTGTGTGACAACACTAGCGCCATAGCACTCGCTAAGGAACCAAGATATCATCCAAAGACCAAGCATATCAACCGCAAGTTTCATATAATCCGAGATTATATAGAAGATGGAGATCTGAAGATCAGCAAAGTACATACAGATCTGAATGTCGCAGATCTATTGACTAAACCTCTTCCACGTGTAAAACATGATCAGCACCTTAGTGCCATGGGTGTGAGATTGTTCCCAAATGTAAACTAGATTATTGACTCTAGTGCAAGTGGGAGACTGTTGGAATTATGCCCTAGAGGCAATAATAAAGATGTTATTATTATAATTCTTGTTCATGATAAAGTTTATATTCCATGCTCGAATTGTATTAAGCGGAAACTTTGATACTTGTGTGGTTTGTGAACAACACCATGTCCCTAGTATGCCTCTATGGACTAGCTCATTGATTAATGATGGTTAAGGTTTCCTAACCATAGACATGAGTTGTCGATTAATAATGAGATCATGTCATTAAGAGAATGACATCACGAGGATAGATTGGATAATTGGTTTATGAGTTTTTGTTCGGAGTCTCGGATGGGATCCGGGACATCACGAGAGGTTCCGGAATGGTCCGGAGAATAAGATTCATATAAGGCAATGCAGTTTCTGGAGTTCGGAATTGTTTCGGGTTAATCGGTATTGTACCGGAAGCTTCTAGAACCTTCCGGAGGGGGACCAACGTGGCCCCACCTGCCGGGAGGGGGCATGGGCCTATGAGGGAGTGCCCTGGCCGCATTGGGACAGGGGCACAAGGCCCCATAGGGCCCCAGCCGGCCAAACCTAGGGGAAACCCTAGGGGAGCTTCTAGAAGGAGGGGGAAACTTGCCCCCCACTCTTCCCTCCTTGGCCGCCGGCCTAGGCTTGGGGGAGGGGCTAGGGTTGGCGCCCACCCCTCTATATATAGAGGGCTCGGGCGCACCCTCCCCTAACACCTCCTCCTCAAGCCCTAGCCGACCTGCTGCCCTCCTCTCTCTCTCCCTCCCGACTACACGTAGGCGAAGCCCTGCTGCAGAAACTCTCCACCACTTGCACCGCGCCGTCGCGTTGTAGATCTAATCCGTCTCTCCACCATATTTGCTGGACCAAGGAAGGAGGAGACGTCGAGGTGCTGTTGGAGATATGCCCAAGAGGCAATAATAAAGTGGTTATTATCATATCTTCATACTTATGATAAATGTTTACATACCATGCTATAATTGTATTAAACGGAAACATTAATACTTGTGTGATTTGTAAACATAAAAGAGTCCCTAGTAAAGCCTCTTGATAAACTAGCTTGTTGGTTAATATATGATCATGGTTTCCCGATCATGAACATAGAGATGTTATTAACAACAGGGTCATATCATTAGGAGAATGATGTGATGGACATACTCCTATAGTTAAGCGTAGCATAAAGATCAAGTCGTTTTATAAAGTTCATTTGCTATAAGATTTCTGATACATAGTAACCTAATTCCTTCGACCATGAGATCATGCTTATCACCATCACCGGAAGGATGCTTTGATGACATCAAACACCACACCGTAACTGGGTGGCTATAAAGGTGGCATTGAGTGTTCGGAAAGTATGGGTTGAGACACATGGATCAAGAGTGGGATTTGTCCATCCATATGACAGATAGATATACTCTGGGACCTCTCGGTGGAATGTCATCCAATTAGCTTGCAAGCATGTGACTGGCTCACAAGGGATCACATATCACGGGAACGAGAAAAGAGTACTTATCGGTAACGAGGTTGAACTAGGTATGCAGAGATACCGACGATCAAAACCTCGGATAAGTAAACTATCGTGAGACAAAGGGAAATTGGTATCGTACGTAAGTGGTTCATTTGATCGCAAAGTAATCATAGAAATATGTGGGAGCCATATGAATTTCCAGATTCCTCTATTGGTTATTGTTCGGAGAAGTGTCTCGATCATGTCCGCATAATTCATGAACCGTAGGGAGACACACTTAAGGATTCGATGTTGTTGAGTAGTTATGGAATGATGAGTAAGAGACCGATTGTTGTTCGGAGTCTTGGATGGGATCCGGGATATCACGAGGAGATCCGGAATGGTCCGGAGAATAAGATTCATATAAGGAAAGTCCTGTTTCGGGGTTGGAGAATGGTCCCGGTGTTTCATCGGGAATGTTCTAGAAGGTTCCGGAATGTCCGGCACTCCGGAGGGGAAGGGTACATGAATGTGTCATTACAAGTTGGAATGGTTGCATCATGTACTAGGTGTCACCGCTGAGCAAAATAAAGGGATAAATCAAATCCTAGTTTGAAAAGTCAAACGCCAATTTGAAAAGTCAAACGGCAAGTTTTGCTTGGTGGAGGGAGAGTAGGAAACCTACTTGGGGAGGAGTTCCTCTCCCTCCACCGCCGGCCGAGGAGGCCGAGTTGGGGAGGGACTCCCCTCCCCTTGGCCGTGCCCTCCCACCTATATAAGGAGGGGCAGGGCTGCCCCTCCTAGATCTACACCTCTCTACACCCAAACCCTAATCTCCTAGCCGCCGGCCTCCTCCAAGTCACCGCAGCCTAGGGCCTCCTCTAGCTCGGCGAGTTAGGGTTTCCCCAAACCCTAGCCGCTGGCCAAGCCCTCCCCTTAGTGCCCTCTAAACCCTAGATGACCAAGGTCTCTCTCATGCTCCACCATACTCGCTCCGGTTTAAGGCGAAGCCCTGCGAGATCTCCCCTCTACTTCCGGTACCACGCCGTCGTGCTGCCGGAATCGCGAGGAGAGTGCTAGAACCTCCGCTTCCTGCTGGAACAAGGGAGAGGAAGGTCTTCATCGAGTACCCGCGATGTGACCGATCGCTGGAGCCTTGGCCAAGGATCGTCTATGCGATCTTGAGATCGACAAGTGTACGACTACATCACCCACGAGAATCTGCTCTCGTTAACCGGTTTAGATCTTCGAGGGTTAGTATTCCATCAACTCGTTGCTACAATCTAGTATATAGATCTTGGCTTGATCATAGATTAGATCTTGATTGTGTGTTCATGCGGTAGAAATTTTTTGTTTTCCATGCTACGAACCCCTACAGTGGTATCAGAGCCGTGTCTATATGTAGATATGTTGCACGAGTAGAACACAATGGTCATTGTGGGCGTTGATGCTTTTGTTGTCGATTGCTTCTTGTGTACTTTGCATCTTGCAGGATGGTGGGATGAAGCGGCCCGGGCTAACCTTACATGACATCGTTCATGAGACTTGCTCCACGCTTGACATGCAACTTGTATTGCATAAGTGGCTTTATGGTGCCTGTTTCTCCCAACATAGTTAAGATTCAATTTACAACGGGTGATTGACAATACTAGTATCAATGTTGTGGTTCTTGTTCGTAAGTTAGAACGACACTTATTGAAAGCCCCAAACCACGTAAAACATGCAAAGAAAATTAGAGGCGTCTAACTTTGTTTTGCAGGGGTGTGTTGTGATGTGATATGGCCATGATTGTGATTATATTTGATGTATGCAATTCTCCTTATTGTAAGTTGGCAACCGGCAGGAGCCATATGGTTGTCTTTAAATTCTGTTAAGACCCGCGTGTCTATTCAAAGTAGTTGTAATAGTTGAAGCTAGTGGACGACAACCATGGAGCGACATCATTTACCTTGATGCAATGCCGGTAATGATGGAGATCATGTTCGTGCTTGAAGATGGAGATCGGAAGCACAAAGAAGAAAGGCCATATCATATCACATATTATGAATTGCATGTGATGTTAATCCTTTTATGCATCTTGTATTGCTTAGTTCTAGCAGGTAGCATTATAAGATGATCCCTCAAGCACACAATTTCAAGTTTTAAAGTGTTCATCCTTAGTAAGCACCGTTGCTAAATCTCGTTGTTTCGAAGCACCACGTGATGATTGGGTGTGTTAGATTCTGCGAGTGTACACAACGTGAGCAAGCCAGATTTGCTCATGCGGAAGCTAAGGTTTGATCTTGACGAGCCTAGCATGTACAGACATGGTCTCGGAACACGGATCACCGAAAGGTAAAGCATGAGTCATATAGTAGATATGATGAACATTTTGATTGTTCGCCTTTGAAGCTACATAAACTCTCGTGATGATCGGTTTTGATGTGGTGGATTTGGTTCGTGTGATCACTAAAACAATGTGAGGGATATTGTTTTGAGTGGGAGTTCAACGGCAGTATGATTAAAAGTTGAACACTATGTATCATAAATTAAATCAAAGTGAATTTGCATAGCTGTTGTAGTCATTGGCATCCGTTTACCACCTTGCGCTTAGTTTTAATTGAGATGATAGAACTATAGAATTCTGGTTAGTTACTTTACGAACTGGTATCGTATTGTTTTTGAAGTGTTAATCTAAAGTTTAAAAGTCCTATTGCAAACTTTCAGTAAGTTTCGATTACTCCGTGAAATTTAATAGTTGGTATTAAATCAAGAGTAACAATTCCAGTGTTAGTGTATGAGTATCATGTTTGTCTCCATGATTCTTGATATTCAAAGGATTGTCTTAATATCAAGGTTATCTAGGATATGAAAGAGTTGTTTCAGAAACCATGATGTGTGGAAGATATTGTGATATCTGAAACGAAGTTTTGGTTGCAACATGATAGAGTATAATATGGCAAAAGTCATGTTCTCATATTTGATGAGAATTTGCAAAAGGTTGGAGACACTAGTTGTCCTAAACCTCCAAAAGGTTTTGGGGAGCAACATTATACTCGTGATTCACCGTTATAAGCTAAAAGTAGCTTGATCATGGATAATTCCATGAGAAGGGTGAATATTTGATGTAGGTAAAATGTTTACTACACCAAGAGATTACTAAAGAAAGGAATTTGAAAGAACACCAAACATTTGATGATGGTAATCTACTTCAAAGTGCAAGTCCAAAGACATTGGTATTTAACTATACACGCTTTGGACTATGTGTCATGTGTATGGCTCCACTATTGATGTTGATAGAATCTTTCAAATGTAAAAGGAAATCTTGAAGAGAATCTCATAAATATATGGCAGAAAAGAAAAGACTAGAATTGTTCAGTTTAGGTATATAAAGGATATACGTGTTATGGCTATATTCTTTGCTTGTTAAACAATGTGGTTCTTAAGTATTTGATATTGAATTTGTTGGTATGAATCATCATACAACAGAATTCATGAACTACAATGGCCTAAGTAACTAGCAAAAGAATATGTGATGATGTTCATCGAGAACAAATAAAGGGTTATTGTGTTGCTCGTTAAAAGCTTGCCTTCAAGATTTGTTTTATCAGGTATTATGGGAACAAAAGGGTTGTTCAATTAATTGCCGTAATCCATAAAAGATGGATGATTTACAAATCTCGTTGGATAAATCACATCCATAAAACTAGTGCTAAAAATGTCGAAAGACAAATTAAAAGATCACTTAGGAAGTGACATCGCTGTTTAAATTATATTGGAAAGAAGACATGGAGAAACTCCATATGGATGGAATTTTGGAGTCTTTTGATTTTTGATCAAATGACGCTTGTTAAACTTTCCTAGAGATAATTAAAACTTCGTTCATAGGACAAAAGGGAACGAATGACTAGCTTATTGGAACTTGTACATATTGTTGTATGAAGTTCATTATGTGTAGTCAAGAGTGATGGATTTCAACTTCATATGCTTCCTCCGAATATTTGAGTGAATATATGAATATTTACTTAATAAGGATGAAGTATGAAACATTTGAAAAGTTCAAAGACTTTCAAGATGAAGTGCAAAATCATTGTAACAAGAATATAAATAGTTTATGATAAGATCATAAAGGAAGATATTTGAGTTACAAGTTTAGCATAATACCTAAGATTTAAGGAATCGTTCCGTGGATTTGCATTTCCCGAAACACCATAAGAGTATGGAGCGTTCGAGATATGTAATTAAACCTTGTTTGACATGGTAATATCAAAGGTGTAATTCATAAAACTGTCATTATATTTTAAAGATTAAAAGCTTTAGAGATTACCGTTTTTCCACTAAAAAAGAGATCCATCATAATCCCTTGAATTGACACCATATAAAGTTATGGTTTGGGATAAAACCCAAGTTGTCCTTTCTTAAAAATTGGTATGCTATGCATAAGAAAGATGCTTGCAACCAAAGTCGGATGAACCTGTCTTTGTATGTTATTTCGAATAACTGTTCCTCCATAACATCGGAGACAAAAATGTTTGTCGCTTAAAACGTCAAGTTTCTTAGAGAAGGAATTTTTCGTGAAAAGTTAAGTGGGAGGACAATAGAACTTTGATAAGGTTAAAAGAACCTTAGCTATATGTGCAAAGTTGCGCAGCGCCGAGAAGTGTTTCGGAGGCAGCAACAATGCTCATGGCTAACGTGCCTCAAAGGTTGTGGTCACGGAGATCTAAGTTCCTATTGAAACAAGTAGGTCAGGCAAACAATCAAATACCAAGATTTGAGAGTTAAATCATTATTTGACAATAATGATCCGACTACATGCAAAGAAGCAATGATGGGCCCTGACTCCGTCAAATGGCTTGAAGCCATAAAATCCGTGATAGTTCCATATACGAGAGATCAAGCTTTGAGCTTGAAAGACCCTCTGGAAAGGTACGATACCTTACAGTCGTATTTGGATCTATAAAGAAATAGACATGGATGTTTCACATCTATGAAATAGTCGACACGTTGGGAAAAAGTTCACAACAATGTTCAAAGGTTGACTATGACAAGATCTGATCTTTCATAGCGATATCTAGTCTAGACGGATTAATGTAGCAACCACGACATGTAATTTTGTTATGTGTTGAATAAACAAAACAAGTTCTTCTAATAGAATGGTTACCAAGGACGTGTGCATGACACGGTCCAAAGGGTTTTCCAAAGGATGCTAAAAGCATATGCAAACTTCAATGGTTGAAGTAAGCATCGCGGAGTTGGAATCTTCATTATGATGAAACTGTTAAAAGAGTTTAATTTCATCGGAGATGATGAAGATGTTTACATTTGCAAGAAATTAAGTGGGAGCGCTAAGACATGTTTCTAAAACATTATGTCGAAGACATATTGTTGATTGGAAATGATGTATCTTTTATTAACATAGGATAAGAATTTCATCTCGATGAAAGACTTAGGCAAAACCCAAATATTTGGCATCAATAGATGCTAATATGGTTGTGCCGAAAGTACATAGATGATATATTGAATGAGTTCAATATAAAAAATACGAGAAAGGTTCTTGTCACACAGAAAGGATTGAATGAGTTCAATATTGATGATATATTCAAGTGTATTGACACTTGGTAAGTGAAACAAAGGTTCAAGTATAGATTGATACTTGATGTATAAAATCACAAAGAGTATTTATATCAATCATGTTGTTATATGTACAAATCCAGATATGTCCTATGCTCTAAATGTTATGAGCATATACCAGAATGATTCATAAGATGATTATTGGACGATAGTAAAGATATTCTTATGATCTTGTAAAAGAACTAAGAATATATTATTTTGTAGAAGTGACAAATAGATGGTTAGTTCATTGTAAATGAATTACATTGATACTAGTTTTGTCACAAAATACAAATTAAGTTTATCTCAATCTAAACTAAGGGTGGCACAATATAATGGAAAGTAAGTTCCATAATGAATTTGGATGAGTTCCAAAGTTAAGACATTGTGACAGATACTACAACAAAAGGTTAAGTATATAACTGCTATTATAGCAGCAAAAGAGGGCATTTGTGTCAAGTAGTTTGTTATCAAACTAGGTGTAGTTCACTACAGGGATAATGCTATGAAGATATATTGTACGACAATATTATCAACATGTTTTAACCCCAAAGAACTAAAGGTCACACCAAAGGACCAAATTTGTACAAAGTCATCTCATTAGAGAATGAGTGATGCATAGAGACGCAAAGACATACAGTTACACACAGACCTGGAAGTGTCAGATCCGGAGATCAGTTGACCACTAGCAATAGTGTACATACGACACCAGAAAGCCATAGGTGTTGAATACACAAAGGTTTGAAACTAGATTATTGACTCTAGTGCAAGTGGGGGACTGTTGGAGATATGCCCAAGAGGCAATAATAAAGTGGTTATTATCATATCTTCATACTTATGATAAATGTTTACATACTATGCTATAATTGTATTAAATGGAAACATTAATACTTGTGTGATTTGTAAACATAAAAGAGTCCCTAGTAAAGCCTCTTGATAAACTAGCTTGTTGGTTAATATATGATCATGGTTTCCTGATCATGAACATAGAGATGTTATTAACAACAGGGTCATATCATTAGGAGAATGATGTGAGGGACATACTCCTATAGTTAAGCGTAGCATAAAGATCAAGTCATTTAATAAAGTTCATTTGCTATAAGATTTCTGATACATAGTAACCTAATTCCTTCGACCATGAGATCATGCTTATCACCATCACTAGAAGGATGCTTTGATGACATCAAACACCACACCGTAACTGGGTGGCTATAAAGGTGGCATTGAGTTTTCGGAAAGTATGGGTTGAGATACATGGATCAAGAGTGGGATTTGTCCATCCATATGACAGATAGATATACTCTGGGCCCTCTCGGTGGAATGTCATCCAATTAGCTTGCAAGCATGTGACTGGCTCACAAGGGATCACATATCACGGGAACAAGAAAGAGTACTTATCGGTAACGAGATTGAACTAGGTATGCAGAGATACCGACGATCAAAACCTCGGATAAGTAAACTATCGTGAGACAAAGGGAAATTGGTATCGTATGTAAGTGGTTCATTTGATCGCAAAGTAATCGTAGAAATATGTGGGAGCCATATGAATTTCCAGATTCCTCTATTGGTTATTGTTTGGAGAAGTGTCTCGATCATGTCCGCATAATTCACGAACCGTAGGGAGACACACTTAAGGATTCGATGTTGTTGAGTAGTTATGGAATGATGAGTAAGAGACCGAATGTTGTTCGGAGTCTCGGATGGGATCCGGTATATCACGAGGAGATCCGGAATGGTCCGGAGAATAAGATTCATATAAGGAAAGTCCTGTTTCGGGGTTGGACAATGGTTCCGGTGTTTTCATCGGGAATGTTCTAGAAGGTTCCGGAATGTCCGGCACTCCGGAGGGGAAGGGTACATGAATGTGTCATTACAAGTTGGAATGGTTGCATCATGTGCTAGGTGTCATCGCTGAGCAAAATAAAGGGATAAATCAAATCCTAGTTTGAAAAGTCAAACGCCAATTTGAAAAGTCAAACGACAAGTTTTGCTTGGTGGAGGGAGAGTAGGAAACCTACTTGGGGAGGAGTTCCTCTCCACCGCCCAAGGAGGCCGAGTTGGGGAGGGACTCCCCTCCCCTTGGTCGTGCCCTCCCACCTATATAAGGAGGGGCAGGGCTGCCCCTCCTAGATCTACACCTCTCTACACCCAAACCCTAATCTCCTAGCCACCGGCCTCCTCCAAGTCGCCGCAGCCTAGGGCCTCCTCTAGCTCGGCGAGTTAGGGTTTCCCCAAACCCTAGCCGCCGGCCAAGCCCTCCCCTTGGTGCCCTCTAAACCCTAGATCACCAAGGTCTCTCTCATGCTCCACCATACTCGCTCCGGCTTAAGGCGAAGCCCTGCGAGATCTCCCCTCTACTTCCGGTACCACGCCGTCGTGCTGCCGGAATAGCGAGAGTGCTAGAACCTCCGCTACCTGCTGGAACAAGGGAGAGGAAGGTCTTCATCGAGTACCGAACGTGTGACCGACTGCGGGAGCGCTGCCGGAAGGATCGTCTACGCGATCTTGAGATCGTCAAGTGTACGACTACATCACCCACGAGAATCTGCTCTCGTTAACCGCTTTGGATCTTCGAGGGTTAGTATTCCATCAACTCGTTGCTACAATCTAGTTATATATCTTGGCTTGATCATAGATTAGATCTTGATTGTGTGTTCATGCGGTAGAATTTTTTTTCCATGCTACGAACCCCTACAGTGGTATCAGAGCCGTGTCTATATGTAGATATGTTGCACGAGTAGAACACAATGGTCATTGTGGGCGTTGATGCTTTTGTTGTCGATTGCTTCTTGTGTACTTTGCATCTTGCGGGATGGTGGGATGAAGCGGCCCGGGCTAACCTTACATGACATCGTTCATGAGACTTGCTCGACGCTTGACATGCAACTTGTATTGCATAAGTGGCTTTGCGGGTGCCTGTTTCTCCCAACATAGTTAAGATTCAATTTACAACGGGTGATTGACAATACTAGTATCAATGTTGTGGTTCTTGTTCGTAAGTTAGAACGACACTTATTGAAAGCCCCAAACCACGTAAAACATGCAAAGAAAATTAGAGGCGTCTAACTTTGTTTTGCAGGGGTGTGTTGTGATGTGATATGGCCATGATTGTGATTATATTTGATGTATGCAATTCTCCTTATTGTAAGTTGTCAACCGGCAGGAGCCATATGGTTGTCTTTAAATTCTGTTAAGACCCGCGTGTCTATTCAAAGTAGTTGTAATAGTTGAAGCTGGTGGACGACAACCATGGAGCGGCGTCATTTACCTTGATGCAATGCCGGTAATGATGGAGATCATGTTCGTGCTTGAAGATGGAGATCGGAAGCACAAAGAAGAAAGGCCATATCATATCACATATTATGAATTGCATGTGATGTTAATCCTTTTATGCATCTTGTATTGCTTAGTTCACAACGGTAGCATTATAAGATGATCCCTCAAGCACACAATTTCAAGTTTTAAAGTGTTCATCCTTAGTAAGCACCGTTGCTAAATCTCGTTGTTTCGAAGCACCACGTGATGATTGGGTGTGTTAGATTCTGCGAGTGTATACAACGTGAGCAAGCCAGATTTGCTCATGCGGAAGCTAAGGTTTGATCTTGACGAGCCTAGCATGTACAGACATGGTCTCGGAACACGGATCACCGAAAGGTAAAGCATGAGTCATATAGTAGATATGATGAACATGTTGATTGTTCGCCTTTGAAGCTACATCAACTCTCGTGATGATCGGTTTTGATGTGGTGGATTTGGTTCGTGTGATCACTAAAATAATGTGAGGGATATTGTTTTGAGTGGGAGTTCAACGGCAGTATGATTAAAAGTTGAACACTATTTATCATAAATTAAATCAAAGTGAATTTGCATAGCTGTTGTAGTCATTGGCATCCATTTACCACCTTGCGCTTAGTTTTAATTGAGATGATAGAACTATAGAATTCTGGTTAGTTACTTTACGAACTGGTATCGTATTGTTTTTGAAGTGTTAATCTAAAGTTTAAAAGTCCTATTGCAAACTTTCAGTAAGTTTCGATTACTCCGTGAAATTTAATAGTTGGTATTAAATCAAGAGTAACAATTCCAGTGTTAGTGTATGAGTATCATGTTTGTCTCCATGATTCTTGATATTCAAAGGATTGTCTTAATATCAAGGTTATCTAGGATCTGAAAGAGTTGTTTCAGAAACCATGATGTGTGGAAGATATTGTGATATCTGAAAGAAGTTTTGGTTACAACATGATAGAGTATAATATGGCAAAAGTCATGTTCTCATATTTGATGAGAATTTGCAAAAGGTTGGAGACACTAGTTGTCCTAAACCTCCAAAAGGTTTTGGAGAGCAACATTATACTCGTGATTCACCGTTATAAGCTAAAAGTAGCTTGATCATGGATAATTCCATGAGAAGGGTGAATATTTGATGTAGGTAAAATGTTTACTACACCAAGAGATTACTAAAGAAAGGAATTTGAAAGAACACCAAACATTTGATGATGGTAATCTACTTCAAAGTGCAAGTCCAAAGACATTGGTATTTAACTATACACGCTTTGGACTATGTGTCATGTGTATGGATCCACTATTGATGTTGATAGATTCTTTCAAACAGAAAAGGAAATACTGAAGGAGAATCTCATAAATATATGGCAGAAAAGAAAAGACTAGAATTGTTCAGTTTAGGTATATAAAGGATATACGTGTTATGGCTATATTCTTTGCTTGTTAAACAATGTGGTTCTTAAGTATTTGATACTGAATTTGTTGGTATGAATCATCATACGAAACAACAGAATTCATGAACTACAATGGCCTAAGTAACTAGCAAAAGAATATGTGATGATGTTCATCGAGAACAAATAAAGGGTTATTGTGTTGCTCGTTAAAAGCTTGCCTTCAAGATTTGTTTTATCAGGTATTATGAGAACAAAAGGGTTGTTCAATTAATTGCCGTAATCCATAAAAGATGGATGATTTACAAATCTCGTTGGAGAAATCACATCCATAAAACTAGTGCTAAAAATGTCGAAAGACAAATTAAAAGATCACTTAGGAAGTGACATCGCCGTTTAAATTATATTGGAAAGAAGACATGGAGAAACTCCATATGGATGGAATTTTGGAGTCTTTTGATTTTTGATCAAATGACGCTTGTTAAACTTTCCTAGAGATAATTAAAACTTCGTTCATAGGCCAAAAGGGAACGAATGACTAGCTTATTGGAACTTGTACATATTGTTGTATGAAGTTCATTATGTGTAGTCAAGAGCGATGGATTTCAACTTCATATGCTTCCTCCGAAAATTTGAGTGAATATATGAATATTTACTTAATAAGGATGAAGTATGAAACATTTGAAAAGTTCAAAGACTTTCAAGATGAAGTGCAAAATCATTGTAACAAGAATATAAATAGTTTATGATAAGATCATAAAGGAAGATATTTGAGTTACAAGTTTAGCATAATACCTAAGATTTAAGGAATCGTTCCGTGGATTTGCATTTCCCGAAACACCATAAGAGTATGGAGCATTCGAGATATGTAATTAAACCTTGTTTGACATGGTAATATCAAAGGTGAATTCATAAAATTGTCATTATATTTTAAAGATTAAAAGCTTTAGAGATTACCGTTTTTCCACTAAAAAAGAGATCCATCATAATCCGTTGAATTGACACCATATAAAGTTATGGTTTGGGATAAAACCCAAGTTGTACTTTCTTAAACATTGGTGTGCTATGCATAAAAAGATGCTTGTAACCAAAGTCGGATGAACCTGTCTTTGTATGTTATTTCGAATAACTGTTCCTCCATAACATCGGAGACAAAAATGTTTGTCGCTTAAAACGTCAAGTTTCTTAGAGAAGGAATTTTTCGTGAAAAGTTAAGTGGGAGGACAATAGAACTTTGATAAGGTTAAAAGAACCTTAGCTATATGTGCAAAGTTGCGCAGCGCCGAAAAGTGTTTCGGAGGCAGCAACAATGCTCATGGCTAACGTGCCTCAAAGGTTGTGGTCATGGAGATCTAAGTTCCTATTGAAACAAGTAGGTCGGGTAAACAATCAAATACCAAGATTTGAGAGTTAAATCATTATTTGACAATAATGATCCGACTACATGCAAAGAAGCAATGATGGGCCCTGACTCCGTCAAATGGCTTGAAGCCTTAAAATCTGTGATAGTTCCATATACGAGAGATCAAGCTTTGAGCTTGAAAGACCCTCTGGAAAGGTACGATACCTTACAGTCGTATTTGGATCTATAAAGAAATAGACATGGATGTTTCACATCTATGAAATAGTCGACATGTTGGGAAAAAGTTCACAACAATGTTCAAAGGTTGACTATGACAAGATCTGATCTTTCATAGCGATATCTAGTCTAGACGGATTAATGTAGCAACCACGACATGTAATTTTGTTATGTGTTGAATAAACAAAACAAGTTCTTCTAATAGAATGGTTACCAAGGACGTGTGCATGACACGGTCCAAAGGGTTTTTCAAAGGATGCTAAAAGCATATGCAAACTTCAATGGTTGAAGTAAGCATCGCGGAGTTGGAATCTTCATTATGATGAAACTGTTAAAAGAGTTTAATTTCATCGGAGATGATGAAGATGTTTACATTTGCAAGAAATTAAGTGGGAGCGCTAAGACATGTTTCTAAAACATTATGTGGAAGACATATTGTTGATTGGAAATGATGTATCTTTTATTAACACGGGATAAGAATTTCATCTCGATTAAAGACTTAGGCAAAACCCAAATATTTGGCATCAATAGATGCTAATATGGTTGTGCCGAAAGTACATAGATGATATATTGAATGAGTTCAATATAAAAAATACGAGAAAGGTTCTTGTCACACAGAAAGGATTGAATGAGTTTAATATTGATGATATATTCAAGTGTATTGACACTTGGTAAGTGAAACAAAGATTCAAGTATAGATTGATACTTGATGTATAAAATCACAAAGAGTATTTATATCAATCATGTTGTTATATGTACAAATCCAGATATCTCCTATGCTCTAAATGTTATGAGCATATACCAGAATGATTCATAAGATGATTATTGGACGATAGTAAAGATATTCTTATGATCTTGTAAAAGAACTAAGAATATATTATTTTGTAGAAGTGACAAATAGATGGTTAGTTCATTGTAAATGAATTACATTGATACTAGTTTTGTCACAAAGTACAAATTAAGTTTATCTCAATCTAAACTAAGGGTGGCACAATATAATGGAAAGTAAGTTCCATAATGAATTTGGATGAGTTCCAAAGTTAAGACATTATGACAGATACTACAACAAAAGGTTAAGTATATAACTGCTATTATAGCAGCAAAAGAGGGCATTTGTGTCAAGTAGTTTGTTATCAAACTAGGTGTAGTTCACTGCAGGGATAATGCTATGAAGATATATTGTACGACAATATTATCAACATGTTTTAACCCCAAAGAACTAAAGGTCACACCAAAGGACCAAATTTGTACAAAGCCATCTAATTAGAGAATGAGTGATGCGTAGAGACGCAAAGACATGCAGTTACACACAGACCTGGAAGTGTCAGATCCGGAGATCAGTTGACCACTAGCAATCGTGTACATACGACACCAGAAAGCCATAGGTGTTGAATACACAAAGGTTTGAAACTAGATTATTGACTCTAGTGCAACTGGGAGACTGTTGGAGATATGCCCAAGAGGCAATAATAAAGTGGTTATTATCATATCTTCATACTTATGATAAATGTTTACATACCATGCTATAATTGTATTAAACGGAAACATTAATACTTGTGTGATTTGTAAACATAAAAGAGTCCCTAGTAAAGCCTCTTGATAAACTAGCTTGTTGGTTAATATATGATCATGGTTTCCTGATCATGAACATAGAGATGTTATTAACAACAGGGTCATATCATTAGGAGAATGATGTGATGGACATACTCCTATAGTTAAGTGTTGCATAAAGATCAAGTCATTTAATAAAGTTCATTTGCTATAAGCTTTCTGATACATAGTAACCTAATTCCTTCGACCATGAGATCATGCTTATCACCATCACCGGAAGGATGCTTTGATGACATCAAACACGACACCGTAACTTGGTGGCTCTAAAGGTGGCATTGAGTGTTCGAAAAGTATGGGTTGAGACACATGGATCAAGAGTGGGATTTGTCCATCCATATGACAGATAGATATACTTTGGGCTCTCTCGGTGGAATGTCATCCAATTAGATAGCAAGCATGTGACTGGCTCACAAGGGATCACATATCACGGGAACGAGAAAAGTGTACTTATCAGTAACAAGGTTGAACTAGGTATGCAGAGATACCAACGATCAAAACCTCGGATAAGTAAACTATCGTGAGACAAAGGGAAATTGGTATCGTATGTAAGTGGTTGATTTGATCGCAAAGTAATCATAGAAATATGTGGGAGCCATATGAATTTCCAGATTCCTCTATTGGTTATTGTTCGGAGAAGTGTCTCGATCATGTCCGCATAATTCACGAACCGTAGGGAGACACACTTAAGGATTCGATGTTGTCGAGTAGTTATGGAATGATGAGTAAGATACCGAATGTTGTTCGGAGTCTCGGATGGGATCTGGGATATCACGAGGAGATCCGGAATGGTCCAGAGAATAAGATTCATATAAGGAAAGTCCTGTTTTGGGGTTGGAGAATGGTTCCGGTGTTTTCATCGGGAATGTTCTAGAAGGTTCCGGAATGTCCGGCACTCCGGAGGGGAAGGGTACATGAATGTGTCATTAAAAGTTGGAATGGTTGCATCATGTACTAGGTGTCATCGCTGAGCAAAATAAAGGGATAAATCAAATCCTAGTTTGAAAAGTCAAACGCCAATTTGAAAAGTCAAACGACAAGTTTTGCTTGGTGGAGGGAGAGTAGGAAACCTACTTGGGGAGGAGTTCCTCTCCCTCCACCGCCGGCCAAGGAGGCCGAGTTGGGGAGGGACTCCCCTCCCCTTGGTCGTGCCCTCCCACCTATATAAGGAGGGGCAGGGCTGCCCCTCCTAGATCTACACCACTCTACACCCAAACCCTAATCTCCTAGCCACCGGCCTCCTCCAAGTCGCCGTAGCCTAGGGCCTCCTCTAGCTCGGCGAGTTAGGGTTTCCCCAAACCCTAGCCGCCGGCCAAGCCCTCCCCTTGGTGCCCTCTAAACCCTAGATCACCAAGGTCTCTCTCATGCTCCACCATACTCGCTCCGGCTTAAGGCGAAGCCCTGCGAGATCTCCCCTCTACTTCCGGTACCACGCCGTCGTGCTGCCGGAATCGCGAGGAGAGTGCTACAACCTCCGCTGCCTGCTGGAACAAGGGAGAGGAAGGTCTTCATCGAGTACCGAACGTGTGACCATTGCGGGGCGCTGCGAACGTTGGCCGGAAGGATCGCCTACGCGATCTTGAGATCGGCAAGTGTACGGCTACATCACCCACGAGAATCTGCTCTTGTTAACTGCTTTGGATCTTCGAGGGTTAGTATTCCGTCAACTCGTTTCTACAATCTAGTAGATAGATCTTGGCTTGATCATAGATTAGATCTTGATTGTGTGTTCATGCGGTAGAAATTTCTTGTTTTCCATGCTACGAACCCCTACAGGTGCCGCACGTGTGCATCTCTCGGAGGCATCACCACTTGCGGTGTTAGATCGGAGCGGATCGCGAGGAGGAGAAGAGAGTACGACTACATCACCCACGTTCTGACGAACGTTCCGCTATGTGAATCTTCAAGGGTATGAAGATCTCATCTAATCTCTCTCGTTGTTTGCATCTCCTAGATTAGATCTTGGCTTTCCCGTTCGCATCCGTAGAATTTTTTGATTTACTATGCTGCAAAACCCCTCACAACCTTCCTCTCCCTTGTTCCAGCAGGCAGCGAAGGTTGTAGCTCTCTCCTCGCGATTCCGGCAGCACGACGGCGTGGTGTCGGAAGTAGAGGGGAAAACCCGCAGGGATTCGGCTAAGTTGGAGCGAGTATGGTGGAGTAGAAGAGGGCCTCGGTGATCTAGGTTTTAGATGCCGAGGGAAGAGGGCAGCTGGTGGCTAGGGTTTAGGCTAGATGGCAGCGATGGTTTAGAGGGGATCTAGGGCGCCGACGCCTTGGGGGGTAGTGGCGGCCTAGGGATTGGGTCTTGGGTGCCTAGGGCAAGGGGGTACCTTGGGGTGCACCCAACCCCTCCTTATATAGGTGGGGGCATCCAAGGGTGTTCCCAGCCCAGGTGGAAACCCTCCCTAACTCAGAAACCCTCCATAACTCGGAAATCATGTTGGGATTTGACTTTTTCAAACTGGCTTTTTGTCTTTCAAACTAGAGTTTGATTTCTTTCTTCCAAGTGTCCAGCCAAGTGATATAGGACATGATGCAACCATTCCACTTTGTCATGACACATCAATGTACCCTTCCCCTTCCAGATCGATGGACCTTCTAGACCCTTTTAGAACATCCCGGTGAAAACAACAAAACTATTCTTGAACTTTGGAATTGGACTTTCCTTATATGAATCTTATTCTCCAGACCATTCCAGATCTCCTCGTGATGTCCTAGATCCCATCTGATACTCTGAACTACATTCGGTCTCTTTACTCACTTTCCATATCTACTAAACAACATTGAATCCTTAAGTGTGTCTCCCTATGGTTCGTGAATTATGCAGACATGACCGAAACTCTTCTCCGATCA
This sequence comes from Avena insularis, assembly GCA_023614405.1. Classification (NCBI taxonomy): domain Eukaryota; kingdom Viridiplantae; phylum Streptophyta; class Magnoliopsida; order Poales; family Poaceae; genus Avena; species Avena insularis. The sequence goes on along the minus strand of CM042687.1, from coordinate 375,914,079 downwards.
ATAACCAATAGAGGAATCTGGAAATTCATATGGTTCCCACATATTTCTACGATTACTTCGTGATCGAATGAACCATTTACATACGATACCAATTTCCCTTTGTCTCGCGATACTTTACTCATCCGAAGTTTGATCGTCGGTATCTCTGCATACCTAGTTCAACCTCGTTACCAATAAGTACTCTTTACTCGTTCCTATGATATGTGATCCCTTGTGAGCCAGTCACATGCTTGCAAGCCAATTGGATGACATTCCACTGAGAGGGCCCAGAGTATATCTATCTGTCATATGGATGGACAAATCCCACTCTTGATCCATGTGCCTTAACACATACTTTCCAAACACTCAATGCCACCTTTATAACCACCCAGTTATGAAGTGGTGTTTGATGTCATCAAAGCATCTATCTGGTGATGGTGATTTACATGATCTCATGGTCGAAGGATTTAGGTTACTATGTATTTGAAAGCTTATAGCAAGTGAACTATTTAAATGACTTGTTCGTATTCTACACTTAACTATAGGAGTATGTCCATCACATCATTCTACTAATGATATGACCTTGTTGTTAATAACATCTCAATGTTCATGATCAGGAAACCATGATCTTATATTAACCAACAAGCTAGTTTAACAAGAGGCTTTACTAGGGACTCTTTTATGTTTACAAACCACACAAGTATTAATGTTTCCGGTTAATACAATTATAGCATGGTATGTAAACATTTATCATTGCCTCTTGGGCATATCTCCAACAGGTATAAATATCTATATGGCCGGAACTATACGGCTGGAATTTTTATTCCCGCTGTATAGTTGGTCGTTAAAGGTACTGTAGTCGTCAAAAAATTTCCTGTTTCTACGAGAATTCTTTTTTAACCTAAAACTTAGTGAAACACCATGTTTTTGACAAAAAAAGACAAACTAAATTGTCGACCAACAACAGCATGTATATAAGAGGATTTTTAGTACCATTGAACTTATGCTCCTCAACTTAAGTTTTCTAGCACTCTTTATTCGACATGAAACTTAAACTAAAACTTAAAAACTTTACTCAAACCATTATTTCACATGGATTGCCTCCCATGAAGCGCTCTTTTATGGTCAAATAGCTTGACCTTGATGTTGCTTACTTAGGCCAGATGAGTGGAACACCCACTCCAAAAATAGTTGGCCTTCAAAGTAATGGACTCCTTCTCATCATGCTTGGATTTCTTCTTCCTAGGAAAATAAATAACAAAAGGATCCCGCGAAGGCAATTGAAGCTTCATGTTCCCTTCATGTAGATTAATCAAAGCCTTAATAGTTCTTAAGAATGGACGACCTAATATGATAGGAGCAGTAGCATATTCAGGCATGTCAACAATAACAAAATAAATAAGAGCAGGACAACCTTTAATGTATACTAAAGTATTCTCTTTAATTCCTACTGCTTGTTTGTAGGTAGAATCTGCTAGATGTGATTTTAACTTGGTGGTTGATATGTCGGAAACGTATCTATAATTTTTTATGTTCCATGCTTGTTTAGTATCTACTTTGCTTTCCTTTGTCTACACTTTGAGGTGCTTTTACATGTTTTCTGGTACTAAACTATTAACAAGTTGCCACATTGCCAGTTGCCTGTTTTCTGCTATTTTTGGTTCCAGAAAAGCTAGTAAGGAAATATTCTCGGATTTGGACAGGACAAACATCAAAGTCAATAACTTAGAATGGGGAACAAGAAGTCAAGAGGGGAGATGGAGAAGTGGGCCAGGGTGCCCAGACCCACCCAAGGCACGGGTGATCCCTGCCCCGCGCCTAGGCAGGGTGTGGGGCCCCTTCCCGCCTCCTCGGCCTCCCCCTTCGCCTATAAGAAGCCCCTGATGCATAAACCCTAAGCACCCGATCAATATTCCATGAAACCTTCTGTAGCCGCCACCACCTTTGTCCCTAGATCGGGGGGATCTGAAGTTCTTCCCGGCACCCTACCGGAGGGGAGATCATCCCGGAGGCCTTCTCTCCGGTATGATGTGTGAGTAGTTCCACCTTGGACTATGGGTCCATGTAGTAGCTAGATGGTTGTATATCCTCCTTGTGCTTTCATGTATAGATCTTGTGAGCTTCGTTCATGATCAAGATCTAATCTATTTGTAATCATGCATGTTGTGTTTGCGGGGATCCGATGGATATTGAGATTATTATGTTGGTTTGATTAATGGTTTTGTCTTTATGATTCTATCATGTCTGTGTTCTTTGTGATCTTGCATGCTCTCCGTTGTTAGTAGCTATCTTGGCCAAGTAGTTGCTAGTGACTCCAAGAGGGGGTATTTATGCTCGATAGTGGGTTCATGCCTCTAGTTTCCAAGGGAAGTGACAGAAATCTCTTCGGTTGTAGATGTGATGTTGCTACTAGGGAGAAAACAACGGTCTCTTGTTCATGGAACATGTGGAATGTTTACCTTACACACTTTTCTTAAAGCAGTTGTCTGTTGCTTGCAACTTAATACTAGAGGGGGTTCAGATGATAACCTGAAGGTGGACTTCTAGTCATAGATGAAGTTGGATGGCGGTCTATGTATCTTGTTGTATTGCCCAATCGAATCTCATAGGATCTTTCTGACTAGTAATTGCATTGTTATGCCTTGCTCAGTTCCTGTCAATTGTCTCGCTGTAATTTGTTTACCCTTCATGCCATGTTGTTTATCTAAGGAGAGCACCTCTAGTGAACTATGGACCCTGGTCCAATCTTTACCATTGCTACATCTTCCACTGATACTTGTTTACTTGCTGCAAACCACCATTACCTTCCACACCATACGTTTAATCCTTTGTTACAGCAACCGGTGAGATTGACAACCTCACTGTTCGTTGGGGCAAAGTCTTGAGTTTGTGTTGTGCAGGTCTCCGCGTTGCTTGCAACACCTGTGTGACGTTTCCTTCCTCCTACTAGTTCGATAACCTCGATTTCTTACTGAGGGAAGACTTGCTGCTGTGCTGCTTCACACCTTGCCCTTGGGCTTCCCAACAGGCTCCACATCAACTGAGCCATCAACAAGTTTTCTGGCGCCGTTTCCGGGGAGGCTAAGGACGTCTTCACAAGGGGAGTCCTCCACTTCCTTTCTATTTACTTTGTTTTTAGTTTGCTTTGTTCCTTTTGCTTGGTTTTGTTTGCCTCTTTTCAAAAACCCAAAAAAATAGTCTAGTTTGGTTTGCTTGCTTTATTTCAAAAACACAAAAAAATTATTTCCTACTCTAGTTGCCACCTTTCTCTAGATCACCATGTTGTTCCCCAAGTTTGCCCTGAAAGATCTTGCAATAGGTAGTGGCTCCATAATTGGGAAAGATAATATTCAAGAATTCTTTAATCATGTTAGCAAGCATGAGGATATTGAGGATAGATCTATAGAAGAACTTTCTCCTAATTATGAGATTTTTGCATCTTCTTTAGTTCATATGTTGGAGGCTAGGTTTGTTGGCCTTAACCCCTTCATACAATTCTTGTTCCTAAAACTAAAAGAAGAAGAGAATGCTGAAAAGAGAGAACTCATCCTTGAAACTTTATTAAAAGAATTCCATGATGTTGCTAGGGAAGCCAAAAAGGTCTTTGAGCATTTCAATATGCTAGGCTCAAGCGTATATGTTGTGGGTATTTCTGATAAAACTAAGCCTAGAGAAGAATTTAAGATACCCATACCCTTTAAGCTTGTTGGAATGCATGAAGCCTTTGAGAAGAATTTTGATTGGATTGCTCCTGAAAATCTTTTTGATGAAGGTAGTAGACCAAAGAGAGATGAGAAGGGATCCTCCAAAACCCATTTGGATGAGATACCTTTCATAGTTGAAGACTTTGCAATTATTGATGTTAATGCTTCCTCATTTGAAAATACTTGATTCTTCTTGCTTCTTGTGCCTAACTTAAAGGCGTTAAAGAAAAGTACTTGTTGGGAGATAACCCAAGAGTTTCCTTGAGTCTTGGAAGTTATTACTTCAGTAATGACCTCTTCTTATCCTTTTTGTTTGCTTTTTGCACCAAGAATGAACTCTAATGAGAGGGAAGAAAGATTTGGGGAGTTGTTGTCCTGAAACTGATTTCTGTCCTCCACCATGAAAATTCATGAAGAGTCTCTGTAACTCTTATTGAGCTCAAAATTTACAAATACAGCCCCAGTATGTTAGCTAACTTTCGTTAGTTCAACACTTTTTTATTTGAGCAACAGAAGATTTTCGAAAAAATCGGTTTCTACCTGCTGGTCTGTTTTGACAGATTTCTGCCATTATTTGCATTTGCTTCTTATTGATTCCTTTTTGAGTTATCTTTTGGGGAATTGAGCTTTTTGAAGGATTTACTACAGTAGCTTGTGGTTTTAGTGAAAAGCCTTGATTTTCCAAAGCTTTGCCAGAGGTCTAATATATTTTGAATACACTAATTTTGCTAATGAAGATTGTGTGAAGTTTTGTATGAAGGAAAAATTTCAGGTGTAGAGAGAGAATGATGCAATGAGATGAAGAATGGACAAAAATCTCAAGATTGGGGATGCCACCATGGTGTCACCCCAAGAAATATCTAAGAGGTACAAGCGTCAAAGCTTGGGGATGCCCAAGGCATCCCCTTCTTCATCAATAAAAAGCTCAGGCTTGTCTAGACATTTCGTTTTTATTGTTTCATGCACAGTTGTGTTGTTCTTGGAGCGTCTTAGTTTTTGTTTGCTTTGCTTAGTTTGTTTAGTTTGCTTGAGTAGTTTGGACCCCCATTCTCGCTGTATTGTTTGCAAATAAGTTGCTTGGTGTTGGAAAGGAGTATTAAGTTCTTGCTTGTAAGTGTAAGAGGAGCTTGCATTGACTATGACTTAGACTTTAGCATGACATGCTAGTTGTTGTTTCAACCTTATGCTTAGTGATTATTGTTGTAGCATGTCTTGTTCCAAACAATTGGGATTGCTTAGTGTGCCTTGAAGAAATTATGCGTTGTTTTAGCATGCAAAAGCATAGTATTGTGGTATTCTCCTTTGAGGTTTGCTTGGGTTGACTTCGCCATGATCACACCATGTTATGACTATGAACAAGTCACCATTAGCCTCTATGATAATTTAGTCCTTGACTTGTAGTACCACTCTATGCTTTGATTAGTAATGCTTTGTTGCTCTGCATGATTATGGCCATTATGCTCTCTTATTTGGTTGCTCCCAGTATTTTGCTAGCCTCCACTTGTATGAGTAAGCTCTACTCATGCTTCCCACTCCCAAGAAACCAAGTTATTCTAAAGTGTCCACTATAAACTCCTATGCATGGTGTGTTACACCATTCCAAGTATATTCTTGTTTTCATCTATCTTCTAATTAAAAAACTATTTTGTTATGTGAAAACTTAGTGATTAAATCCCTCACGAACTTGATGGCACACTTTATATTCTTTGCCCCTAATGAACTTGAACCATTGTGTCATCTATGTTGTATATGCTTGCACTTATACATTGGAATTAGCAGAACCGTGCTATCAGGGGAACATTTTCAACATTGCACTTGTACTTTGTACTCAGTTGATATCATGCTCTTTTGTCTATGGATGTCACCGGTGTGAAATAAAAAGGGAACTTGTAAGTCCATGAAGTTTGTATTTTGTGTTAGAGAAACGCCTGGGCCTCTAGCCTAAGCCATGCCTAATCATGGTGGAAACTTGCAGCATCACCATAGTGAGCTATCTATGAAGCATCCTCAATAAAAAGGTATGCATATGGTAAATAAAAATATCGCTGGGATGCTCATTGTCTGCTTGCCTTGTCATTTTTGTTATGGGATAGCTCCAGTACCATGTGCAAAGGGTACCCCGTTGGCGGTTCTCTATGATATGCAAACACTTACAGTGACAAGAACTTACAGGGGACTGAAGTTGAGTAGCATGAGGTGTGGACCTTGTATTCAAGGGACTTGAGATTGCCAACTTATACTTCGTCAAGCATATACTCCATCTTTGTTCACTTTAACCTTAATCACTTCAAGATGCTTGTGATAGGGGAAATGAGGGCTGAAAGCTAACAAGTACCATGATTTTTGGAAGCTCTTTTTCAAACTTGAAATCCCTGCTTCCTTTATAAAAGGCCTTTCTTCCACCATTATTTGAGTCTCCACCTTCTACCTTTAGGCACCATTAAGAGAGCATAGTTGCCATTCTATGTGCAGTGTTCCAAAGCTTATTGATTGATGCATATTGTGATATTACTTGTTCTTGTGCTACTTGTTTCTAGTCACCCTTGTGAACTTTGAAGGTGTCCTATGCATCTATTTGCTACTCTATGAGGTACAAGATGATTACCACTATGCTATGTTTTCTGTATGTGAAACAAACAAACGTTTTTCAATGCATGTTATTCATGATATTTGTTTGTATCCTGTCATGTTGCATGCATAGTTGCTATGTCTTACTGTTAGAACTCCATCTTTCATGATCATGTTTAGAGTTCTTTGATCCCAGCTTTCAATGCTTGCAAATGGTTTGATCTTTATTGTGAGGGTGCATGTCACCTCAAAAATTATTCTTTTTATCACTTACCTACTCGAGGACGAGCATGAGTTAAGCTTGGGGATGCTTGATACGACGGAAACATATCTATAATTTTTGATCTTCCATGCTTGTTTAGTATCTACTTTGCTTTGCTTTGTCTACACTTTGAGGTGCTTTTTACATGTTTTCTGGTACTAACCTATTAACAAGTTGCCACCGTGCCAGTTGCATGTTTTCTGCTGTTTTTGGTTCCAGAAAAGCTAGTAAGGAAATATTCTCGGAATTGGACGGGACAAACGTCAAAGTCAATAACTTTAGTGGGGAACAAGAAGTCCAGAGGGGAGACGGAGAAGCGGGCCAGGGCGCCCAGACCCCCCTAGGTGCGGGTGGGCCATGCCCCACGCCTAGGAAGGGTGTGGGGCCCCTAGCCGCCTCCTTGGCCTCCCCCTTCGCCTATAAGAAGCCCCCGATGCCTAAACCCTAAGAACCCTATCAATATTCCACGAAACCTTTTGTAGCCGCCGCCACCGTCGTCCCTAGATCGGGAGGATCTAAAGTTCTTCCCAGCACCCTGCTGGAGGGGAGATCATCCCGTAGGCCTTCTCTCCGGTATGATGCGTGAGTAGTTCCACCTTGGACTATGGGTCCATGTAATAGCTAGATGGTTGTATCTCCTCCTTGTGCTTTCATGTATAGATCTTGTGAGCTCCGTTCATGATCAAGATCTAATATATTTGTAATCATGCATGTTGTGTTTGCGGTGGTCCGATGGATATTGAGATTATTATGTTGGTTTGATTAATGGTTTTGTCTTTATGATTCTATCATGTCTGTGTTCTTTGTGATCTTGCATGCTCTCCGTTGTTAGTAGCTATCTTGGCCAAGTAGTTGCTAGTGACTCCAAGAGGGGGTATTTATGCTCGATAGTGGGTTCATGCCTCTAGTTTCCAAGGGAAGTGACAGAAATCTCTTCGGTTGTAGATGTGTTGTTGCTACTAGGGAGAAAACAACGGTCTCTTGTTCATGGAACATGTGGACTATTTACCTTACACACTTTGCTTAAAGTAGTTGTCTGTTGCTTGCAACTTAATACTGGAGGGGATTCGGATGATAACCTGAAGGTAGACTTCTAGTCATAGATGTAGTTGGATGGCGGTCTATGTATCTTGTTGTATTGCCCAATCGAATCTCATAGGATCTTCCTGACTAGTAATTACATTGTTATGCCTTGCTCAGTTCCTGTCAATTGCCCCGCTATAATTTGTTTATCCTTCATGCCATGTTGTTTATCTAAGGAGAGCATCTCTAGTGAACTATGGACCCCAGTCCAATCTTTACCATTGATACATCTTCCACTGTTACTTATTTACTTGCTGCAAACCACCATTACCTTCCACACCATACGTTTAATCCTTTGTTACAGCAACCAGTGAGATTGACAACCTCATTGTTTGTTTGGGCAAAGTCTTGAGTTTGTGTTGTGTAGGTCTCCGCGTTGCTTGCAACACCTGTGTGATGCTTCCTTCCTCTTACTGGTTCGATAACCTTGGTTTCTTACCGAGGGAAGACTTGCTGCTGTGCTGCTTCACACCTTGCTCTTGGGGTTCCCAATAGGCTCCACATCAACTGAGCCATCAGTGGTTTCAAAAGTGACAAGATTTAACTTATTAAAACGACTTTTTGGAATTGTTGAAACATTTGCACCTAAATCATAAAGTGCAACTATCTCATTAGTCCCAATTTTAATCTTAATAGTAGGCTCAAATATATCATCAAGCTTAACAGGTAGTTTTTTAGCAATTTTGTTATATTCTTCCTCAAGCTCACGTACCTTTATTGCTACCTGATTAACAAAGTGTTGATACATAGCTTCCTCATTTCCTTCACTTACCATAATCTTGATATTGATCCTTTTCACAAGATCTTCAACTGTGTAATTTGGTGAAGGAGCATTGCTATAGTCAAGTTCTTCAGGCTCCTCCCTTTGGATTCTTATCCTCTTGAGGTCTTCAACCGCATTGGGCTCAACTTTACCTGCAAATTTAGCTAGAATGAGAGCTTGACTCTCGGTTATCTTACCTAGCTATGCCTCAACAATACTTGTTCTTTCTTGGAGGGCCTGCAAATTATTCCTCAAACTTATAGCTTGGTTAGAAAAATATCCAAGCATATTATCATGGTTCTCCGTTATCTTAACAAGGATATTATTTTGCTCATTTTGCGAATCTATAAAAGACTTAAGAGTTTCTTGGAGACTACCATTACTTGATCCCATATTATTATTAGAGTTACATGCAGGACTAGAATAATGTTTCTGAAAGTTTGGATTATAATTCTTTTTACAAGCAGGGTTATAATCATTACGAGCTACAAAGTCTATTATTTCAATAGTTTGTTCAGGAGTAGCTCTTAACAGGGTTTCCTTACCTTTATCATCTAATATGAGCTCATCCAACTTAGCATAGAGTTCTTCATTTTCCTGAGGTGTGATGGATTTCACCTTCTTTGTGTTTGATCTTTCCACATGCCATTGGGCATGGTTGTCTTGCATATTGTCTAGCAGCTGCTTTGCTTCGGTAATTTGTTTGCCCATAAATTTTCCTCTAGCTGCAGTATCAAGCATATACTTAGATACATGGTTAAGAGCATTATAAAATAAATGGAGAATTAACCAATCTTCCATCCCATGGCTGGTACAGTTTCTCATGCATTCTTTCATCCTCTCCCATGCAAGCTCTAGTGGCTCACGCTCTTCCTGTCTAAAACCAGTAATATTAGATCTTAGTTGCATAGTCTTTGCAGGTGGGAAAAATTTAGTCATAAATAAATAAGTACACTCCACCCATGATGCAATAGTATTTCTAGGAAAATATAGCAACCATTGTTTTGCTCTTCCTCTAAGATAGAAAGTAAATAAGCGCAACTTGACCGCATCGGGGTCAACATCTTTAATGCGCATTATATCACATATTTCAGTGAAAGTATTCAAGTGTATACATGCGTCCTCAACAGTAATTGTTGGCAGGGTAATAGGAGTATGCAAATAATCATTGTTGGGAGTTCCAAACTCCCCAAGTTTCTTTTTAGCCATATTTACTATGTTTTTGGGTTTTCTTAAATAAAAACTTATAATAGTAAACACAAGAATTTAAAGACTAACTAATTTTTTTGGTTTTTCAAATAAAGGCTAAAAGCAAACTAACAAAATTAAAAACAAGAATTAAAACTAGCAAGGTTCGTACTAACCTTACCAGGGTAGTTATTGCTTCCCCGGCAACGGTGCTAGAAAAAGGGTTGGTACCTTCGATCCGGATTATGGATGTATTATAGCTCTTTTTCCCTATTAGACCTAGGTTATCGAATCCTCGGGAAGCAGAAAGTATAGTAAAGTTACTTTAACGAACCTTCAGGAATTTTAGAATTCTTTTTGTGTTTTACCGAACCAAGAGTTTGCGATCTTTTATTGTTGTCGATGATGGAGAGAGAGGGCCTGGGGCTTTCAGTTTCACCTATAGATATGCAAAACATCTGATGGGAATAAAAGCTAATAATAAAGTATGCATGTAATTGTTCGAGCAACATAATTATGTAGGCAGTGCATCCATAATTGCTATTGCCTCTGCAACTGCTTATAGCAATAACCTACTAGTCTCATCCATAGAAGAAAGAGAACTAATGATATGCATAGTGATGTCACCGTTAATCCCAAGTAAATACCTCACATACAGCCGTACTACCCTTTCTGTCACTAGAGTTTCCATCCCGCAAATTAGTCATTACTCACACTCCCTATACCTGGATCAATCCTTGGGGTCTTGGGTACCTGACAAGTCCTTAGATTGAGGCAAGAGAGGGTACAATAATCATCATGTCATACAAACTAATACATGATCCCATCTATGATAAATAACATGCACAAAGCTACATATCTAGGCCAAAGCCCTTAGCCCAAGGAGAATTACTCACACATAGAGATGAAATCAACAATCATAAACACTGTAATGGAAATCATGAGATTAATAGTAATAGTCTTACAATGTCACCAATTGGAGATGAGATCTACTATTACAAGTGGTGGAATATGGCTATGGTGGTGGAGAAGGGTTTGGAGATTAGATTGAAGGGAATATGCCCGAGAGGCAATAATAAAGTGGTTATTATCGTATTCCTTGTTTATGATAAATGTTTATTTTACATGCTATAATTGTATTAATACGGAAATGTTAATACATGTGTGTTTAATAAACAAAAGGAAGTTCCTAGTTATGCCTATCTTATAAACTAGCTCGTTGATTAACAAGATGATCAAAGTTTCCTGATCATGGATATTGGATGTTGTTAATAGAGAGGTCACAACATTAGTGTAATCGTGTGATGAACATTCATCCGAAGTATAGCATTACGATCAAAGTCATTGAGTTTATATTGCTATAACAACTTACGAAGTGATCCTGATCCTTAGACCATGAGATCATGTCAATCACTAACACCGGAAGAGTTTCTTGATAACATCAAACGTCACACCTTAACAGGGTGATTATAAAGATGGTTCAGAACTACTAAAGTGTTATGTTGAGGCCCATGGATCGAGAGTGGAATTTTTTCAGCCCGATGACGGATAGATATGCTCTGGGCCCTCTCGGTGATATCACATTGATTAGCTTGCAAGCAAGTGATTTGATCACTAGAATGTTATATCACGGGAACGAGAAAAGAGTGCATGTCAGTAACGAGATCAAACTAGGTATGGAGATACCTATGATCGAATCTCGGACATGTAATATATCACGAAACAAAAGGATTAAGATACTAGCGTAAAAGGTTCCGACGATCACAAGAAAGTCACCGTTGAATGTGTGGGAGTCAGTATGGGTCTCCAGATCCCGCTTCTGATTATTGATCCGAGAGGGGTCTCAATCATGTCCGCATTATTCACGAAACGTAGGCTGACACACTTAAGAGACACCGACATCCATTTGAAGCAAAAGTTTCATGCCGAAAAGAATAACAAGCGCAGGAATTTATTTCACTAGATACCGGAACGGGTTTTCGGGTGAAATCGTAGAAAGTGTTTCTGCATGTGAAATGAAATACTAGCAAGGGGTTATATGTGAATGTTTGTCATTAAAGTAATTGACAAAAATCTGAATAAATAAAAGGAGTTTTATTTAATGAGAGTTTGCATTAAATTTGGTGGAAATTTAATGGGAATTTGAGTGGAGGGAATTGAAAGGCATTTGAGTGAGTGGAGTGTCCACCCACATGAATGTGGAAGAGGTGGACGAAGCCCCATGGCTGGGCGCATGGCCCCTTGGGTGCCCCCCTCTCCCTATAAAAGGAGCCCCCTCCCTCTCTCTCACTCACACCTCCTCGTGAAGGATCTCTTTCCCCCTCTAGTATTTATCTCCCATGGTCTCGGACTAGCGAGATACATGTTCCCGGTGGCTTTTTGGCAAGGAAGAGTTGTGCTTCTGCTGCATCGCTGGAGCGAGGAGGCGGAGGTTGCTCGGTGCCTCGGACGTGTGTGCGAGTACGGATGCGCTGCTAGTTTGCTAGGACTTCCTCTTGATCTTGAGATCGGCAAGAGATCGTCTACATCAACCACGAGTTTGGACTCGTTAAGCTTTGTCGGTCTTCAAGGATATGTTCTCTACAGATGTATATCCGCCCGTTGCTTGTATCTAGTAGATAGATCTTGGTACATAGTTGTTCCCATTGTAGGAAATTTTTTGTTTTCTATGATGCGAACCCTACAGTGGTATCAGAGCCGGATCTATGCGTAGATGCTTTGCATGGGTAGTACACATATGAGTATGTGGGTGATGATGATCATTTTATTGCTTCTTAGTTGTACTTTGGATATTGGTGGCATAGTGGGATGAAGCGGCCCGTACAAACTTTACATGTCCTTGCACATGAGACCTGTTCCACGCTTGACATGCAACTAGTTTGCATAAGTGGCTAGCGGGTGTCTATCTCTCCTACTATAGTCAATATCTCATTTGCAACGAGTTGTCAACAATTTGGTTATCCTCGTTGTGGTTCATGTTCGTAGGTAAGAACAGTTCTATCTTCGAAAGCCCTAAGCCACGTAAAACTTGCAATGGATAAATTAGAGGCGTCTAGTTTAGATTGTTGCTGGGCTAGTGTCATGATATGGTGATGTTGTAAGTAGAAGTATAAGTCGATACTCTTACAACATACATAACGTGTAAGTTCCATAGACCTTGGTCTTACACATAAAGGTATGATAGTGATCATACCACGGTGCACATGATAGAGATCATATGCGGGAACCATATCATTTCACTAATAAACATGTGATGTTTGATTGCATCTTATATTGCTTGTTTGGCGTTTTATTAGCATAATAAGATGATACCTCATTTAAATATCAAGATAAGAATGTGTTCTTCCTTAAGTATGCACCGACAATATTTCGTCGCTTCAAGACATCACGTGATGATCAGGTGTACTTGAATCCATGATCATATCTCGGGTGTAAGACAGTTACACACGCGAATACTAAGGTTCTTACTTGGCGAGCCTAGCATGTACAGACATGGCCTCGGAACACGGACCGAAAGGTTAGGCATGAGTCATATGTTTTGATGTGATGACCATATGGATGCTCGCCTTTGAAGCTACACTGACTCACGTGATGATCGGACTTGGTGTAGTGGATTTGGTTCATGTAATCACCAAAAAGGCACGAGGGATGTTATTTTTGAGTGGGAGATCATTTCTAATTTGGATTAGTAGAACTCAATTTATCATAAATTAAATCAAAATGAATTTGCATAATTTCTTGTAGTCATTGGCATTCGTTCACCACCTTATGCTTAGTTGTAATTGAGATAATAGAACTATAGAATTCTGGATATATACTTTACGAACTAGTATCGTATTGTGTTGAGTGTCAATCAAAGTTTAAAGACCTATTGCAAACTTTCAGCAAACTCTGTTTACTCCGTGAAATTTAATAATTAGTATTAAATCAAGAGTAACAATTCCAGTGTTAGTATCTTAAGTATCATGTTTGACTTCATGATTCTTGATTGTTTTAATATCAAGTTTATCTAGGAGCTGAAAGAATTGTTTCAGAAACCATCATGTGTGATAGATATAACGATATCTGAAACAATGTTTTGGTTGCAATATGATAGAGTATAATATATGTTCTCATATTGGATGAGAATTTGCAAAGGTTGGAGATGCTAGACATCCTAATCATCCAAAAAGGGTTTTGGAAAGTACCATTATACTCACGATTCATCTTTCTAAGCTACATTAGCTTGATCATGAAAGTCGTCATGATAAGGATGAATAGAAGATGTATGTAAAATGTTTACTACACTAAAAGATTACTAAATAATGGATTTTGAAAGAATACCGATCATTTTGATGATGGTGATCTACTTCAAAGTGTAAGTCCAAAGGTATTATTATTTGAATATACACGCTTTGGACTATGTGTCATGTATATGGCGCCACTTTGATGTTGATAGATTCTTTTAAAAAGGAAAAGGAAATACTGAAAGAGAATCTATAAAATATATTTGGCAGAAAAGAAAATATTGGAAATATCCAATTTAGGTATATGGATGATATACATGTTATGGTTGTATTCTTTGCTTGTTATACAATGTGGTTCTTGGGTATTGGATACCGAATTGGTTGGTATGAAATTTCATACGGAACGACGCAATTCATAAACCACAATGGCCTAAGTAACTAGCAAGAGAATATGTGATGATGTTCATCGAAAACAAACAAACCATTGTTTGTATTTCTCGTTGACATCAAAGCTTGAATTCAAGATTTTTTTTAATAATTGTTATTTAAATCAGGTATTATGAGAACAAAGGTTGTTCAAATAATTACCGTATTCCATATAAGATGGATGATTTACAAATCTAGTTGGAGAAATCACATCCATAAAGCTAATGCTAAAATGTCGCAAGACAGATGATTGAAAGATCACTTACGAAGTGACGTCGCCGTTTAAATTATATTGGAAAGAAATCATGAAGAATCTCCATATTCATGGATTTTTGGAGTCTTTGATTTGATCAAGTGACGCTAGTGAGACTTTTCTCGGGATAATTAAAACTTCGTTCAAAGGCTAAAGAAGAACGATCGACTAAATTATTGGAATTTATACATATCGATGTATGTAGTCAATTATGTATAGTCGTAAGCGATGGATTTCAACTTCATATGCTTTCTCCGGAAATTTGAGTGAATATGCACTTAATGAGAAATAAGTATGAAATATTTGAAAACGTTCAAATACTTTCAAGATGAAGTGGAAAATTATAGTAACAAGAAACTAAATGGTTTATGATTTTATCATAAAAGGGATTTATTTGAGTTACAAGTGTAACAAGAAAATAAATGAATTATGATTTGATCATAAAGGGATTTATTTGAGTTGCAAGTTTAGCAAAACACCTAGATTTACATCTCCCGAAACACCATAGGAATATGGAGTGTTTGAGATTTGTAATGAAACCTTGTGTGACATGTTTGGATCAAAGGTGTTATTTATAAAACTGCCATTATGTTTTAAAAGATTAAAATCTTTAGAGACTACCGCTTTTACACTGAAAAGAGCTCCATCTTGATCCGTTGAAATGACACCATGGAAGTTATGGTTTTGGGTAAAACCCAAATTGTCATTTCTTAAATTTTGGTATGCTAAGCATAAGTAAGATGTTTACAACCAAAGTCGGATGAGCATGTCTTTGTAGGTTATTTCGAATAACCATTGGATATTCCTCCATAACACCAAGGACAAAAGGGTTTGTCGCTTGAAATATGAAATTTCTTGAAAAAGGAATTTTTCGCAAAAGTTAAGTGGGAGGTCAATAGAACTTTGATAAGGTTAGCGAACCTTAGCTAAATGTGCTGAGTTGCGCAGCGATAGAAATTGTTCCGGAGGCTGCCATAATACTCATAGCTTATGTGCCTCAAAGGTTGTGGTCACGGGGATCTAAGTTCTTATTGAACCAAGTCGGTCGGATAAACAATCAAATGCTAAGATTTGAGAGTAAATCATTATTGTCTGACAATGATGCACCGACTACATGCAAAGAAGCGATGATGGGCCCTGACTCCGTCAAATGGCTTGAAGCCATAAAATCCGTGATAGCTCCATACACGAGAAATCAAGTTTTGAACTTGAAAGACCCTCCGGAAAGGTGTAAAAACCTATCGGACGTATCTGGATCCATAAAGAAACAGACATGGATGTTTCACATCTATGAAATAGTCGACATGTTGGTAAAGTATTTTATGACAATGTTCAAGGAGTTGACTATGACAAGATTTGATCTTTCATAGCGATATTTAGTCTGGACGGATTAAAGTAGCAACCACTACATATAATTTGGTATATGGTAGATGAATAAACAAAACAAAGTTCTTCTAATAGAATGGTTACCTAGGATGTGTACATGACACGGTCCAAAGGGTTTTGTTAAATTCAAAGGATGCTAAAAGGGTATGCAAACTTCAATGGTTGAAGTAAGCATCACGGAGTGGAATCTTCACCATGATGAAAAAGGAGTTTTTCATCACGAGACGATGAAGATGCTTGCATTTGCAAGAAATTAAGTGGGAGCGCTAAGACATATTTTCTAATACATTATGTGGATGACATCTTGTTGATTAGAAATGGTGTATCTTTTATTGACGAAGGTTAAGAATTTCATTTTGATGAAAGACTTAGGCAAAACCCGAATATTTAGCATGAATGTCTATAGTGGATAAACTGTGACGCTAATATGGTTGTGCCAAACGTACATATATGAGATATTGAAGGAGTTCAATATAGAAACGACAAGAAACAGTTCTTGGCGCATGGAAAGGAATTGAATCAAGATTCAAGTGTATCGACACTTGATAAGTGAAACAAGATTCAAGTGTTTTGATACTTGATGAATGAAATAACAAGAATGTTTTGATCAATCATACCATGATATGTACACATCCAGATATATCCTATGCTCTAAGTGTTATGAGCATATACCAGAATGAATCATAAAATGATCATTGGACGATAGTAAGGATATTCTTATGTTCTTCTGGAAGAACTAAGAATATATTTGTGTAGAGGTGACAAACAATTATAAATAGTTCATTGTAAAGCGTTACATTGATACTAGTTTTGTCACAAGATACAAATTAAGTTTATCTCAATTTAAACTATGGATGGCACAATGTAATGGAAAGGAGATTCCATGATGGATTTGGATGAAATCCATAGTTAAGACATTGTGACGAATCCTACAACAAAAGGTTAAGTATATTGTCGTGGGAATGGTCACGGCAGATGCTGCAATCGGCAGCGAGTAGTAGAACAAGGGGCAAGGGCGGCCAGCCATCTGCGGTGCGAGATGAGGGCGGAGACACAGGGTTTTACCTGTGTTCGCCCGAGGGTAAATACCTACTCCTGCTAGATTGTATTATGATGGTGGTACAATGGGCGAGCTCGGCGGCTAGGCGGCGAGTCGCTTGGGTGTATGATGGAACGTATCTCTACACGCCTCGCAGGGAGGTTTATATAGGCTCACCTCTCCTAGGGTTTACATATCTCAACCGAATCAGTTAAGGCTTCAGTACTTGTTTAACCTAATCCGACTGGGCCTATCTACTCGCTGGCCTTCGACTTCGATCGCTTGGATCCACTGGCCTTGATCCGCCGCCCTTGCAGCCCACTCGCCAGCTTCGGGCCGGAACGCCCCGCTGGTATACCCCGGTGGCATATCCCCATCAAGAGTCCCCGAGGCCGCCGTTGATTGGGCGTAGGTGGGCTCACGCACGAGTATACGGCTTCAGAGCAGACATCCAGTCGAATCGTCGGCGGGCTCCTGTATAAAGGAGAAAACTAGTCATCCTGATCGCAGCTTTAGCGAGTCGAGTCGGCGAAACACTGTCGTAGTGATCGGGTCAGCGAGCCGAGTGGCTGAAGTTGGACCGTTAAACGTGGTCAAACTAGCCGTTAGGGTAATCCAACGGTAACTTTTGGCGTAATCACCGCGTAGTAACGACTCCCTGATTTGGCGGGCAACAACCGCTATATAAGGGGAATGGCAGGCGATCAGAGAACCATCTTCTCGCCATTTCCTCCGATTGCACGCACTCTCGCCTTCCTTCGCATCGCGATCCAGCCGACCCGAAATCCTTCGACCCCCCACAAATCCTTCCGCCATGGCCCTCTCCACCGAGCCTTGGGGTAGATCTAAGTGTACGAGGGCGCAACTGGCGTCTTTGAGGAGGCCGGGATCCTGCGCGCCGGTTGTTGGCGCATCCCTGCGGCCGGAGAGGTGACCCCGAACCCGCGCGAGGGGGAATTCATCTGCTTCACCAGCCACCTAGAACGGGGGCTAGGATTCCCTACGTCCCTGTTCTTCCGGCGCTTCTGCGCCTATTACGGGATCCAACCGTTAGACCTGGGTCCACACAGCATCGAGCAGCTCTCCATCTTCGTGGCGTTCTGTGAGTGCTACTTGGGCTGCCGGCCCTACTTCCCTCTATGGCAAGATCTGTTCCACGGACGGATCAGCCGCGAGGAAGCGGGCGGCCCAATGCTTGCCGCGGGCGGCCTAACATTCCAGCTGAAGTCGAAGGCTTCATTCTTTGACTTGATGCTGCCCGCCAAGGCAGCGAGCGACTGGAAGAAGTCTTGGTTCTACGTTGCCGAGGCGACCCCGGAGGGCGAGATGGCGATCCCACGATACTCTGACAACCGGTCCGAACCGCACCGACTTCAAGTCGGCAAGCTCCCCAGCGACCAGCGGATGGTCGTGGACGAAATGCTTCAAACCATCCGCGGTCTAAAGAAGAAGGGCCTCCAGACGATCAACTTATACAACTGCTGGCTCGGGCGGCGGCTCGTCCCTCTGGCTCGGCGCGACCACTACATGTACCAATACACGGGCCGGGAGGACTCGACGAAGTCCTGCCTAGCCGAGTGGAAGCTCGAGGACTACACCCCAGCACTGAAGAAGATCACCCAGGCGGTGTACCTGGATGCAAAGGCTAGGGTCGCCCCCTACACCGCAAAGCATCCAGCCCCAACGGTAAGTCACCTCGCATCATTCGCAGTCGCAGTTTATGCAGTCGCGGTCATTCTAATTTCATCTTGTGCTCATTGCAGCTATTCCAAGTGGTGGAAGGATGGCTCCCGCCTTCAGATGACGAGAATTCGAGCTTGTCCTTCTAGGACATGGGCGAGTCGCCTCCCGCCAAGGGCGACACCGAGAGCAACGAGAGCAACGGCGACAACGAATCCGAGGAGGAGGTCGCCCTGCTGGTCCGCAAGACCCGCGGGCAGCGTCAGCATGAGCTTGAGGCGAGCAAAAGCCTCGAGCGTCATGATGACGATGACGAACTTCCGAAAACCACCTTGCGCCGCCAGGCTACTCCGTCGAAAAAGAAGAAGAAGAAGGAGAAGGAGGCGAAGGCTCCTCCGAAGAAGAAGACGAAGCCGACCAAGGACGAGGCGTTGCCGACGGCAGCCGCGCTGGACACGGCCACTGTCGAGGTGCCACTGGCCTCGATGCCTCCGCCATTCGCCCCAATCTCTGGGCTAGGGGCGGCTCCGGCCGCGGCGGCTTCACCTCGCAGGGAAGCTCCTGCTGAAGACGTCCCAGAAGCTCCCGTTGCAGCCTCGACGACGAAGAGGCCGTCCGTGTCTTGGGCACACGACATCCTGGAGATGGGCCTCAGTCGCCGACTGGGCCCCGAACTGGAGAAGCCGGCCGGCATCCGCACGGGGCTACGCTTCATTCCAGTCGCCAAGTGAGTTCACTCACCTACCTTTGTCTTTCATAGCAACTTGAATTATCTTGCTCACACGATCGATTTACAAGACCGGAGCAAAGAAGATAGGCCACCCGACCGTGGCTAAGGTGCCACCGGTCGACAGCAAGGAGGATCCTTCCCGTAAGAGGAAGGCAGACGAAGTCGTCGCCCCTGCGGATGGCGCCAAGATGGCCAAGGGCGACGATGTCGTCACGATCTCCGACGACATGGCGGTCGTGCCGAATGATCTCGCAATGGAGGCGGCCGTACCCACAAAGGAGGGTGCTCCCTCGCCTGGGGTGACCGAGCCGGCCTCCTTTGGTGCCGGTGCCTCCATCGCCACGTTCCCGCGCTTTATTGCCAGATCGGCTACATCGAGTGGGACCTCGCCCTCGAGCCGTGCACCTGGGGTCGCCGACACGGAGGTCGAGCAGCGTCGTGGGCACACGCCGGCGCTCCTCGCGTCCGTGGATGCGATACAACTTCACGGCATGCTTGGCGCAGCCATCCAGGTATGTCCAGTCCCCGAGGATCAGGCCGGTGTGTTGCAGCGGTCTGATTCTTTTAGTGTCTTAGTGTTATTTTTCGCGTCCAGACCCCGAGTGCGCACTCGCTGAATTTCAGCGGGTGGGCACTTAGGATTTGTTGATCGCCAGTCCCCGAGTGCGTACTCGCTGAATTTCAGCGGGTAGGCGCTTAGGATTTTTTGATTGCCAGTCCCCGAGTGCGCACTCGCTGAATTTCAGCGGGTGGGCACTTATGATTTCACTTTGGTTAACTGTTTGAATTGTGTGCAGGATTTGCAACGTGAGTCAGCTGACCGACTGGCAGCGAAACACCACGCGGAGAAGGAACTGGCCACCGTCCAAGAGGCGAATAAGGGGCTTCAGGCAGTTGTCGCGAAGGCGGAAGAGGCTCGCCAGGGACTTGTCCCAGCGGGCGAGTTGGCAGTGGCTCAATCGGCATTGAGCAAGGCTGAGAAGCGGATCGCCGATCTCGAGCGCGAGCTGAGGGAGGATAAGGAGGAAGCGAGCTCGGCGGATGGGCGAGCCAAGGCCGCCATTACAGCCGCCGCAGAGGATCGTAAAGTGTCCGACGCCCTTGTTGCTGGGCTTCAGGACGACTATACTTCGCTTCAACGCTTCATCACGGATCTCTCCCGCCCCTTGATTGGTAAGTGTATCTGCCTCTGCCAATAGCGTGTGCCTTTTTGTGATGTCCAGCGTACTCACTGTTATCTTCTATTCGCAGGTCGTATCCTTGATAGTGCGCAAGAGGCGAGCTCGTTTGACGCGCGGCAATGTGTGGCCACGCTCGTCGACTCGGCGACGTTGTCGGCGACGTGCATCCGAGCCTACCTCCAGGAGATATCGCCCACAGAAGTAATTCCCAGCGACCTCGTCGAGGTGTGGAAGTACTTGGAGAAGGCGCCGTCGGTCGTTGAGTTCATGACACGATCGGCGTTCCGGCGCGGAGCGGCAACGGCGCTTAGCCTTGGGCTTGCTCATTTCCCGGAGGACTTCGACCTCGACGACGTGACGAGTGGCTACCCGTCGTCGACTGGCGCGGTGGAAATCTCCGAGGTACTCAAGTTGACGGACCGCGCCGCGATGTACTCCGAGCGTGTCTGGGCAATGGGCGACCTCCTTCCTTACCAGGAGACGGTCGTCGCACCCAACGACCCCGAGCCGCCGCACCGGGACTTCAAGGTCGAGCAGCACTTTCGAGCGGCGATGGCGGGTGAGCTAACGATGTATCCGTCGAACCCGTCACTCCCTTCATCCGCAATCGCAAGGGTGCTGGCGAGTCGTTGTCGAAGCCTGCGGAGTAAACTAGGTTGCCCTGGGGCGTTAGTAGCAGTTCTGCCATTCGGCATACTATGTATTTTGAGACGATTGCAACATGTTATGAATGATATATGGTGTTGTTTTGTGACTTGCCGTGTGTTTTCTGATTGTGGGTTGAACGAGTCCCCGAGCGCGTCCGCCCGTTTTTATGGGGTTTACCTCGTGTGTTATGTGTTTGCGTTTTTTGAATATTTTGTTATTGCGGTCGACTCGCCCGGACTCGGAGAGCCAGTCGCAAGGCGACTCCCTTGAGCGCTCTGTACTTCACCGTTTTCCCTTGCACGAACGAGGTCGGGTGGCCGAGTCCCCGAGCGTGGTACTTGGTTGTTCTAGGCGCAACTCGAGGGTGGGTGAGGACTTGGCTCGTTAGTTCGAGCGCATCACTCCTGCCTGGCCCGTTGGGTCAGTCGCATGGCGAGTCCTGGGCATGCTCTCATACTTGGCGTTTTCCCAAGCCGCTCGCGCTGAACTGGTCATCAGTCCCCGATCGTGGTACTTGGCCGTTCGAGTCGCTATGTCGAGGATGCGGAGGATCATGGTTGCTCTAAGAAGCGAAGGCAGTTTTCTTGGCTCGTAGAGCCAGTCGGGCTGGGCGACTCCAATGGGGCTCCGGGTAGGCGTTTCTCGTGGACGATGCAAGACCTGAGGTGACCCAGTGCTCTTGCACCGCACTACTTAGCCGTGCCGATCGCTGTACCAGAGGATGACTTCTGCGGTTAGCTTGACGCTGTTATTACGAGTGCGAGTGGCACAAGACACGGAGAGTAGGCGCAATTTGCGGTAACCAATTCTTTTTATTTCATAGCAACTGGGGAGTACATATGTGGGGTTCTAGGAGTAGAACTTCCGTAGGAGGTTTACATTCCATGGTCGCTTGACGTCGAGTTTGCCGTCCCCGCGGACGTCGACGAGGTAGTAGGCGTCATTGCCGAGTACTCGCCCGATGGCGAATGGTCCCTCCCACGGAGGGGAAAGCTTGTGCATGCCCTACTTATCCTGGATGAGGCGCAACACCAGGTCGCCTTCTTGGAAGGTGCGAGTTTTCACCCGCCGGCTGTGGTAGGGGCGGAGTCCCTGCTGGTAGATGGCGGTGCGTGAACAAGCGAGGTCACGTGCCTCGTTGAGTTGATCGACACCATCCTGGCGGGCGAGTTCGTTTGTAGCGTCCGTGTAGTGGACGACCCGCGGCTAGTCGTGCTCGAGGTCGGTGGGCATGACCGCCTCGGCGCCGTACACCATGAAGAAGAGGGTGAATCCTGTCGACCTGTTGACCGAGGTGCGGATGCCCCAGATGACGGAGGGTAGCTCTTCGACCCAGCACCCGGCGGTGCGCTCGAGTGGTACTTGTAGTCGCGGCTTCAGGCCGTGGAGGATGCTTTGATTGGCCCGTTCCGCCTAGCCGTTGGATTCCGGGTGGGCGACTGACGCAAGGTCGAGCCGGATGTGGTGTTCTTCGCAGAACTCGGCCATGGCACCTTTGGCGAAGTTGGTGCCGTTGTCCGTGATGATGCTGTTTGGGAACCCGTAGCGATATATGAGCTCGCGTAGGAATTTAGTGGCGGTCTTCCCGTCGCATTTCCGGACTGGCTTGGCCTCCACCCACTTTGTGAATTTGTCGACCGCGACCAGGAGGTGGGTGTAGCCGGAGGGGGCCTTTTTGAAAGGGCCTACCATATCCATACCCCACACGGCGAATGGCCAGGTGATGGGGATTGTCTTCAGCGCCGAGCTCGGCACATGCGTCTGGTTGGCGTACTTCTGGCACCCGGCGCACCGCTGGACGATGTCGATGGCATCGGCGTGTGCGGTGGGCCAGTAGAAGCCATGCTGCATAGCCTTGGCGACCAGGGAGCGGGCACCAGCGTGGTGGCCACAGTCGTCGGAGTGGATGTCGTGGAGGATCTTGCGTCCTTCGGCGGGTTGGACGCAGTGTTGGAACACGCTGGTGACGCTGCGCTTGTGGAGCTCGCCGTCGATGATGGTATAGGACTTGCATCGGCGTACGATCATCCGAGCGTCCGTCTCGTTTGCCGGCAAGGTCCCCCCCTCTAGGTAGGCGACGTAGGGCTTGGTCCAGTCGTCTGGCTCGGTGACGAGTGCGACCAGGGCTGCATCCGGCTGCAGCGGGACTACAATGTCGATCTCCCTTGGGGGAGAGACTGACGGCTTAGTGATCATGTCGAGGAAGACACCGGCGGGTGGTGCGAGTCAAGTCGACCCAATGCGAGAGAGTGCGTCGGCCTCCTCGTTCTTCCGCCTGTCAATCCACTCGACGGAGTAGCCTGCGAAGTGTCCGCCCAGCTTGTCCACTGCTTGGCGATATGCCGCCATGGTGGGGGAGACGGTGTCGCAGGTGCCAGCGACTTGCCCAGCGACGAGGTCGGAGTCTCCGTAGCAGCGTAGGCGGTTGACGTTCATCTCCCTGGCAGCTCGCATGCCATGGAGTAAGGCCTCGTACTCGGCCATGTTGTTGGTGCAGGGGGTGAAGTCGAGGCAGAGGACGTAGCGGAGCTTGTCGCCCTTCGCTGAAGTTAGCACGATCCCTACTCCTGCGCCGTCCGCGTTCTTGGAGCCGTCGAAGTGCAGGCTCCAGTAATGGAGGTATGGCATCTTCTCTGGCTGCTGGGCCTCTTCCCAGTCGGCGATGAAGTCCGCTAGAGCCTGCGACTTGATCGCCTTCCGTGGCTCGTATTTGATGTTGTGGACGCCGATCTCGACGGCCCACTTGGCGATGCGCCTCACGGTTATGGATGATGTCCTGAACGGTGCCGAGAGACGACCGTGATCGGGTGCTCCTGAAAGTAGTGCGGCAGCGCCACAGGCTCAAGACCGCGTATACCAGTTTCGGTATCGGGTATCACGGCGCGACTCGGTGAGGGCCTCGCTGATGTAGTACACCGGTCGCTGTACTGGTCGCTCCTTTCCTTCCTCCGGCCGTTCGACGACCATGACGGCGCTGACGACACGCTCGGACGCCGCGACGTAGACTAGCATGGGTTCTTTGTCGGCGGGGGCGGCGAGTAGTGGTGCGGCTAGTAGCACCTTCTTGAGGTCGCGGAGCGCGTCGTCTGCCTCCTTGTCC